>CM060348.1:11502564-11622564 GCA_030674155.1 Stramonita haemastoma
CACGGGGCCTCGGTTTACAGTCTCATCCGAAGGACTTTCGGGGAGAGTGGAGATGTTAACTCCAGGGAAAAAAAATCCCCTTGAACGGGAATCGAACCCAAGTCATCACATCGTGAGCGCAGAGTTCTGACCACCAGGCTATCCGTCCCCCACAATGGCCTACTCTTACGTAAAGCGGAACAGGATTTAACATGTGCACAAGATGTTCTCTGTGTGTTCACGCACACAGGGATGGTGTCTAAACACGACACCTGTGTGCATGCTGGTTTTTTAAAAATAATTTTGTTATCCGCTCCTACCGGCACATGATGACCTGCTCTTCCGAAAGGTGGAACAGGATTTAACGTGTGCGCAAGACGTTCTGCGTGCGTTTGCGCACGGGGCCTCGGTTTACAGTCTCATCCGAAGGACTTTCGGGGAGAGTGGAGTCAGCACTGATGTTAACTCCAGGGGAAAAAAATCCCCTTGAACGGGAATCGAACCCAGGTCGTCACATCGTGAGCGCAGAGTTCTGACCACCAGGCTATCCCGTCCCCACAATGGCCTACTCTTACGTAAAGCGGAACAGGATTTAACGTGTGCACAAGATGTTCTCTGTGTGTTCACGCACACAAGTAAACCGTGAGGTTCTGGGTTCGTACCCAGCCTCGACCTTTCTTCTCAGTTTGACGAAAAAATTGAACTGAATGTTAAAGTCATTCGGATGAGACTATAAACCGAGGCCCTGTGTGCGAACGCACGCAGAACATCTTGCGCACATGTAAAAACCCCGTTCCGCCTTTCGGAAGAGCAGGCCATTGTGTGCCGGTAGGACCGGATGACAAAATTATAAAAAAACAAACCAGCATGCACACAGGTGTCGTGTTTAGACACCATCCCTGAGGAAAAAAAAAATAATGGGTAGGTGCTGCACTTGTGGCGATGCGCTCTCCCCGGGGGAGAGCAGCCCGAATTTCACGCAGAGAAATTTGCTGTGACATAAAGTGGTATAAATAAATAGTTTTGCTGTGTGTGTGTGTGTGTGTTGGGACAGGTGTTGCTGGGGGTGTGGTTTGTGGTGACGGATTTGATCCTTTCCTCCCAGCTGATATTTTACCACTGCGTTTTTAAACGTCGCAAGCAAAGTGAGTCTTTGGGGGTAGATATGTGAGTGTGTGTGTGGAGGGGGGGGAGGGGATGGGTGTGGGGGGGGGGGGGGTGTGTGATGTGTGTGGTGTATCTGTGTGTGTGTGTGTGTGTTGTGTGTGTGTGTGTGTGTGGTGTACATTCAATTTCATTTCTCATCCCTACATAAAATGTGATATTTGACCCAAAAAAGGTGTGTGCGTGTGCATGCATGTGTGTGCTGTGTATGTGTGTGCACATGCATACACACACACACACACACAACGGTATGTATTTATGAGAAGTGTGGTAGGGGAAGAGTGGGAGTGATAGGAGTGGATATATAATGTGACGCTCCACCACACAATGAGTCGCAGTGCACCAGAGATCAATTTTTAGTTATATACATGTCATCGATTAGCCACCGCTGTAGTGATATCTATCCTCCTATATGGTGTGAATCATGGACTCTTGACACAGAGTTAGAGAGAAGAATCCAAGCATTCGAGTAACAAGTGCCACAGAAGACTCCTTCAAATATCATACAAAGAACACAAGACCAATAACTATGTGAAAGAAGAAATCAAAAAGCGTGTGGGCCCCCAAGAGCCTTTGCTCTCACCATAAAGAGGAAGAAAGCTGATGTGGTTTGGTCACACCACAAGACACAACACCTAGCAAAAACCATCTTGCAAGGAACAGTCGAGGGCAAGAGAAGAAGAGGCCGCCAAAAGAAATCATGGGTTGACAACATCAAAGACTGGACTGCCCAACCCCTGCGACGCCTCCTACTAGCCACACAGGATTGTGAAGCATGGAAAAAGATCTCCGTTGCGTCTTCTCTCATGTCCCCCCTACGTCCTTTGGGACATGGGACTGAGTGAGTGAGTGAGTGAGTAGTCTAGTGGTTAGGGCGTTGGACTTGTAATCTAAAGGTTGTGGGTTTGATCCCAGCTTTCGGCTATGGCGTTGTGCCCTTGGAAAAGGTATTTTACAGCTATTTTCTCACCCCACCAGGTGTAAAAGGGGTACCAACCTTGTGTTGGGGGTTAACCCTGCGATAGACTGGCGTCCTATCCAGGGGGGAGTCTATGACTCTCAGTCGCTTAACGCCACAGAAACTGGGATAAGCACCGGCCTGATGAGCCTTAGGCTCGGGACAGACTTTAACTTGAACTTTAACCACCACAAAATGAGTCGCATTGCACCAGAGGTCCATTATTTTTAGTTATAATATACATGTCATTGATTGGCAATAAAATACTTGACTTGACATTGTCAATGGTTAAAGCCTGTTAAAATGGCTATACAATACAAAAAAAACAGATTGAAAATCGGACAATTCTATGAAAAGTTATTGCAAGTTGAAATGCTAGACTGCAGGAAATGACAAAACGAGATATTGACAAGTTTAAAATCCTAATAATAGGTGGTCAGAGTGAGAGCTTGAGTATTTTGAAAACACATTCATTAAAGGCAAAAGGAAACAAAATTATGCCTTGATATTTCAGTACAAGGTAGAGTAATGGCTATAGCTTTATAATCCATCAAAATCTCAAAATCGACAGCCTGACCCCCCAGCTGCCTTTAATGGCTCCTAGCAGAAAAGTGGGTTAGGTGCTAAGCGACTCATTTTGTGGTGGAGCGTCACATATTTATGCCTTAATGAGTTTGCAAGTGCCTGAATATTGTATTTGACTTAATAACCAGATAGGTTTTTTTCACTGTTGTTGTATCAAACTGACAGTTAAAGATAATGAAATAATTAACAGAATAATTAGATGACTGTATATGTGTGTGTGTGTGTGTGTGTGTGTGTGTGTGTGTGTGTGTGTGTGTGTGTGTGTGTGTGTGTGTGTGTAAGTGTGTAAGTGTGTGTGTGTGTGTGTGTAAGTGTGTGTGTGTGTGTGTGTGTGTGTGTGTGTGTGTGTGTGTGTGCGCGCGCGCACGTGTGTGTGTATTGTTTGTGTGTGAATATGTTTGTATGTATGTGTGGAGTCTTTAATTTTACGTCCTTCCACATAAAGTGATACCAGATGTGTGTGTGTGTGTGTGTGTGTGTGTGTGTGTGTGTGTGTGTGTGTGTGTGTGTGTGTGTGTGTGTGAATATGTTTTGTGTGTGTGTGTGTGTGTGTGTGTGTGTGTGTGTGTGTGTGTGTGAGTGAATATGCTTTTATGTGTGTGTGTAGTCTTCAATTTTATGTCCTTCCACATAAATTGATACTGGGTGTGTGTGTGTGTGTGTGTGTGTATGTGTGTGTTAATATATGTGTGTGTATGTTTGTGTGTGTGTATGGTTGTGTGTGTGTGTGTGTGTGTGTGTGTGTGTGTGTGTGTGTGTGTGTGTGTGTGTGTGTGTGTGTGTGTGTGTGTGTGTGTGTGTGTGAGAGCGTGTGGTATGCACACGCACGTGCATGCATGCATGCACCTGCTTATCTGCTTGCACTTGTGTTTGTGCATGAATGCATACATATGGTTTTCATTTGTGTTCTTTGATATAAAGTGCTGGTTTTGGTATTGGTATCTTGTAGTGTGTGTGGAAGGTGATTGTTACATTCTGTGCTGCGTTATTCCTCTGCGATATATGTTTTTCCAATTTACTTTTTTAAATTTTATGCACGGCTTGTAACCCACATGAATTTCTCTCTATTTGTGAGATAATAAATCTTTGAATTGTGAATTGTGAATTGTGAATTCCTGTATGTTATCACTACCACTGCTGTTACTGCCATTATTTCTGCTGGTATTGCTGCTGCAATTGTTTTTTTTTAATTAAAAAAAAATTTTTTGGTTTGAAATTTTTTTTTTATATTTTTTTTTTAATTGCTGCTGCAGTTGTTGCTGATACAATTCACTCATGTTCACAGGAGAGTTATCAGGTGTGAGCGCCGGACCTAAGCCATCGCCGCAACTGGTGCTGTGCATCATGGGAATTTTCTGCACGTCGGCCATGTTGTCGGGACTTGGTGGCCCCGTGGCCCCGGAGCCAATGTCAAGGTCAGGTCATGGTCGGCAGTTGTTGTCCACAGATCTACAGGAGGACCAGCCATTTTTAGAGGTAAATTTGTGTGAGCTAAGATTTTGTTGTTGTTGTCTTCTTGTCTTCTTTTCTTCTTTTTATTCTTTCTTTTCTCTTTTTTTTTTTCTTTCTTTTTTTTTGGTCTTGTTCCTCAGCTAGAGCTCTGAGGTTCACCAGTGGTGAAATTTTTGTGTATGTGACTCATTTTTTTGCCCACCATTTAGGTAGCTGCATTCTGGCTTCAGGGATGTATGCTGACTGGGTATGTTTGCGTTTTCGTAACCCACCGAATGCTGATATGCGTCACAGGATCTTTAACGTGCATGTTTGATCTTCTGCATGTGTGTATATACATGAAGGCAGTTCAGGCACTGGCAGGTCTGCACTTGAAGTTGATCTTGTGGATTGTAAAACTCTCTACCCTTTATTCACCAGATGCTGCCGAGATTCGAACTCACGACTTCATGGACCCAAGAGATTGAAGTCGAACTGTTTAACACACTTGGCTATAGTACTTGTTGTGTGCTAAGATGAATTTCGTCTGTTTTTGTCTGTTTTTTTTTTTTTTTTCTTTCTTCAGTTAGGGTTTTTTGGGTGGGTTTTTTTTTGCGATGTATGGTTTGTGATGTGGGTTTTGCTGTTTTTGGAGGTTTAAAAAATTAAAATTTTTTTTTTTAAAGAAGATCTGTAGAGTAGCAATAGTAGAAGTAGTAGTTATAGAGTGGTTGGTGTAGTGGTGGTGGTGTGGTGTGGTGTGTGGTGGTGGTGGGGGGTGGTGTGTAGTAGTAGTAGTAATAGTAGTAGTAATAGTAGTAGTTGTAGTAGTATAGTAGTAGTAGTAGTAGTAGTAGTAGTAGTAGTAGTAGTAGTGTGTATATAGTAGAAGTGTAGAGTAGAAGAAAAGTAGTAATAGCAGTATTAAAGCCTGTACAAGAGAATATATGATATCTTGATACCATGAATTTAAAAAATAAAAAAACCCTATTTTCTAAGATTTAGAAAAGATCTGTTAAATATTATGACGCTCCACCACATAATGTGCACACTGAAGGTCAAGTTTTAGTTGTAAACATTTAATTAATCTGCAATAAAAAATAAAAAAATTCTTTAAAAAGGCTATTCAATACAAGAAACAGATTTAAAATCGGACAATTCTATGAAAAGTTACTACAAATTGAAATAAGAGAATGCAAGAAGTGACAAAATGAGAAATTGACAAGTTTTGCATCATAAAAGGTGGTCAGAATGAGGGCTTGGGTGTGTGTGTGTGTGTGTGTGTGTTTTTTTAAATGCATTTTAAAGCAAAAGGAAACAAAATTACTCTTTGATACTGCAACACATTGAAGATTTATGGCTATAGTTTTATAAAAAAAAAAAAAAAAAAGGTAAAAAGGTAAAAGTGTCCCATAACCTATGTGGTCATAGGGGAGAGTGAGGCATCAGAAACCTCGGCTGATATAGTTTTTATAATCAATCAAAATCTAAAATCGACAGCCTAACCCCCACCTGCCTAAAATGGCTCCTAGTGGAAAATTGGGTCAGGTGCAATGCAGCTCATTTCGTGGTGTAGAGTTCACATTTGTTGACTTATTATTGACTGATGTGTATTGTTAACACTTGTGTTTGTGCAGAATGCTCAGGCGATCATAGGCTACACACTGGGCATAATTTCCTCAGTGGCGTATTTTATGTCACGCTCGTTTCAAATCTACAAAAATGTGAGTATCTCTGGATGCTGTGTGTGTATTTTTGTTGTTTTGGAAGGATGCTGTGTGTATAATGAGTGTATGACAATGAAGGCAAGTGAAAAATGCTGTCTGATATTCTATCTATCTATCATCTATCTATCTATCTATCTATCTATCTATCTATCTATCTATCTATCTATCTATCTATCTTCTGTCTGTCGTCTGTTGTCTGTCTGCTGTCTGTCTATCTGTCTATCTTCTATCTATCTATCTATCTATCTCTCTATCTCTCTGTCTATCTATCTATCTAACATAACCCCGTCACATTCACAAAAATTCCACCATTGGTGGACAAGACAACCTCTGGAACTCTAACTCCGAAGAACACACACACACACACACACAACACACACACACACACACACACACACACACACACACACACACACACACACACACACACACACACACACACATGTGTACTTTTGTACGGCTTGTACTTTTGGGGGTCTCAATAGGTCTCCTGTTCACAGGAATTTTTGTTATACCTATTGTTTATTTTGGTTGTTTCTTGGGGAAGGGAGAGGGGATGATAATGTTCATAACTGGCTTCTGTTGCTATTGTTGGGAATTCTCGTTCATGTTTTGGGGGGTTGGTTGGTCTTTTGTTTATGTTTGATTTTTTTTTCTTTTTTTGTGTTGTTGTTGAGGGGGATAGCTTTTAAATTTTTTGAAAAAATAATTATTTGTTGTTATTGTTGGTGGTGTTTCTTTCTTTTTTTTTGGGGGGGGGGGGGGGAGGGGGGAGCTAATTACGATTTTTTTCTCAGGTGAAATTACCTCACATTTTTTCTTTGGAATTACTGTTTTTGTTAAGAATTGTTAGAACTGCATTTTCCTTTTTGTTCTTTGTATTTATTAGGAAAGTAATGTTAAGGTTTTAAAATTTTTTTTTTTTTCAATCCACGTGTAGGCCCTATTGATCCTCTGAAATTCCATCTTCCATACATTACCAACTACGCCCTCTTCCCCTGACATTCACACACCCTTCCCCCTCTGTCTTTCTTTGTCTTTGTCTCTCTCTCCCACATTTCCGTCTAATATCACAATTTGTGAAAAGACGTTAAAAGAAATTGAACACAACACACACACACACACACACACACACACACACACACACACACACACACACACACACACACACACACACAAAAGTAATGACTTGATGGATGATGGTCACACTCACACATCCTGTCCTCACTCCCCCCAGTCCTCACCAAGGGATGCAGAAGAACGTGAAGGGCCTGAGCAGGGTGACATTTGTGATGGCTGGTGGGAGTGAATGACAAACAAAAAAAACCCTTAGAAAAACCCACATGCGCACATGTGTCATGTTCAGACACCATTCTTGAAGTCGGAATGAAGCTACCTAAATGCAACCCCCCCCCCCCCCCCCCCCCCAAACCCCCCCCCCCAAAACCCCCCCGAAAAACAAAAAAAACCCACAGTCACATCCACAAAAATCCCACCATTGGTGGATGACAAGAAAACCTCTCTAAAGCTCTAAACTCCTGAACAACGCCCCCCCCAAAAAAAAATCACCAAAAAAATTTGTAACGACTCAACAATGCTCACACCCGCCGCTGTAGTCTAGTGGTTAGGGCGTTGGACTCGTAATCTAAAGGTTGCGGGTTCGATCCCAGCTTTTGGCTATGGCGTTGTCCCTTGGAAAAGGCACTTTACGGCTATTTTCTCACCCCACCCAGGTGTAAAAGGGGTACCAACCTTGTGTTGGGGGTTAACCCTGCGATAGACTGGCGTCCTATCCAGGGGGAGTCTATGACTCTCAGTCGCTTAACGCCACAGAAACTGGGATAAGCACTGGCCTGATGAGCCTTAGGCTCGGGACAGACTTTAACTTTAACTTAACCCCCTCCGAAAAACAAAACAAACCCACAGTCACATTCACAAAAATCCCACCATTGGTGGACGACAAGACAACCTGTAAAGCTTTTTAACTCCAAAGAACGCAAAAAAAATATTTAAAAAAAAATCACCCCCAAAACTCATAAAGACTCCAACACACAATGATCACACTCACACACAATCTATACCCCCCCCCACCCTCACCCCCCCCCCAAATCTTCACACCCAGGTGACGCAGAAGAACGTCAGAGGGCTGAGCACGGTGACGTTTGTGATGGCGGTGATGGGCAACCTGTTTTACGGGCTGGCCATCGTGCTGTACTCCACCGCCCTTCACTACACCCTCCTCCACCTTCCCTGGCTGCTGGGGTCCTGGGGAATCATGTTCATGGACTGCCTCGTATCCTTTTTTTTTGGGGGGAGAGGGGTGGGGGAGGGGGGGTGTGGGGGGGTTGGGGGGTGTGTTGTGGTGGGGGGGTGTGGTGTGTGTGTGTGTGTGTGGTGTTTTCAGTCTCTGCTGTGTTGAAACTATCCATCAAGGTATCTATATCTGTATCATCTGAGTCTATCAGAAGGAGTGCTGCAAACTTCCCCAACTATCCTTGCCTGAAAAATGTCTGCTACCTCTGGATCCTTCAGCTTCTCGAGGTCAAACTTGATCCTGATGTTCTGCTTGTGATTTTTTTTCAGACAGAGTCAGAATGTCATCATTACAAGATCATGGTCACTCCCTATGTCTGCTCCTGGAAAACTGCGTATCTGTGCAATGTTTACGCTAGACCTAAATCATCTCTTCACCATGATGTAATCTATTTGGTTGGGGCATTCACCATTTGGGCTTTGCTATGTCCATCATCTGGATTTTTTATGTGGGCTAAGTGTATTCACTAGCTGGAGATTGTTGTTACTGGCAAACTTCAGGAATCTCAAGCCTCTTTCATTTGTTTCTTTGTTGCAGTGTGGTCCACAAATGCCCTCCCAGTCTTTGTGGGCATCTGCCCCTATCTTAGCATTCCAGTCACCTTGTACAACAAGGATGTCTTTCTTGGGAGTTTGATTTAGAACTCCTTTTCTCTCTCTCTCTCTCTTTCACACACACACTCACACTCACACTCACACACACACACACACACACACACACACACACACACACACACACACACATTGTAGTATTTATCTTACTTAAGTTTCTTTAATTCTATTTGTTATCTTTTTGTATATGTATAGTTCAAACAGTTTCTGATGGTAAGACCTTTTTTTTTTTTCCTCTATTATCTTCTATTCACCTGCCCACACAAACACTCCAACATTCATTTTGATCTCTTTTTCTTCCCAATCACTTGTCTAAAATCACTTTTTAGTGGATAGACGTTAAAACGAAGACACACACTGGCTGACAGCTCATGACGGTGTTCACGATGCCATGTTCATGCTTATCCTGGTTTCCAAAAACAAAAAAACACAAGAGTGCTTATTCCATTATCCTCAATATAAAAGAAAAAAAAATGTCACGTATCGTTCATTCCTTAACTGGGCTAACAGATCGTCTTTCAGATAAAAAAGTATGGCAAGGAAGAGGAGACCACCCTGCTTATCGAGAAGGAAGAAGAGGATGAGGTGTCTCCCCTGATGAACTCGATCAATGCAGAGGGAGACCAGTATGGATCTCTACCAGCCGACAGAGTCATCATTTAATGCCCTGATTGCCTGTTAGGGACCGATGTGGCCATGTGTGTGTGTGTGTGTGGATTGTGTGTGGGTTATGTGTGGGTGTGGGGGTTGTGTATGTGTATGTGTGGGGGGGGTTGTGTGTGTGTGTGGGGATGGGGTGTGTGTGGGTTATGTGTGGGTGTGGGGGTTGTGTATGTGTATGTGTGTGTGGGGGGGTTGTGTGTGTGTGTGGGGATGGGTGGTGGGGTTATGTGTGTGTGTGTGTGGGGGGGGGGTGTGTGGGGTGAGGGGTGTGTGTGTGTTGTGTGTGTGTGTGTGTTGCTTGTGGGATGTTCATTTGCATTTTCGCCATTTTGAAATTGTAATTTGTTATATATTTTTTATATTGATGTGTGGCAATGCAATAGCATCTTTTTCTACCTCTCATTTTACTCACATACACACACACATATATATATATATATATATATATGTATATATATATATATATAATATATATATATATATAGAAGAGAGAGAGAGAGAGAGAGAGAGAGAGAGAGAGAGAGAGAGTGTTTAAATTAAATTCTTTTATATTGAGGATAATGGAATAAGCATTCATGTGCTTTTTTTCATCCAGTCCCCGTGTGTATGCAGTTTTGTAAATCTTGTCATCTGTTCCCACCGGCACACAATGGCCTACTCTTATGAAAAGCGGAACAGGGTTTAACATGTGCGCAAGGTGTTCTGCGTGCTTTCGCACATGGGGCCTTGGTTTACAGTCTCATCCGAAAGACTTTTGGGGAGAGTGGAGTCAGCACTGATGTTATCTCCAGGTGAAAAATCCTCTTGAACAGGAACTGAACTCGGGTCGTCAAATTGCAAGTGCAATGTGTGTGTGTGTGGTTGCGCGCGTGCGTGCATGCGCGTGCGTGCGTGCGTGTGTGTGTGTTTGAGTGAGTGAGTGAGTGTAAGTGGGGGGGGGATGGGGGGTGGGGGGGTGCATGTGCATATGTGTGAGCTTAGTAGAGTTTTAGTAAAATGTGTGTGTGTGCATGTGAGTGCGCACATGTACACACGTGTACACATACATGAATATATATTTATGCACATGCATACACACCCCTACATACATACTTACGTACATGCATGTGTATGTTGATATTCTATTCCTGTCTCCAGTGAAAGCTTTGTACATGTAATCACATACACACTTAGAACTATTTAGATATTGTTTGGGAGGAATACATACTACATGTATGTTTGCTTTGTGTTCATGACAGGGTGATTTTAATGATACTGTAATGAAGGGTCAGTTTTTGATCTCCGTGACGCTAGTCCTCACAACGTGACGGTTTAAGTGCCTCTCTCACTGTGCTCTTTCCTTCATTGGAAGAGGGGTGTATTGCAGCCGCCTATATAATATATACACATGCTGGATTTTTAGCTTATAAGTTATTGTGTGGGGTTTTTTTTGGGTTTTTTTTTCATGTGCATTGAATGCTCTTGGCAGATTTTTTGATAATTCAGGTCAGTTTTTTGTGAAACATTCCAAGTTGTGGCATTGCTCTGTTGTGGGTGTGTGTGTGTGTTTTGTGTTTGTGTGTTTGTGTTGGGGTGGGGTGTGTGTGTGTTTTGTGTGTGTGTGTGTGTGTGTTTGTGTTGGGGTGGGGTGTGTGTGTGTGTGTGTGTGTGTGTGTGTGTGTGTGTGTGTGTGTGTGTGTGTGTGTGTGTGTGTGTGTGTGTGTGTGTGTGAGAGAGAGAGAGAGAGAGAGAGAGAGAGAGAGAGAGAGAGAGAGAGAACATGGATAAGTGTGCACATGTATAAGTGTGTGTGTGTGTGTGTGTGCATGTTTGTCACAAATTGTGCATCTAAGTGTATTTGGGCATTTGCATATCAATGTGTTCCTGCACTAATCACATAGTATATCAACATGTAATGAACACCTATGCATTACTCTCTTCCTGATCATTTTCTTTTTCTTGTGTGTGTGTCAGTTCCTTGGTTAGAGCTCTTAGATTCGCCAATGGTGAGATTTTGCATATGGCTTTTTTATATAACCATTTTTGCCCACCATGAAGGTAGCTGGACTCAGACTTCAGGGATTTTTCCTGATGCACTCTTTATTTCACACTGAAGTGCCTTGTCGAACAACACTAGTATTTGTCAATGTCATGTTTTTTTTTTGTTTTTTTTTTAAATTCTATTTATTTCGATAGGGGGTGAAGGTGGTGGTTATGTGTACACCTCATTGTAAACTTTTTTTAAGATTTGTGATTTTAGCAGAAATATTTTTGTGTGTGTAAAAGCAGTTTGACAAGGTTATTGGTATAATTCTTTCCCCTTCCCCCCCCCCCCCCTCCCCCTGTTATGTACAATAGAAAAAGACTCAAAAAGACGGCAACTATGTAAAGTGAGATAATGCATGTACACAGTTACTCAAAAATGTGACCCTCCAATCCCATAATGATTCACATTGCACCAGAGGTCAATTTTAGTTACTAACATGTAATTAATCTGAAATAAATAAATAAGCTATTCAAAACAGAAAACAAGATTGTAAATGTGACACTTCTATGAAAAGTTATTACAAACCCTGGTATCACTTAAAGTGGGAAGACGTTAAAATTGAAGACTTATTACAAACTGGAATGGAAGACTGCAGAAAGTTGCAAAATGAGAAATTGACCGATTTTGCATCGTAATGGGTGGTCCGAATGAGGGCTTGGATATTTTTTAATGCATTTTAAAAGCCAAGGGAAACACAATTACACCTTGATACTTCAGTACAAGGTAGAAGTTAGTTAAAGTCTGTCCCGAGCCTAAGGCTCATCAGGCCGGTGCTTATCCCGGTTTCTGTGACGTTAAGCGACTGAGAGTCATAGACTCCCCCTGGATAGGACGCCAGTCTATCACAGGGTTAACCCCCAACACAAGGTTGGTACCCCTTTTTACACCTGGGTGGGGTGAGAAAATAGCCGTAAAGTGCCTTTTCCAAGGGCACAACGCCATAGCCGAAAGCTGGGATCGAACCCACAACCTTTAGATTACAAGTCCAACGCCCTAACCACTAGACTACAGCGGCGGCTTACAAGGTAGAAGAATGGCTACAATTTTATAATCAATCAAAATATCAAAATCGGTAACTTGACCCCCACCTGCCTAAAATGGCTCCTAGCGGAAAAAATGGGTCAGGTGCAAAGCGACTCATTTCATGGTGGAGCGTCACAAATGCTCAGAAAATATTCTCAGGATAATTTTTTTTGTTTTTTTCTTTCTGAAGATGAGTTCTCAATATTGAAGTTTTTATTATTATTTTTCTCCTCTCAATATTGAAGTTAATGGAGTGGAAGGTTTGGTTTATAGTTGTTGTTGTACGATTATTAGCTTGATATACTTTGTGGAAGATTTTGCAGGTGCAAAAAATTTTGTGTGGGTTGTTAAAGTGTACTTCTTGTGTTATGTATGTGTGTGTGTGGAATACATACACACACACACGTGTTAAATTTTTCTTCTATTTTTTAAAATATTATTTTAAGACAAGGCAGATTTCTCTGTGTGAAATTCAGGCTTCTCTCCCTGGGGAGAGCTTGTCGCCACAAGAGCAGTGCCACCCATTATTTTTGTTCTTTTTTTCTTTTCCTGTGTGTGTATTTGTTTTCCTATCAGAGTGGCGTTTTTTTTTCCTACTGAATTTTGTCAGGGACAACTCTCTTGTTGCCGTGGGTTCTTTTATGTGCGCTAAGTGCATGTTGCACACGGGACCTCAGTTTATTGTCTCATCAGAGAGACTGGCAAGACCACCAAGGACGGTTTAGTGCATGGGGAAAAGTTTTGAGTACAAATGGAGGTCAAACTTGGATTTTTTACTTTCTAAGCAGAAGCAATTCTTTGTGTAGGTATGTGTGTGTGTGTGTGTGTGTGTGTGTGTGTGTGTTTTGATGTTGTGTGTGTTTTGATGTGTGTGTGTGTGTGTGTGTGTGTGTGTTTTGATGTGTGTGTGAGTGGTGTGTGTGTGTTGATGTGTGTGTGTGTGTTTTGATGTGTGCGTGTGTGTTTTGATGTGTGTGTGTGTGTGTGCGTGTGTGTGTGTGTGAGTGCGCGCGCATGCTCAAGTATCTGTGAACGCAAATTTTAACCATGTTTGTGTGATTCTTTTTCAAAATAAAAAAAAATGTACACCGAAGCACACCACTTTTGGGTATTGCACTACCAATGTCTTCCTATCTTGTTACCCATAATTCTTGTCTTTAAAAAAAAAAGTTTTATCAATCTTTGTGAAAACAAACGCCAGTTGACTGTTTAGACTGGCCTAGGCCAAAAGTTGTGTCAGTTATTGATGTCAGCTCATTGCCTAGGCCTACACTAAAATGTTGTGATGTTGTAAAATGTTGTGTTGAAATTGCCTTCAGCCATGACAAGCTCTTAACAGAACAACCTGCACTCTCCTTCAAAGGAGAATAGATCCTCTGAAATCGGAGTATGGCTGCCTATATGGCGAGGTACTTGAAAACGGTCATACACGCAAACTTCTCATTCAGTGTGCAATTTCAATCTCACAGTGATTCCCAGGTGGGATGAGTGAGTCAGAGTGTAGCACATTCTGGGTGACCCCCTAGAGTGTTAAGCTGGGGAACAACAACAACAACAACAACTGTTTAGTTATGGGTTGTATTTTCAACACTTCTAAGTATTTTGTAATCATTTTTTAGGTAAAGCGTGCCTGAGAAACAGGGTAATTTTTTCATGTTACAGAAATCGTTTTTTGAAGTTTAGGGGATTTTTTAATTTTTTTTTTTTTTTTTTTTTTTAAAGGTTGTTTATTATTTATTAATTCATGTTATCAACTTGGATATAAGTGGTCATAAAGAGAATGGCAGTGATCCTTTTGATGATTTATTATTTATCACATCCATTTTTGAAACTTTTTTTTTTTGTGTGTGTAAAAAGCAGCCTTTCTTCTTCTTCTTTTTCGTCAAACAGACAGGGCAGCAACTATTGTTGTCTGTCATATGAGCAAAAATCTTTTGTGCTACTGGTTTTTTAAAATTTTTATTTATTTTTTTATTTTTTTATTTTTTTCATTTGTGCTACTGTTAAGTGCCTGACAAGTCAGGCCCAGCACATGTGACTTTGGCATGGGAGATAATTGTTATCTAAGTCTTTCTTGTAAAAAAGGCAGGAAAATGGACAAGAAGGAAGTGGTTACAGGAAGAAAAGGCACAAAGAGAGGGATAGAAAAGAGGGAATTCCTGGCACAGAATTTCCAGAAGGTTGGGGTACAATTTATACTGACGGACCTCTAGCATTCCCACAGGGGAGGTGGGAGAGGGGGGGGGAGGAAGAAGCAGCCTTTCTAAACAGAATTGATTCTTTTGTTGATTGTAAAATTTGAAATCCATGACTGAAATCTGTTTTTTTTTTTAATTTTTTTTTTTTTAGATCAGATTTTCAGATTCTCCTGTCATCAGCTATGATGTGGACTGAAATCTGTTTGAAGTAAATTGTGTTTAAAGGCAGCAGGCTGGTTTAAAAAAAGAAAAGGAAAAAAAAACAAAAACGAAGAAGAAAAGAAAAGAATGTGCCGATGTCCTTATCAGTAAGTGGTGAGGTTTTGACAGAACATTGTGATCATTGTTTGAAAGACCAGCCTGGTTCTCTATAGTGTATGTGTGTGTTGTATGTTTCTGTAGATGCACTCTAAAAACAAACAAACCCAAAACCCAAAAAAACCCCAAACAAACAAAAAAAAACCCAACAAAAAACCCAAACATTTTTTTAGGCAGATAGGTTTTAGAAGGGGGGTAAGATAACTGCTACTAATGCTTCTACCATTTCCATTACTACTACTTCTACTCTCTACTTCTACTCTCTACTCCTTCTGTTGCTGCTACTATTGCTGCTGTTAATACTACTACTAGTAATGCTTCTACTTCTACCACTACAACTACTGTTACTACTACTACTACTATTACAGCTACTACTACTATTACTACTACTACTGTTGTTTCTGTTACTGCTGTTACTACTACTTTTACTACTTCTGCTGCAACTACTCCTACTATTGCTGCTGCTGCTGCTACTTCTACTACTATGACTATTTCTACTGCTACTACTACTACTAGCCGCCGCGGTAGTCTAGTGGTTAGGGCGTTGGACTCGTAATCTAAAGGTTGCGGGTTCGATCCCAGCTTTCGACTATGGCGTTGTGCCCTTGGAAAAGGCACTTTACGGCTATTTTCTCACCCCACCCAGGTGTAAAAGGGGTACCGACCTTGTGTTGGGGGTTAACCCTGTGATAGACTGGCGTCCTATCCAGGGGGGAGTCTATGACTCTCAGTCGCTTAACGCCACAGAAACCGGGACAAGCACCGGCCTGATGAGCCTTATTAGGCTCGGACAGACTTTAACTTTTTTTTTAACTACTACTACTACTATTACTACTATGACTACTTCTACTACTACTACTTTTATTACTACTACTACTACTTCTGTTACTACTACTACTATTTCAACTGCTGCTGCTCCTCCTACTAATTGTAATAAGAAATTTAAAAAGAAAACCCAAACCAAAAACCCCCCAGCAAACGTTGTAGGTGTATTGTTGTTATCCCAGCTGTTGGCATAGTTAGTATGTTTTTGTTGTTTTTTTTTTTTCATTCATTAAAGAAAATGTGATGTTATAGGATTGTTGCTTGTTGGATACTGGTGAATGATATTCAGAAAGAATAAACACTCTTTGTTTATGTGTCCAAAAAAAAAAAAGAAGCCCAAATGAGAGAGAGAGAGAGAGAGAGAGAGAGAGAGAGAGAGAGAGAGGAGAGAGAGAGAGAGAGAGAGAGAGAGAGAGAGAGAGAGAAAAACTCGCTTTTAATTGTAAGGCCACTGGCCTGTATATAGGGGGGTACACATTTTAACAGAAGAAACTAAAAGCAAAACAATAAACAAACAAAAAGAATGTTGGCATTGTCATGAGTTAAGAGAGAGAGAGAGAGAGAGAGAGAGAGAGAGAGACAGAGAGAGAGAGACAGACAGACAAACAGACAGACAGACACAGAGAGAGAAAGAGAGAGAGAGACAAACAGACAGACAGACAGACAGAGAGAGAGAGACAGAGAGAGAAGAGTGTTTGTAGCTACTGCTTTTTTGTGTTGGTGGTTTTGCTGCTGTTGGGGAAAAAAGCAACTCAATGCACGCCACAGCAAGCAAGCTTCAGAAAAGGAGCTCACACAGAGTTCAAATCCAGTCATCTCTCAGTAAAACCCTGAAGTCGGAATGCGGCTACCTTCACGGTGTTTCAAACAGTACAGACGCACATGCAAAAATCTTACCCTTGGTGAAACTTGGGAGCTTTGATGAGGAATTACAAGAAACACACAAAAATATTCTCAGTAACAATAGGAAGAAAAGAGTCCTTTTATCTTTTTAATTTATTTTTTTTAGAAATTTATTTTATTCTTTTATATCAAGGATAATGGGATAAGCACTCTTGTATTTTTTTTTTACATCCAGTCCCTGTGTGTATGCAGTTTTGTGAATGTCATCTGTTCCCACTGGCACACAATGGCCTACTCTTACGAAAAGCGGAACAGGATTTAATATGTGTGCAAGATGTTTCTGCATGTGTTCACACATGGGTCTCGGTTTATAGTCTCATCTGAAGGACTTTGGGGGATAGTGGAGTCAGCACTGATGTTAACTCCAGGAGAAAAATTTTTCCTCGAACAGGAATCGAACCTGGGTCGTCAAATTGCGAACGCAATGTTCTGACCACTAGACTATCCTGTCCTCCATCCGTCCTTTGAATTATGTGTGCGAACGGACGCCCCGTGTGTGAACGCATGTAAAAAATCTTGTGCACACGTTAAATCCTGTTCCGCTTTTCATAAGAGTAGGCCACTGTGTGCCGGTGGGAACTGACGACAAGATTTACAAAACTGCATACACATGGGGACTGGATGAAAAAAAGCACACGAGTGCTTATTCCAGTAAACTCGATATAAAAGAATAAATAAATACACACACACACACACATTTGTGCACAAGTGTTTCTTTTTTTTTATTCCTTTTTTTTTCTTTCAAAGATAAAACATACAACACCATAAAAAACCCAAACCAAATCAACCCACCCCCCCAACCCCCCCTCCCCCAAAGACCCCAATCTCTGTTCAACCCCCTTACCCAAAAAACAAACAAAAAAACCCATTCACCAATTCCTCATTCATGCCCCTCTACCATAAAATGAGTCATATTGCATCAGAGGTCTCCTTTTCTATTTCATTATTATCATTTGTTTTGGTGTTAACATATTAATCTATAATTTAAAGAATTAAAAAAAAAAAAAAGCTATTCAATATAAAATAATGGACTGAAAATCGGAAAGTTACAAAAAGTTGAAATGCCAGTGTGTGTGTGTGTGTGTGTGTGTGTGTGGTGTGTGTGTGCGTGCGCATGCACACGCGCACCTTCATGTATGACATACCATGCACCTGTGTGTGTGTGTGTGTGTGTGTGTGTGCGTGCATATTATGTGCATGCCTCCATGCACCTGAGTCAGTGTGTGTGAGTCATAAACTGTGTATTGTTTGCGCATCAAAATAAATATTTATTTTGATGTTTGTGTTTGTGTTTGTTTGGTGTTTCTATTTTCAAACCCTTTGTTCTCATCAGGAATTCATTGATGGTGTTCTTTTGTTGTATCTGTGACTGCTGTTTCTTTTTTTTTTTTTTCTAAACATATGGTGGTTTTCCTGTAAAAAAATCACTGTTCACTAAATCCAACAATCAGCCCATACATAGATCTACCTTTTCTGCATCTGTGCACTTGGAGCTAATCAAGGTAAAGTGCTACACAAGTTTCCACTGACATTACACAACATAACAAACATAACATGACATGACATGACATTATATCCCATCACATTACATCATATAACATTACAGTGATGCAGTATGCTCAACTTTTTGGGAAACACCAGCCAAAATTTGCCAAGCAGCAGAGAAAAAATCCGCCACGACCGAAAGTGGTATAATTATTATGATACAAAACACCGTTACAGTACCATACCATACAACTCAATACTGCCGATATCACCAGCATAGAAATACCGAGTTAGATATATTTATTATATATTACATATTATACAAATAATGCTAATAAATGATTATTAGCTGCTTCAAACATGTGAGCTTGCAAGAGAGACAGCTGACAACAACAGAATTCTGTACACAACATTATCACAGAAAATCACAGCTGCCTCCTAAACAACTTAGGGGTGTGTGTGTGTGTTGTGTGAGCGTGTGCGCGCGTGTGTGTGTGCGCGCGCGCGGTGTGTTGTGTGCGTGCGCGCGCGTGTGTGTGTGCGCGCGTGCGTGGTGTGGTGTGGTGTGGTGTGTGTGTGTGTGTGTGTGTGTGTGGGGGGGGTATTGTGTGTGTGTGTTTTGTGTGTGTGTGTGTGTGTGTTGGTGTCAAGTCAAGTCAAATGATCTTGCTTCCTGCATGATACACCATGCACCTAGCGAGTGTGTGCGAGTCATTAACTGTATATTGTTTGTGCAGCAAAATAAATATTTTGATATTTGTGTTTGTATTTGTGTGTGTGTGTGTTTTTTTTTTTTTTGTGTGTGTGTGTGTGTGTGTGTGTGTGTGTGTGTGTGTGTGTGTGTGTGTGTGTGGTGTGTGTGTGTGTGTTGTGTGGTGTGTGTGTTGTGTGTTGTGTTGTGTTGGTGTTGTGTTGTGGGTGTGTGTGTGTGCTGTGATGTTGTGTGTGTGCGCGTGTGCGTGCGTGCATACATGTGTGCATATGTGCGTGCATGTCGTGTGTGTGTGTATGTGTGTTGTATGTGTTGTGTTGTGTTGTGTGTGTTGTTGTTGTGTTGTGTCTGCATGGGCGCATGCACACGCATGTATATAAGAGCAGACATGCTATATTGAGCTGCACTGCATTATGTTTCATGCTGTGCTACAAAATTTCACAGCACCATGCTATTTTTTTCCTCTCCCCCATAACCTATAAACAACATAGAAACAAGCCCCTAACCCTTATTTCAACTTCAAAAACTTGAGCCTCCATAACCTAAAAATGACATAGAAAGAACACCCTAGCCCTGATTTCAATTTAAAAAAAAAAACATGCCGCCTTAACAACACAGAAACAAACCCGTAACTCTTATTCCAACTTAAAAAACTTGTGTCTCTTTAACTTAACCACATAGAAACAAACCCCTTACCGTTATTTCAACTTCCAAAACCATGTCTCATAGAAACAACCCCCTGACCAGTATTTCAACTTCATAAACCATGCCCTCTTAAGCCTTAATAACTACATGGAAATAAACCCCTAACTCTTATTTCAACTTAAAAAAACACGCCCCCTTAAGTTAACTTAACCACATAGAAAGAACGCTCTAACCCTTATTTCAAATTTAAAAACCATGCCTACTTAACAACATACAAACCCTTAACCCTTATTCTGACTTAAAAAATTGTGTCTCTTTAAAACCCTTACCCTTATTTCGACTTCAAAAACCTGTGCTGCTTTAACTTAAACAAGGACATAGACACAAACCACTAACCCTTATTTCAACTTCAAAAACCATGCCTCCATAACTAAACAACCACATAGACCCCCCCCCCCCCCTAAAAAAACCAAACCCTTATTTCAACTACAGAAACCCTTGCCTTAACAACTACAAAGAAACAAACCCCTAACCCTTATTTCAACTTCAAAAACCTGTGCCTCCTTCTCCACTCATATTAAAAAAAAAAAAAAAGTGAAACAATTTGATACAATCATGATAATGCAAATTCCTCCCGTTTTAATGCACAAGAAAAAAAAAAAAAAATGCCACACCAAAAAAAAAAAAAAGAAAACCACCCCCAAAATCTAAATACACATGCAGCATGAAAAAATGTCACTGAAAGTGTTTGAAGAATTGTCAATGATATCGTGAGCAAAGGACAGAACTCAATTTTGGTTGAAAACACTCAAGAACCCAGTATATAGTAGAAAAGAGGGGCATGTTACGTTATCATACTGGTAATGACTATGTTGTTATATTGAAAAGGAGCGAAGTCTGCTGAAATTATATGTATACATTTGTCAAGTCCTGTCTCTCTTGAAAGCAACAGCAACAACAACAAAAATGTGTTGTAATTTTCAAACATTATCCTGATCAGAATCAGCTGATGTTAATCTTGTTTGTTGCAGTCAGCAAACAAAATAATAGTGATTTTTAAAAAATGGTGATGATGATGATGATAATAATGATAAAGATATGATAATGATGATGACAACAAACAACAATCATCAACATCAATATCATCACCTTAAATATTGATAATAAAGACCCTGACCAAGTTTATCACTCACACACACACGCACACACACACACACACACACACACACACACACACACACACACACACACATTTAATGTCACAGTGAGTGAAGAAGTGTTACATTAAATAAAGAAAGCGTATATATTTATTCTTATTATTTAATTTATTATTTATTTTATTCTTTTATATCAAGGATAATGGAATAAGCACTCGTGTGCTTTCTTTCATCCAGTCCCCGTGTGTATGCACTTTTGTAAATCTTATCTGTTCCTACCGGCACACAAAGGCCTACTCTTACGAAAAGCGGAACAGGATTTAACGTGTGCGCGGCAAGATGTTCTGCGTGCGTTCCCACACTGGGCCACGGTTTACAGTCTCATCTGAAAGACTTTTGGGGAGAGTGGAGTCAGCATTGATGTTAACTCCAGGGAAAAATCCCCTCAACCGGGAATGGTATAATGTATGACGACTATGCTATCGTACAGTGAGCATCTTTTTTCTTTTTAATTCAAGCCCCTTCTGGCTAGAAGTCTCTCTCATACTCTCTCTTTGGCACATAAAAAAAAAAAGTTGAAGTCTGTCCCGAGCCTAAGGCTCATCAGGCTGGTGCTTATCCCGGTTTCTGTGGCGTTAAGCGACTGAGAGTCATAGACTCACCCTGGATAGGACGCCAGTCTATCGCAGGGTTAACCCCCAACACAAGGTTGGTACCCCTTTTACACCTGGGTGGGGTGAGAAAATAGCTGTAAAGTGCCTTTTCCAAGGGCACAACGCCATAGCCAAAAGCTGGGATCGAACCAGCAACCTTTAGATTATGAGTCCAACACCCTAACCACTAGACTACAGCGGCGGCTTTGGTACAATACCACTATTCAATCTTTCAAGTGTAACTGGAAGACACAGCTCTTTCAATCTTTAAGATTCATTGTTAAAAGGTCAGTTTCTATAATTAGCAAACATTTTCCATCCTTTTCTAAAAAGAAAAAATCATTAACACACACACCACACACACAATCACTAACTCACTATAACACACACACATGCACACGCAAACACTCACTAACACACACACACACACACACGCACAACACACACACACACACACTAACTCACACACACACACACACACACACAAAACACACACACACTCTAAACACACACACAACACATACACAAACACACACACACCACATATTACACCCACATACACACAGAGTCCAAAACATTACTCTCCTTCAGTCTGTTTTTACCAGAGTCAGTCAATCATTTTCTCTATCTTTCAAAAAGAAAAAGAAAAGTTCTGAACTATTTTCTGTCAGCAGCAATTTTTTTTTTCAAGTAGTTTTCCAGCCAGATCAGTTTCTATAATCAGCAAAACATTTCCCATCCTTTTCTCTAAAAAAAAATCATTAAAAAACTGCCACAGCAGAAAAAAACAAAACCACAAAACAACAAAAAAGCCAAACCCCAAAACCCCCAAACCAAACCAAAAACAAAAGAAAAAACCCAAATCAAACCAAAATCTCTCTTTGTTCAGCAGCTTTATTACCAACGATGAAACAAGTGATGTGTGGAAACCATAACCGTACATAACAAACCAAAGTTCGGATCCTGGTAGCGTTTCTCAATATGTATAGAACAGTTTCTGATTCACACCACAAGGAATGATGAGGAACACTTGCGAATCACACAGACAGACAGACGGATTTCTTTCCTGCTCCCATGTCATTTCACTACACTGCCCTGTTGGGGATGTTGGGGTCTGTCAGTATAAACAGCATCCCCACCTTCTGAAAATTAAAGCTCCCTCTTTTCTATCCCTCTCTTTGTTTCTGGCTTCTTCCTTTTCTTCCTGTGACTGCCTTCTTGTCTGTTTTCTGCCTTTTCAGTCCATTCTCCTGCCTTTTTTTCCCCCAGACAGACTTAAAAGATAATTCTCTTCCCACATCGAAGTCAGATGCGCTGGGCCTGACTTGTCAGGTGCTTAATTGCAGCGCAACGCATTTTCGCTCATATGTCAGCCAACAACAGTTGCTGTCTGAGTGTTAGGGAAAGAAATTTCAATACTACACACAGACTGAAAAAAAACAGCAACCCCCCCACAAAACAACAACAAAAAAAAAAAAGAAAAAAGAAAAAGGTGATGCTCCTCTTGTGGCAACACTCTCTACATGTGGAAAACGGAATAAAGTTTCATATTGAGAAATCTACCATGACTAAAAGTGGTATATAAAACAGCATTTTAAATATGTTTCTGATATTGCAGAATTCCAACAGTTACAAAACAGATACATAAACCACTATGATGAAACACACTAAACTTGCATTACAGTCATGTATGTTTTGACTCTCAGGTCTTCCGATGGATGAACAGATAAATAAACAGACACACAGATGACAGACAGAAAGACAGACAGACAGATTGACAGACAGAGAGACAGACAGATTGACAGACAGACGGACAGACAAAAACCAGAACAAAGACAACAACATCACATTGAACCTGACACGAATGGAATGGGAATAGCTGGAAATTATAGCAGCTTCGGGTTTTAAAAAGATTTACACACACTCAAGTCGAAGCACCTGTGCATGCAATAATTCTTACACACAAGTTAAAACCTTCCCTCCACTCTTTGTAGCAGAGTAGGCCAACTAAGGCTGGTGAGATGGATGATGACACCAACATACCCAGCATGCATCCGGCTCAATAGGAGAAGGATGGGCTCTGCCAGGTTCTACTTGCCCACAGCATACTGCCTGAAAACTTCCAGTGTGGTACAGTGCCCCAATGACTCCTCAAGGAGTTAAGGGAGAAGTCGAAACAAACCACACAGCTTGGGTCTGGATGAGGTTTTTATTTTTATTTATTTATTTTTTTGCTGCTTCATCTTCTGTGATGTCCCCGTCCTGCTGTTCCCATGCCGCTCATTTCAATTTCCCCACCACTACATCCATACCCTGATTTGTTATGTCTCATCCTCAGGGTCGGGAGGACACAGGGAGCCCATCAATACCAGGCCACCGTGGGGCCACCAGCCAGAGGGGCCCTGCACTGTTGCTGGGTCACTTTGGTGGTGTTGGGTCTGGGTGAGGTTTGTGTCAGGCTTGTTTAGCAGCTGAGTGATTTTAACCTTTAAGCCTTTCACAATTTGAATGGAGGGGGCAGGACAAGACGTTAAGACGTTTACACCTGCCTAACAAGTAAACCGTGAGGTTCTGGGTTTGATTCTCAGCCTTGCCCTTTCTTCCCAGTTTGACAAGAAAATCGAACTGAATGTCAAAGTCCTTTGGAAGAGACTATAAATCAAAGCCCTCATGTGCGAACCCACGCAGAACATCTCACGCACATGTTAAAACCCTGTTCCCCCTTTCATGAGAGCAGGCCATTTTGTGTCAGTAGGAATGGATGACAAAAATTGAAAAAATAACCCCCAAAACACGAGCACACAGGTGTTGTGTTTAAGACACCATCCCCAAAGCAGAATGCGACTACTTAAGACTAAAATGGTGGGAGGAAAAAGAAACTGCTGCATATACACAAAAAAATCTCAGCCACTGATGAACCTCACAGCTCTAGTAGCCAAGGAACAGTAAGAATAAAATAATTTTTAAAAATTGATCGGAGCAGAAATCTGTAGCACCAGCCATTTCTTTTTTACAAAAATAAAAACTGTCTCATCTGTGATGCCAAAGAATAATTAAAAAAAAGGATAAAAACTAAAATTCAGACCGTGCATATGCACAGTAAAAATGGCTAGCAACCCATCACACATCAAAACAATAATAATACATGGAACTTATATATAGCGCTATATCTTGTAAAAACAAATCAAACAAATCATCAAGAGAATCTCTTGCCAATGAATCGATATCAGCACGCCAAAGTCGGATGTGCTGGGTCCTGACTTGTCAGGGGCTTAACGGCAACGCATCATCACATTTTCACACATGATATGACAGACGACTCTAAAAATAAAATAAATAAATAAATAAATATTAAAAAAAGACAGACAACTCTGGTTGCTGTCTTGAGTGTTTGACAATAGGTATCAGCTGATGGTTATATACCAAGTAGAGTTGTAACAACGCTCTAGTATGTTGCAGGTTTTTTTTTGCCATGGAGGGGTGGGGGTGGGGGGTGGGGTGGGGGATTGGGGGGGTATGAAAACGACATAGTACCACGAAAAATATCACACAAAACATGACATCATACCTCAACAACAATCATCATCATCATCATCATCATCCTCTTTACACCCAGTGGTGTGTAGGGCAGCAACAAAAACTTTCCACCCCCGCCTATCCTGGGCCAGCCTGGTCAATGAACTCCAAGAGGTTGCTATGGCTTCCATCTCACATTCCACTGTCCTCCTCCATGTTGAGCAAGTTGATGTATTAAAGCAAGAGAGTTCTATCTAATGCTGATGGACATGGTAAAAGTCACCGATCTGAATCTCAACAATGATAACAATGCCTGGAAGGGTTAGGGGTGAGGAGGATCTATGCACACTTTTCCACGTCAACATGCATGCAAACCTGCTAAGTGCCTTACTCCTCCTCTTTGTGTGTGTGTGTGTGTGTGTGTGTGTGTGTGTTGTGTGTGTGTGTGTGTGTGTGTGTGTGTGTGTGTGTGTGTGTGTGTGTGTGTTATTTTCTTCTTCTATCTATCTATCTAATCAAATCTAATCTATCTATCAAATCTAATCTATCTAATCTATCTATCTATCTACCTACTATCTATCTACCTATCTATCTATCTATCTACCTATCTATCTATCTAGTGTATCTTCTTCTTCTGTGTATTAGTGTTTATTATATATGTGTGTGTGTATGTATGTATATATATTGTGTGTGTGTGTGTGCACATGCAGCCCCAAGCATACACATGCATTCAGTGGTTTGAAGGCATAACGAACACCCCTGGCAAGCAAGATATCCCAGCTTACACACTGCAATACAGTCATCCTGCCCTTGCTGTGACATTTTCCCCTCATGTCAATCATCAGGTAAACGCGGCATATCGCACATAATGGAATTTTCCAGACAACTGCCTCCACACCTCTTAGGGGAGGGTGGGGAACAGAAGCTGACACACTAACAGTGACAAATCCTTGAAGTGGGAGTAGTGGCTGCCTAGATAGATACAAGGAGGTCCTTTCGAAAACAAGCAGTCAGCAACCTTCTTCATTCAGAAGTGTTACTCACCGTGTGACAGCAATGTCCAAGATGAGATGAGTGAGTTATGGGTTATGCCTGTTATGGGTGAAATGACGACCCCCCAAGTGTGTTAAGGCTGAGGACTGTCCAACACCACACCAGTCAACAAACACTGACAGTGATTTTTCCTTGTACGTACCGTACTCGTTTTATTATATTTCCATTGCGTACGTTCTATCTTATCGCATAGAACTTCCACCACCCCCTCATCCGTTCTCTCCCACCCCCCAAAATCTTCCTCGACCCCTCACATTGGGTTCAATGCTTTGATAGTAAGCTTCAACTTGATACGGTCAATACCACAGTTTCCTGACATAGCTATGCACCAATATCACATTCATACAACTCGTCCATGATACACATCTATGAAGTTGGAATGCGGCTATCTTTATGGTGGGGAATTTTTTAAAAAAAAAGAAGAATCGTGTACATAAAAATCTCACCATTTCTAAGAACCTCATAGCTCTAGCCAGGACAACAAAAACAAAAAATAGAAAAATTAGATTCCCATTTTAAATTCACAGAAACTTGTTTGCAGCTGGGTGAACTGGGGTAACACCTTGGCTTCAGTACAATCCCCCAGTTCACCCAGCTTGTAAATGAGTACCTGCCCTCTTAAGGACTGGGAAGGTAAAGCAGCGAGGAGAGAGAGAGGAGAGAGAGAGAGAGAGGAGATAAAGACCCCCCCTCAAGATGCTTGGCCCCTGGAGAAGAAGCTGAGACCTCTGACCACCTCCTCCCTGATGACCACACAGCTTTATGAAAACAGCTCAACCTGAATTTTTTTTTTTTTTTTTTTACATATCAAATTCCTTAATTCAAAACACACCTCACCACAACCCACACTCCTTCCTCACACACAAAAAACTTCTCCAGCAAACAACAACAAACTTCACCTTCACACACACCAACCAAACCAAACCACAACAAACAAACATCTCCCATCACTCATTCACTCACTCAGTCCCATGTCCCAAAGGACGTAGGGGGGACACGAGTCAGAACAAAATCACAGTCTGAAAAAACCAGTCAAAACTGGCGGTGGTGGGGTGAGCAGGGGTTAAATCTTGGTGACGTCGTGTGAGATGACTAGAGTCTCGTCCTCCCCGGAGTCAGGCTCCGGCTGCTGACGTTGCCGATCGACGCCCAGGACTCGGTCTCGATGGCGCTCCAGGGCTCGCTGTTTCTTCTCCATCCTCTTGGCGGCCTTGGCCTTGCGTGCCGAGGCGGCGGCCTGTTGCTTTGCGTAGCCCTGAACATGGATGATTGAAAAAAAAAAAAATTTGTTTGATTTTTTTTTTTTGGTTGTTGTTGTTTGATTGTTTTGTTGTTGTTTAGGTCTTGGGTGAAGAAATTGCTTTTTTTGTTGTTGTTGTTGCTGTGTTTAGTCTTGGAACATGGATACAGACATTGCTTTTTTTTTTTTTTTTGCTGTGTTTAGCCTTGGAACATGGATAAAGAAATTGACTTTTTTTGTTGTTGCTGTGTTTAAGTCTTGGAACATGGATAAAGAAATTGCTTTTTTTTTTTTTTTAAACTGTTGTTAAGTCTTAGAACATGGATAAAGAAATTGGCTTTTTTTTTCTCCCCCTCCTTTTTTGTTTTGTTTTGCAGTGAATAACCCTGAATACGGATAATAAAAACTTTTGTTGTTGCTGGATCAATCCTTGAATATGCAAAGAGAAATGATTTCTGCTCTATGGAGACCTGAATATGGATGAGGATTAAAAAAACAATATATATATATATCAAGCTTTGAACATGGATAAAAAAAAATTGTGTGTGATAAGCAGATCCCTGAACAAGGATGATGATAAATCTTTTGTTACATCAAGCTAGGAACACGATACAGAGGCTTTTTTCTTTTCTTTTTTTTTTGCTATGCATAGCTTTGAACATGGATGACAAAGAAATTGGGGTGGCTTTTTTTAGTGCTATGTCAAACACACACACTCACTCACTCAAGCACACTTTAAATCCTGTTATGCTTTTCGTAAGAGAAGGCCATCGTGTGCTGGTGGGAACAGATGACAAGATTTACAAAACTGCATACATACGGGGACTGGATGTAAAAAAAGCACAAGAGTGCTTATTCCATTATCCTTGATATAAAACAAAAAGAAAGAAAACTTACCCAGACACCTACACACTCACACTCTCTCTCTCTGAGTTAACATCAGTGCTGACTCCGCTCTCCCCAAAAGTCATTCGGATGAGACTTAAACTGAGGCCCCGAGTGCGAACGCACGCAGAACATCTTGCGCACACGATTTAAATCCTGTTCCGCTTTTCGTAAGAGTAGGTCATCGTGTGCCGGTGGGAGCAGATGACATTTACAAAACTGCATACACACGGGGACTGGATGTAAAAAAGCACAAGAGTGCTTATCCCATTATCCTCAATATAAAACAAAAAGAAAGAAAACTTACTGGGATGTAAAAAAGCACACGAGTGCTTATTCCATTATCCTCGATATAAAACAAAAATTAAAAAGAAAACTTACCCAGACACCTACACACTCGCACTCTCCCCCTCCCCCACCCACCCACACCACAAACACACACACACACTCACACACACACACACACACACACACACACACACACACACACACACAAAAACACACACACACACACACACCATAAACACACACACTCACACACTCACATACCCCAGCTAAAACAGAACAGAGGAGTATCCCCACAGCCCCCTATAACTTACAGAATGTTTGGGTCGGGCCCCGTTCCTGCTTCCGAAGACACTGAACTGCTGGAATGACTGCTGTGGACAGTTTCTGATACCTGAGAAACAAACACAGAGACACAATGAACAGAATAAAACAAAGTTAGTTAGTTAAAGTCTGTCCCGAGCCATAAGGCTCATCAGGCCAGTGCTTATCCCGGTTTCTGTGGCGTTAAGCGACTGAGAGTCATAGACTCCCCCCTGGATAGGACGCCAGTCTATCGCAGGGTTAACCCCCAACACAAGGTTGGTACCCCCTTTTACACCTGGGTGGGGTGAGAAAATAGCCGTAAAGTGCCTTTTCCAAGGGCACAACGCCATAGCGGAATAGCTGGGATCGAACCCGCAACCTTTAGATTACGAGTACAACGCCCTAACCACTAGGCCACAGCGCGCTAGAATAAAACAAAACAGAGCAGCAATGATGTTGTTGTTGAAGTTTTTATTAACCCTCTTTGCATTCGGATTCTCTGAACACAAATTGCCCCCTGGATTTTGCATTCCATCACAAAAATCAGGTCAGGCACACATGCTGGCTCACCTTTTCCTCCTTCCAAGTACAAACATACCACAGCTATAATTACTTCCAGCCTCTCACCACAGGCTCTGTGCCTCTGGCCTGAGAGAGCTTCGGCATGTGGTAGTGATCGGTGATGGTAACTGTGTGATGGAAAAAATTCTGTGTGTAAATCCCGGCAAATCCCGGGTTGCGGTTCAGGGGGGTAATTTTTTTCACTCCCAGCAAATCCTAAATTCTAAAGCAACACAGCTAGACTCGAGGCAAGCACAAATGTGACGCTCCACCACATAAGGAGTCGCATTGCACCAGAGGTCAATTTTTAGTTATTGACAAGTTATTAATCTGCAATAAAAGGGCTATCCAATACAAAAAACAGATTGAAAATCAGACAATTCTGTGCAAAGTTATTACAAACTGAAATGATAGACTGCAGGATGTGACAAAATGAGAAACGGGCAAGTTTAGTTTCATAACAGGTTGTCAGAATGAGGGCTTGTGTATTTTCAAAACAGATTTAAAAGCAAAAAGAATAAAAATTATGCCTTGATATTTCATAATAAGGTAGATACACGGATATAGTTAAATAATCAAAATCTCAAAATTGACAACTTGAGCGCAAAATTGTGTAATGTGCTAAGCGACTCATTTCTTGGTGGAGCGTCACAAACAGTGCTGCCCAAACACCTGAGCTCAAGCATTGGAATGTATTGAAAAGAATACATGTTCACACACCACTGTGAACTGCTGTAGGATAGCAGCGTTGTAGAGAACCACCATTTATATTTCAAACCAGCATCTCCCTACTCCTCCCTTCCCCCTGAAAAAAAAAAAGGAAAAGAAAATCCCAACAAGCACACCAAACAAAAGTAAAAGCCCCCCCCCCCCCTAAAACAAAAAACCCCTTGTTCCTGAAGTCAGAGTGCGGTTGCCTAAATCACTGGTGGGGAGGGGGGGGGGGGGGGGGGTTGGGAATGGCCACATGCAAAAATTTCACCATTGGTCAAACTTGCAGCTCTAGCCAAGGAACAACCCCCCCCCCCCCCCAAACAAAAACAAAACCCTCCCCCTCCAAATAGCCCTCAAAGAAATACATGACCAACCAACTGACCCACCAGTTAGCCAGTCATCCATCCATCCATCCATCCATCCAGCCAACCATCCAACCAACCAACCAACCAACCAACCATCCATCAATCCAACCACCCACCCACCTACCGACCCACCCATCCCTCCAACCAACCAACCATTCACCCACCCCTCCAACCAACCAACCAGCCTACCAGCCAACCAACCCACCCCTCCAACCATTCACCCACCCACCCACCCAACCAGCCTGCCAGCCAACCAACCATCCACCCACCCACCAACCCATCTACCGACCAACCCAACCTGCCATCAATCCAACCACCCACCCACCTACCTCTCCACCCACCCACCCATCTTCTTCTTCTTCTCTCGTTCGTTTTAACACTGTCAGATGTGTCTGGGAAAAATAATGGCATGTCCTTTCCAGCTCCTCTCGTGGGCCGTACGTACAGCTTGGTCTGTAGGTCTGTAGGGTTTATCTTCGTAACCATCCATCCATCCACCCATCCATCCACCCAACCAACGGATGCACTTCACGGATGCGAATTTGAGAGCGTTGCTCAAATTACCTGACCAACACTGCAGGTGTCTGTATCTCTCGGGGCCTGGTTGACGCCGGGATATATTATGACAGTAAGCGTTAGAGAACCACCCTGTCAAGTAGTCTCAAAGCGGATGCACCTCCACAGCAGCAGCATTACATCATCCTCATCATTGATATCATCATGCAATAACCAACTAGCCAACCAACCAACCATCTAACCCAGGGAACACTGCACTGGACAGGACAGGACCTACCCCTCCTCCAAAGATGCGGCTGCCCGTCCCCTCAGGGCCCCACAGAGCACTACTGCCTTCATGCTGCGATTCCTCAGAGGCTTCTGCTGGGGGGGAGAAGAGAAATAAGTTATCGCATCATTGTGCTGTGTTGGGTTGTGTGTGTGTGGGTGTGTGGGTGTGTGTGGGGGTGTGGGGGGGGGGGGGGTTGGGGGATGGTGGTGTGTTGTGTTGTGTTGTGTTGTGTGTGTGTGTGTGTGTGTGTGTGTGTGTGTGTGTGTGTGTGTGTGTGTGTGTTGTGTGTGTTGTGTGTGTGTGTGTGGGGGGGGGGGGGTGTTTGTGTGTGTGTGTGTGTGGGGGGTGTTGTGTGTGTGTGTGGGGGTGTGGGGGTGTATGTGTGTGTAGTGTGTGTGTGTATGTGTAGTGAGTGTGTGTGTGTGTGTGGGGGGGGGGGTTGTGTGTGTGTGTGTGTGTGTGTGTGTGTGTTGTGTGTGTGTGTGTGTGGGGGGGGGTTGTGTGTGTGTGTGTGTTGTGTGTGTGTGTGTTGTGTTGTGTTGTGTTGTGTTGTGTTGTGTTGTGCGTGTGTGTGTGTGTGTGTGTGTGTGTGTGGGGTGTGTGTGTGTTATCCAGTGCACTGCCTTCATACTGCGATTCCTCAGAGGCTTCTGTTGGGGGGGGGGGGGGGGGGGGGGAGAGAAATATGTATGACATTATTGTGGTGTGTTTTGTGGTGTGGTGTGTTGTATTTTTTGTATTTGTATTTCATACCACTTTATGTCACAGCAGATTCCTCTGCATGAAATTTGAACTGCTCTCCCTGGGAAGAGCACGTCGCCACAAGTGCAGCACCTACCCTTTCTTTTTCTTTCTTTTCCTGCATGCAACTGTATTTGTGGTGTGATGTGTTGTGTTGTGTTGTGATGTGTTGTGTTGTATTGTGATGTGTTGTATTGTGTTGTGATGTATTGTATTGTGCTGTTCTGGTTGCTGTATTGTGTCATGTTGTATTGTATTGTGTTGTATTGTTCGGGCGCTGTGTTGTACTGTGTTATGTTGTATTGTATTGTTTTGTGTTGCATTGTATTGTTTTGTGTTGTATTGTATTGTTTTGTGTTGTATTGTATTGTTTTGTATTCCCCGTGGGATGCCAGGGACCTGTCAGTATAAACAGCATCCCTAACCTTCTGGAAATTCTGTGCTAGCAATTCCCTCTTTTCTATCGCTCTCTTTGTTTTTGCCTCATTCCTTTTCTTCTTGTCACCTCCTTCTTGTCTATTTTCTGCCTTCTAGGCCCATTTCCCTGTCTTTTCTTTTCTCAAGAAAGACTTAAAAAAAGATAACAATTCTCTCTTATGCTGAAATCGGATGTGCTGGGCCTGACTTCTCGGGCGTTTAACGGCAGCATGATGCATTTTCACTCATGCAACAGACAACAATAGTTGCTGTCTGAGTGTTCGACGAAGAAGAAGGTTGTATAGTATTGTGCTGTAAGAAGGATGTCACTGCTACTGGCATTATTAGCAATGTCATGTTTCCCAAATCACAACAATCACCACCTTTTTTCTGTGGTCTAAAATTTACTTTATGTAATTACATATTAAACTGGAACAGTCACATACACACAAGCATGTGCACACACGTACAACACACAGCACGCACGCACCCACGCACCGCACGCACAGCACGCACACACACACACACACACACACACACACACAACGTACAAAACAAACAAACAAAAATCACAACACACAAACGTACAAACAAATAACACACACACACACAAACATACAAAAACAAATAACACACACAACACAAAAACATACAAACAAACAAACAAACAAATAACACACACACACACGTTCTGATAACCACTATTTAGCAGAAGGATGTTAAAAGTAAAGAACACAAACACAAAGACATACACACACACACTCACTCCCCCCCCCCCCCCCCCCCCCCATGCACACACACACCACACACACACTTCCCTACCTGTCCCCCCGTCTCCTAACTCCATGGTCTGCATCAGGGTGGCTATAGCAGCGTCCACATCGTAGTCACAGTCCCCCAGAGCATCTCGGATCAGGTCCAATTCCTGCCAACACAGCCACAATAATATTGCTGTCATTTTTTTTGTGCCGCCGCTGTAGTCTAGTGGTTAGGGCGTTGGACTCGTAATCTAAAGGTTGCGAGTTCGATCCCAGCTTTCGGTTTTGGTGTTGTGCCCTTGGAAAAGGCACTTTACAGCTATTTTTTCACCCCACCCAGGTGTAAAAGGGGTACCAACCTTGTGTTGGGGTTAACCCTGCCATAGACTTGCGTCCTATCCAGGGGGGGAGTCTATGACTCTCAGTCGCTTAAGTTAAAAGTTAAAGTCTGTCCCGAGCCTTAAGGCTCATCAGGCCGGTGCTTATCCCGGTTTCTGTGGCGTTAAGCGACTGAGAGTCATAGACTCCCCCCTGGATAGGACGCCAGTCTATCGCAGGGTTAACCCCCAGCACAAGGTTGGTACCCCTTTTACACCTGGGTGGGGTGAGAAAATAGCCGTAAAGTGCCTTTTCCAAGGCACAACGCCATAGCCGAAAGCTGGATCGAACCCGCAACCTTTAGATTACGAGTCCAACGCCCTAACCACTAGACTACTGCGGCGGCTTCTCAGTCGCTTAACGCCACAGAAACCGGGATAAGCACCGGCCTGATGAGCCTTAGGCTCGGGACAGACTTTAACTTTAACATTTTTTTTGTAACAGAGTGCAGATATTTGATCTGCCCACACAGCTGTCAGTGTCCCCCACTTTCAGCTCCTCTCAGCTGCTAATTAATTAATCCATCTCAACACAGCCCAAATGGGGCCAGCTGGTGCTAATTATAGCATGGAACTGACCACACTTGGACTTGGTAAAAGGAAGTTAAAAAAAAGTTAAATGCTGTCCCGAGCTTAAGGCTCGTCAGGCCGGTGCTTATCCCGGTGTCTGTGGCGTTAAGCGACTGAGAGTCATAGACTCCCCCCTGGATAGGACGCCAGTCTATCACAGGGTTAACCCCCAACACAAGGTTGGTACCCCTTTTACACCTGGGTGGGGTGAGAAAATAGCCGTAAAGTGCCTTTTCCAAGAGCACAACGCCATGGCCAAAAGCTGGGATTGAACCCGCAACCTTAGATTACGAGTCCAACGCCCAAACCACTTGACTACAGTGGCGGCTCCTGCCAACACAACCACAATAATATCACTGTCATTTTTTTGGAACAGAGTGCAGATAGTTGATCTGCCCACACAGCTGTGAGTTTCCCTCCACTTTCAGCTGCTAATTAATCCATCCAACTCAGCCCAAATGGGGCCGGCCAGCTGGTGCTAAATTATAGCATGGAACTGACCACACTTGGGACTTGGTAAAAGGAAAGGGTGCGCTAAATATAGCACTCTTGACTTGAGTGATGTTGGATTTGTGCGCTGTGTACCACATCTCTGCTCAACTTCTCGGTTACGACAGCACGGTCAGACAGTGGGAATGTGGCCTCTTAAAAGAGGTTGTGTAAATTCTACATTTTACCGCTATGGGCAAAGTGTTTTAAAACACAGAGGGTTTTCAATCCCCCCCCCCCCCCCCCCCCCCCAAGAAAACAGAGCGTCGCACAATTTGCAGGTGTGTCCCAAAATAGAAACACGACGCTGCGATTGCGCGCCTCTGATCGCATGGGAAGTAATCTGCTTACCGCCCGGTAACATTTTTTTAAACTTTTTTTTTTTTTTTTAGTTCCTTAGCTAGAGCTCTGAGGTTCACCAAAGGTAAGACTTCAGTGTAAGTGACCATCCCCCCCCCCCCCCCAACCATTTAGGTAGCCGCATTCCAACTTTGGGGATGGTGTCTACACACAACACCTGTGTGCATACTAGTTTTTTTGTTTTAGATTGTCATCCATTCCTACCAGCGTAAATGGCCTATTTCAAAGAGAAAGGCAAAATGAGTTTTTAATGTGTGTGCAAGATGTTCCATGTGCATTCACACCTGGGACCTCAGGTTATTTAGTCTCCTATTCATAACTTCACCCATATTTCAAAAAAAAAAAATCACATTGATTTCACACACAGTGATGTTTCCTGAGGCTTAGAGATCACCTTCAAGTAGAATTTGCGTATACTGCCTCTTTCAGCATGTATCTCTTCTTTGTCACCATTTTTGTCATGAAAAATCGTCAACTGACAAGTGATGTAAAAACAAGTCCTAAAAACATACAAAGAAAGCAATTGACAGTTAAAGGGAAAGAACAGATTCAAAAGGAGACTTATTCTTCGAAGAGCAGCAGGAGTAACTCCCCCCTCCTGGATTGAACATGATTAAAGATGTTAAAACAATTTTTTTTTTTTAATGTTGTATGAATAGCTGTGACTCAGTGTGTTGAGATGTAGCAAGTACGCACACACACACACACACACACTCACACTCCCCCCCCCCCCCCCCCCCCCCCCACACACACACACACTCACTCACACCCCCACCCACCCCCACACTCACCCCCCCCACACACACACACATCCACCCCCCCCCCCCCCCCCCCCCCCCCCCCCCCCCCCCCCCCCCCCCCCCCCCCCCCACACACACACATGAAAAAACTTGAAGAACCTACGTGACAGCCTGTGGCCTCCATGACCTCCCCCTCGGGCCAGTCGACCCCCTGGAAGCTGAAGGACATGTCCTCCCCTCCGCTGTAGGCCGGGGAAGGACCCGGCTGTTTGACGTCATCCTGCAAGGCACAGGGGACAAGCCACCTTTACTTTCTCCTGTCATCTCTTAGTGTCCTCAACCACTCGAAAGTGCAGTAACATCGTGGTCCTGAACCACTCGAAAGTGAGGTATCATCATGCAGTGCTTTTTAATCTGAGTATGGCCAAAGGAAACCTTTTCTCTCTGTCCATGCACACGAGACACCTTTAGGAGAATGTTTCTGTTTTAGCATTGCAGTGTTTTCATACAGAATACATGGAAACGCCACCCACACAATTGTGTTTAATTATGTTGCTTACTAGAAATTACATAATAATTGCGGACAAAACAAGCAAACAACTTTTGACACATGATACAAACGCAAAAGGAAAATAATGCTACATATGTAACAATCATTTGCCAAAACTGCTCTCAAATTTCATGCAGTTCTGATTTATAGTATGAGAGATATTGCATTTTAAACATACCGTCCCATTTCAGCTCATTTTGGTCAAATCCTTTTATGCACAGGAAGTTGATTGTGTCAGTTCACTATAGGACACTAAGAGTTATTCCCTGAGATTTACCAAGGATGAGGTTTTGCGTACATGACCCTTTCATTAACCCTCTTAGTCCCGAACCAGGATTTGCTGGGATTGAATACTTGCCCCCCCCCCCCCTGAATCCCGAACCCGGATTTGCCAGGATTTATACACAGTAGATTTCCATCATGCAGTGGCCATCACTAATTGCTACCATATGCCAAAGCTCTATCAGGCCAGAGGTACAAAGCCTGCTGAGAGTCTGGAAGTAATTATAGCTGCTGGTATTTACTTAGGAGGAGGAAAAGGTGATTGAGCGAGCATGTGTGCCTGACCTGATTTCGTGATGGAATGCAAAATCTAGGGGAAATCTGTGTTCAGATAATCCAAATGCAAGAGGGTTAATGAAGGTAGCCGCATTTCGACTTTGGGAACGTATGGTGGGTCTGTTATGTGTTGGCATAACCAACCAAATGCTGGCATGAAAGACGGGATCTTTCACATGAATATGTGGTCTTTTGTATGTGCATATATATACCTGAAGGGGACTGAAGAACTGGCAGATCTGCACGTGAAGTTGACATGGCAGATGGTAAAAAAATCCCCACCCTTAATTCACCAGACAAAGAGAGGGATAGAAAAGAGTGAATTAGAAGCACAAACTCTCTAGAAGGTGGGCGGATGCTATTTACACTGACAGGCCCCTGTCATCCCTTCGGGGGAGACGCTGTGGAGAGATTCACAACTTCAGCAGTTGATGGATGTTATATACTGCCAAGAATCATATTACTCACTTTAACATTCCCATATTCCCTTCTTTACATGCAAGTCTTTTAAGAACAGGAGAATCGTAAAGTAAATGCCAGACTTCGGTCCTTTGGCTGAGACTCTAAAAAACCCAGGCCCAGTGTGTGAACTCACATTGAACATCTTGTGCACACATTAAAAACCCATCCTGCCTTTCAGAAGAGTAGCCTATTTCATGCAAACAGGCACCGATGACAAAATTTTAAAACGCATACGCACCCAAGAGTCATGTTTAAACACCATCCCCTAAATCAGCAAGTGGCTACCTTAATATGGTGGGTAAAAAACGGTCATGTGTGCAAAAATCTCACCAATTGAGTAAACATCAGAGCTCTAGTCGAGCAATCAAAAAAAAAAACAAAAAAAAAAAAGAAAATGCTGGGACTAGAGAAAATCAGCATACATTTTTGGAGTATTTTGTGTTCCATGCATTTGATAGATTCTGTGAAATTCATTCACAATCATCTCTCCATTTCTTGGGGAAGCAAAACAGTATCATTATTTCGGTGACTGCTGTTGGGTTTTGGTTTTTTTGTTTGTTGTTCCTCAGCTAGAGCCCTGAGGTTCATGCATGGTTGGTTTAAAAAAATTTTTTTTCTGGTTCATCCATGGTGAAATATTTGCATATGCGACCATTCCCCCCACCTCCCCCCACACACACACCATCTAGGTAGCTGCATTCTAACTTCGGAGATGGTGTCTAAACAAAACACCTGTGTGCATGCTACCAGCACACAAAGGCCTACTCTTCTGAAAGGCAGAACAGGTTTTTAATGTGTGTGCAAGATGTTCTGCATCATCCAAAAGACTTTGACATTCAGTTCAATTTTCTCATCAAACTGAGAAGAAAGGGCAAGGCTGGGAATCGAACCTAGAACCTCACAGTTTACTTGTTAGGCAGGTGAACGTCTTAACCATCCTGCCACCCTCCTCCTCATTTTGGTGATGATACTGAAAGAGCCCCTAGCATCCCACAGAAATAGAAAAAACCCAGAAGTGAGCAAGATGCCATAACACAGTCAGGGTCATAATCATAACCATATTATTGTTTACAGCCCTACCAACCACGAAAGCCATATCAGGGCTGTCACCTCATTCAGTTTCAGTGGCTCAAGTAACTTTCAACTTCAGGCTCAAAACCAACACTTCCAAATACTTTCAAATATCTAATACCATCCCATCTGAAAAAATAACAACATTAAATGACACAATACCTAAATTACTTTATTCTTTAAGGCACATAAACCAGGCTGTGCTGAGGACGCCAGCCATTCCACTTAATTTATCATCCCCAGATTTTAAAAAAATTTATAAAAAAGGACAACAAACATGTTAAAGTAAAGATATACATAAAAAGTGCCACATGGGCAAATACCACTGCAGAATGGACATCCTGTGCCCATCCCAGTGTCTAAGTCTCACTACCTGGTCACCAGAACTAAAAAAACACAGGCCGAGTGTCATATAATGAAAAAAGAACATTTTTTGAAAGAGTTGCTTAAAAAAATAGGCAGGAGAGTGGACTGGGAAGGCAGAAAAATAAGCACAAGACAGAAACAATGAGAGAGAGATAGAAAAGGGGAAATGTCAGGGTACCTGTAGCCGAATGTTGGCTGGGGCCTCTGTGTTGTCTCCCTGCCGACGTATACTGGAGTAGTGGTCGCCGTTGTGGTAGGCAAGATGCAGCTGTCGGATGTGTGTGGCCATTGGCCGGGCCCTGAATCTGTATAAGCAGATGAAAGATGTACACGTTTTTATCATGTTTTGTCATTTATGTGATATGTCGTTGGCTGGGCCCTGAATGTGTGTAAGTAGATGAAAGATGTACACATCTTCATCATGTTTTCATTTACTGGGCCCTGAATCTGTATAAGCAGATGAAAGATGTACACATTTTCATCATGTTTTGTCATTTATGTGATGTGTCGTTGGCTGGGCCCTGAATGTGTGTAAGTAGATGAAAGTTGTACACATCTTCATCATGTTTTCATTTACTGGGCCCTGAATCTGTATAAGTAAATGAAAAATGTACACATTTTTATCATGTTTTGTCTTTTATGTGATGTGTCGTTGGCTGGGCCCTGAATGTGTGTAAGAAGATGAAAGTTGTACACATCTTCATCATGTTTTCGTTTACTGGGCCCTGAATCTGTATAAGTAAATGAAAGATGTACACATTTTCATCATGTTTTATCATTTCTGTGATGTGTCATTGGCTGGGCTCTGAACCTGTATAACTAGATAAAGATGTATACATCTTAATAGTGATAATAATAATAATGTATGGAATTTATATAGCACTGAATTGTGTAAAGCAACAAAATCAAAGTGTTTACATTTGAATCATTTACACACATGCAATCTTATTACATAAAGCAGCACAAATATATATATGCATGTATAATGGAGTATTCATCCTTTGTTGTGTTTTCTTTAGGATGGTAAAATCCATGCCTTGTGTGTGTGTGTGTGTGTGTGTGTGTGTGTGTGTGTGTGTGTGTGTGTGTGTCAAGTCAAGTCAAAATGATCTTTATTGAGGGTAAAAGATTAAGTTTACACAACTTTTTTTCATCCTGCCCTCACTAAAAAAAATCATAAAGATGACTTCTAAAGCATGCAAAGACAAATATCAACCTTGTTGAAAAACTCAAGTAAATGAGGATTTTTTTTACAACAAATCTCTCAAGATAAAAAACAACAACAAAAAACCCAGACCCAAGACAGTACAACATAAGCTCACGTCACACATACAAATGATAAAATTACAAAATAACATGGGCATGAACAACAAACATCCAAACGTGAGGTAGTATCGAACATAATCGTGGACTTACAGTTTGTCCATCAAATGTCTCTTCAAAAGCTTCTTAAACATTTGTTTAGAAGGAACTAATTTCAGACAGGGAGGTAGGCTATTCCACAATGTTCTTCCTGAATATGCAAGGCTTGATTTATAGAGATTATTATGGGGCCTGGGCAGAAACAGTCTATGGGTAGGCCTGTATATATTGACAGCAAAATTTTCCACAATTCTCTTTGGGGCTTTTCCGTTTAATATATTGAACATACATAGGTACTTGTTGAACTGTAGTCTGTCTTTAAGTGGAAGAATATCTAGTTCTTTGTAGTTGGTGGTGGTCAGTGTATTAGGATTCAATCGGATTAGTTTAACAGCTCTTTTATGGTGTGTGTGTGTGTGTGTGTGTGTGTGTGTGTGCGCGCGTGTGTGCGTGCGTGTGTGCATGCGTGTGCACATGCGAGAGAGAGAGAGAGAGAGACAGACAGACAGACAGAGAGAGACAGAGACAGAGAGAGACAGAGACAGAGACAGAGAGACAGAGACTATTTCTTTTTTTGTTTTGTTTTGGAATATGTCATGTGTGTATACATACGCGCACAGAGACACATGGGCATGTGTATGCAAGCAGTAAATGCATGCATGAAGCTTGAGTGCATCCATATACACACTAATATAGTGTGCATATGTGTGCAGTAGGGTCACTCTTCTGAAACCTGTACAATTTTGTTACATGGTTTGGGAAAAATCAAAATCTGCATTTGATGCTGTTTTCAGTTGTTTTTAAGAGATTTATGATTGCTTGATCAGGTAAAATCAAAAGTAAATTGATTACTCTCTGAGAACTTTAAAAAAACAATACTTTATCCAATGAGTTGAAAACGTTCGAGCATAACAGATGACACCATAAGAAGGAAATATTTTTTATTTTATATGCAGAAAAAGATTTCATTTTAACATGGCAGAACCAATCAGCGCATAGTCTCATCTAGAAGGGGAGAGAAAATGATGTTATGCATTGGATTCCTTAATATTCTTCCACTAAACAGCCTCAGGGATTGAATTTGAGAAAATATAATCCTTTTGATCGTCTCGGTTGTAACGCGATTTTTGAGACACCACTGACATAATTTTTGTTGGAGTGCTTATTGTATAAAAACTTTCCGACTTACAAGTCTGTTAAACATCCATAATTCATAAGAATAAGTTTTATTTTGAGAACAAATGGAAAGTAGGCTGCTCACACTTGATAAGACTAGAAGTTTCATTGCACAAGGCAGGTCATGAATGCGACACCGCGGTTACGCGCAAACATTTTTTTTTTTTAAATTTAAAAAGTCGTGTGTTAGAATCCAAATAAGGTATAAAATGCAATATAACTGTTTGCATGTTTGGTCATCTTTAGTTTTCAGTGCAGCTGTTCTATCTAATTGGTCCCTGAAGTTAGAATTTTAGCAAATGCAAACCACTCCTACGGCAATGTAACAAAATTGAGATTGTAAATGGTGGATTTTTCAAGAAACAAATCAGTTTATGGATGTAATTCCTAGTTGTAGCACATAGTTCTTGAATGTGCTGATAGTTGTACCACTTTTGATTAAATATGTCAAGTTACACACCCCAAAACAAATTAGAACAATTTTTATTTGGCTATGAATATGACACCCCTCTCCTGCATAGGTTTCAGAAGAGTGACCCAGTAAGCATGGTGCATGCTGGGCATGTTTACATCATCCATACCACTGGTCATTGTTGGCCTACTCTTCTAAAGAAAAATGGATGGATTTCTCTCTCTCTCCTCCTCTCCCCCTCCCCCCCCCCCTCTCTCTCCCCCCCCCCCCCCCTCCTCTCTCTCCCCCCCCTCTCTCTCTCTCTCTCTCTCTCTCTCTCTCTCTCTCTCTCTCTCTCTCTCTCTCTCTCTCTCTCTCTCTCCCTCCCTCCTTCCCTCTCCCTATCCCCACCCTCTCCCTCTCTCTCTTACCATCTCTTACCACATTCTCTTACTGGGGTAGGGTGCCTAGTGCCTGTTCTTCTCCCACGCAGACACACACGCAGACACACACGCAGACACGCACACACAGATACACCACACACACACACACACACACACACCACACACAACACACACACACACACACACACACACACACACACGCATACAGACACAGACACACACACACACATACACACACATACACACACTCTTACCATAAGAGGTTTTCCATTCAGCTGATGAATCATGATGTTGACGTCGTGCAGTTTGGCAAAAGCTACGATGGCGTCGTTCCCTGCATGAGTCCCTTGTTTTCGCAAGTTGTTAACTGCAACACATACACCATTATTTTGTTTCATTAACAAAGCTTTCTTAATATTTTTTTGTGGTTTGTTTTCTGTTTTTTTTCTTTAATGGATTTGTAGTCTAGAGGTAACACGCCTGTCTAGAACTCAAGAAATTCTAGGTTTGATTCCTGTCTGATCCCAAACTACTTATATTTCTCATCCATATGGAGACAAGATAAAAATTTTGTAGGATTATATGAGTCTTGTGTTTCTTTTTTTAATTAAAATTTTTTTTTTTCATGTGTTGTTTCATATTTGTAACACCTGTGTGGTGACACTGATAACACTCATGTACAATAATACACTTCTGTGCACTTACCAAACATGTGGTGACACATACAGATATGGCCTGCAATGAAAAGGTCACACACTGACTGAATATGACTTTTTTTTTTTTTATAAGAAAAAACAGTTAAACAAAACTTCTGTTTCATAAAGACATATCATAAAACAACAGGTGTTATGGGGACATTGTGTGAAACATACTTGAAGTACAATTGCACATAACCATTGATAAACACATCAGCTAGGCATCAGTTCCTTATTCGACACTAACAGTGATGAAATGTTATCATATCATGTATATTTTGTTGGTTTGTCATATACAAACTTTTACCTGTAGTTAGTGACATATCAAATAACAACGATAAGACATCTGGTGACCAGACATGCATAGAAATGCAAGTACAAAGACATCATCTAGCCTGTGACAAGATTTCACCTTGATAGCTTATGCACACACACACAACGCTATTATGAGTAAAGTCAGTCAGTTTGGGATAGAAAGCAGTCAAAGAATTCAAAATATACAGGTGGCATAGCTCAGTATGATTGAACAACAAGAGGTTTAAAGGAGCAAACCCCCTCCCCTCCCCCCTCTCTCTGAAATCCGAATATGGCGGCCAATATTTCAATGAAAACAGCCATACATATAAACTTCTCATCCAGGGTGTATTTTCAATCTCACAGCTCTAGATTCTCAGATAGCATAAGATCCCCCATGGGGATGCCAGGGGGCCTGTCAGTATAATACTATAAATATCATCCCCACCTTCTGGAAAAACTGTGCTTGGAATTTCCTCTTTTCTATCCCTCTCCTTGTTTCTGCCTCATTCATTTTTCTTCATATCACCTCTTTCTTGCCTTTTTTTCCTGCCTTTTTGGTCCATACTCCTGCCTTTTTCCCCAGAAAGACTTAAACACACCCATGCCAAAGTTGGATGTGCTGGGTCTGACATCCTATGCTCAATGGCAGGGCAATATATTTTCCCTCACATTTAACATACAGACAACAATAGTTGCTGATTGAGCATTCAGTGAAGAAGATGAAGAAGATGGGATAAGTGAGTCAGAGTGCACATTCTGGGTGACTTCCACAGAGTGTTAATAACAATAATAATAATAATGATAATAACACCTAGAATTTACATAACACAATATCCTGCTAAAAAACAAATCAAAGTGCTTGCATTCAACCTATACAACACACTAGTAACCAATAACAATTAATAATAGTTTTTAAAAAGTCGAATGTACAGGCGATTGAAATAAGAAGCGAGGGAATAGTGGGAGATGGGAACGTCACAGAAGATGAGGCAGCAAAAAAAAAAAACACACACACAAAAAAAAAAACCAAAAAAATACCAAAACAAGAAAAAAAGGGTAGGGAAAAGGCAACACCACCACCACCGCCACCGCAATAATTATCAACAAAGGGAACTCACTGTGGTCATCAAAGGGCACGTCATCCTCCACAAAGGGTTCGAAGTCGTGGCGGTGATTGAGCATGTACTGCACTGTCTCTTGCCGATGCCTGTAGTGGTCACGACAATGGCCCTCCAGCTGGTCACCCAGGGCCCGGAACAAACAGTTGCTGGAAGAAAACAGGACAATGCACATCAATAGATCTCGGCTTTGTTTCTATTTATTTATCTGTTTATTTATTTTTTTGTTCCCAGAGCCCGGAATAAGCAGTTGCTGGGGAAAACAGGACAATACACATCAACAGATCTCAGTTTTGTTTATTTTCTTTATCTATTTATTATTTTTTTTGTTCCACAGCTACAGTTCCTGGGTTTACCAGTGGTGAGATTTATGTATACACAGCCTCCCCACCCCCCAAACACACACACACACACAATATAGGTAGCTGCATTTTGACTTCAGGGATGGTGTCTTAACACCACACTGGTGTGCATGCTGGTTTTTTTTTTTTCTGTCATCCGTTCCTAATGGCACACGTTGTCTACTCTTATGAAAGGCTGAACAGGTTTTTAATGTGTGTACTTGCTGTTCTCTGTGTGTTCGCACACTGGGGCTCAGTTTATAATCTCATCTGAAGGACTTTTATGTTCAGTTCAAATTTTTTTCCCGTCAAACTGGGAAGAAAGGTTGAGGCTGGAAATTGAATGTGGAGCCTCATGCACACACGCACGCGCACACACACACACACACACACACACAATCACACACACACACACACACACACACACACAATCACACACACACACACACACACACACACACACACACACACACACACACACACACACACACGGGGATTGGATGTAAAAAAAAAGAAGAAAAAAAAAAAGAAAAGCACACGAGTGTTTATTCCTTTAACCTTGAAATAAACAATAAAATTTAAAGAATAAATAAATAAAGAACAACCCCCCCCCCCAACACACCCACCCACCCACCCACACACTCACACCCACCCACACACTCACACCTACCCACCCACTCACACTTACACCCCCCCCCCCCACCACCACCACCCACCCCCACAAACACACACACTCACCCATCACCAGGAATATCTCGCAACTGCAACCCCAGCTTTTTCAGCTGGACGGCAAAACTTGGGAAATTCTCGTCGTCAGCCAGATAGGAATTGATCTGTCGCTCCTTTCTGTGAGCCTCTCTGACCGCTCTCTCCTGCTGCTTCTTCGCGGCGTGACCCTGAGGGTGACCCCCGTTAGAGTTGAACCGCTGGTTCCTCGTCATCGTCGTTGAGTCGTCAGACCTATATCTAAGTTGTAAAAAAAAAAAAGAAAAAAAAGAAGAAGATAACAACCCCCCTGGACAAACCGCCAAACAATGTTAGGTTACAGCCGTAAGAAACTTGCACGTTACAACTTACATGCTGCATAGCCGCCGCTGTAGTCTAGTGGTTAGGGCGTTGGACTCGTAATCTAAAGGTTGCGGGTTCGATCCCAGCTTTCGGCTATGGCGTTGTGCCCTTGGAAAAGGCACTTTACGGCTATTTAAGTATTTTCTCACCCCACCCAGGTGTAAAAGGGGTACCAATCTTATTACATGGAATTTGTATAGCGCTATCTCTTGTAAGAACAAATCAAAGCGCTTGCATTTGACCTACAGAGCCACAGATCATGCTGCCACCAGGCGCAAAGATCAACGACGAACAACGATGACCAACTGTTGTTGTCTTGTTGCTGCTGTACACTTTAGAGCACAAAGCCTGGGCAAGTATGTATGGAGGGCAAGCTGTTACCCGTGCAGCAGACCCCCCTTCTCCACGGCACTGGAATGATCCATTGGAAGGGCATTGACCGATACGAATGGTTCCAGTACCGTCGCAGGAGCCACCAGAACGTTGCCATATACCTACAGCCCCGAGCCGCTCTGGGACTCCAACTCCCCGATTTTTCCTCAGGGATGGTGTCTAAACACGACACCTGTGTGCATGCTGGTTTGTTATAATTTTGTCATCCGCTCCTACCGGCACACGATGGCCTACTCTTCCGAAAGGTGGAACGGGGTTTTAACGTGTGCGCAAGATGTTCTGCGTGCATTCGCACACGGGGCCTCGGTTTCGAGTCTCATCCGAATGACTTTGACATTCAGTTTGATTTTTTTCGTCAAACTGGGAAGAAAGGGCGAGGCTGGGTACGAACCCAGAAACTCACGATTTACATATTGGCAGGCGAACGTCTTAACCATTCTGCCACCGTCCTTCTCTGGAAAACCTCGTCAAACCCCTGCATATGCATGAATAAAAGGGGTACCAATCTTGTGTTGGGGGTTAACCCTGCGATAGACTTGCGTCCTATCCAGGGGGGAGTCTATGACTCTCAGTCGCTTAACGCCACAGAAACCGGGATAAGCACCGGCCTGATGAGCCTTAGGCTCGGGACAGACTTTAACTTTTTATATATAAGATAACAACCCCCCGGACAAACTGCCAAACAATGTTAGGTTACAGCTTGTAAGAAACTCGCACGTTACATGCTGCACGCTAAAGACATGAGAGAGGGAGTGAGGGAGGGAAGGAGGGTGGGAGGGAGGGAGAGAAAGAAACATGATGCCTGTGTGCATGGATTTTTGTTTTTTTTTAATTTGTCATCTGTTTCTACTGGCACACAATGACCTACTCTTCTGAAAAGAGGAACGTGTTTTTAACATGTGTGCAATATGTTCTGTGGGAGTTCACACAATGGGCCTCAGTTTATAGTCTCAACCAAAAGACTTTGACATTCAGTTTGATGTTTTCGTCAAACAGGGAAGAAAGAGGACTGGGAATTAAACCCAGGACCTAGCGGTTTACTTACTGACAGGTGAATGTCTTAACCATCCTGCCACTTAAGACTTTGTTTCTTGTTCAACTTAAGATGCATGTATCATTGATTGTACGTATTTTGACTATTTATTTCACCTAATTACTTAGTTACTACCAAACAAATAATAACAAAAAGAGTTGAAAAAACACTAAAAAGGAAAGTGTTCAGGAGACAAGTTCTCTTTCTTTCAGCAAACAGTGGGATACCATGCTGCCTTGTTGGAAATATTCTTTTTGTAGCATATATCAATTTAATATTATTATGATTCATACTGTGCAGTACTCATCGCCATCACCGATACTGGTCAATAATGCATACAGATACCAAGCCAGGAATGTGAAAACATGTACTGATGATGGCAATGATTACAACTATGACGACGATGATGATGCTGGTGTATGTGACTGTGAATATGACTCTGTGTGTGTGTGTGTGTGTGTGTGTGTGTGTGTGTGTGTGTGTGTGTGTGAGTGAGTGAGTGAGTGAGTGAGTGAGTGAGTGAGTGAGTGAGTGAGTGGTGTGTGTGTGTGTGTGTGTGTGTGTGTGTGTGTGTGTGTGTGTGTGTGGTGTGTGAGTGAGGTGGAATCAAAGACACATACTAGACAGAGGACATGCATTGTTTAGTTCACAGTTTTATCTGATGAAGTTGCACCCCAATAGAGTCAGAACTTCATTGGAAAAAAAAAAGTCATGAATCTAAACCTGACAGCACAGCAATGTCTCAAATTCACACCCTCCAAATAAGTATAACAGTCTAACCACTCAACCAGGACTTGTACAGTCTCTTTCATTTTAAGTAGTGACTAAATTCTAGTTTTTAAAATATAAATTTTTAAAACTGAAAGTTTTCTTCATTCCTTTCTAGAGTTCTTCAGTTTTTGAACTGGAACTCTGTTTACAAGAATAATCTGTGGGGAGAAACATCGGCAAAATCCTAAAGAAAACAAACCTGTCTACTTCCATGTTAAAAACTCCAAAGAGCAAGTGCACTTCCTTCCAAACCTGATTTTGTACCTTAACGCAAGCAACTTTCTTACACTAGGCTAGGCCTAAACAGTGTACTGGTACTAGCTATGATGGACTCAGTGAAGTAAACAACCGACAAAAACTACACTTCTTCATTTCACTAGTTGAGTAGATCATATTTTCAGACATCGAAATCCAAATTTACCAGTCTCATCATGAGGAGCTGAACTAGTGATTTTCTGTGTATTTCGTGTGACATAGTGAAGTTTAAGGAACTCACCGAACACTGGGTTAATATCGTTTCAGCCAGTTATTGCGTGCGACTGTTGTAGTGTTTCTGCTGTCGCCATAGCCAGGGGAGATTATTCTCTGCTGCTTGAGTTGTCAATCCACGCTACTCGTGTAAACACACAAAGTTTCTGGTTTAGTTTTAGATTTTGTTATGATTAGATTTGTTAGTTTTAGATTTTGTTTGCTACTCCGTTTAAAGAAAGCTTAACTCTCATCTTTTGTTCTTTTTCTTTGTGTTTTCTTTCTGTCAGCAGTGTTTGCTTTGCAGTCCCAGTCACCAATTCAGTTTCCCATTCATTTTTTTTTCCACATCGTCTTAACCCCCCCCCCCCCCCCCCTTGTCAAATCAATAATGCAGTCTTATTTTTTTTAATTTTATATTCTCTCTCTCTCTCTCTCTCTCTCTCTCTCTCTCTCTCTCTCTTAATCTGGGTGGGGTAGTATATTGGCTCAGCTTTCAAAGTATCAATCGTAGAGATTGCTGATGTGTGTTGTTCGGGTGCAAGTCTGTGATATAGCATTTGTCATCATTGTAGACATGCTTGCATGCGTAAGCCCGAGTATAGTTTGAAGAGTAGACGGGTGGTGATGGTGATTGCAGGCAATTATTATTGATTTGTATACAACGCATATTATTTAAAATCTGATTTAGGCTTCAAGTTTTTTCATGAGTTGACTTATCCCCCCCACCTTTTTTCTTTAGATAGTCACTTTCTTTTGAATCTCTTTTGGGGATTCCTTTCCTATATAGTTGTGTGCGTGTGTGTGTTACTTTTTTGACATTTTTAAATGATTGAGGGTAGCACTACATGTACATTTTAAAGAAAAAACAATGACATTAAAGTTCTAACGGTTAAAACCATGGAATTGTACTGCTGCTGTTGAGGCTTCAAAAATGATATGAACATTGTGCTGCCTCTACGTTCATGATTTTTAGTGGCATCATCCACTCAAGGATCCTTGCTTTCTTTGTTGTTGTAAATGTGTACTAATGTATGTAAAGAGCCCATGGCAACAAGAGTTGCTCCTGGCATAATTCTGACCAAAAAACCCCCCACTATCCCAGTAAAAACACACATACGACAGGAAAATCTTGAACTTTAAAAAAAAAGAAAAAAAAAGGTGCTACTTTTGTAGCAACGTACTGTCACTGGGGACAGCAGCCCTAATTTCCGACAGGGACATCTGTCATGGCTAGAAGTGGTATATAATACAACACAATATGATACAATACAGCATAAAACAATAAAGCACAAGGCAATTGAATGAGTTTCTGTGTCAGTGCACTGATGTTGTTAATGTCAAATTTAGAAATGATGCTGGTTTTATTTTATATTTTGATGAATTGGTGTTCTAAAAGACAAAAAATGTTTTTACTCCTTGGCGATAGCTGTTGAACTAGCACAAATCTGTTTATCTAGGTTGGAGTTGTTGCAAAGAAAAAAAAGAAGCAAAACTATTCTCTGCCTATGCAACAACCAGTAGAACATTTACTAAACATGTATTTGCCTGATCATATAATTTTTTTTTTGTTCCTCGTCTAGAGCTCCACAGTTCACCAATGGTGAGATTTTACGTATGCGACACTTTTTGCCCACCATGAAGGTAGCCACATCCTGACTTCGGGGATGCACGCTGGGTATGTTTGTGGTTCCGTAACCCAAACAATGCTGACATAAAATATGTAATCTCTAATGTGCATTTTTGATCTTCTGCATGTGTGCATACACACACACACAATATATATATATGCACATACACACAAAGGAAATTATGGTACTGGCATTCTGTACTTGAAACTGACATGGGAGATTATAAAAATCCCCGCCCTTCACTTCACCTACTGAGGTTCAAACCCACGTCTTCATGGACCCAGGGGATCAGGAGAGAGAGAGACAGAGAGAGAGAGAGAGAGAGAGAGAGAGATTTATATTTCCAAGGGTTGGAGGATGAGCTACACATTTTTTTTTCATCTACATTTTGTTCCATGCAGGGCACACACACACACAGCCATTTATTTAAATGCATGCATACACACCAAGATGTGTGCACATGTATACATATTTTCAGAGAGAGAGAGAGAGAGAGAGAGAGAGAGAGAGAGAGAGAGAGAGAGAGAGAGAGAGAGAGTAAAAAAAACAAGCCATCACTTGTACTTCCATCCAAGCAACTCTCACTGACAAGAACACACTCACATAAATCTCTCCACAATTTCATATTTTTCATTTTCAATCCTCCACATCATAACTGGCAAACGCCCGATTCAATCCAATCATGTTTATAGCGCCACCGACCACACAGGCCATATTGGGCAAACACACACAAACAACAAAATTTGCAATGTGGTACACGGTAACACACGCATAAGACTTCACCTTCTGGTTAAGAACCTCTCCCTCGCTCCTTCCCCCAAAAGTGTTAAAAAAGAGTAACATATGTAAAAAGACATAACACCCATGTTAAGTCTACTTAACCGCTGGCCAACAGACTAGCTGTGTTCCAACATTCCTTTAACAGTCCTGTATTCCTAGTGATTCAAGCTGATAAAATTGACCCGACCTCTCCCTTTCCTGAAGAGAGTTTGCTTGGGTGGGCACTATGCACACTGAATTCATTTTCCAGCCCTGTGCTGTAGGCAGGCTGAGCCTAGCAGAGCCTGTCCCTCTCCAAGTAGCTGGGTGCATGCTGGGTATGTTCTTAGCATCCATCCATGCCACCGGCCATAGCTGGCCTACTCACTCTCATATGTGTGTGACTTGTTCTGTATGCATCTACACTAGGAACTGCCATTGATAACCTTGTTGTAAGGATTTTTGTGGGGGTGGAGTCTGTTCCAATGTTAACTCCGGGGATGGGGGGGGGGGGGGGGTGTGTGTGTTGTGTGGAAGGGATTGAATAATCTCCTCAAAAAGTCAAACCTTGAACTCAAGCTAGTTTCAGACTGTGGTAAATGAGTGCCGATGCTTTTTACTCTTGTGTCCCTCAAGTAAAACTTGAAGTTTAATCACTGGTAAAAAACAACAACAAACAACAAAAAAAGTAGTTTATTCACTGGTGAGATTCTTGACAGTTTAATTATTTGTGAGATTCTGACATATGTAACCATCTCCCATATTTTAAATCGTCATATCTCCATTTCGGGCGTGATGTTAAAATGTGACAAGAGCTTTCATGCTTTCTCAGTGGGTTTTTTTTGTGTGGTATTGCCGGCATTTCTTTGTGATATCCCTACTCTCCTTCAAAAGGTGAACTGGAATCATGTATGCAAGGCTGTTCGTTCATGCTTGTGTTTGCACACAGGACCTTGGCGTAAAGTCTCATCCGAAGAACTGGAAGAAGATTCAGCACAGAGGCAAGGTCTGAACAGAAAGTCTCTTCCAAATTTGGCAGCCATCAGTGAGAATCGAACCAATTGTGCTTGGTTAGGCCGCAAACATCTTCTTCACTGAGTTGGCTGGAGGTTTGATCTTGATGCAGTGCATCATCAACCTTAACGATGATACTTTAACCACTACAACAACTAACTTTATTTCCTTGAAAACAGAAATTCAGAAAGTCTGTGCACAGAAGCACTTAACTGATTTTGCTGGTCCTGCCCTTATGGGTGTAACATTTGTAGACACTCTATTTCATACATTCATTCATTCTGGATTCCGAATATTGTATCACTGCCTACTCCTATCATTGAACACATATTGGTGTGTACACATATATATGCCTTATTGCTGCAAATATTGCATACTGATGATTTTGTTGCATACTAACAATGTACCACAGATATTGTTGCAACATCACATTTTTGCAGTCAGTGCAAAACCACAAAGCTGCATTATATGGATACACTGCAAAAACTTTCATATGCATACCTTGCAAAAAACCCCACATAACTGCATCAAATGCAACATTTCAAAAGCACACTTTGTAACTGCATCATATGCATAATCGCAAAACTGCAGCGTGTACACACATTGCAAAATCACAGAAGTGCATCACTGGACACTGGACAATACTGTACCCTGACAATATTGTTTCATAACACAACATACCATAGCCCCCCCCCCATCATGAAACTACACTTGTCACATTTCATCACATCAGACCACGTCACATTTTTGCCCTTTCCACACAGATGCAGCAGTGCAAATCAACACTACCGCATCACGATACATTCCCAATGCTGCTCTTTCACAACACTGTCACCACATGTTCACATCTACTGCCGCTGGCAACATTCATCACAAAACCACATCATTGCCCAAATCATTGTCCTCTCTTGCAAACTGCACAATCGCAGTAAATTAGTAATGCCCAAATCATTGTCCTCTCTTGCAAACTGCACATCGCAGTAAATTAGAATCCATATCACCACACATTCACATTGCAAGGTCTTATTAATAGATTGAAAATAAATGCTTTCCATACAAAATATTCCAGAAATGTGCATTGTGTGTGTGGTGGGGCAATCTCAAACTTTCATATTCTTTTGGAATGTCAAGTGTTAAAAATGTACCTTCCCACCATACGTGAGAAATCTTTGCAGAAAGTGTTGAATAATTGCAAATTGCTCTGTGAAATTGCTATGCTGTTGAAAGAGAGTTGTGTTAGTAATTTGTTATAGTGCAAGTAAATATGTCATTTATTGATTTTAAGCAAAGGCATTCTGCCCACCATGGTTTAGTTCTCGACATTGTTTTTCTCCGCTGTTCATATCGTTTTTCTCCGCTGTTCTTTCCACATGGAATGTGTTATGTATGTTTTATATATATATATATATGCCTTTTTAATATGTTGTAGTTACGTTAGTTATACAGTTACTTAATGTGTGAATTCAATTACTTCATTGTATTATGGTTATAGTTGTTAGTTCCTTTTTTTCTGAATTGTTTGCCTCTTTGTGTCTAATATCACTTATTGTGAATAGACGTTAAATTGAAGAAACAACAACACTGCAACGTCATAAAAGCACATCACCCGCATATTCAGATCAAAAGGCAGCTCAACTGCACAATGACATAACTGCAAACAGGTGATAATGAATCATTGTGTCCTGGCACACTCACATCAATGCAATGGCACAGAGCGGCACACTTACATCAACGCACTGGCACTCTCACATCAATGCAATGGCACAGAGCGGCACACTTACATCAACGCACTGGCACTCTCACATCATGCACTGCACAGAACGGCACTCTCACATCAACGTACTGGCAGAGTGGCACACTTACATCAATGCACTGGCACACTTACATCAATGCACTGGCACAAAATGCACGAACCATTAAAACCCCATTTTTGCTCACTCACATGATACATCGTTGCATTTGCACACCACCTCACAGAACTGAAAGAATGCATTTGCACACCACCTCACAGAACTGAAAGAATGCATGTTCTCACCACCTCACAGAACTGAAAGAATGCATGTTCTCACCACCTCACAGAACTGAAAGAATGCACGTTCTCACCACCTCACAGAACTGAAAGAATGCACGTTCTCACCACCTCACAGAACTGAAAGAATGCATTTCCACACCAATGCATGTCCACCACCATCACAGAACTGGAAGAATGCACGTTCTCACCACCTCACAGAACTGAAAAAATGCATGTTCTCACCACCTCACAGAACTGAAAGAATGCATGTTCTCACCACTCACAAAACTGAAAGAATGCACATTCTCACCACCTCACATGAACTGAAAGAATGCATGTTCTCACCACCTCACAAAACTGAAAGAATGCACGTTCTCACCACCTCACAGAACTGAAAGAATGCACGTTCTCACCACCTCACAAAACTGAAAGAATGCACATTCTCACCACCTCACAGAACTGAAAGAATGCACGTTCTCACCACCTCACAGAACTGAAAAAATGCACGTTCTCGCCACCTCACAGAACTGAAAAAATGCACGTTCTCACCACCTCACAGAACTGAAAGAATGCATGTTCTCACCACCTCACAAAACTGAAAGAATGCACGTTCTCACACACCTCACAGAACTGAAAGAATGCATGTTCTCACCACCTCACAAAATTGAAAGAATGCACGTTCTCACCACCTCACAGAACTGAAAGAATGCACGTTCTCACCACCTCACAAACTGAAAGAATGCACGTTCTCACCACCTCACAGAACTGGAAGAATGCACGTTCTCACCACCTCACAAACTGAAAAATGCATGTTCTCACCACCTCACAAAACTGAAAGAATGCATGTTCTCACCACCTCACAGAACTGAAAGAATGCATGTTCTCACCACCTCACAGAACTGAAAGAATGCATGTCTCACCACCTCACAGAACTGAAAGAATGCATGTTCTCACACCTCACAGAACTGAAAGAATGCATGTTCTCACCACCTACAATACTGAAAGAATGCATTTTCTCACTATCTATCAGTACTGTATGATTGCTCAATCACATGACGGCACATTCACACTACCCGACAATCACACAACCACATCACTGCACACTCACAATACACAGCAACAATAATGATGATAATAATAAAAAATGGAATTGATACATATACATCTTGTAAAGCAAACAAATTGAAACACAACTACATCATTTAAAAAAAGAAAGAAAAACCCCTACATCATTTCACACTGGCAATACCGAATCACTGACCACTCACATCATACACACACACAAGCAGCAGCTTTTAACCCTCTTAGTCCCGAACCAGGATTTGCCGGAATTGAATAATTGCCCCCCTTCAATCCTGAACCAGGATATACACACAATAGATTTCCATCACGCTGTGACCATCACTAATTGCTACATGTCAAAGCTCTCTCAGACTAGAGGAACAAACCTTGCTGTGTGTCTGGAAGTAATTATAGCTGCTGGTATGAACTTTGAAGGAGGAAAAGGCCAGCGAGCATGTGTGCCTGACCCGATTTCGTGATGGAATGCGAAATTTAGGGGCAGTTTCTGTTTAGAGAATCCAAATGCAAGGGGGTTAAAACCTTGCTGTGTGTCTGGAAGCAATTATAGCTGCTGGTATGAACTTTGAAGGAGGAAAAGGCCAGCGAGCATGTGTGCCTGACCCGATTTCGTGATGGAATGCAAAATTTAGGGGCAGTTTCTGTTTAGAAAATCCAAATGCAAGAGGGTTAAAACCTTGCTGTGTGTCTGGAGGTAATTATAGCTGCTGGTATGTACTTAGAAGGCAGAAAAGGCCAGCGAGTGAGTATGTGTGCCTGACCCGATTTCGTGATGGAATACAAAATCTGGGGGCAGTTTGGTCAGAGAATCCAAACGCAAGAGGTTAATTCGAAAAAAACTGGGCAACTTCAGCAACCTGTCGGGCAGCAAACTGGGCAACCCGTTGCATAGCCTCCTGGGCGGCTGCCTGCACGGCGGCTTCAACCGCTGCCTCTTGGGCGGCTTCTTGGGACACCAGCTGGTCGGCCAGCTGGGCGGCTTCTTGAGCGGCTTGGTCGGCCACTTGCTGGGCGGCTTGGTGCAGACTGGCCTGGTTCACCAGGTGCATGGGGGCGTGGGTGAACTGGCGCTGGAGGGGGTCCATGAACATGATGGCTTCCATGAGCACAGCCTCCTTCACGCAGGCCACGTCCTCCTGGGGGATCTGGGTCAGGGAGTGTAGCCCGTCCTTAACCTGCACAGTTTTGAGTTATCATGATTTGCTGTTGGTTGGGTTAGCGTGGTTTGGGGAGGGGTTGGGGTGTGTGTTGGTGTGTGTGTGCGTGCATGTGTGGGGGATCTGGGTGAGGTAGTGTAGCCCGTCCTTCACCTGCAGAAGTTTGAGTTATCATGATTTGTTGGTTGGGTTAACGTGGTTGGGGTGGGGGGTTGTGTGTGTGTTTGGATGTTGGTGTGTGTGTGTGTGTGCACGCATGTGTGGGGGATCTGGGTGAGGTAGTGTAGCCCGTCCTTCACCTGTACAGTTTTTGAGTAATCATGATTTGCTGTTGGGATGGGGTGTTGTGTGTGTGTGTGTGTGTGTGTGTGTGTGTGTGTGTGTGTGTGTGTGTGTGTGTGTGTGTGTGTTGTGTGTGTGCGCACGTGTGAGAGATTTGGGTGAGGTAGTGTAGCCCGTCCTTCACCTGTACAGTTTTCAGTAATGATGATTTGTTGTAAGTTGGGTTAGGTTGGGGTGGGTGTTGGTGTGTGTGTGTGTGTGGGGTTGGGATGTTGGTGTGTGTGTGTGCGCGTGTGTGTTTGTGTGTGTGCGCACATGTGAGAGATTTGGGTGAGGTAGTGTAGCCTGTCCTTCACCTGTACAGTTTTCAGTAATGACGATTTGTTGTAAGTTGGGTTAGGTTGGGGTGGGTGTTGGTGTGTGTGTGTGTGTGTGTGTGTGTGAGAGGTTGGGATGTTGGTGTGTGTGTGTGTGTGTGTGTGTGTGTGAGAGGTTGGGATTGGTGTGGTGTGTGTGTGCGTGTGCGTGTTGTGTGTGTGCGCATGTGTGAGGGATTTGGGTGAGATAGTGTAGCTCATCCTTCACCTGTACAGTTTTGAGTAATGATGATTTGTTGTAAGTTGGGTTAGGTTGGGAGGTGTGTGTGTGTGTGTGTGTGTGTGTGTGTGTGTGTGTGTGTGTGTGTGTGTGTGTGTGTATTTTTTTGGTTTTATGTAAAATGAAAAAAAAATCTTTTATATTGAGGATAGTGTGTGTGTGTGTGTGTGTGTGTGTGTGTGTGTGTGTGTTGCGCGCGCGTGTGTGTGGTGAGAACGCATGTACAAAAATACATGTGGGCTAGCATGCATGTATTAGACAAGCGTCCTATCCAGGGGGAGTCTATAACTCTCGGTCGCTTAATGCCACAGACATCGGGATAAGCACCGGCCTGATGAGCCTTAGGCTTAGGACAGACTTTTAACTTTATGCATGTATGAGATGTTAGCAGATAGTACAACAATCACAATGTGTGTACTTACATACTGAAATGTCTTTACAAGCAGGTGTAAGGATTGAAACATCATTGTGCCCAACATTCACGTAAGTGAATACTTTATGATTTTGCACCGATAGCCAAACACACATTAACGACACTCAGCAAACCCACACTATATAAAATACGCACACACTCCTGGAAAAATTCAAACATGTTGTCAACCATCTGAAACGCATCTTGAAACTACAAACAAAATAAATGGAAGAATCCGGTAAACTGCTATTAGGTGCAGTACCTCACTGACTCCCAAAGTAACACACAGAGGAGAAGGAAAAAACAAGAAGAGAACAAAAACACAAGGAAAAAAATGGGAAGAAACAAAAGTAGAAGCAGCAAAGAAACAGAAGAAGGCGACAAAGAAGCAGTACATAATCAAAAGAACAAAACAAAGAAACAGAGAGAACAAGAGTTAGTATGTGAAGGAAAAGAAGGAGAAGAAGACAGAAGAAGAAAGACAAAGAAGCAGCAGAAGAAGACAAGCAGATGGAGAAGACAAAAAAGCAGCAGAAGACAAAAAAGCAGCAGAAGACAAATAAACGGATGAAGAAGACAAAGAAGTAGAAGACAAATAAACAAGAGAAGACAAAGAAGTAGAAGAAGACAAATAAACAGAAGAAGACAAAAAAGCAGAAGACAAAGAAGCATAAGAAGAAAAGAAATAGAAGAAGACAAATAAACAGAAGACAAATAAACAGAAGGTAAAGAAAACAGAAGACCAATAAACAGAAGACAAAGCAGCAAAAGACGAAGACAGAGAAACAGCAGAAGAAAACAAAACAAAAGAAGACAAAGAAGAAGACGAAAGAAAAAGAAGACCAATAAACAGAAGAAAACAAAGCAGCAGAAGAAGACAAAGAAAAAGAAGACCAATAAACAGAAGAAAACAAAGCAGCAGAAGAAGACAAAGAAAAAGAAGACCAATAAACAGAAGACAAAGACAAAAGATGAAAAAGAAGAAACGCCATAAAATGCTGATCATACTCACCAGATCATAGTGGGCTGGGGCACGCACTTGCACGGCAGCGTCAACAACTGCCACAGCAGCCAAGAGCTTATCCGCCTGGAACCTTGCTTCCGCGTTGCTGTGAACATCCAAGCTTTCTGTTAGTATACACACAGACGCACACACATGCTCTCACACATACACTAACTCATTTATACACATACGCATGCACACACGCACATGCTCACATACACACACAAACATGTAGGCCCTATTGATCCCCTGAAATTCCATCTTCCATACATTACCAACTACACCTTCTTCCCTTGACATTCACACACCCTTCCCCCTTTGTCTCTCTCTCCCACATTTCTGTCTAATATCACAATTTGTGAAAAGACGTTAAAAGAAATTGAACACACACACACACACTCACTCACCCTCACACATTCACTAACTCATATATACACATACGCATGCACACACACGTGTGCACACACACACACACACATTCTTCCCGGTGTCTTGTCAGTGATGGGTTTTTTTTAGTGCCTCTTATTTCTATCATATGCACAGAAAAGAGAGAGAGATTTATTATTTATTTATTTATTTAATCTTTTATATCGAGGATAACAGAATAAGCAATCATGTGCTTTTTTTTCATCCGGTCCCCGTGTGTATGCAGTTTTTGTTAATATTGTCATCTGTTCCCACCGGCACACGATGGCCTACTCTTACGAAAAGCGGAACAGGATTTAACGTGTGCGCAAGATGTTCTGCGTGCGTTCGCACACGGGGCCTCGGTTTAAAGTCTCATCCGAAGGACTTTTGGGGAGAGTAGAGTCAGCACTGATGTTAACTCCAGGAGAAAAATCTCCTCGAGAGAGAGAGAGAGAGAGAGAGAGAGAGAGAGAGAGAGAGAGAGAGAGAGAGAGAGAGAGAGAGAGAGAGAGAGAGAGAGAGAGAGAGAGAGAAAACTACATGTGCTACAAGAGGGTGTGTGTACATATGCATGCACAGGAACTTGTGTTTGCATGTGATTTGTGTGTATGTTTATGTATGAGTGCACATGCATGCATGAATGTGTAAACATGCATACTGTTTATGTATGTATATAGAATGCATCTGCATTTATGCACTTACTACTTCTTGTTGTGCTTTTCTTTTTTACACAAAGATCCTACCCCCCCCCCCCCCCCCCCAAATCCCCATAAATTTTAGCACTGTCCAAAAGGTATGCTGTCCTATAATAACCCCCCCCCCCCCCCCCCCCCCAAACAACCCCCGACTTGGAAGTGTTCCATCAAAAAAGATGCAATATGCATGTATTTATTCTATATCAATGTTATTTTCACAAAGTGGGGGGTAAGGCAGCCTAATGACTAATGCCATCAGTTTTTGACCTTGCGTCCTATGTTCAAACCACCACTGACGCCTGTTTGACGGATTTCTTCTAAAGTTCATAGCAGTACCAACTCCACTCTCCCAAAAGCATTTTGGATGAGACAATACTCGCAATCCGATCCCATCTTGTTTATAGCCTCACCAACCACACAGGCCATAGGCTATCATGGCTGTTACCTCACAAAAACCAAGGTTCTGTGTCCACACAGAGAACATCTTGTGTACACATTAAAGCGCCATTCCCCCCTTCAGAAGCATTGGCTACTGAATACCGGCAGGAACATAATAACAAACCCCCCCCCCCCCCCCCCCCCAAAACCGCATGCATATTGGCGTCGTGTTTAGACATCATCCCTGAATTTAGAGTGCAGCTACCTTAATGTGGGGCAAAGGGTAGCATTTGCAAAGTGTTAATCTTAGAACTTTAGCCAAGAAAAAACAACTAAACCCCCCCCCCTCCCCTCAAAAAAACAAAACCACCTATGATATCTCGATCATGGCAAAATTAGGGGTCACCGAAAAACTATTAACTTTTCTATTCAATTATAACAATATTGACACAGTACCTACTTCACCACAAACACTCAGTAACATAATCATACTGTGATGTATTCACATAGTAATATATGCAGAATACCTTGCAATAGCAGATGGGCCACCACACAACAACACATGGACAACCACACATCCAGAGACATTATGTAATAACACAAAAGCACAAATCACACAACTGTTTATCGCACAGCACATGGATCACACAACAGAAAGATATTAAGAATTCACACAATACAGATGAAACAATAACAAACCACCACACAAAAGCACACAGTGACATCATTCATAGATAATGATACAGTAACAGACAGACACAGCAACACACACAATGGCACACTGACAAATAGTGACACAATGGTAAAACACTCAATGACTCCACAAAAGAGAGAATGACACACCACACAAACAACGACACAACACACAGATATCCAACACAACAAACAATGACACAACACACAAAATTACACAACACACAGCACACCCATGAGACAACACACAGATAACCAAACACAGAACACACGACAACACAACACAGACAATAACAACCCATCCAAGACAACGCCACACACAAACACACAATGCCACACAAACACATCTGACCACACAACAGCAGACGAGTACACAATACTTACTCCACACTGGACAGACGCGCGCTCTTTTTCAGCACGCGCAGGCTGATGTGATCATATCTGAGGAACAGCAGGGTCAGAAGATCTGCTGAGAACGACTCTATGTCGGCCTGAAGGTCTTTGATCTGATAAAACATCCGTCCTGAAGAAAACAGATGCATTTGGTTATTTATTCACCAAACTTCAGTTTTAAACTTTCTATTGTATTTTTCCCCCCCCTCCCCCCCCCTTTTTGAAAAGAACATGTCATGTCAAAATTTTATTTTCAGATGGTACATTGAGTAAGCATCGATTTGCTTTTTTTCATCAAGCCATCTATGTCCAGTCTGCGTGTGACTGAGTGAGAGACTAAAAGTCCAGCATGTTTGGCTGCACACACTAAGGTGCAGGAACACATGAATACATGGGGACGGGATAGTATAGCGGTCAGAACATTGCGCTTGCAATTTGACAACCCGGGCTCGATTCCTGTTCGAGGGGATTTTTCCCCTGGAGTTAACATCAGTGCCGACTCCACTCCCCCTAAAAGTCCTTTGGATGAGACTATAAACCGAGGCCCCATGTGCGAACGCATGCACATCTTGAGCACACGTTAAATCCTGTTCTGTTTTTCTTAAGAGTAGGCCATTTGCCAGTGGGAACAGATGACAAGATTTACAAAACTACATATGCACAGGGACTGGATGTAAAAAGGCACACGAGTGCTTATTCCATTACCCTTGATGTAAAAGAATAAATATAAAAGAAAAATACAAATATATAATATAAAAATATATTTTGCACTCAAAAACTTTTAACATGTATACATGCATGCACTAGGAAGTCGAGCTTAACCAGCACACTGAGCAACACATAAACCTGTCAAATCGATTTTGAGACCTTGAATTTTTATTCTTATAGACTTTTATTCGCATCATTTCCTCTTGCCTAGCCCTCCTCTTAATAAAGAGAGGAGGAGAACAGCACAGTGTTTTACTGAAAACACAGTACACAGAGAAGAACACAGCATTTCATCAACACCACAGTACACACACAGAAGAACAGCACAGTATTTTGCAGACAACATACTACACACACACACACACAGAGAAAAACAACAGAGTATTTTATCAACAACACAGTACACACACAGAGAAGAACAACGCAGTATTTTGCAGACAACATAGTACACAGAAAAAACACCACGGTATTTTATCCACAACACAGTACACACAGAGAGATGAACAACGCAGTATTTTGCAGACAACATAAAACACAGAGAACGCCACAGTATTTTATGAACACAGTACACACACAGAGAAGAACAAGTCTTTTATCAACAACACAGTACAAATACACAGAGATGAACACCACAGTATTTTGCAGACAACATGAAACACAAAGAGAGATGAACACAGTATACATACACAGAAATATTGTAGCATTTGTCTGACTCAAATTTACTTCTATTTGTTATCGTTTTGTATGTATGGTTCAAGCAGTTTCTGCTGGTTAGACCTGCTTTTTTTTCTTTTTTCTATTACCCTCCATTCACCTGTCCACACACACACACACACCAACATTCCTTATCTCTTCTCCTTCCCCATCACTTGTCTAAAATCACTTTTTAGTGGACAGATGTTAAAACAAATCACACACACAGAGCTTACCCAACATTTCTAGGATAATCAAACAAAATCAAACGGTGATTGCATTTGCACACTGTTGCCCAATGGACACCAACATTCCTTATCTCTTCTCCTTCCCAATCACTTGTCTAAAATCACTTTTTAGTGGACAGATGTTAAAACAAATCACACACACAGAGACTTACCCAACATTTCTACGATAATCATAACAAAGTCGTAAGGCGATTGATTTGCACAGTGTTGCCCAATGTTTTTAGGACCCGCTGTTCAGACATCAAGATGCTCTCTTCAGGGTAGTACCGCTCCAACTCCTCCAGTTTTTCTTGCAGCTTAGAAACTGTCACTGCCTGAGAAAACCAAACGCGCATGATTAGGAATATTGGTGATGTTTTGGGATGTACCGCTTACGACACTGCATCATCATAACTGTGTCCAGTGTCTCCGTGTTAATCGTGTATTCTGTGATCATGGTTCATTGCAAGCATGTATTTGTGTGTGTGTGTGTGTGTGTGTGTGTGTGTGTGTGTGTGTGTGTGTGTGTGTGTGTGTGTGTGTGTGTGTGTTGTGTTGTGTTGTGTTGTGTTGTGTGTACATGTCTGAGTATATTCATTCATCTAGGTACAAACACTGGACTAATTTCTATCAGAATTTCTTATTTCTTGTCAAAGCTTCCCTCCATTTCAAACACTAAGGCCTTTCATATATATATATATTTTTAAAAAAGGTCTTTCATATCCATTAAGCTAATAAATTTATCTGATAGTAGTGGTAGTTGTACACGTAGCAGCAGCAAAAACAGCAGCAGGTTGTAATAGTAGTAGTAGTATCATTTTTTTTCCAATGCTGTCATCATAATCATCACCGCCACCATCTTTATCACCTCTACTATGCTCATCATCTTCATCACTTCTACAATCATCATCTTCATCACCATTATGATCATCACCTTTTAGCTTAAAACACTACTACCACTGCTGTTACTATCATCCTCCTCCTCCTCATTACTATTGTGAACTCTATCTTATTCTATTATACACCACTGCAGCCGCCATCATCCTTATTACCGCCATCATTATTATTGTTATAAACTTTTTCAAAAACCGATCATCCTTACCCCGGAAAGAGAATAGAATTTGCATACAAGCTGTATGCAAGACATGAGGCGCAAATAAATGTGTTCCTCCATCTCCTTCACCACCGTTATCCAATGGGCATCCTTGTCCGTTGATTCGCAGTTGAAAACGAACTCGCGCGATTCCTCCAGATCACACAATATGAAACTGCACACGCACACACGCAAAAATAAAATATTAAAAAAAGATATGCCACTGTTCAAGAAATTTTATGATTCTCAGCAGTTCATAACATCAGTTGTTGAGGTTATATATTCTTCTTCAGTAAGACCTCTACTATAGTTAGTTCTTAGTGTTATATATATATATATATATATATACACACATATATACACACACACATAAGAGAGAGAGAGGAGAGAGAGAGAGAGAGAGAGAGAGAGAGAGAGAGAAGAGAGAGAGAGAGAGAGAGAGAGAGAGAGAGAGAGGGTGAGGGTTTGAATGCGGGTGTGTCTATATCACCCACACAACACACAGACACGCATGCGCAACATACGCCCCAAACTGAAAACTTCTGCCCCACCAAGTAATTTTGTTCTTCGTCACTCACAGTTGTAATGAGACGAGATGAAATACTGATAGAAGCTGGAGCTTGTCTAAACTTTTTGCATTTACAATGAATTTTCTGTGTTTGTAGTGAGTGTTGTGTTGTTTGTGTGTTGTGTGTGTGTGTGTGTGTGTGTGGTGGGGTGGTTGTGGGGGTGGAGAGAGAGAGAGAGAGAGAGAGAGAGAGAGAGAGAGAGAGAGAGAGAGAGAGAGAGAGAGAGAGAGAGAGAGAGAGAGGTGTTGTGCGTGCAAGCTAGCATGCGTGTGTGGGTGCGTGTTTGTGTGCATGCATGCGTGTGTGTGGGTGCGTGTGTGTGGGTGCGTGTTTGTGTGCATGCATGCGTGCATGTGTGTGCAAGCATGCGTCAAATTTGAGATAAAGTATTCTGAAGTTTCCTTGCTGTCACTTGCTGCATCAGAACAGATTAGACCTGGCTTAAAAATATGTATACACACTTTGACAGTCACAATGGTCAGCTTTGCTAGTTACTTCCTTTATTTCAAAGTCTTAAAGTAAATATTTTTTCTTATATGTCAAGGATAATGGAATAAGCACTAATGTGCTTTTTTTTTTTTTTTTTTTTTAAAAATACATCCAGTCCCCGTGTGTATGCAGTTTTGTAAATCTTATCTGTTCCCACCAGCACACAATAGCCTACTCTAACGAAAAGCAGAAAAGGATTTAACGTGTACGTAAGACGTTCTGCGTGCGTTTGCACACAGGGCCTCAGTTATATAGTCTCATCCAAAGGACTTATGGGGAGCGTGGAGTCAGCACTGATGTTAACTCCAGGAGAAAAATCCCCTCGAACAGGAATTGAACCCAAGTTATCAAAATGGCGAGCGCAATGTTCTGACCACTAGGCTATCCCGTCCCCCAACTTGTGGTAACTAACTAGCATAATCAAATCGTGACAATCTGATCTTTGAGTAAGCATAGTTTGTTAACTGTGACCAGTTTTTACAGAATGAGTCATTACTCGCAGGCAGTGAAAAGGAGAGAGGCCCAAAAAGGGAAGGTAGGGTTTGCTTTGTCAGTTTTCATCAAAAATGGAATCTGTTGACATTAAATTTGTTAACTGTGTACTTGAAATGGTTAGATTTAATTTTTTTTTAAAAGTGTTTTTCAAGCATTTTTATTGATCTCCTAAGACATTATGTAGATTTGTAAAAATTTCTAGCCCGATTTTCTCAGAATGTGAAATCGCTGTGTCACCCATTTCAAACACTTGCTATAACTTTGTCAATTTCTGAGGTAGAACAATGAATCATACATCACAAGAAAGGTACTAATCTTTAGGTTTTTTAAAAGAAAATACGACAACTCAATTTGACCCATTTATACTTCAAGACTCCTTTTGCAAAAACAGGTCTTAACTAATGAAGCACTTCAGGTTCTTTTTCCATGTAAAATAACGTTCACATCTCAATTCTACATCCACACATTGTTCAATTGATTATGACCTCATGAGGGCTTTTCAAACATTCAAATGCCAAATTTTGTTTACATCCAGAATCATCGGTGTACTGTTGCTTTCACAGTGGATCAAATTGCGATTATATGTATCATATCATAGTATTAACTAATCATATCATTATCAATCATACATAAACAATCCAATGATTATGTATGTATGTATGTATATATATATGTATGTATATATATATATATATATATATATATATATATATATATACACACACACACATACATACGCACACACATATATATACACACACACACACATTTTTCAACTCTGTGTATATATGTATGTTTGTGTGTATGTATGTATGTATGGATGAATAAACACATATATATGCATGGGTACTATACATTTCTCATATAAAACTAAAGATTAAATATTCAGTTTTCCTGATGAGAAAGAGGAACCTGATAAACTTTACCACATGCAGACAGTAGAAATTTTACAGCAAACACACACACACAATCTCTCTCTCTCTCTCTGTATACATACACACGGGGACTGGATGAAAAAAAAGCACCAGAGTGCTTATTCCATTATCCTCGATATAAAAGAATAAATCAAAATCAAATCAATCTCTCTCTCTCTGTGCACATGCATACTTTCACTCACATATACAGCAACCCCTTTCCCGAAAACATACACACAACAGCCTAAACGCAGTTGTGCGTCTACTTCATTCCACTAGGCCTTTTATCCCATAATCTCCCCTTCAAGCATCCCACCTGTGAGCTTTACTAACCCGTTAAAGATTTCCAGTGTGTGAAATACACATTGGTTGTTGATTCCAAGTGTCTGGCATGTCTGAAAGACAATTTCAGCCCACTTGCACTGCCGACACAGCAACTGAATGGGACAAAACAATGGCACATTTTTTCACCAAGATTCGTACACAGTAGCTGAATATCAAGATCAGTGAATGAGATTTTCATCCTAAATGTCTTAAAGTCATTAATGTATTGTCGGTAGACCAGTCAACATCACTGACATTAAAAAATTTTTTTTTTTTCATTCCTTGGCTAGAGCTCAGAAGTTCACTAATGGTGAGATTTTGTGTATGCAACCATTTCTACCGATCATTAAAGTAATATTGAGGAAAAAGTAGTGAGGAATTAAAGTAACTGCATTCCAACTTTGGGAATGGTGTCTAAACAACACCCATGTGTATGCGTTTAAATTTTTTTTTTTTTAAGTCATCCATTCCTATCGGCATGAAATGGCCTTCTCTTCCAAAAGGTGGAAAGGGTTTTTTAATGGGTGCACAAGCCGTCCTGTGTCCATTTTTACACATGGGGGCCTCAGTTTATAGTCTTATCCGAAGGAATTTTGGGGGAGGTGAGTCAGTGCTAACATTAGGGTAAAATTTCCCTAAAACAGGTGCTTCTATGGTGGCTGGATCCTGGGCTGTCAGATCACAAGAGCAATTTTGTATTTTGTACCACTTTGTCACAGCAGATTTCTCTGCATGAAATTCGGGCTGCTCTCCCCGGGGAGATCGCGTTGCCACAAGTGCAGCGCCTACCCATTTTTTTTCCTTTTCTTTTTCCTGCAAGCAACTGTGTTTCCCTATCCGAGTGGTTTTTTTCCTACAGAATTTTGCCAGGGTCAACCCCCTTGTCGCCGTGGGTTCTTTTACGTGTGCTAAACAGTGATGTGTAACACGGGACCTCGGTTTATCGTCTCATTTGAAAGACTAGCGGCCAGACCACCACTGTGGGTCTAATGGATGGGGAAAAAGTTTTGGGCCTAAACGGGGTATGAACCACCGCACACTCCAACCTGAACTTTTTGCTATGTAGGCAAGGCACGTTACCACCTAGACCACCGATCCATCTCAGTGCTCCAACCACTGGACTATCCTGCCCCCCCCCCCCCCTTTTGTAATCCTAAAAGCAAATTCATGGGTTGTGAACAGGTGGGTGAACAGGATTCTGATCCTACTGGTAGAGTCAGAGGTTGAGGGCAAGTCAGTCGACTTGATTCTGATCTCCAAAGTCTTTAAAACAGGAGTTGTGAATCGATCCGTCAACAAGATTCTAGTCCAAGTTCTGAATTACAAGTTAAAATCTCAGAAACACTTGAAGGAATCAGAATGGGGATTTTCTGCAATTAAAACATGTGCTGTGACCTACCAATGGTTTAACTCGAGTCCTATTTATGTTATCACAAAGCAGAAAACCTTTTTCTCTCCATTAAAAAAAAAAAAAAATTCTAGGAGGAGGAAGAGGACTCAAACAGAAGATCAAGCACTGGAGCGCGTGTGAAAGAATCTTTCCTTATGTCAGTGTTTGGTGAGACGCCCAGAAATTGCATCAAAAAAAAAGAAAAAGCCCAGCCTGTACCTTAGCATTCACCATGGGTAAGTAGATTGGTGGTCTGCTTCCTAGTCTTTCAGATGAGTTGATAAATCGAGGTTCCGTGTGCAATGCATTCAGTGCATATAAAGGAACCTATGGCAAGAAGAAAGCCGTTTCCAGCAAAATGCCCCTCATAGGTAAATACACATACAGACTTTAAAATTTTTATTAAGTGGGGCTGCTCTCTCCCTGGGGAACTCAGAAAAATCTCCAGTTACAAACTAGTATTCAATACAATACAAGCACACTGGGTCTTGCAATTGTTTGTTTTGCCCAGCAATTTTGTGACAGATATTGATGCAGTGTGGGCTAAATTTTTTTTTTTTTTTCATTCCTTGGCTATAGCTCCTAGGTTCACCAACAACCAGTTTCTACCCCCCCCCCCTTCCACTTCAGGGAGTGTGTTTTGAATGTTCCCAAATGAATGACACCGCACTCAAATTGATCTTTCACCCTTTAACTTTTCATACAGGTGTACAGGCACTGACTGAATTTGTGACGCTCCACTGTATAATGAGTTGCATTGCACCAGAGGTCAATTTCTAATTATTTACAGGTTATTAATCTCTGATAAGCTATTCGATACAGAAAACAGATTGTAAATTGGAAGCTTCCATTAAAAGTGATTACAAATTGAAATGGTAGACTGCAGAAAGCAGCAAAATGAGAAATTGACCAGTTTTGCATCATAATACAAATAGGTGGTCAGAATAAGGGCTTAGATATTTTTTAATGTTTTTTTTTTTAAACTAAGAGAAACAATTACACCTTGATATTTCAGTACAAGGTAGAAAATGGCTCAAGTTTTATAATCAATGAAAACTGACAACTCGACCCCACCGGCCTAAAATGGCTCCTAGCGGGAAAAGTGGGTCAGGTGCAAAGCGACTCGTTTCATGGTGGTGCGTCACATTTCTGTTTTTTTCAGGGGGGCAGTGTGTACAAGGCAAGTTGAACCCAACCAATCCCACCCCTCTCTGGGTTACAGGACGCATGCTGGGTATGTTTATAAATGCATATTTCACGCCGGCCATTGCTGGCCTAGTCTTCTACCAAAGGCCACTAGTGCAAGATGTTCAGTGTGTTTTAACACACAGGACTTGGGATTTTTTTCTGGCCTAGTCTTCTACCAAAGGCCACTAGTGCAAGATGTTCAGTGTGTTTTAACACACAGGACTTGGGAATTTTTTTTTTTTTTTTTTTTAATCTGTCTCATCCAATGGCCTGACCCTGAGTAGGGAAGGATGACTATCACCATCTCAAAACTGATGAACACATCATTCTACGACTCTGCACTGGACACAATGGGCTAATTTTTCACATGTCTACAAAGCTGAAACTTGTTCCTTCTCCCCCTGTGTGCCTGTGGTAAAAAAACCAAACTCACTGGTGAGCACATCCTTCAAAGATGCATGCTATACAGCAACCTGAGGAAGATTTGTGTGGCCAACAGAAATAACCCTACAGACCAAGCTGTACGGCCCATGAGAGGGGCTAGAAAGGATATTTAAAATTAAATGCCATTATTTTTCCTAGACACATCTGATGATGTAAAGCGAACGAGAAGGACAACAAATCTTAGGTCTGTATTTTCTTGCCTCCCCCAAGAAAGCTAAAAAACCCAACAAAACAACAAACAAAAAAACCCAACCAACAAGCCCCCCCCCCCCCCCCCTCAAAAAAAAAAAACCCACACAAAAACCACCACCACCAATAAAAAGAAACACACAAAAACCCCCAAACCCAGCATACCTTGTTGTTTTCAGCTGCCTCCACCTCGGTTTTGTTTCGTTTGACCATATTCATAAAATTTTCTCTGACCGTAAAGGTCGAGTCCATGTACTCTGGGTCGGTCCCAGTCACGTTCCCGATGCTCCTGCTGGTCTCCATTTTTGTTCTAGAAAACAAAAGAAGTCATCACAAAAACAAAAAAAAATGGTTACACTGAAACTCGATGGTTTCAAGGAACTGAATACTAAGTTCAGAACTGTGATGTATATAAATGCTAGCCACTAAAATATCATGCCAAACACTCAGTTGCACAAAGAGACGGTTATGCAGACCGAAAACATTTTTTCCCTTTTCCCCCCCTGGAGTCAGGCTCTATTTCATGCTATTATAGCCTAGTGGTTAAGACCATTCAAATTTCAATCCCCGAGAATCAATGATGTTGATTTGAAATCTTGGCAGTGGTATCTGGTGACAGAAGGATGGGGATTTTTACGACCTCCCAGGTCAACTTAAAGTGCAGGCCTGCCAGTGCCATAATTCCCTTTGTGTATTTACACACATATGCAAATCAATGTCATTTATACAATATTTTTTGTGGTTGAAGAGGTAAGTTAAGGCATCCCATCTAGAAAGTGTGTTTGACCCCTGTCTGAACCAAAGCTTTCTCCCCATCCTTTACACTTTAGTATAAAAGAAAAAGGTGAAAAAAGGTAAAGGTATCCTGTGTGGTCGTAGGGGAGCTAGGCATCAGACCTCAGCTTCTCTAGGGGCCAGCATGTTTTAGGGCAGCACCCATCTCCTCTCCCTCGCTGCTTTACCTTCCCTGACCCTAAAGAGGGCAGGTACCCATTGACAGCTGGGTGAACTGTACTGTAGCTAAGGTGCGCAAACGGTCACCCATCCAACTGGTAACTACGCTCGACGCTGCTTAACCTTCGCTTGGGGAAAGCGAGTGCTCTGACCACTTAGCAATCCTGTCCCCTTAGTATAAACAGGGTTTTAATTTATTAAGCTATAAAAAAAAAACCAAAAAAAACCCCTAAATAATCAACAAAAAGAATGATTACAAGCATAGAAACAGCAAGCTAGAAATTTTTTTGTGTTCCTGGCTAGTGATTCACCAATGGTGAAATTTTTGCATATTATGTGACCGCATTTACCCACCCCTTAGGTACTAAGGTAGCCGCATTCCAACTTCGGGGATAATGTCTAAACACAACACCTGTGTGAATGTGTGTGTTTAAAAAAAAAAAGTTATCTGTTCTACTGGCATGAAATGAACTATTCAGAAAGACAGAACAGGCTTTTAACGTGTGCAAGATTTTTGCATGCGTCCAAACAAGGGGCCTCGGTTTGTCTCATCCTACGGACTTTGACAGTTGTTTTTTGTCAAACGGGGAAGAAAGGGTGGGGCTGGGAATAGAACCCTCAACCTCACAGGTTATTTGTTAGGTAAGTAAACATCTTCCCTGTCCTGCCACCTTCCTTCCTGCTATCTTCTTCAAGAAAAGCATCAACACAATGTACTAATGTCACACAGGGTTGGTATATATTCCAAATAGTTTCATGTAATAAGGTGGTTCTTTTCGTTAAAAATTTTACTAAAAAAAAAAATAAAAAAAAAAAAAATAATGGAAGCTAGTGCATGTGCAGTATATGAAGTGTGTGTGCATATGTGTGTTTTTTTAAAATAATAATGAAACGTGTGAGTATGCGCATCTGTATGCATGCATGTGTGTTTTATTATTTTTAAAGGATGCTGTGTGTAGCTCTCTCCCTCTGTGTGTGTGTGGGGGGGGGGGGGGGGGGGGGGGCAACAGACAAAAGACATTCTATTTGTAAAAAAAATTAAAAAACATGAGCTGTGTTTCCATGGACAACATGCATTAAAGATTTACTGTAAGGATCTAGTTTTGACTGTGATAGGGGTAACCAATATTTACAGATACTGGTACTTTGTTTAGTAATGTCAAAACAGTTTAGAAAACTTCCTTTTCATCAGAAACGGCAATCTGAAAATAAAATTAAGTCTTTCCCTCCCTGTATCATCTACCTATGTCCCCATTTCCCACCTAAACGCACACGCACCAGCCGACCTCCACTGATTTAAGTCCTGTTGTTTGAAACTATTGCATCGACCATCAATAGCTGCGGCAGACTTGTTGCAAAAGACAAGAAGTGAACTCCAAAATATCAGAAACGCGATTGTCTTTGTCAACATCATTACTCCCCCCCCCCCCCCGATCTTCATACAACCCGTCGCCTTCGAACACTGGTCACTTCTAAATGGAATACCTAGGCCTAGGCTATCTCCTTTTGGGAATGCGGCGTGTTCAAAATTTAGGCCTAGCTTAATTAATTGTCTGTAGGCCTAAGCCCTAGCCTTACGTACCGAAAGTAGAGAGCTGTTCCATGGAACTGTCCAGGGAACAAACAGAAGCACCCATTTTTGACGAGGTGACGAAGAGAAAATCTTTCGTAATGGCCAGCCAGCACTCTGGCCCTCTGTTACTGTCATATTGTCCTCTTTTGCTCCTGTTTTCAGAGTTCTATCTGCACACTTTCCCGCTGTGCACAATCTTGTGAAGACCAACAATTATAAAAATAAAAAAATAGACACCCTAGGCTAGTGGTTGGTCAGAACTCAACCTCTCCGCCAATCGAAAACATCACAGAACTGCAGTTGTTGCGATTGAAAACGTCCCAGCGATGATTTCCGATTTTGGGACTGTGGACATCGATGGGTGGTTGTTTTGATTGTAGGCCTACGTCGACATCGACAGTTTTTAGGCCTAGGCCTATATTTAGCTACGTCCAAGCGGAGATTTCCGGCTTCAGGACTGTACACTGGCATGTGGCGGTGGTTGTGACTGGATAAATTTTACGTCTCAGTGGATATTTCCGATTTAGGAACTCGACATCGACACGCGGCTTCTGATGTAATTAAAACTTGACGTCCCCCCATACGAAATTGCCGATTAGGGACTGTCTTACATCGACAGAAAACCCGATCTTGGTTGCATGGCCCACTGTACGACAGGCTATACGCACGGTAGCCGCAATGGTGCAACCGTCATTCTTAATGTTTAAGGCGGCAGAGAAGGGAAAGGAAAGATTTAGGCTTAGTTGTATGTTGGGAGACTGTTAAAAAAACAAACCAACCAAAAAACAGAAAACACAGTAGTTTGGTTTTTTTTAAACATAATCCCTGAAGTTGGAATGTGGCTACCTTAATGGTGGACAATTAACTGTATAATTATGGGTTGTTCTCAGAAACATGTGTGCCATAGGTGTAACTCACTTTGAAGGCTTGTAATTTGTGTTTTGTTTGTGAGTGATTGTGATGCTTACTTTATTTTTGTGGTGTTTGTATTGAAGAAATAAAATCTAAAAACAAAAAGGCATGTTTGCATTATTTTCCTAGTAATATTAGCATTTATTATAAAAAAATATAGCAAAAACAAGATGGCAGATTTGTGACATGAAGAAACATGCTGTAAACTGAATCTTTTAAAGACACTTTAACAAGTGTTTTTTATAACAAAAACAGCATCAAACATTTATCCAGATGTTTCTTTACCTTTTCAATGAACAGCATCTTTGCTGCATTTCGATGTTTATTATATATGGGCTTATAATATTTTCGTTACAGTTGATACGCTTGGGTTCCACTTTCTGGTCCATTTTTATGTTTCAACTACAAAACTGTTCATCATTCCTGGGATTGTTTTCCTACAAAAACTAATGAAGAAAACAGTGTACAACACTGGGAACAATTGGTGCTAACAAACTGCTGTTAATATCCTTGTTTAAGTCATCCCGGATCACAAACTCGGCGTAGGTTCCACTTTTCACTGTCGCGACAGTGCAACGTAAACCCTGCATGAACTCTGAGTCCAAGGTCGCTTGACCGAGATTCCAAGTCAGAGCATGTATCCTGCACCTGCTACATCTCGGGAATGCAGATTTTCCCCCGCGCTATCACTCTGTGAGGGTATTCTAGACACGGGTTTGTTCAACTTCCATCCTAGGTGGAAGCTTATCAACTGTAACGCTACTACACGTGCGTCTCAAGACAGCATCACTGAAGGTGAGTGTATTGCTTTATTCAATTGTTTTTATCGCTTACTTATGAAAAGTTCCTTTTAAAAAAGAATATTTTACATTATTAAGGCACTGAATAATGTAAATCAGTATTTTAGACAACAAATTTTATCATTTTTCGATGTTCACACTGACTTCGTCTTTGTCTAGCAAACCAACTCCAGCTACACATATTTTTTATTTTATAAAGACAGGATGCTTACAGGGGTAGAAAAGGTCATTGGAAAACATACTTTTAATTAAAGAAAGGGACTGTTCACGTGTGGGGTGAAATTTTAAAGAAATTTAAAAAAATAGACCTGGTTTTGAGCAGCGTGTCAGTTACGCCAAGAGCCGAAAGCGTGATAGTTTCCGGAGTGACTGTTAAGGATTTTAGGATTAAAAACAAATCTAAGCGTCATCGATGTTTTTCTTTGCTTCATTTATGTAATAACCAAATAAGTGTGTGTGTTAAATACTGAATTTAATTTTCGAACTTTTGAATGTGAATTTATTTTTCTCTCTTTCTGTAAACATGAGACTGACTGTCACAGTTGAGACCGGAAGCTATGACGCTTCGTTTTCTCATCGCGACTGTTTGATCTGGTAAAGGAGAAGATCAAACTGGTTGCCTGTCAGTTGTTTCCTCCGCATGTTTTTTGATCTGTCAGTGGAGATTGCTAAAAACAAAGTTTACGGTTTGTCTGTCACGGCTATTTCTATCGGTCATTGGTAGAATGAAGATTTACTGATGTGCTGGTCACGCCCGGAAAGGAAAGCTGCGTGGCTTCTTTTACCGACTGAAATGCCTCATCATTGTATTTCTCCTTTCCGTACACCACACAATTCCATTGTTGATTCAGTGAAAGGAACAGAACTGTAATTTTGTCATTAAGCTCGAGCTACTCATCTTTTTCTGCCGATAACGACAGTTTGTTACTTTTGCTGTAATCTTTGTCGGAAGCATGAACGGTCAGTGGCGGAACCCACTGTTCCTAGTTTCTTGTCCCCATCGACATGTGTCACTACCCTCTCCCTTCCCCACCTTCCTCCCCATGATTTTACTGCAGACTGATTGTGATGTTATTCTTTCACTATGAATTGGTACCACTTATACTACTTTGTGTGCAAAAATAATCCTAATTTTATTAATGGGGAAAAAAGGTAAACAGTTACGACTTAGAAACTAAGCAATGATGTCTGTTTACCCGCGAGATTTTTCTTTATGTTGTCCAGACATCACTTCCTCCTAACTTCAACCTTTGTTCTTCTGTCAAGATCTAACAAAATTAGCTGCTTTTTTTTTTTTTGGGGGGGGGGGGGGTGTCACATTGTTCCTCCCTATTGAGGCTAGGTTGAAAATGTGCAAGTTGTCTTGCCACCTGACATTTCTATGGTAAATTCCACACTGTGTGTGTGTGTGTGTGTGTGTGTGTGTGTGTGTGTGTGTGTGTGTGTGTGTGTGTGTGTGTGTGTGTTAGTGTGACAACATTATCTTTAATATAATTATGAATGATGAATCCCTGAGGACAACATATTTTTCTCAGTAGTCTTCTTTTATTTCATTTGAAGTAAATCATTAACTGGTTAATTGACTAACTTCAATAACTTTGTTTTTAAATGATTAATGCCTTCTTTTCATTTCATGTAATATAAATGTTCATTACATCATCACACACACACACATACAGTGATACACACACACACACATTATCATCATCACTACAAAATGGAGAGATGTTCGGCAAACAAATGGTCCTTAATGGTGAGGCTAGGACTACCTCCACTCCCTCAGAAGCTCCAGTCAGCCCCTCTCTCCCTGATCCAGACACTTCAGTGACTGACATGACTCATCCTATTAACTTCAGGTAACTGCTTTCCTTGCATTTCACTGGAAGGTTTACTTACTTCTAAGATATTATTACTGTCCACTTTTCTGTTTATAGCATCAATGCTTCAGCCATGTGTGTATGTGTGTGTGTGTGGCGTGCGTGCATGCGCGCGCATGTGTGTGTGTGATCAATGTGTGTGTGTGTGTGTGTGTGTGTGATCAATGCTAGCCAAAAGGAAGTGCGACTGTAATTGACAACTGACAAAAGAAATGCACAATAATCATAATCATGCATGCACTCTGAAAGTATTAGACAGAAAATTACTATGTCTACCTATTATTCAAATCTACCAGCCAGTGATTCTAAATTCTTCAGACAATGTTAATAGTATGAATAGAGCCAGTAATTGAATAACTTAAATTAGAAAATTTGGCTATAGATACTAACACTACTAAGTTTTACTGTTAGGTGACAAAATACCAGCCACTGTGTCTATGTGCTTCACTGATGGTGGTGGTAGTATTCATAGAGCCAAGAACATGTTTACAAATAGCAAGTTTATAACTAACAATACATATTCCTGCCATTAAGTACTAATCCAATAATTGCTTTAAATTGCAGATTGAGGCTCCAAACTCCTACCACACTTGGACACAACTGACAGATTCCTAATGGGTCCAGATCCAGCAAATAGCAAGAGTGATGGGTGACTTGTTGATTGATGCCCTTGATCACTACAATTTTAGTAATTGAGACCTCAAAATAATGAAATGAATTCGCCTGTTTAATTTTCCTGAATTGATTTGTACTATTTTCAGCTGTTTTATCCATGACACATATTTGCCATGTACATGTAGATTTCTCACTATTTTGTAGAATTGACTTCCATGTCACAACTGTAACCGACTCCATCCAAACGGGGAAAAAAGTATTACTATCAGTGGTTTGACTTCAAGTCCTTTCTGTTTTCTTAACTGTAATTATTCTGGTGTCAGTTTTGTTCATTTTGACTAATGTTTGCCATGTCTGTGGTTGGTTTCAAGTTATTTTGTAAAATTAGATTCCGTGTCACAACTGTAATGGATTCCATGTCCCAACTGTAACACTTCTTTTCTTTACATAATCAAATGCAATAAACAGTATATTGTTTTTAAAAACTGCTTTGTGTCTCTTGTGAGCGAGAATAAGAAATACTGCATGCCTGACTTGAGCTGTATATCTTAATAAATATGGAGTTATGAGAATGTGAAGTTGTGGTGAGCATGGTTGACTAATGTGCTACTTGAAAATTACAGAAAAATACGCATTCTCACTCATTTAAAAAGTTTTCTTCATATGGGAACCTATTCTTCCTTGGTTTACAACAAAATTATACCAGGTTTTTAGAAAGCATGCTGTTTTAAGGACTTCATAGCTCATTTTGGATTCCATGTCTCAACCGTAACACAGCAAAAATTACATTTTTAATCATCTATTACAACAAGATGAATTGACCGATCATCTTTTCCATTTTAGAAAATGATATACATTGAAATGCTGTACTGCCTGACATAAAGACATGTATGTAGAGTGAAATTTATTTTGGGTCTCTATGTCGCAGAAATAGCACACGTTTTTGAGAACCCATATACAAATCACACCTCTGGTGCAGGCAATTTCTTGCACTCTGGAGATATTAAAAAAACAACAACAAAAAAAGCAGGAATCCTGTTACTAGAACTAACATGGCACTTATTATACACCCAGACTGGCACTTATACATCAATGATCATACACAGACTATTTTCTTCTCTCTTTTTTTTCTTTTTGTTTTAGCTCAGTACATTTATTATGAACTCTTAACATGCTGCTGATATTCTTGACCCGATTTGGTTGGATATTTTTTGTTTTTCCATCAAATAGCTTCAAATGCTTTTTTAGTAACTGAAACCCAAATGGCTTACTATCTTACCACTCTACTTTTGAATAGATTATTCCTTTTTCTTCATGTATACATACATTCAGAAGCTAAATGCAAGTTAAAGGTCTCATAATTTGTGTCAATGTTCAGTGGGTTCCACAAACATGAACATAGCATACATCACTGAAGCTTTCTTCATGGAGGGAAAATCAGTCGCATATAATAATATATACAAAATTTACCATCGGTAAATGTTAGCTGTAGCTGAGAAGAAAAAAAAAATCCCTTTCCCCAGTTGCAAAAGACCAGATTTGTTGCTGCAATTTTATCTACACCCAGGCAGAGATTTCTGATTCTGGGAGGGTACCTATGTAAACGGAAACAGTTAACACTTAATCATTCATTTCTCTTCCTTGCAGGGGTGGGTGCATATTTTTTGTCATTTGTCAACACAGTATCCTGTGAAGGGCATCCCAGCAAAAGCTTAAAAATGCAGTTCCATTTTTAAAAAAAAGGAAGTAATTTCATCAGATGCTGCTACTGTGCTAGTCAGACTGGGCAAATGTAGCCATATAACTGATCACTTAAAATTCTTTAATTAAAAAAATAAAATAAAAGTGGACCCCACTGCAATCTTTCCAACTTATTTTTAGCAAGAGTGAAATTAAAATCACTGATAATACATTTTTTTTCATAATTTGGAAAGGGGGGGGGGGGGGGGGGGAGGGGTTAGATAGCTTTGTGGTTATATATATATATATATATATATATGTATGTGACGCTCCACCACGGAATGAGTCGCTTAGCACATTACCCAATTTTGCGCTAGGAGCCATTAAAGGCAGGTGGGGGTCAAGTTGTCAATTTTGATTGATTATTAAACTATATCGGTTTTGCTACCTTATAACGAAATATCAAGCCATAATTTTTATTCCTTTTGCTTTTAAACGTGTTTTGAAAATACCGAAGCCCTCATTCTGACAACCCATTACGAAAATAAACTTGCCCGTTTCTCATTTTGTCACATCATGCAGTCAAGATATCATTTCAATTTGTAATAACTTTGCACAGAATTGTCCGATTTTCAATCTGTTTTTTGTATTTGATAGCCACTTAATTGCACATTAATAACATATCATTAACTAAAAATTGACCTCTGGTGCACTCCGACTTATTATGTGGTGGCGTCACACACACACACACATATATATATATAATATATATACTCCCAAGTCTTTTGAATGCAGCACATTCGCCATTTTGTCCCGCCATTTTGTCCTATCTATATCAAGGCATACACTACTGATTTATAACTCAGCAACAAGCACTAATTGCATTCCTTTAAAAAAAATCGATTTCTTCAATAGAAAACAAAATGGCAGACGCAACATGTATCAGGGTCATAGAAGTAAAAATAAATTTTAAGTCTTTCTACTGACATTCAATCCACCTGTTCGTTTCAAGCTACTGGAACGTGGTAGGCGTAACACTTTAAAAAAACCCAGCAAACTTTTTATACAAAAAACCCCAAACCAAACCAAACCTAGAGTTGAAAGAAATATCAACATTCAAAAGCAAATGAACTTGAATATCTTCTACACTTTGAATATATTCGAATTCTCACCAAGACAAGATTCCTTTCAACACCCCAGAGACAACCGTAGACACCTGCCATCTGCACTGTAGCTTACTGGAGGAAATGAAGAGGGCGCTGTTTTCCTGTAGAAAAACCAGTCATGTGACAACAACATCCAATCAAAACGATTTTGATGCTCATAAGAAATAAACTTTTTTTTTAAAATGGGGAGGCTTTTAACTCTACAGTGACACAAAATAGAATAGTTTATAAAATAAAAGGACGTACAGCTGATGAGAAAAGTGCTTTTTCAAAAAACGATATTGTCACATAACGCGCATCCGTGGTCTTCACGAGACTTGCTCACAACTGGTGATGTTTGGCATCGTCTGGTCGTGAAGTGTAACGTTCCTGATGTCTGACCTACCAACCAGTGCTTAGGCCTAATCAGTTAGTGGAAGCCAGACCTATTCTGCAAGATTTGAAAGTGGGAGCTATGCATGTCTGAAGCCCGAGACAGTAACGTTTCACCAGATAGATCTAGGTGACTCATAAACTAAATTCAGTTTTCTTGACTGATTTCTTTTTCTATAAGGTAACGTAATTGGGACAGAAACTAAATTCCAGTAGGCCCTAACTCAGTAAGAGAAAGCTGTGACCCCTCGGTGGGTTCAGTGAATTTCATAGCCTAGTGGTCAGAACATTGCGCTGGCAATTTGACGACCCGGGTTCGAGTCGGTCGAGGAAATTTTCTTCCTGGAGTTAACATCAGTGCTGACTCCACTCTCCCCAAAAGTCCTTCGATGAGACTTTAAACCGAGGCCCCGTGTGCGAACGCACGCAGAACATCTTGCGCACACTGTTAAATCCTGTTCCGCTTTTCGTAAGAGTAGGCCATCGTGTGCCGGTGGGAACAGATGACAATACTTACAAAACTGCATGCACACGGGGACCGGATGAAAAAAAGCATATGATTGCTTATTCTGTTATCCTCGATATAAAAGAATAAATAAATAAATAAGATAGCAAACGGGAAGATGGAATGAGTTTCATGAGCAAAAGCATTTTCAACCTTGGAACAAAAGAAATCCGGAAGACCACAGCTATTCTTCTAAACAATTGTATGAAATCTTTTTTTTTGACAGGGGTGGGTGGTGGTGGTTGCTGTTTCTTTGTTTGTTTCAGTAGAATTATAGTCCTTTCCAGCAGAGCTGATATCAGGACTTGCAGCCACGAACCATGAAGTCGGAGGTCCCACGCTCCCCGCAAGCTCTCCACCCACCCCAGCACCTCGGGCCACCCAAAAATGTTACAATTTGCAGAAATTGTATTAAGCAACAAGATGAGATGAAACTCACTTGGTGGTGGTTGCATCCTCCCCTCCCCCCTTTTATAACAAGTGTCTACAGCTGAAAAATACTTGGAATACAACAGATATGGAATACAAATATTTATCAGAAGTGTATGTTGACACTTTTTGGCCATCCCAGTATGAGGCACATATCATCACCAAGAGCATTGATACAAATGACCAGTGCAGTGTACAGGTTGATGCCAATACATATTACTAACATACATGTAAGGCTTTATTCTAAAATTGGTGAAGAATAGTCGGACAAAATAAATACAACCCAGCGCACAACTCATTAACTGATATTTTTGGAGGGTGTGTGTGTGTGTGTGTGTGTGTGTGTGTGTGTGTGTGTGTGTGTGTGTGTGTGTGTGTGTCTTCAGTTTAAGGTCTATTCAGTAATCAGTGTGTGTGTGTGTGTGTGTGTGGTGTGTGATTTTTCTGGAAAGAATTAAAAAAAAATCATAACACAGCTGATATACTTGTCTGCTTGCCTGCCTGCCTGCCTTGCCTGGCTGAACACACACACACAACACACACACACACACACACACACACACCACACAACACACACACACACACCATACAGAGCCATGAAATGATTACTGGGGTTGGAATTAAGGAGAGAACACACACACACACACACACAACACACACACACACACACACACACACACACACACACACACACACATAGAGCCATGAGATGATTATTGGGGTTGGAATTAAGGAGAGAAACACACACACACACACACACACACACACACACACACACACCATGATATACAACACACACACAACACACACACACACACACACACACACACACACACACACACACAGAGCCATGAGATGATTACTGGGGTTGGAATTAAGGAGAGAATACACACACACACACACACACACACACCACACACACACACACACACACACACACACACACACACACACACACCATCCACACACACATTGAAAAGAAAGAGGTTGACTGACCAATAACCTTTGTATGCAAGAGAATACATAAGTGCTTTACACCCCTCTCCCCCCTCACCAATTTTCTCTGACTACTTGCCTCGAATTAGGGTTTTAATTCAGAATAGCAAATGATGGATGCTACAACCGAATGGTTAAAACAGTTTGACTTCAATTCCATGGATCCATGAAGTCCTGGGTTTGAATCTTGGCAGCGTCTGGTGAATTAAGGGTGGGGATTTTTATGATCTCCAGGTCAACTTCAAGTGCAGACTTGCCAGTTCCATTCGTGTACATATAAACACATACAGAAGATTAATATGAACGTTAAAGATCCCATAATCTGCATCAGCATTTCTGAGTTACAGAGACACAGCCATACCCTGCATACATCCTTGATGTCATAATGTGAATACCTTGATGATGGGGGAAAAATGGTCGCATATGCAAAATCTCACTATTGGTGAACCTCGAAGTTCTAGCTTATAAAGAACAGCCCCCCCCTCCCCCCAAAGAAAAACCAAACCCAACAAAAACCCAACCCAACCCAGAACCTCCCAAAACTTTCACACACACACCACACACCACACACACACACACATTCATGCAATTGATGTTGGGCCTTTTTCTAGCTTTCTTATACTTCCCCTGCTGGATATGAAAACAAACAATCATTTATTCAGTGCAAGGACAATTGATAGGAGTTTAGGAGAAAGGAAATTATGTGTGTAAACAGCTCTCTGTGTGTGTGTACTGCTGCCTGTGTATGTGAAAATCAATTGAATCTACAAGCTCTGATTGGAAGGGTTAGATAAGTTTGAAATGCATGATGTTGATAGTGAGACTAATAATGAACACAGCATCTACTTTGATTTAGAACTGCTGTTTCAGACTGACATTGATCCTAAGCCTAGGCTAACCCCTTCAAAGAATTGCCTCCCCTCTGGCCTCTTAAAAACAAAACAAATTGAAGTGCCACCTGCTGACAAGTCAAGGGAGATAAGTCAGGGAAGACTGCCTCGTCAGCCATGATGTTTATTACTCAAAGCATTCATGAACAGGCCTAAGGTTTCACAAATCTTACTTAGTTATGACATATGTAACTTCTGCAATTTATGAATTATAGAGCCATCAAATCTTCCCCTTTTTAGAACACTGCATGACTTTGTTTCCACCGTTTAGGTAGCCTATGCTAGTAACGGATTGCCGAAGCAAGTAGGCGTATATATAAAGTCATTCAAGACTTTAGGCCTAACCTCTAATTAGAAAATATTTTTTGAAGTCCCCGAGTTTGTGCGCATTTGAGTGCGCAGATCTAGACGACCTAGCCGCGTGTTCTCTCGATCTGTTCGTGAATATCAAGCCATCACATGACTCGAGCATGAGTACATGTTCAATTTTTAGAACTCGGGACACCCCGGTCAAGGTCTCTTGTCACTTCCGATGAAAACTTCCGCCATGTTGATTGTCATGGAGGCTTGCTACAAGCTGCGACAAAGTGGTAGGACATGGCTCTCGCCTTGCAGTCTTTGTTCACAAACTAAGCTTTTACATACTGCATCGCATAGCTCTAGATGTAAAACGTTCTTTCACTCAAATTCTCCAGTCATCGAAGAAAAGCAACATGGACAGCAGCAACGGTTCCCTCGGTGATTCCGTGGAGAATGGCGACGCCAAATCCAGCCAAGAGGAATCTTCTGTCCCGTTTACTCGCGCGGAGATGATCATACTTATCAATTTATATTAAGAAAACAAAACACTTCTCGAGCAACATCATTGCCCCGCTGTAACAGAAAGCAAAAAGTCGGAGACATGGGAAAGGATATGTGACAAAGTGAACGCGTGTGGCAGAGCAGGAGGGAAACGAACAGTCAAACAAGTGAAAAAGAAAATGTGCGACATAAAAGCCAACACCCGAAACTGGGCCAACTATGTGAAAAATCCCCCATCCAAGAGTAGAAAGTGGAGAAAAAAATTATGGTATTACGATATTGTCTTTGATAACATTCTTGGAAGAGATTCACCCATCCTGCATGGTGTTGAAGGTAAAAAAAACAACCACCCCAAAACCCTCACCTCACCAAACATGTCACAAACACAATTTGAAGAGTGGATATTTCTAGGTTTAAGGGTCATTGTAACATGTACAATTACTTTGTGAACACCTAACAGTACCGCCAGTTTCACTCATTTTGGTCACATGATATATTTGTTGATGTGTCTTGTGTGTGTACAGGTGTGTGTGTGAAGTCAAAGTCAAGTCAAAAACACTTTAATCACCCTGAAGGGCAGTTACAATACTGACAGGCATATCGATATAAATCATAATCAAAAGACACAAGATATCTACATTTCATATGTGTGTGTGTGCGTATATGTGGTGTGGTGTGGTGTCTGTGTATGGTGTGTGTGTGTGTGTGTGTGTGTGTGTGTGGTGTGTGTGTGTGTGTGTGTGTGTGTGTGTGGTAGGGGGGGGGGTGCATGAGGGGGAGGGGTGACATACACTACAGAGCAAGTACAGATAGTTTATGTCAGTGTGGATATGTTTTGTGTTAGTACTGTCACTGTATCACTATCAGTGTTTGATGTGTGTGTGTGTGTGTGTGTGTGTGTGTGTGTGTGTGTGTGTGTGTGTGTGTGTTTTAAAATTCTTTTATATCAAGAATAATGGACTGAGCATTTATGTGCTTTTTTTTTCATCCAGTCCCCATGTGTATGCAGTTTTGTAAATATTATCATCTGCTCCCACCAGCACACGAAGGCCTACTCTTATGAAAAGGGGAACAGGATTTAATGTGTGCGCAAGATGTTCTGCATGCTTTTGCACATGGGGCCTCGGTTTACAGTCTCATCCAAAAGATTTTTGGAGAGAGTAGAGTCAGCTTTGATGTTAAATCCATGGGGAAAATCCCCTTAAACAGGAATCAAACTCGGGTCGTCAAATTGTGAGCACAATGTTCTGACCAATACTGCAATAGGCTATCCAGTCTCCCAATGTGTGTGTGTGTGTGTGTGTGTGTGTGTGTGTGTGTGTGTTGTGTGTTTGTGTTTGTGTGTGTGTGTTTCACTGTTTGTGTGTGTGTGTGTGTGTGTGTGTGTGTGTGTTGTGTGTGTGTGTGTGTGTGTGTGTGTGTGGTGTGCGTGGTGTGGTGTGTGTGTGTGTGTGTGTGTGTGTGTGTGTGTGTGTGTGTGTGTGTGTGTACATGTCAATGTCAAACTCAAATCTTTTATTTCCAGATAGTATTTTGAATTGAGCAGTGTGATTGCTTTTTTTTTTCCCATCAAACCACCCATATATTCTAAACAAAACACTAGAATAATAAAAAATGTATTTTTTATACTATATGATAATCAGACTGAAACTGTAACTAATTAATCTTAATTTAACAAGCTAAACCATTGCAACCCAACAAAGGTAAACAAACACCAAGATAGAGAAAATCTTTAGAAAATACATTTTCCACACACACACACACACACACACACACACACACACACACACACACACACACACACACACACAATTCAACAGTTCAACAATTCAACTCTTATTGTCCTCTATTATAAAGGAAATTTGTTTCACACACACACACACACACACACACACACACACACACACACACACACACACACACACACACACACACACACACACACACACAGAAAGAGAGAAGGGTCAAAGCCAGTAGAATATTGTTCTTTTAAAATCATTGAAACACATAAACACATTTATAATGATTATACACATGCATCCACTTTCATACCCTACTCCCCCATACACACCACCACACATGAAAAAAGAGAAAAAAGCAACCCAAACGAAAAATTAATACAAAGCAAAATGTAACTTTAGTATATCATGTCAGAAAATTTACAATCACATCATCAATCCCTTTTTTTCTCATCTATTTTTCTACAACAGTACAAGCTTTCAAAAATCACATTCAATTTCAATACCATGACAGATTACTGAGGTTAGGCACTCAATTTTTATTATTATTATTATTATTATTATTATTATTATTATTATTATTATTATTATTATTATCAGCATGAGAAAAGTGTCAGCAATTGCAATCATTGAGTCATTCCTTCTTTCAACTTCCTCTGAGTTCTTATTCCATTATCCTCAAAATGGAAAAAAAAAAAAAAAAGAGTGTGATCTTTAATGATGGATTTTGGTGAATATGGAAACATTATACAAGTAGTAAGTAGTACTGTAGTAGTCTACATGTTTTGTGTGATTGCAGACAAGACTATATAATCACTACACCTTGCATCCATTCCTACTTTCAATCAACCTCCTCCATCTCCATCACCTTGCCTTATAGGCTACTCTGTGTGAGTGCATACATGTGTGTAAAAGATCTGTTAATCTTATTTGTGAATGGTTGCATGTGTGTAAATGATTTGTATGCAAGCGCTTTAATTTGTTTACTTTAACTCTACAAGGTTCAGTACTCTAAAAATTCCATAGTTTTGTTAATATTATTACTTTTATTTATTTATTCATTTATTTTATATTTTTGTTGCTACATGAATTTACACTGTATGTGAATGTCTTGCATTTGGTGGTGGTGGTGGTGGTGGTTGGGGGGTGGGGGTGGCAGCAGTATTGGTGGCTATGGTGGTTATCTTACTTTGCTTTCAAATTTGATTTTTGTTGTTTGTGGTGTGTGTGCGTGCGTGCGTGCGTGCGTGCGTGTGTGCGTGTGTGTGTGTGTTTTTAATTTCATTGTGATGTTATTAAGGACTATCCTGAGCAGTGCGTTATTTTTCTGATAAGTTTTGCTTAATTTACATTTTTGTATGCCTGCAGTGCTTATATTAAGACTCCTCAAAATATCATACAAAGAACACAAGACCAATAACTATGTGAAAGAAGAAATCAAAAAGCGTGTGGGCCCCCAAGAGCCTTTGCTCTCCACCATAAAGAGGAGAAAGCTGATGTGGTTTGGTCACACCACAAGACACAACACCCTAGCAAAAACCATCTTGCAAGGAACAGTCGAGGGCAAGAGAAGAAGAGGCCGCCAAAAGAAATCATGGGTTGACAACATCAAAGACTGGACTGCCCAACCCCTGCAACGCCTCCTACTAGCCACACAGGATCGTGAAGCATGGAAAAAGATCTCCGTTGCGTCTTCTCTCATGTCCCCCCTACGTCCTTTGGGACATGGGACTGAGTGAGTGAGTGAGTGAGTGCTTATATGGTACAGTGCTGTGGTCAGAGCACTTGCTTTTCCTAAGCTAAGGTTAAGCAGCATCGAGCATGGTTACCAAGTGGATTGGTAACATTTGTGCACCTTGGCTTCAGTACAATTCCCCAGTCCACCCAGCTGTAAATGGGTACCTGCCTTCTTTAGAGTCAGGGACAGTAAAGCAGTGAGGGAGAAGAGATGGGTGCTGCCCTTAATATGCTGGTCTGTGAAGAAGCTGAGGTCTCTGACATCTTCAATCTTGCTCCCCAATGACTGCATAGCTTATGGGTACACCTTTACCTTGTACCTTTACAGCACACAAGCCTGGTTTGTTCAGCAACATGTTCATTAAAAAATTTTTTTTTTAATGTTGTATTTCAAAATAATGGAATTAGCACCCATGTGCTTTTTTTTTATGTTACATCAAGTTCTCATGTGTTTGTTGTTTTGTAAATTTTGTCATCTGTTCCCATCAGCACATGATGGCCTACTCTGATGAAAAGTGGTACAGGATTTAACGTGTGCGCAAGATGTTCTGCGTGCATTTGCACACAGGGCCTCGGTTTACGGTTTATAGTCTCATCTGAAGGACTTTTGGGGAGAGTGGAGTCAGCACTGATGTTAACTCCAGGGTAAAAATCCCCTTGAACGGGATTTGAACCCGGGTTGTTGGTTTAAAAAAATTTTTTTTTTTTATTCCATTATGAGGAAATTCCCCAAACTCCAGACAATACCAGTCTCAGCTCTGTCATGACTTAGTCCTGGAGGTCTCATGTAAACAAATTACTATGCTGGTCTTCTTGAGTCCTCCTTCGTTGAATATTCAGACAGCATCTTTTTGTTGTCTGTCTTGCTCATGAGTGAAAATACATTGCACTGCTGATAAGCGCCTGACATATCGGGGCCCATCATGTCTGATTTTGGCGCGGGAGAGATTTGTTATCTTTTAAGTCTTCCTGGAAAAAAAAACGGCAGGAGAATGGAGCAAGAGGGCAGAAAATAGACAAGAAGAAAAGGAGCAAGGCAGAAACACAGAGAGACAGAGAGGAGAAAATTCCTGGCATAGAACTTCAGGCAGGGATGTGGTTTAAACTGGTTCAGTGGTTGAAGTTTACTTGTAGGACTTTATTCTTTAAGTATTATTTCTTCACTGTAGCCTCAGACCAACACCGTGATTTGCCTTTGGCAGCTTCAGTCATAATACTAGAGTTGAGGAAGTCTTGTATCAAACCTTGCAGAAAGTGTTCTCGGTATTAGTTGTACATGGGGCTTTGAATCAATTATTTTTTCAGGTGGCTTTGATTCAGCACATCAGGGCTTGTTTGGAGTTGACCGGAGAACTGGAAACTGCGAAACAAATATGACAGGTATGCAGATTTTTTGCTTTTGTTCCTCAGAAATGAAAGAATTATTAAAAAAGAAACAAACCCTTGGTCAAGTCAGTTCAGTTTAAATACTGAATTTGGCGTATTGAGTTGTTTGACATTTATATTTGTTACGAGAATATTTGTTATATTAGTGTGTTTTTAGTCTTGATTATGTGATAGGGCAGTAATTAGATTATCTCCCATGTCAGTAGAGATAATGTACAATGCCATGTTGGATGCCAGAGAATTGTGCAAGGTTCTGTTTCCTTGGGTGGGGATATTGGCTCCTCATTGTATACACTTCCTCTACGCAGTGAAATTTGGAATTAATACAGCCACTTAAAAAAAAAAAAGTTAAAGTCTGTCCCAAGCCTAAGGCTCATCAGGCCGGTGCTTAACCCGGTTTCTGTGGCGTTAAGCGACTGAGAGTCATAGACCCCCCCCCCTGGATAGGATGCCAGTCTATCGCAGGGTTAACCCCCAACACAAGGTTGGTACCCCTTTTACACCTGGGTGGGGTGAGAAAATAGCTGTAAAGTGCCTTTTTCAAGGGCACAACGCCATAGCCGAAAGCTGGGATTGAACCCGCAACCTTTAGATTATGAGTCCAACGCCCTAACCACTAGACTACAGCGGTGGCTGCCACTTTTTTTAGGGGACATATTTCCATTGTTCTGATTGTGATTTGCAGCCAAGGCCTTGTGAGGATGTTTCTTTTTTTTTTTTAAAATGTTGTCATATGTTCCTACCAGCACAAAACTGCCTTCTCTTCCAAAAGGCAGAACAGGTTTTTAATGTGTGTGCAAAATGTTATGCATGCATTTGCACATGGGGCCTTGGTTTATAGTCTTATCCAAAGAACTTTGACATTCAGCTCAATTCTCTAGTCAAACTAAGTAGAAATGGCAAGGCTGGGAATCAAACCCAGAACCTCACTGTTTATTTGCTAGGTAGGTGAACATCTTAAGTGTCCATCTACCTTCTTTCTTATAAAAATTATTCTTTATGAGGAGGAAGGTGGCAGGACTATGAAGAAGGTTTGGAATAAACTGAAAATTTGCTCTGCCAGACACTGGGGTGTTGTATTTTTACTTGTCTGCTTTTATAATTAGAAAATTATTTATTTATTTATTTATTCTGTTATATCTAGGATAATTGAATAAGCACTCATATGCTTTTTTACATCCAGTCCCCGTGTGTATGCAGTTTTGTCAATCTTGTCATTTGTTCTTACCGGCACATGATGGCCTACTCTTACGAAAAGCAGAACAGGATTTAATGTGTGTGCAAGATGTTCTGCATGCATTCGCATACGGGGACTCAGTCTGTAGTCTCATTTGACTTTTTTGAGGAGTGGAGTCAGCACTGATGTTAACTCCAGGGGAAAAATCCCCTCAAACGGGAATCAAACCCGGGTTGTCAAATTGCGAAGGCAATGTTCTGACCACTAGGCTATCCCGTCCCATGATTCTTTTTGACTAATTTTTTTGTTCTGTTGTTATCTGAAGGGTTTTGTTGCAGACGCTGTGGAGGAGGATGGCTTGGAACAGGAGGATGACATGGTGTACAATGACATCGACTCTGTCACAGGTGAACGCTTACAAAGAATTTTTTTTCATTGCTCTTATTCCACTGGAGGCAGGATAGAAAAGTGGTCAGAGCGCTTGTTTTCCCCATGTCAAGTTAAGCAGCATTGAGCGTGGTTACCAGTTGGATGGGTGACCGTTTACGCGCCTTGGCTTCAGCACAGTCCCCCCAGTTCACCTAGCTGTAAATGGGTTCCTGACCTTTTTAGGGTCAGGGAAGATAAAACAGCGAGGGAGAGGAGATGGGCGCAGCCCTTAATTTGCTGACCCCTAGAGAAGCTGAGGTCTCTGATGCCTTGCTCCCCTACGACCTCCAAGGCTATGGGACACCTTTTCCTTTTTTACCTTTATTTCACTTCACCCCTTGATCAACATGACTTTTCCCTTAACTCCTTGAGGCTGAGACTATTACAAACCAAGGTTAAGTCAGTGTATGAACAGATGCAGAACTTCTCGCGCACATATTAAAACACATTCCGCTATTTGGTTAAAAATAGGCTTTTGTGGAGGACAAAATAAAAGGCAAAATCAAATGCGTTCACATTGGTGTTGGGTGCGTTGTTTAGGCATCTTCTCTGACGATGGAATGTGGCCAACAGTCTCATGTTCAGGATTTCGCCATAGGTGAACCTCAGAATTGTAGTAGAGGATTGAAGGAAAAAAAAGAATTTTGAAGTTAGGGTTCTTATGAAAACAAGGGAGAATGGCAGATGAAAAATTGGAATACCTTAAAATTTCATAACTGTCACATCTACCTTATTTTTTTTCTGTCTGTAGCCAATGTTCTACAGGTATTTCATCATTTAGGCAGTTGATGTGCTACAGGCAGTTGATGTACTACAGTTAGGCAGTTGATGTGCTACAGGCAGTTGATGTGCTACAGGCAGTTGATGTGCTACAGGCAGTTGATGTGCTACAGTTAGGCAGTTGATGTGCTACAGTTAGGCAAATTGATGTACCACAGGCAATTGATGTACTACAGTTAGGCAATTGATGTACCACAGCAAACTGATGCACATTAGGCAGTTGATGCACTGCAGGCAATTGATGCACTACAGGTAGTTGATTGATCACTGTTATAGAGAGATGCCAAGTCAGCTATACCATATGCTATCTTTGTATTCTTTCTCACGCACAGTTTGTGTTTTCAGAGGCCTCCCTGACCCAGGATTTTGGGGACACGCCACACAGGAACTGACAGACCCAGGAGAAAGTATGATTGTCATCAAAGTGGAAACGGAAGAGGTGAGTTCATAGACTGAGTTCTCCCCAAAGCTGGAATGTGGCTGCCTAAATGGTAGGCAAAAATCATATGCAAAAATCTCCTCATTGGTAAACTTGTAGTTTTTGCTGAGGATGAAAAAACAAACAACTGAGTTTGCATGGTTGATATGAATCTTATTGCTTGACATGATAAAACTATTTGACTTGTGCATGAGCATGTGTATTTGCATGATCTGTGTGTGTGCATTTTTATTTTATTTATTTTAATCTTTTATATCGAGGATAACAGAATAAGCAATCATGTGCTTTTTTTCATCCGGTCCCCGTGTGTATGCAGTTTTGTAAATATTGTCATCTGTTCCCACCGGCACACAATGGCCTACTCTTACGAAAAGCGGAACAGGATTTAACGTGTGCGCAAGATGTTCTGCGTGCGTTCGCACACGGGGCCTCGGTTTAAAGTCTCATCCGAAGGACGGCATGAGTGAGTGAGTGAGTGTGCGTGTATGTGTGTGTGTGTATGTGTGTGTGTGTGTGTGTGTGTGTGTGTGTGTGTGTGTGTGTGTGTGTGTGTGTGTGTGTGTGCATGCATGCATGTGTGGTGCGTGCTTGTGTGTGTAGGTGTGTTTTTTTTTTTTTTCTCTTGTTGAATTTGTTTGTTGTTCTCCATGCCCCGAAAGGGGTGAAAGGAATTAGATCTTGAATCTTTTGTTTGTGTGAGTGTGTGTGTGTGTGTGTGTGTGTGTGTGTGTGGTGTGTGTGTGTGTGTGTGTGTGTGTGTTTTGTGCATGCCGCTTTGCATGTGTACATGGGTGTTTACACATATGAATGCACATCTAGCTCAGTTATCATCAGTGTTACATTAATATTCAATACAAAGTATAGGAAAAGGTTTTTGGTGATATCAAAGACTGACTTCTACGATCTCCAGTGAGAAAGGTTTGTAGTTTTTAGGAGAATGGCTTGTAACCCACAGAAATTTCTCCATTTTTGGTGGTAATAAAGTTTTCATATTTATTTGTTTGCATGCTACACCTTTCTCTCATCCGCAGATACGAACACCGGAGAAGGAAACATCGTGTACAGTCAGCCTGAATCCACCACCACCACCACTATGGAAGGATCTCCACCACCCCCGAACAGCACAAGCCCTCAACAACAACAACAACCATCCATCACCTCCACCTCGACCACCCCAACACAGACACTGGCTGCTGCCGCCTCCACCTCAACATCCACAGGTGGGAAGAACAAGGAATCTCCGTTCCTCTCACCTGACGGATCCTGCACACCTTCAGCTAACGGCCAGAAAAGGACGCTCACAGAAATTTCGTCCACATCGTTGCCGCCACTTTCTGAGGAACACGCGCAACAGGGCTTCCCAGCCGTGCCGAATTACCCGCCAAACCGCCATAAAAAACGTAAGTACGACCATCTCGTGGATCTGGAAATCCACAAAACCAAACTCCAGCTCGAGGAAATAGCTCGGGCGAGGAAGGAGAAGGAAGGTGGAGGGGGTAGTACGACATCTGTGGCGGTGATAGCAAGGAGACGAGAAGTGGTCACTCTTCAGAGGCAGCGAATTCAGATGAAGAGAGAGGAGCCTTGTATGGTCTGGAGGTGCAGAGAAAGACTGAGCTGGGTCCGCTCCGGATAGAGATGAAAAACTGAAGCTGGCTGGGAGAAAGAACTGGCGCAGATCCGGGTGGAGAGAAAGAGAGTGGTGCTCGCCCGGGAGAAAGAGAAACTGAAGCTGGACAGATACAGGTGCGCAAAGCCCAGTTGGAACTGATGCGTGTGGGAGCAGGCGATGAATGCTGACAGTGACAGGTACTTGAAAGCAAAGAGTGTTGTGAAATTTGACGGGATGTTATCTTGGGGTCATGTGAGTTTTTGAGGGGGGAATGATTTTTTTGAGGATGTGTTTGATGGGGAAATGATTTTTGGGAATTTGAATTATGACAGTGAATAGTTTTCAGGAATGTGAATTTTTGGTGGGAAAATAGTTGTTGTGAGTGTTGATTTTGGTTGTGATATAATGTACAGGACAATCATTTGTAGGAATGTGACTATTTTGATGAGGGAATGATCTTTGGAATGTGAATTTTGATGGAGAAGGAATTTTGGGGAATGTGGATTTTTTAACGAGGAAACAATCTTTGGGAATGCAAGTTTGGATTGGGAATGATTTATGTGTTTTGATTGGGAATTTTTTATTTTTTTTTATTACTGCCTCATCTTCTGTGACAATCCTGTCCCACACTGCTCATTGCAATCTCCCCACCCCAGCCATATCCACAGGGAGCCCATCAGTTGTCAGGCCGCCAAGGGCCACCAGCCAGAGGGGCCCTGCACTGCTGCTGGGTCGCTTTGGTGGTGTTCAGTGGTGCCTGTTCTGAGCTAACATACGCAGGACACCACCTACTAAGCCCCCTACTTATGACAGTATTAGCTCAGTCACAGAGTCAAACTGAATGAAACCCCCCACAGGGTTGCTGATCACCACAAAATCCCTCCAACGACCCTCTCCCTTGAGCCTCCAGCCCTGAAGTCTTATGACTCAAACTCACTACTGGCAAGAAAAATCAAAAGAAAACAAAAAATGACCCCCCCCAAAAAAACACAACAACAACAAGAAGCAACCCCCCCCCCCCCAAACCCTGATTACAGGCACAGAAGTCTATGTGGAATTTGAAAACTGGGGTTCCCATGAGACCAGAGCCATCAAATTAGAGACAAGTCTCTTTTATTGCATGATGATCAATGAGGATGATGGAATGCTGCTGCTGTTGACTGGCATGTGCTTTGAGACAACTTGACAGGGCTGTACTGTGCGCTTCATATCATGATCTATTCCGGCGTCAACCGGGCCTGAGAGATGCAGACACCTGCAGTGTAGGTCAGGTAATTTGAGCAATGCTCTGAAAATTGCATTTGTAAAGATGATAAAGCTGGACTGTGTGGTCCCAGTCTTCCCAATGAGCCCACAGCACACTCATTGATGAAAAAAAAGCAAAGTTATTGCTTACTCGAATGTACAATCTAGAAATAAGATTTTGACTAGACTAGGAGCTGGCCAGATTCTGAAGAATTACTATGACTCTTATGGGATTTGAACCCATGATCTTCTTGTTTGTAACCCAAGGTGCTAACCGCTGTGCCATGGTGGCTGGTTGGCAAATATATTTTGGTAATGCGAGTTTAGATTGGGGGGAAACAAATCTGTGAAAATGTGAAATGTAATGGAGGAAAATCTTTGGAGATGTAAATTTTGACTCAGAAATAATGTATGAGAAAGTGAATTTTGATGTGGAAATATTTGAGAAGGTGAATTTTGATGGAAAAATTATCTGGTAGGAATGTGAATTTTAATAGGGAAATATTTGGGATGGTGAATTTTGCAGAAAAATTATTTGGTAGGAATGTGAATTTTGATGGGGAATTATTTGGGAAGATGAATTTTGACAACAAAATTATTTTGTTGGAAAGTGAATTTTGATGGGGAAATATTTGGGATGGTGAATTTTGACAGACAAATTATCTGGTAGGAATGTGAATTTTGATGGGGAAATATTTGGGAAGGTGAATTTTGACAGACAAATTATCAGGTAGGAATGTGAATTTTGATGGGGAATTAATTTACTATTGAGGAAAAAGTAGTGGAGGAAAACAAGTGCAGGTCACCACTTACTACCTCTCAATCATTTTGAAAATGATTCATCAAAGATTCACTTAAAAAGAAAAAAACCTCTAGAAAATAATATCTTTCAATGACAGCATTTTAGAAATTTTGCCTTTGGAGAAATAAGCTATGTGAACTTCAGATGAATCGGAGGAATATAAATGTGTGTGTTCAATATGTCTTGTTGCTTTTTGTTATTATAGTATTGTTATGTGTAGCCTTGGCAGCCATGGCAGATTTCTCTGCATGAAATATGCGCTACTCTCTTAGGGTAGATTGAGTGCTACTTTTAAAATTTATTTTTTATTTTGTTCTTTTATATCGAGGATAATGGGATAAGCGCTCTTGTGCTTTTTTACATCCAGTCCCCATGTGTATGCAATTTTGTAAATGTCATCTGTTCCCGCCGGCACACGATGGCCTACTCTTACGAAAAGCGGAACAGGATTTAACGTGTGGGCAAGATGTTCTGCGTGCATTCACACATGGGGCCTCGGTTTATAGTCTCATCCGAAGGACTTTGGGGGAGAATGGAGTCAGCACTGATGTTAACTCCAGGAGGAAAATCTCCTCAAACGGGAATCGAACCCTGGTCATCAAATTGCGAGCACAATAGTGTGTGTGTGTGTGTGTGTGTGTGTGTGTGTGCGTGTGTGTGTGTGGTGTGTGTGCGTGTGTGTGTGGTGTGTGTGTGTGTGTGTGCGCGTGTGTGTGTTAATGTGTGTGTGTGTGTGTGTGCGTGCATGTATGCATGTGTGTGTGAGTGTGTAATTTAATTTTTCAATCTGGTTATGTATGAAATTTTTTCCCTATGTAAATGGATTTTTTGGGTTTTTTTTTTAAAAACAAATTTTTGACAGACTATTCCCATGTTGGCATATGATCTTTTACTCACATTAAGTGTAATATGTACTTTACATGTTGGACCTCAGTTTATTGTTAAATCCAAAAGTCACCCTTCATGGTCTAGTGGATGGTGAAAAGAGCCCCATTTTGGGATGTGATTCAATCCTGCAACCCCATGTTTTCTAAATGGGAGGGTGAACCAGTGGACCATGTATCCACCAAATATTAGTCACTTTTTTGTGGTCACAATACTCAGTTGAATTTTTGTGGTTTGCTTTGTTTGGACTTATTTTAAACAAATATTAGTCACTTTTTTGTGGTCACAAAACTCAGTTGAATTTTTGTGGTTTGCTTTGTTTGGACTTATTTTAAACAAATACTAGTCACTTTTTTGTGGTCACAATACTCAGTTGAATTTTTGTGGTTTGCTTTGTTTGGACTTATTTTAAACAAATACTAGTCACTTTTTTGTGGTCACAATACTCAGTTGAATTTTTGTGGTTTGCTTTGTTTGGACTTATTTTAAACAAATACTAGTCACTTTTTTGTGGTCACAAAACTCAGTTGAATTTTTGTGGTTTGCTTTGTTTGGACTTATTTTAAACAAATACTAGTCACTTTTTTGTGGTCACAATACTCAGTTGAATTTTTGTGGTTTGCTTTGTTTGGACTTATTTTAAACAAATACTAGTCACTTTTTTGTGGTCACAATACTCAGTTGAATTTTTGTGGTTTGCTTTGTTTGGACTTATTTTAAACAAATATTAGTCACTTTTTTGTGGTCACAATACTCAGTTGAATTTTTGTGGTTTGCTTTGTTTGGACTTATTTTAAACAAATACTAGTCACTTTTTTGTGATCACAATACTCAGTTGAATTTTTGTGGTTTGCTTTGTTTGAAATCAATTTAAACTTGGTCATCAGTTTTCTCTTGGTTGCTTGTTTTATTTACTTTTTTGTACAAAGTGGTATCTTAATTTGGATTCATGTGTTTATTTATTTATTATTTATTTAATCATTTATATCGAGGATAATGGAATAAGCACTCATGTGTTTTTTTTTACATCCAGTCCCCATGTGTATGCATTTTTGTAAATCTTGTCATCTGTTCCCACCGGCACACAATGGCCTACTCTTACGGAAAGCAGAACAGTATTTAACGTGTGTGCAAGATGTTCTGCGTGCGTTCGCACACGGGGCCTCGGTTTACAGTCTCACCCAAAGGATGTGGAGGAGGCTGGGGGCTCTTTTAATAAAAATAGCATCTCCACCTTCTGTTCTAGAAATTTCCCCTTTTTTTATTACTCTCTTTGTCTTTGAGTTTTTTACCCCCCTTTTTTGTCCTCTCTCTCTCTCTCTCTGTGGTTTATTTTCTTTCTTCTCCATCTTTTCTCCTGCGTTCTTTTCCCCCAGAAAGTCGTGACAAATTTATTGCTCATAACAGAGTAGACGACATTTTACCTATGTTGCTTTCTTCTGATGACCAGGCAGTAAAGTGATACAAACTTTACTGCGATGGTCACAGGATGTCCAGTCTGCAGTGTTTATTTGCCCATATGGGTTTTCATATATATATATATTTTTGTGTGTGTTCCTTGGCTAGAGCTTCAGGGTTTAGTAATGGTGAGATTTTTTTTCATATATGACCATCCTTCCCCCTACCATTTAGGGGTGACTAAGTGCAATATGTTCTCAGCATGGCCAGGTTTTATTGCCTTAAGGAATAGAATAGGTAAGGCACTGTGTCGTGTAATGAGTGTGTGTGTGTGTGTGTGTGTGTGTGTGTGTAAATTAAAAATCTGTTAATCTTATTCATTGTGGATGATCGTATGCGTGTGAATGATTTGAATGCAAGCTCTTCGATTTGTTTGATATACAGGATCCAGTGCAATAGAAATTCCACATAATTTATTATCATTATCATTTGTTTTTTTTGTCATGTTGAGGGCGTTTTTTATTTGAAAGGGTTAGTACGAACTGTTCTTTTTTTTCTTCTTTTTTCTTTGTTCTTTGGCTAGAACACTGAGGTTCACCAATAGTGAGATTTTGCGTTTGTGACCATTTTAGCCCTTCAGGAAGGTAGCCGCATTCCAACTTTTGGGGATGTATGCTGGGTATGACCGTGTTTCCATAACCCACCAAACTCAGACATGAATTACAGGATTTTTAAAGAGCAAATTTTATATTCTGCATGCGTGTACACGCCAAGAGAATTAAGGCCCTGGCAGGTCTGCACTTGAAGTTGACTTGGGAGATAGTAACCCCCCCCCCCCCCCCCACCACCCTTAATTGACAAGATGCTGCCGAGATTCAAACCCATGATTTCATGGACCCATGGGATTGAAGTTGAATGGTCTTAACCCCTTTGCTATGGGAGTTGTGATTGGATTGGATTGAAAGATAATATTTTTTGGGTGATGTATACTGTTGTCATATCGTCTCGATTTTATTGCATCATTCGAAATGTTTGTTGCTGTTCCACGTCTTTGCAGTTCTGTGAACATTAATGTCGACAAATAAATGCTGGATGAGTTTTAGTTTTTCCACATTTTTGTTTTATTTTTCTGAAAGTGTTCATTTTTTCAGTCCTAGATCTTTGTAGAATTGAAGTAATTGTCCCTTTTCTTCGTAACTTTATTTGATTATTTATTTCTTATTTATTCATTCTTTTATATTGAGGATAATGGAATAAGCACCCATGCGCTTTTTTTACCTTCAGTCCCCGTGTGTATGCAGTTTTGTAAATTTTGTCATCTGTTCCCACTGGCACACAATGGCCTACTCTTATGAAAAGCGTAACAGGATTTAATGTGTGCGCAAGATGTTCTGCAAGTATGCTGTTATGTGAACATTAATATTGACAAATAAATGCTGGATGAGTTTTAGTTGTGCTCGGTTGTTGTTTTTTAATTTTCCAAAAGTGTTCATTTGTTCAGTCTCCTCTATAAGAGCTTTGTAGAATTGGAGTAATTGCCCCTTTTCTTCCTAACTGATGGAGTGATCTGACTTCTCCCCTAACTCCTTGAGGAGTCAGTTGGTAAAGCACTGCACTGAATATCTCAGGATGTACATGCATCATGGGTGAGTTGAACCTGGCAGAGTCCATTCCTCTCCAGGTTATGGGGTGCATGCTGGGTATGTTAGTGTCATCCATTTTAAGCTGGCTGTCCCTTCTGTGACAACAGGTGGAATGGGTTTTAGCATGTGCACCAGGTCTTCTGTGTGGCATCACACACACTACACAATTTTATAGTCTCATCCAAATGACTTTCAGGGGAGTGGAATTGTTTATGATATTAGCCGTGTTGAGGGGCAGGATAGCCTAGTGGTTAGAGCGTTGAGCTTGCAGAGTGCAGGTTCAAACCTTCACTGAGATGCTCATTCAAAGGAGGATATTTTCCCCCCTGTAGTTAACACAGAGTGACACCTTGAGAAAGGTCGAGGACAGAGGGAAATGGAGAGAGCTGGTTGCGAGGTCTTCCGTGGCGCCCCTATGGTCTAAATAGACTATGGGATAGAAGAAGTTAACACAGGCACTGATATGTTCCATATTTCTTCAAATATTCCATGACAATTTCAAATCAAAATCACACACACACACACACACACCAATGGAAGGCACACTGTAAGGTAAAGACCATAGGATAGAAAATATAAAACACTATTCTTTTTGGTTTAACATTTCAAAATCATTCTCATGTCATCATCTGAAAGAAAAGACTAGCTTGAAACGATAGCAACAGCAGCAACGACCACAGAGGAATAAACAAGAATGGTAGAAAAAAAATGAAGGAAAAAAAAAGGGGAAGAAAAATTTGGAGGAGTGAATACTGGGGACAAAAAAAGAGGAAATTTCTATCTGAGAACTTCTTGAAAATAGTGATAATTATAGTTAATACTAAAATAGTCTTCAATATCTTGATAGGATGGATTCTTGCAGGATGTATTGAATTAATAGAGTATGTGGGAAAAATGGTTTAAAAATAATGCTGGCACACACACGCACACACACCACACACACACACACAATGGGAAAAAACAGCATGAAATAATGCTGTCACACACACACACACACACACTTGCCAAAATGACAACAGACTTCTTTTTTGGTCTCTTTTTTATAGTCAAGTCTTTATTTTGTGTTGTAAAATCATTTTGTAAATATGATATTTGGATCTAAAAACACCACCACCATTGCTATAAATGCTGTGTGTGTGAATGTGTCGGACACAAGTCATGGATACAACTGTAACGGGACCATAATTGACATTACAAACTGACCGTGGTTGTGAACAGTTGATGTAAAAGTACACAGAAGGAAAGAATGGCTCCTTTCATTGTTCATTTCTAAACACTGACTTTCATAGCTCATTCCTGAATAGACTGGTGTGTGTGTGTGTGTGTGTGTGTGGTGTATGTAAGTGTGTGTGTGAGTGAGTGATTGTGGGTGCATGTGTGTGTGTGTGTGTGTGTGTGTGTGTGTGTGTGTGTGTGTGTAGAGAAGTAGTAAAAGTAGAAGTCGTCTTTAATTTTACGTCTTTTCACATAAAATGATACCAGAGGGGTAAAATAGCACAGAGAGAGAGAGAGGGGGGGGTGTTCTGTATTGTACTGTACTGTAGTGTATTGCATTGTACTGTACTGTACTGTACTGTACAGTGCAGTACTGCAGGCTGCAGCAGTGGTGGCAGTTAGCAGTGCTGGGTGTAGGCCCGGGTAAACTCAGGTCCCAGCATCTCTAGGTCCTCCTCTCCTTGGATCACCCCCTACAATCACCATCGTCATCATCATCATCACAGTATTATATCAATCACAATATTGCACACTAACAACAATTTGATTAACTACAATTTGCACACTAACAACAGTTTGATTAACTATAATATTGCACACTAACAACAATTTGATTAACTACAATATTGTACACTAACAACTTGAATAACCACAATATTGCACAATAACAACAACTTCATTGATGTTTCACTGATTTTTTTTTTAACAGTATTGCACAGTAACAACAGCTTGACTGATGATCCATTTCTTTTTTTTTCTTCTTCTTTTTTTTTTTTTTTTTTTTTTTTTTAAAACAATATTGTATAGTAACAACAACTTGATTGATGACTCTTTGAATTAATTTTTTTTTTTTTTTTTTACAATATCTGCACAGTAACAACAACTTGACTGATGACTTAATTTTTTTTTTTTTTTTTACATTACACAGTAACAACATGACTGGTGACTCATTGAATTTTTGTTAAATATACAATATTGCACAGTAACAACATGACTGATGAGTCATTGATTTTTTTTTTATACAATATTGCACAGTAACAACAGGACTGATGACTTTAAAAATATATATTTTTTTAACAATATTGCACAGTAACAACATGACTGATGAGTCATTGATTTTTTTGGGTACAATATTGCACAGTAACAACATGATTGATGACTCATTGAATTTTTTTGGGTATAATACTGCACAGTAACAACATGACTGATGACTCATTGATTTTTTTTTTTACAATATTGCACAGTAACAACATGATTGATGACTCATTGAATTTTTTTTTTTTTACAATATTGCACAGTAACAACATGACTGATGACTCGATTTTTTTTTTTTTTTTTTTTTACAATATTGCACAGTAACAACATGACTGAAGACTCATTGAATTTTCTTTTAAACAATATTTGCGCAGTAACAATAACTTGACTGATGACTCACTGAGATTTTTTAAAAATAATATTGCACATTCCTTTTTTTTTTTCACTCCTTGGCAAGAGCTATTTGTTCACCAATAGTGAGATTTTTGTGTATGCTACCATCCCCCCCCCCCTTTCCATTTAAGTTGCCACATTCCAATTTGGGGGATCATGTCTAAACATGCGTTTAAAAAATTTGTCATCCATTTCTGCCGGCACATAATGGCCTGCTGTTCCAAAAGGTGGTTCATGTTTTTAATGTGTGTGTAATATGATCTGCATGCATTCGCACTCGGGCCTCAGTTGACAGTCTCATCTGGAGAACTTTGACAGTTCGATTTTCTCGTCAAACTGGGAATGGCAAGGCTGGGAATTGAACCAAGAACCTCACAGATTACTTGTTAGTTAGGTGGACGCCTTAACTGTCCTGTTCTCTTCCTTCTTGTATGTCTTTAAAAAATTTTTTTTTTTATAAGTAACTCGCCGTATAGGAAGCCATACTGAGGATTTTTTTTTCTAGGAATAAAGGAGAGCGCAAGTTATGTGAAGAAATTGTTATAGCCGAAGACACTTTCAACATAACATTTTAAAGCGAACGTTTATTCTTCTTCTTTGTTGAATGCTCAGACAGCAACTGTTGTTGTCTGTCATTTCAGCGAAACAATGCGTCATGCTGCCGTTAAGTGCCTGACAAGTCGGGGCCCAGTGCATCAAACTTTGGCAAGGGAGAGAATGATCTTTTAAAGCCTTTTTGGAAAAAAAAAAACCGTGAGAGAGTGGACTGAGAAGACAGAAAATAGACAAGGAGGTGAGGGGAAGAAAAAGGAACAAGGTAAAAAAAAAACAAACCCCAAACAAACAAAGGGATAGAAAAAATAGGAAATTCCTAGCACAGAATTTCCAGACGTGGAGAATGCTTCATTGTTTTGTTTTGTTGTTGTGTTTTTTTTTTTGTTAATTAAAAAAAATTTTTTTTGATGGGGGATGCTATTCATACTGACAGCCCCCCGTCCCCCCTCTCCTTGGCATTTCCACTGGGGGATAACTCAATACAAGGATTCGCTTCACTGCAACTGAAAGATAACAAAAAAAAAAGAAGAAGAAAACAACCCTCCCCCCAACACTGAAACATATTTGTCTTGAACAAGAGAGAGAGAGAGAGAGAGAGAGAGAGAGAGAGAGAGAGAGAGAGAGAGAGAGAGAGAGACAGACAGACAGACAGACAGACAGACAGACAGACAGACAGAGACAAAGACACAGAGAAACAGACAAGACACACACACACGACAGACAAAGACATATAAACACACGCACAACCCAGCACTCCACAAGCCACACTCACATTCACACACACACAGACACACACAAAACACACACACACATAACCCAGCACCCCACACTCACAAACACACACAATCACAACACACACACAACCCAAACACTCCCCCCCCCCCACACTCACCCCCCCCCCCCCACCCCCCAACCCACACACACATCACAAACACACCCTAGGCAGGTGGCCCAGCAGCTTGGCGGCGTGTTCTTTGAGCAGCCTTTTCCTCTCCTCCTCCACCAGCCTCTTCTTCTCCTCCTCCAGCCTCAGCTGCTCCAGACGTTCCGCGGCCTCCCGCTCGCGCTCCGCGGCGTACTGCGCGCGCTTTTCGTCCAACAGTTCCTGCTGCGCCCGCTTGTGCTGCAGCTGCTTCAGGCGCCGCTGTTCCTCCTTCATCCTCTCGATGCGGTCGTCCTGTTCTTGTTTGGCTCGCATCTGGAGGAGCAGCAACAGAAACAGAAGTAGAGCTACTAGCGATGTAATGCAGGATTCCTTGCGCGTAAATCTAGTAGGACTCGGGTCAAGGGGCTAAAATTAGTCCCTACCTCCCTCACCCATCCCCCCTTTGATTTATTTTGGATTTTTTTTTTTTTTTTACCAAGTCCAAAATGAATGGGGGTCAATTTCTGCTATGATTTATTAGCACCAGCTGGAATGGAATGGATAGCAGCTGAGAATAGGCTAGCTAAAAGTGAGGGAAACTGACAGCTGTCGGTTGAATTCTTTTGGGTGGGTGGGGGTGGGGATAGTGGTAAAAACAAATAAAATTCCCCCCTCCCCCCCCCCAACCCCCACCGAAGCAAAAAAGAAAAAAAAGAAAAAAAAAGAAGAAACCTAAACAAAGAAATGTCCCCCTCCCCCCCCCCCTCCCCCAAAAAAGAAGAAGAAAAAAACAACCTCCGAACATTTTCTCCCCCCCCCCCCTTCCCCTCACAACGGTGTATGGCCAACATTTCAGGATCGATAGGGGGAAACCAGTGGCATGGAGAGACCACAGCTTTAGCACACGATGGATATAAATGGAGGAATTTGGTAAATAGCTCTTTACAGCAACACGAGCCTTCCTATGACTCCTGACAGACTTATTGGAGAAAAAGAAGAAGAAGAAGATGATGAAGAAGAAGAAGAAAAAGACGACGACAAAGAAGAAAATGAGGAAGACGGAGAAGAACTAAAAAGAGAAGAAGAAGAAGAAAAGGAAGAAGAAGAAAAGGAAGAAGAAGACAAGGAAGAAGAATGCAAAGAAGAAGAAAAGGAAGAAAACGCAAAGAAAAAAAAAAGGAAGAAGAATAAAGAAAAAAAAATTGCGAAGAAAAGAATTGCGAAAAAGAGGAAGAAAAAAGAAGACGAAGGAAAATAAAAGAAAATTTTCAAAGAAAAAGAAAAAAAAACTGTAAAGAAGAAAAATAAGAAGACGAAAGCTGAGGACAAAGACTGATTCCAAAATTAATTGCCAACAGCAAGTACATGTAGCCTAGTATTGCTGACGGTAGGGACGATGGTTGTCACAACTGTCACCGTTATCAAAGGATCAATGGTTTGCCAGGGTAGAGGTCCGACAGAGTCATCATTAATAATTATTTTCTTTAGTCATACTCATCACATACTTCAGTGACCACATACACTGAAGATGAGGTTAAGTAATAGGCCTAGCCTAGTAGACGGACGGACGGACACACACACACTCTCCTCCCGACACGCGCGCACGCCCGCGCGCGCGCGCGCACGCCCGCGCGCGCACACACACACACACACACACTCTCTCTCTCTCTCCTTCTCCCGACACACACACACACACACACACACACACACACACACACACACACACACACACACACACACACACACAACTTACACACACACACACATACACACTGTAACACTGTACGTACCTCCATTTGGAACAGTTTTTCCTCATCTTTATCCGCCTTCCTTTTCAGCTCTTTCAAGTGGTGATCTTGAGCGTACGCGTTCTGCAGTTCTACTTTCTCCCGCTTTCTTCGTTCGGCCTCGGTCTGCCAACATGAGAAGTATAGCCTAATAGTGTGTCCTGTTATTGGTGTGGGGGGGGGGGGGGGGGGGGGGGGGGGGGGGGGGGGGGAGGGAGAGACAGAGACAGAGACAGTGACACTCACACATGCACGCTCGCTTATGAGCACAATCAACAACACACACACCCCCCCCCCATACAACAGATTCACACACACACACACACACCACCACCACCATATGTACCACAATTTCACCACCACACACACCCACACCCCCCACCACCCCACCATTTCACTCACAACACACACACACACACACACACACACACACACACACACAACACACACACACACACACACCACCACACACCACACCACACCACACACCACACACAACACACACACACACACACACACACACACACACACACACACACACACCACCACCACCACCACCTCCACACACACCTGCCCACCACCACCACCACCACCACACCACCACCTACCTCACACACACACACCACCACCACCACACCACACCACACCACTTACCCACCCACCTACATCCATCCCCCCTCCCCTCCCCCACCCCCAACAAAAAACCCCCAAACTCTGATCTGACCTGCTCGTGTTTCCAGGCCTTGTTGTCCTCCTCTTCCAGCCTGAGTTCCTGCAGGATGTTCTCCATCTCCAGCTTCTCGTGCTCCTTCCGCGCGATGTCCTCGGACAGCTGCACAACATTCAAGGTAAAAGATTTAATTCGCCTTTGACCCACCCCTCTCAGGGCAATGGAGGATTTCAGAAAACGACGTCAACTGTTAACATATATATAATTTGCATTGATAGAATACGTTCATACAGAAGTTAAAGTTAAAGTCTGTCCCGAGCCTAAGGCTCATCAGGCCGGTGCTTATCCCGGTTTCTGTTGGCGTTAAGCGACTGAGAGTCATAGACTCCCCCCTGGATTGGAGACGCCAGTCTATCGCAGGGTTAACCCCCAACACAAGGTTGGTACCCCTCTTACACCTGGGTGGGGTGAGGAAATAGCCATAAAGTGCCTTTTCCAAGGGCACAACGCCATACCTGAAAGCTGGGATCGAACCCGCAACCTTTAGATTACGTGTCCAACGCCCTAACCACTAACCATTATCAACTGTAACATATTTATAATTTGCATTGATATAATACGTTCATACAGTAGAATTTCACAGAAAAAAAATACTCACATACAACAACCCCCCCCCCCCCCCCCCCCCATCCCACCCCCATCCCCTCATTACTGATGTGATACACTAACACATTGATGCCCGTTCAGTGTCCTCTATTATATTATGTGGTATCTGTTTTGGGAGATTCTTGAATAGGAGAGTGAGGAAGAAGAGTTGGTGATAAGGACGGTTGAATATTGTTGAATTCTTAGGATACTTGTTAGAAAATCAGTTTGGGTGATCTTTAGAGTTGAATTTTGTTGAATTTTTCTGATACTTCTTAAAAAATCAGTTTTGGTGATTCTTTAGAGAGTGGAAGAAGAGTGACAAGGATGGTTTAAGATTGTCCAATTCTTGATACTTTTTAGAAAATCACACACACACACACACAGTGACACACACAGTGACACACGTACAGTGACACACACACACACACACACACACACACACACACACACACACACACACACACACACACACACACACACACAGAGTGGCACACACACACACAGCAACAACTACACCCCCCCCCTCCACACAACCCCCCTCCACACAAACCCCCCCCCCCCCCTCCCCCCCCCCCCCCCCACACACACACACAGAAACACACACAACAAACTCACCGCCTGTTGGACTTTCGCCATGGCCTCTTCCCTCTTGTTTTTGGCGGAGCAGTAGGAGTCCTCTCTCTCTTGCTGCAGGCGGAAATACTCCTGGATCTTTCGGTTCTCGTCTTCCATCGTCTGCCTCTCTCTCTCCTTCCACTTCTCTCGGGACTCCAGGAACTCCTGCATGTACTCTTTGGTTCTCTGTTGTTTCAGCGCCGCTTTTTCCAGCTCTCTGCAATGATGATAGGTGGTGTGTATTCAATTTTTTTTATATTATATACAGCACAATTTGAATACAGTTTTTGCTTAAATAAAAGGTACATGCGCTTGTTTTTCCTCTACTACTTTTTCCTAAAAAATAAAAGGTAAAAGCTGGCCAATCTTTTAGCCTGAAGAAGGTTTGAAATAAACCGAAAATTTGCTCGCTAGACACTTGGGTGTTGTGTCTTTATTTGTCTGCTTGTATAAATAAAAGGTAAAAGGTACAGATGTCCCATAACCTATAATGGTACATGCACTTGTTTTTTCTCCACCACTTTTCCCTCAAAAATAAAAGGTAAAAGGTAAAGATGTTCCATAACCTATAATAGTCGTAGCGGAGCGAGGCATCAGAGACCTCAGCTTCTCTAGGGGCCAGCATATTAAGGGCGGCGCCCATCTCCTCTCCCTGGCTGCTTTACCTTCCCTGACCCTCAAGAGGGCAGGCACCCATTTACAGCTGGCTGAACTGGGAGACTGTACTGAAGCCAAGGCATAGGAGCGATCACCTATCCACTTGTGCCACACCACTTAACGTTGCTTACACCTTAGCTTGGGGAAAGCGAGTGCTGGGACCACTGAGCTATCCCATCCCCGTTTTTGCTTTAAGTTGAAAAAACAAAGTGAGTCTATGTTATAATCTTGACTAGGAGTGTATGCTATACTTTTTTCTTCTTCGTCGAAAGCTCAGACAGCAACTATTGTTGTCTGTCATAAAGAAAAATTATGAGTGAAAAGGCCTTGCGCTGCTGTTAAGCACCTGGCAAGTCAGGGCCTGCACATCCAACTTCGGCATATGACAGACTTGTTATGGTTTTCAAGTCGTCTTTTTGGGGCAAAAAGCAGGACCAAGAAGGCAAAAAATAGGCAAGAAAGAGGTGACAGGAAGAAGGCAGAAACAAAGAGAGGGAAAGAAAAGGGGGAATTCCTAGCACAAAATGTCCTGAAGGTGGGGATGCTGTTAATACTGACAGGCCCCTGGCATCTCCACGGGAGAGATTTGGGCGGTGTATGAAAGCGAGAGTATGTACTTAGTGAGTGAGTGAGTGAGTGAGTGAGTGAGTGAGTGAGTAAGTGAGAGCGAGAGCGAGCAAGCGAGCGAGAGAGAGAGAGAGAGAGAGAGAGAGAGAGAGGAGAGAGAGAGAGAGAGAGAGAGAGAGAGAGAGAGAGAGAGACAGACAATGACAATGACAATCGTTTATTGTGATCTAAGCTTTTCAGCCCATTCACAAGGGGACAGTGGGAAGGGGATTGGGCACAATACAAAATTTTCATATTAAACAAAAACAACAAGAAACAAAATACGGTTGCAGCCCAAATGATCTTCATGGCATGGATTCCACGTCATGGTACAAAGATAGAGATCCAGAGTCAGGTACATGATTACAACAAAGTGTACAGTCCGGTTGGGCCTCTGGCTCTTGCTATTTTTTGTTACAGTCCACAATTCACAATTTACAAAAATGTATTGCGTAAAGCTTTTGCCCATTGCAAAGGGACGGCACTGGCGAGGGTGGAGACACACCACACATACATGCATTAACAGCACAGCACAAACGACGAAGTCCGTGGCCAGGTTTCCAGGTCACTCTGCCTTCTGTCCTTAATGCCCACTGGCTTGTGATATTATGTCACAGGTATGCGTGCCACAGATGTGCATGCAAAAAGTTCGCTTGGTCTCTCTCTCTCTCTCTCTCTCTCTCTCTCTCTCTCTCTCTCTCTCTCTCTCACACACACACACACACACACACACACACACACACACACACACACACACACACACACTCGCACACACATACAAACACACACGCGCCGACTCACACACCACACACACACACACAACACACACACACACACACACACACACACACACTCGTGCACACACACACAAACACACACACACTCACACATACGCGCACACACACACACACACACACACACACACACACACACACACACACACACACACACACAACACACGAGCAAACTTAGCTAACCAAGGAAAAATCTCACAGCCTCCATGATCACATTCATAACACGAGTCCCACCACTGATTTTGTCTTTAAACTTTTTCCGATCGGCGGGTGTCCACTGTCGTAACTTGTCGTATACTGTCCGTTCATCCTGCGTCATGTGCCGTAGGCTTCGCTTAGCCAGCCAGAAGAAGTCGGATGGTTCGTCACCTGCTGCTGCTGCCCAACTAAACTCGAACACCATGTTCTGTCCTAATTTTGATTTAGTCCGTGCCAACACAATTGCATTGCTTCCCCCTGAATATGTTCATTTGCAAATTCTTTTGAGGGGCAGCCCTGAACTCAATATGAAAACAAATATCTTTATTGTTGAAGTTGTCCATCAATTTATATTTGATTCAAAACGATTTTTATAATATTTTTGTCAAATAATGGTATCCAATTACAAAAGTCTTAGTAGAGGTTTGAAGCACTTATGTAATTCTCTTTGCTACCCGCTAATGTCTGTATGATTGTTTAGAAAGCACGCTATAGCTTTGAAAGCTAAAGGTAAATAGCAATTAACAAGATCTGATATAGTACACGTATTATTTCATAATTTTCACTATTCATGCAGATTATTACCTGATATCATCATAACTGACAGTATTTTTGGCCTTGATGATGGTATTTTTATAGTTGGTCTCTCACTCTCTCCTTCTCCGGTTATCGTTGCTGGTGGTTGGTCTTTTTCTTGTTTGTTTGTTTGTTTGTTTGTTTGTTTGTTTGTTTTGTTTTGTTTTTTGTTTTTTGTTTTGTTTTTTGTTTTTTTGTTATGTTTTGTTTGTTTGTTTGTTTGTTTGTTGGTTGTTGTTTCTTCCACTAATTTCGTGTGTTTTTTCTACAAATACATCTTTTTTGTTTTGTTTGGAATTACTTTTCCTTTTTCTAGCAAAGATTGCAATTGATGGATTTGTTTTTGTTTTTGTTGTTGTTTTGCACATTGCAGCTCAACGGCCGTCGTTTTCATGTTAATTTTCATTGTTAAATTGAGCACATTATAAGCAAGCTTGTTGTTGCTGTGATTTCTAAATGCTGTTGTTTACAATGTTTGTCCAAAATTCTGAATAAAACTATTTAAACCAACACCATGTCATCGCTTTCACAGATCAAAGCTTCAAGATTGTCACTGGAAGTGAAAACACGGAAAAAATCCTGATTTCTTTTCGTGTTCCTGAGCCTTTTCTGTAACGATCGGTCAGTCAGTTCTGCAACATAGTCACGTATCAGCTCCACCCCGTATCCAGCGTCACGTACCTTGACCAAGCAGGGGTCACAATCCTCTTCCATTGTAGCGTCAGTGGCAGGTACGTCAACAAGGTCGATTTGGCTCTGCTGATCAGCGGCTGCATCTGGGTCAGTAGGCACGGTGACATCAGGGGATGCAGGGCGAAAATCTCGTGCATAACACAAGACAGGCCGTGTTGCGTTGTCTGGTGACAGGGGCGTGTCAGTGTGTGAGACAGTGGCAGTTACTGGGGGAGTAGGCATAAACAATTGCCCACAGTTCTCCTGATTTGAAAGTTCGCAGGATGTTTCTTGGAACTCTGGCATCGTAGCTGCCTGTCTCCTCTCCTCCAGTCGTCTCCTGTCCCTCCTCAGCTGGCTTGGCGGCTTTTTACGATAACATTGCGAGGAAGACTGCTGCACTTGTGTAGGCCTACTCGCCATGTTGTCAGCCTCACTGCCAGTTCTCAGGCGCAGTACGACAGTCAAATTGTCGCCTTCTCCTGTCACTTTCCAGGAGGTCAGGTGATTCCCCTGCAGTAGAGCACACAAGGTGTTTTCCAGCGCTGTTGGAAGGCCGACAACGGGCATGGTGCTGTAAAAACTGGTCTTTTAGTACAATTTAACACAGAGCGAAAATCTGCTCGACTTTATCCAAGGGAGATCACCCCGAGCGCCCGAGAGAGAGAGAGAGAGAGAGAGAGAGAGAGAGAGAGAGAGAGAGAGAGAGAGAGAGAGAGAGAGAGAGGAGAGAGTGCGTGTGCGTGTGTGTGCAGGCTGACTTGACTCACTTCTGATCCTCCTCGTAGATCTTGCGGACGATCTCGTCGACCATGAGCTTGTCCTTGAGGGACTGCTGGAAAGCCTGCTGCTTGGTGATCTCCTGCTCCTCCAGCTGCCTCTCCAGCTCCTGCTGGTAGCGCAGTTTGTCCTGCAGGCGTCTCTCCTCGCACTCCCGTTCCTCTTGCGCCGCTCGCTCGTTGGCTTCTTGCATCAACCGGGCCATTTCCGAGTCCTTGCCCTGAGAGTGTGTGAGAGCACAGTGAATTTTTTTTTTGTGTGTGTGTGTGTGTGGGTTACTGATGGGATAGAGAAAATTAGAAACTCGTCTGTCTGTCAGTCAGTCAGTCAGTCAGTCAGTCAGTCAGTCAGTCAGTCAGTCTGTCTGTCTGTCTGTCAGGCAGGCAGGCAGGCAGGCAGGCAGGCAGGCAGGCAGGCAGGCAGTCAGTCTATCTATCTATCCCTTAGTCTGGCGACCGTGGGGGCACCCCTGAAGACCTGACAACCAGTTCCCTCCATTCCTCTCTGTTCTGCCTTTCTCAGGGTTTTGTTGAGTTCTAGACCTGTCCGTTTGCTGATGTTGTCCTCCCATCTCTTCTTTGGTCTGCCTCTTTTTCTTCCTCCTTGGACAGTGCCTTGTAGTATTGTTTTTGCAAGTCCTTTTGATCTTGTGACATGCCCGTACCATTTAAGTTTACGCCTCTTTATGATTGATAGAAGTTACAGGCGCGTATATGGGTACACACGCATGGACACACACCACACACACACACATAGACAAACGCTATAGTCACAAGTGCATACACACACACTACACAAAACAACACACACACACACATACACACACACACACAACACACCACAAACTCCACCCCCCACCCCAACACAACACACCACCTCCCTAACAACACACGCCCATCACTACAATGCACAGAAACCCCAAGCACATACATGTCCCCGAACAAGCAGGTACACTGACCTACAGACAGACAGACAACGACAGACAGCCTACTACTCTGCACAAGGTACCTCCTCTCTAGCCAGCATGGCCTTTTTGTGGGCGATCTGGGCCGCTCTCTCCTTGTTGGTGTAGGCAGCTTTCAGCTTACTCTCCAGTTCCCGCAGCTCTTCGCTGTTCGGATCACACATGCAGACATGCATACACGCGCATACACGCACATGCGTGTGCGCGCACACACACACACACAGATGTGTGCGCACGAATAACACACACACACACACACACACATGCACACAGGTGTGTGTGCGCGCGCGCGCGCGCACACACACCACACACACACACACACAGATGTGTGCGCACGAATAGCACACACACACACACACACACACACACACACACACACACACACACACTTCTCTGTTTACACACGGGATAGATAGCCTGGTGGTTAGACTGGTTAAAGTGATGCGCACTGCACTTGTGATCTGCTGACCCGGGTTCGAATTTTGTTCAAGAGGATTTTTCCTCTGGAGTTAACATCAGTGCCGACTCCTTCGGATGAGACTATAAACTGAGATCCCGTGTGCCAACGCACGCAGAACATCTTGCGCAAAAAAACAACAAAAAAAAAACCACGAGGCTTATTCCATTAGGTGGTGTCCCATAACCTGTGTGGTCGTAGGGAGCGAGGCGTCAGAGACCTCAGCTTCTCTAGGGGCCAGTATGTTGAGGGCGGCGCCCATCTCCTCTCCATCGCTGCTTTACCTTCCCTAACTCTAAAGAGGGCAGGTACCCATTTACAGCTGGGTGAACTGGGGGAACTGTACTGAAGCCAAAGCGCACAAACGGTCACCCATTATCCTCCAAATAAAAGAACACCCCACCCCACCCCACCCCACGCCACACCACACACTACCACACCACACATTACACCACACCACACTACACTACTACCACACCACACCACATTACACCCCACCTCACCACACCCCCCCACACCACACGCCACCACACCAAACCTCACCCCACCACACCATACCACACACCACTACCACACCACATCCCACCCCACCCCACCCCACCCCACTTTAGGCCTACTTGTTTTCTCGGATGTGCTGTCTAGCCTTCTCCAGTCTCATCTCCTCCAAATGGCGTCTCTCTAATTCGTTGGCCAGCTTTTCTTCCTGGTCTGCTAGTTGCTCTTTCACCAGTCTGTCTCTTTCAATCTGGGAAATAATAATAATAGTAATAATTATACATGGAATTTATATAGCGTCATTTCTTGCAAAAAAACAAATCAGAGCGCTCGCACTCGACCTACACAACACACAAGCAACCAATGCCAATAAATAGTTTTAGCAAATTTGAATGTACACACACACACACACACACACACACACACACACACACACACACACACACACACACACACAGATTAAGTTAATGAATTTAGTCAAAGAGGGTCATGGCATAAAAGAAACAGGACATGAAATGACGAGAGAGACACCATAGCCGAGCGGTTAAGGCCTGTTCGATTTTAATCAAATCAGTCCATGAAGTCGTGGGTTCGAATCCTTGGGGCGGTGTCTGGTGAATTAAGTGTGGGGATTGTTTACTATCTCCCATACATGTCAACTTCGTGTGTGTGTGTGTGTGTGTGTGTGTGTGTGTGTGTGTGTGTGTGTGTGTGTGTGTGTGTGTGTGTGTGCGTGTTATTTTATTCTTTATTCTGACCCCCTACCCCACCAATGCAAAAAAAAAAAAAGGCAAGAAACCATAAATAATAATTTAAGATCATACCACCCCTCTCTTGACCCCCCTACCCCACCAATGTACCCCCCCCCCAAAAAAAAAAAAAAAAAACCCCAACAAAAAACAAAAAAAACAACAAAAAATAAAAACCAACCAAACAAAAAAAAACCCCAAACAAAAGCAAGTCTAAACAAACAACAACAAGCAAACACAAAACAAACAAAACACCCAAACCCCCCCAAACCCAAACCTACCCTGAGAAGAGATTCCTGCATTTCCTTCTCGTGGTCCATGATTCTCTGATTCCGCAGCAGACGTTTGACTTGCACTCGGTTGTCTGCGGCGATCCTGGCCTCCTCCTCCGCCTCCCTGTGCTGCTGGCGTATCACATCCTCCTCCAGTTTCCCGCCGATCCCTTTGTTGGTCCGCTCCTCCTGGAGCTTCTTGATTTGCGCTGCTGTGGTCTGTGGAATCAATGGGAGAGGAGGAGAGGAGGGGATGAGAGGAGAGAGAGAGAGAGGAAGGAGGGAGAGAAAGAGAGAGGGGAGAGAGAGGGAGAGGGAGGGAGGGAGGGAGGGAGAGAGAGAGAGAGAGAGAGAGAGAGAGAGAGAGAGAGAGAGAGAGAGAGAGAGAGAGAGAGAGAGAGAGAGAGAGAGAGAGAGAGAGAGAAAGAGGGGGGGAGGGAGGGAGGGAGGGAGAGAGGGTGAGAGAGAGAGGAGGAGGAGGAGGAGGAGGAGGAAGAAGAACGAACGAACGAACGAACGAATTTTATTTGACAAAAGCTACAAGCCCATCAGTCAAAGGGGGTTAATAAAACATGAATAATAACTCGAAATCCAGACAAATATCAACAACTATTTTTAGTTATTACTTATAGAATCTATTTGGTTCATAGTCTGCTTGCGTTTTTCTAGAGCCTGAGTTACATATATTGCTAAAGATATCATCTCGGACATATTATTTGAAGTTAACACTTTTTGTACACGACTAGTGGACCTGTTGGTTGGGTTTGTCAAAAAAGTAACTTTTTGACGAACTTTTTGAGGAGGAAGAACAGAGAGAGAGAGAGAGAGAGAGAGAGAGAGAGAGAGAGAGAGAGAGAGAGAGAGAGAGAGAGAGAGTAATTTAATGAATTTAGTCAAAGAGGGTTATAGCATAAGCAAACATACCCTTTTTTATTTTACAACCAGCCATGTGGGCAAAAGGCGAGGGAAAGTAAGAAATGAATAAAGATAAATAGATCTGACAAGACTCAATCTAAAATAAGAACTGGATTTAATCAATCAATTCAGATTACTATTTTAAATTACTGTTAAATGTTTGAAACACAACAGTACTCCAAAACTCTGACATGCCCCTAGATCCTCCTCTCATTCTCTTACAGTCCAGCATCTACTTTTTGACTGTCCTGCTCTTTAAAGAACCCTTTACAAAGGAAACTGCTACGATATCAAAATATTGGGAAGTTCAAAATAGCCTACAATACAGGATTCTGGCAATATATAACATCAACTGCTGAAGTAATATATCAATATTATCATTCAACAGTGGGTAGGCTACTATAGTCTTTCCCAGAACCCTGCATGCTCCCGTCACCTTTTAATAAACAGTTTCGTTCTAAGGTTTGCCTCTCTAAATCATGTAGTTAGTGAACAGACATTAAAACAAGAGGGAAAAAAAACAACACCAAGAACTCAGTTTGGACAATGTTGACTCTAGATCTAGAATGAATTTGACACCTCAACGTAAAAGTTACTTGCTGTTTGCCACACAGTTCTATCTATCTACACAGTTATCTACATTTGATCTAAAATGGACAAAACTTACCATGATGGTGGTTACAAGACACCAAAGTCTACTTTAAATTGGTCTAGTTTCACAATGCCTTGTTGCTAACTCCGAACGGTTTTCGAAGATCTCTTCCGTATTCAACAAACCTCGTTTTCGAATCGGAAACAAACATTACGTATATGGGGAGAACAGCTTGTGTTTCGTCTTTTAAAATTACTGTTTTGTTCCTGTGAAAAATATAGTTTCGACACATCGCTTGCTTTGATAGGACATGAAAAAAGGATGCAGAGTGTTAATCAAACTTGTAAAAAATGATTATTTTAAACAGGCATTTTGATGTGTATAATACTGCATGGTGTCTTCCCTTTTGAAATGATGATAGGCTCAACTTCCCGATTGGGCCTAAATCTAGGCGTGAATGACTGGGAGAAATTTAAGCCATTCAAAGTGATCTACTTTTTGAAAATAAATGATGCAAGGGAAGAGGTAGGTAGTTTGGGTGGGATAGAAGGGAGGGTGTAGAAAAGTACAATAATCTGGAAAGGGCCCGTCACATTGCAAATTTTTTTTTTTTTTTTTTAAATGAATTTTACGATCTGGCCTGGTCAGTTTGTGTGGAGACATGTCTGTATACTACTACCTCTCCCAACTACAAAAAAAATCATGCATTCTTTAAAAAACAACAAGAAACCCAACAAAAAACAAGGGCATGAGACTAGGAAGAAAGGGACCGTAAGGAGTAGTAGTAGTAGTAGTAGTAGTAGGCACCCATCAGTCTCGGAAGACAATGGAGTTGCGCTCTAGTCTTTAGAATGCGAAGCCTGGGTAAGTAAGTATGGAGGGCAAGCTGTTACCCATGCAGCAGACCCCCCCTCTCCACGCCACTGGAATGGTTCATTGGAAAGGCAGTCGCCGATACGAATGGTTCCAGTACCGTCGCAGGAGCTGCCAGAACGTTGCCACATACAGCCCCGAACCGCCCTGGGGACTCCAACTCCCCGATTTTTTTTCTTAGGGATGGTTTCTAAACACGACACCGGTGTTCATGCTGGTTTTGGACGGGAAAGAGTGTGGGAGACAAAAGAGTAGAGGGACATTAAGGAGAGAGTAGAGGGAAAATGATGGGGAGAGAGAGATTATGAAGAGACTGGGAACAAAGTGATTATGGGAGAGCTGAGGGAGACTATGGGAAGAATTCTAGGAGATTATAGACAGAATAGAGGAAAACTATACGGGAGGGTAGAAGGGGAATATAGGGAAACCGAGGGCGAGGTCCTGTGTGCGAAAGCACGCAGAACATATTGTGCACACGTTAGAACCTGTTTCGCTTTATGGAAGAGTAGGCCATTGTGCTTCCGCAGGAATGGTTGGAAAAAAAAAGAAAAAAGACACACACACACACACACACACACACACACGCGCGCGCGCGCGCGCGCGAACCGAAACAACAAGAAAAAAGCACACAATAGCTTAGAGAAAACAACAATGCAGTGCATATGATTGGCATAATTATGTCCTTTGATAGAAAATGTAAACAACAACAGCCACAACAACAACAACAACAACAACAACAAAGAAACACAAACTAGTGAAATAATTTTCAGGTGACTGCAGTCATAAGATAGTGTTCACGAAGTAAGGTGGGAGGACGGGTTTAGACATTGACCTGCCTAACAAATAAACCATAAGGTTCAGGGTTCGATTCCCAGACCTTACCCTTGCTTCCCAGTTTGACGACAAAATCAAACTGAATGTCAAAGTCCTTCCGATGAGACTATAAACCGAGGCCCCGTGTGCTAATGCACGCTGAACATCTTGTGCACACATTAAAAACCAGTTCCGCTTTTCGAAAGAGTAGGCCATCTTGTGCCCGTAAGAATGGATGACAAAAAAACCACCCCAAACACCCCAAAACGCTTTCACACAAGAGTCGTGTTTAGACACCATCACCGTAGTCGACATGTAGCTACTTAGATGGTGGGGAATGTGTTCTGGGGTAGGTACGGCCTCATACGCAAAAATCTCACCATTGGTGAACCTTGGAGCTCTAGATCTAGCCCAGGAACGAAAAAAAAAAATGTTCATAGTCTCTGGAACTTTCAAATCTCCGTAAAAGTCTTGAGCTCATATATATATATATATATATATATATATATATATATATATATATATATATATATATAATATATATATATATATATATATATATATATATATATATAGAGAGAGAGAGAGAGAGAGAGAGAGAGAGAGATATATATATATATATATATATATATATATATATATATATATATATATATATATATATATAAAGCCCCCCCCCCAAAAAAAAAAAAAAAAAATCCCAGCCGACACTGCTTTAACAAAAATTTCCTTTTATTTTTAGAATAATGGAATAATCAGTTCCCGTATGCACACACACACACACACACACACACACACACACACACACACACACACACACACACACACACACACACATATATATATATATATATATATATATATATATATATATATATATATATATATATATATATATATATATATAAAAGAGAGAGAGAGAGAGAGAGAGAGAGAGAGAGAGAGAGAGAGAGAGAGAGAGAGAGAGAGAGAGAGAGAGAGAGAGAGAGAGAGAGAGAGAGAGAGAGAGAGCGCAAAATTTTCACACAATCTCGTCATTTTTGCAATGTCATTGACTATCAATTGAAGGTGAATATTGTTTAAAAAAGACTTTAATAAACAGAGCATATTACACATTACATATAAAATTAATAGATGAACAACAATCGTCAAGAAGCATAGCAACAGAAAGGTTTAAACTTGTATTGTGCTTAAAAGACATCATTAGTATGAGACTGGTGAGCAGAATACATGTGATCGATCAACTTCGCGATAATATGCTCAATGCTGTTATCATTGATTCCTAAATTTTATATGAAGAACGAAGAAAGCGAATCATTATGACGGTGTGGGATTTCTTTTGAAATGAATTCTCTTATCCTGATGTTAAAAATAAAATGTCTATCTATGATGCCAACCCCTGTTATTTCTTCTGTAAATATAAATAAACATAACAACAACAAAAAAAAAACCAACAAAAAAACACCCCCCCCCCCAAATAAAGCCCCCCCCCCCCCCCCCAATCCCAGCCAACACTTCTTTAACAAAAAATTCCTTTTATTTGTAGAATAATGGAATAATCAGTTCCAGTATGCATGTAGTTTTGTAAATTATATATATATATATATATATATATATATATATATATATATATATATATATATATATATATATATATATATATATATATATATAAATTCTCTGATGACAATAAAGGATGCTGGAAAGAACATGCCATTATTTTCCCCCAGACACATGACACATCTGACAGTGTAAAGCGAACGAGAAAGAAAGAAGAATGAGGATGAATTTCAATGATAATACAGCTCAATTTTCTTCTAGTGATTATAAAAACCAAACGACCGACACATAAAGCCACAAACTCATGAATCCAAAGTCTGTACAGTCTATAAAAACTGAATGCTGAGTCTCGTTGTTCTCTTAAGTTCTCTTTAAAAAAAAAGATTGATGGTGTAGACGATTGTCTTTGGTTGGTCTGTGTTTTTCTTTGGCGGGGTGGAATCAAGACAGAGGTAGCTGCAGTCTTGGAAAAGTCTGGAACCTCAGGAACTGTTGGTCTGCTGCTTGGTGCCCTGGATGACCTGCAACAACAATAACAATAACATCAACAGCAGCAACAGCAATAACAACAGCAACCAAAAAACCAACCTAACAGCAAAAAAGGAAAAACAAAAAATGACGATACAGCACCTCTAATCTCTCTCTGTTTCAAGGGGCAATAGCCCAGTGAATGGAAAGCAGTAGCAGCAATTCAGCCGCAGTAGTAGTAGTGGGCCTATTGCCGTAGTAATAGTTGTGATGCGGCATAGAATTAGAGGTACTTGTAAGGCTAAAAGCAACATCAGCAGCTTAGTAGCAGCAGCAGCAGCAACGGCAGCATCAGTGTATCAACAGGCTTCTACAGCAGAAGTTTTACTCCACCCCAAACTTTCCTTCACCTTCCCCTGTACGATAGTCCCGCGGACCTTGGGGGCACCACTGAAGATTTTGCAACCAGCTTCCTCCACTCCAATACATCATAGGAGCTTCGGCTCGTGCAAGCACTGTGGTGCACCTCCTGACCTTCTTGCTTTCTGTCCACAGTCCCTAAATTGGAGTGTTTCCGCTGGGACTATAATATAAACTCAACAACAACAACAACATCCTCCACTCCCCACGGTCCTCTGCCCTCTGTAGCAGATGGCTCCACCCCCCCCCCCCCCCCCCCCCCCCCCCCCCCCCGAAAGGAAACGCAATAATCACCAGGGCACAAACTTGACTGGTAGAGTGGGTGACCGCTCATAAAAAGCAGATGGGATGTGTGGCATATTAGCCCCGCCCTGTGATGACGATGTGACCTGACGTCAGCAATGACTGATAGAAGGCCGAGGGATAGGATGTGTGCGCGTATTAGCCCCGCCCTGTGATGACGACATGATGACGTCAGAGCATGTGACACGACGTCAGCAATGACTGATAGAATGCCCAGGGATAGGATGTGTGCGGGTATTAGCCCCGCCCTAAGATGGCGACATGATGACGTCGGAGCATGTGACATGACGTCAGCAATGACTGAAAGAATGCCCAGGGATAGGATATATGCGCATATTAGCCCCGCCCTGTGCTGACGATGTGATGACGTCAGAGCATGTGACATGACGTCAGCAATGACTGATTGAATACCGAGGGAGACGGTTGTACGCGAAATCTTCGTTGGGACGTTAATCTTATCACAAGTTGCTCCCGCTACATGTGTTACCTTAAGCATGATAAAGAATGATTATTAACAAGGCAAAGTTGGTGCCTGCTGAGAAACACGTTTCCCCTTTTTGTGCAAAAAACACCAACCCCAATAGCGGTAGTGGTCGTGGTAGTAAAAGTAGTAGTAGTAGTAGTAGTATAGTAGTAGTAGTAGTAGTAGTAGTAGTAGTAGTAGTAGTAGTAGTAGTAGTAGTAGTAGCAGCAGCAGCAGCAGCAGCAGCAGATTGTAGTAGTAGTTTTCTCCAAAAAGAGAGTTATATCATCATCATCCCTATCGTCGTCATCATCATCATCATCCCTATCGTCGTCATCATCATCATCATCATCATCATCATCATCATCATCATCATCAGCAGCAGCAGCAGCAGCAGCAGTAGCAGAAATAGCAGAAGTAGAAGCAGCAGCAGTAGCAGAAGCAGCA
>CM060348.1:11632564-11645064 GCA_030674155.1 Stramonita haemastoma
TGACCCTTGTGTATCCTGATGAGCAATGTTTCTTCCCTTCTGTTCTGCTCTGTTGAGCAGGCACCTCAGAGGAATATCAACCATGAAAAACTGAGAACTGCTTTCTGATCATACTGCTATCCTTTTCTTTCTCAACATCGCAAAGCCTATCAGAAAGAAAAAGCACGTTACCCGTCGCAACCTCAAGGCCATCAATATTCAAATCTTTTCTTCCCAAGCTGCTGAACGCCTATCACAAACTCCTGATAACACTGACCCTTCTACACACTACAGTAATGTTCTCAGTCAACTACTCAATGAGCATGCACCTTCTTCGGACCTCTTCCTGCGCGATAGACCCTGTACCCCATGGTACACTCACGAAATTTTGGTTGCAAAGCGTAAACGCCGACAGCTAGAGCGGCAGTGGCGCAAAATAAAAACTAAAATTAACAGACAGCTTTTACGAAAACAAACCAACAAAGTCAAATCCTTAATCCATTCAGCAAAGACAAATTTCTATTCTGCTCAAGTTCTCAATGCTACATCAATGAAATCTCTTTTTTTCCCTCACCTCAACTCTTCTTGGATCTGATAAGGCAAGTCCTCTGCCTACCGCCTACAGCCATTCTGAACTTCCTGCTATTTTTTCTTTCTTCTTCTCTGACAAAGTCCACAATATTCGTTCCAGACTGGATCAGTCTTCTTTCCAACCTGCGCCTCCTGATCCCCAATTCGCTGGCACTCCTCTCCTTTCCCTTCATCCAGCAAGCGAGAGTGAAATCATGACAATTTTGAAAGAAATGATGATAAAATCATGCGATCTTGATCCAATACCTGCTTCTCTTTTCACTCAGTGCCTTCCACAGCTTATACCCACCATCACGAAAATTGTAAACTCATCTCTTCTTTCAGGGATTTTTCCACCAGCTCTCAAAACTGTAATAGTTACACCCCTACTCAAAAAGCACGACCTCGACCCTAACACTCTGAAGAACTATAGACCTGTTTCCAATCTGCCTTTTATCTCTAAAGTCCTTGAAAAAGTTGTTCTGAAACAACTCAACAGCCATCTCCATTCCAACAGTCTCCTCCCCGTTCCAGTCTGCCTACCGCATCAACCACAGCACCGAAACCACCCTAGTGCACACCTTAAATTCGCTTCTACATGCTTCTGACTCAGGGAAAGTCTTCCTCCTCACTCTTCTCGACTTATCTGCAGCATTTGACACTATAGACCATTCAATTCTTCTCTCCCGTCTCCAAAACACTTTCAGTATTAAAGGCACTGCCCTCACCTGGTTTAGTTCGTACCTGACAAACCGATTCCAAACTGTGGCAGTAAACAAGATTCATTCCACTCCAACCAAACTAGAATGTGGAGTCCCTCAAGGATCTGTTCTAGGCCCTGTTCTCTTTACTCTCTATACTGCTCCCCTGTCACATGTTATTAACCGTCATCAGATCAACCATCACTTTTATGCAGACGACTCTCAGATTCTAAGCAATGATACACCTGAAAACCTGCCTTCTCTCTTGACAAATATGTCCTACTGCCTTCAAGATATCCAAAACTGGATGATACAGAACAAATTACAATTAAATGCAGATAAAACCGAATCCATGCTTGTAGGGACCAAACACAAACTGTCTTTTATCACAACAACTTCAATAGAATTCGGCAATACGTCAGTCCCTCTATCCAGTGCTGTAAAGTATCTAGGAGTCGTTTTTGACAACACACTCTCCATGCAAAAATTCATCACCCAGACCTGTCAGTCATGCTACTATCAACTACGGCGTATTAGTGCAATTCGAAAGTACCTGTCCACTGATGCAACATCCAAACTAGTCACTTCTCTTATTCTTTTATGTCTGGACTATTGCAATTCTCTTTTGGCTGGTCTGCCAGCATCATCTATCCACCCTCTCCAACGTATACAAAACTCTGCAGCTCGACTGGTCCTCAGAAAGAAAAAATCTGAACACATTACTCCTCTCTTGCAATCTCTCCACTGGCTGCCTGTGCCACAGAGAGTTAACTACAAGATCAGTACTCTCTGTTATAAATGTCTCCACAAAACAGCACCCTCTTACCTCTGTGAATGTCTTCACGTGTACACACCTTCTCGTTCCCTCCGCTCGGCTGCAGATACCTTATCCTTAAAAATTCCGAGATTCAACCTATCTACCATTGGCCGCTGCTCTTTCTCTATTTCTGGTCCATCAATCTGGAATGACCTCCCTCTCTCCCTTCGGCAAAAGCTTACATATGACACTTTTAAATCCAACCTCAAGACACTTGTTTCAAACCTAAGATTTTTGTCTTCTGTTTTCATCTCCTATTTGTGCCTGCCTTCAACATTTGAAATCCCATTCACCCTGTCAAAATGTATAACCTCTATAAGTGTGTGTGTGTGTGTGTGTGTGTGTGTGTGTGTGTGTGTGTGTGTGTGTGTGTGTGTGTGTGTGCGTGTGTGCGTGTGTGTGTGTGTGTGTGTGCGCGTGCGCGCGCACGCGTGTGTGTGCTTTTGAATTTGCTAGAATTATTTATTGTCATTGGTTGTTTGTTGTGAGGGTCGAGTGCAAGCCCTTTGATTTGTTTTTACAAGATATAGCGCTATATAAATTCCATGTATTATTATTATTATTAGAACTACGAGGTGTGGAGGAAGCTGGTTGTAAAATCTTCAGTGGTGCCCTAACGGTCTTCTAGACTACAGGGATAGGTCAAGGTGTGAAAATGAACGTAACTAATCGGATCAAGGGCAACATATCCCGGGGGTCAAAATCACAGCAGGGATGGAAAATTTTGTGTCGCGTGTCGCCTCAGAGAGCCTCTGCATTTAGGGGATCCGTTATCTGGACTAAGATTGTGTTGCTCGTCTTGTCTTTAATAATCGATGTGATGTGATAAAACATGCTGCTGCACTGTACTGTACTTTGCAAGCCGGCATGTGTAATGATGGGCCGGCTGTTACACACACACTACTGGGAGAGATAAATATGGAGTATAAGTTTAATAAAGTGTGCAAAGCCGACTAAGAAGAATAGATGTGTATAGCTAGCTTAACACCTGTTGCTGCTGCTGAAAGAATGAATGTACAGGAATGTGTGATATTAGAAGTTATATATATATATAATATATATATATATATATATATATATATATATATATATATATATATATATATATAGAGAGAGAGAGAGAGAGAGAGAGAGAGAGAGAGAGGGGAGAGAAGAGGAGAGAGAGAGAGAGATTTCAAACTCCAGTTGTTGTTGTTTTTAAAAAATAAACTTTGTTGTTATTGATGTTTTTCATATTTTTAAAATATATTTTCGGTTCTTTTTTTTTTATAATATATTATTTCTATTTACTCGTTGTTTTGTATGTGGGTCTGTATTGTTTACTACCCCATCCTCCCTTTTTTGTTCGAAATTAATTGTTCAGATTAGTTTCTTCTTTACGTGCATTTTTGTTATTGTGTATTTGAGTTTGCTAGTGCTATTAAATAGTTCAATATTTGTTGTGGATGGGATACCTCAGTGGTAAGAGCACTCGCTTTCGCCAAGCTAAGGTTAAGCAGCATCGAGAGTGATTAGGCCTACCAGTTGGATGGGTGACTGTTTGCACGCCGTGGCTTCAGTACAGTCCCCCAGTTCACCCAGCTGCCAATGGGTAGCTGCCCTCTTTAAGAAAGAGGGTCAGGGAAAGTAAAGCAGCAAGGGAGAGGAGATGGGCGCCACCCTCAATATGCTGGTCCCTAGAGAAGCTGAGGTCTCTGACGCCTCGTTCCCCTACGACCACATAGCTTAACGGAAAACCTTTACCTTTACCTAAATAGATCTATGCTGGGACGTAGATAAACAATCACAACAACTACACAACAGCCACAGTGGACAAGGGGCCTTGCTCGTACATGTCACTTTGCCTTGCCTACCTGGCTTTTGAATTTCACCGTAGTCACTGAATCGAATAACCCCGCTGGGACTGTAATACAATCTACAACAACAACAACAACAACAACAACAACAACAACAACAACAAACAGCCATGGGAGGGATGTTTCTAATTAATTTGTTTTCGTGTATGCTTTTGGTATTACAGTGACTCCTGGGTGTCGACAGTCTGTTCCTCAATCGGAAATTTCCGATGAGATGTGAATATAAACACAATCATAACAACAACAACAACAACAACAATATCCTAGGTAGGATAAGTAGGCAGGTAGGCATCCGTCAGGTCAGTCTCGGAAGACTATGGAGTTGCGCTCTAGGCACTAAAGCCCAAAGCTTGGGTAAGTAGCCTAAGTATGGAGGGCAAACTGTTAGGATAAGTAAGGCATAAATGAATGCATAGTGTAAGTGACCTCAGGGTGTAAAGATGGGGAATGCCCAACAACAACAACTAACTCAGCAGCTGTTGTTAAAGTTCATGAATGTGTTGTTGTTGTTGTGATTATTCCCATCGGATATTTTCCGATCGCAGGAGAGTGAATGTGTTGCATGCTGTTCTTCCTTTGAAAGCAAAGACTGTCTTCACTAATGTTGTAATTGCCTCTTCGCGGGATGATCACAGTATTTTGAATTGTCTTGACTTGAAACGCGAATGGAATGGGGGAATGATGGTGATGACAATATCGTTGTTTTCGATGAAGGAAAAGGAACACATTCATTTTCCCTAAAATTCGGAAATCTCTACTTGGATGTGATCATAATCACAGCAAAAGCAACACGTTTATGAACTTTTACACGTTAAATCCTGTTCCGCTTTTCGTAAGAGTAGGCAATTGTGTGTCGGTGGGAACAGATGACAAGATTTACAAAAACTGCATATACGCGGGGACTGGATGTAAAAAAGCACACGAGTGCTCATTTCATTATCCTTGATATAAAAGAATAATAAAATAAATAAAATAAATAAATAACAACAGCTGCTGTGCACCTACACACCACAACCACCATGGCTTTCCCCCCTTTTTTCAGTTCAGCATATATATATATATATATATATATATATATATATATATATATATATTATATATATATATATATATATATATATATATATATTATATATATATATATATATATATATATATATATGAGGAAATGAGGATGAGGAAAGCAGTTCCCGAAGTTCCGGTAGTGGGGGAAAGAAAATGCAGGAGTCTAGGGAACATGCTCATGCCATCGGTCCTGCCTCCTACAAGCGGTCCTGCCTCCTACAAGCACAACTGGCAGGCGTGGATGTTTCTGCTGCACCAAGAAATGCGCCACCTGCAGGGACCACCTACTTGAGGGCAGTCTCTTCACCAGTTTCACTACTGGTGAGAGATTCACCATCAGAGAGGCCTTTTCCTGTAGCAGTAGCAACATCATCTACCTGCTCAGCTGCAACCTCTGTGGACTCCAGTATGTTGGCGAGACAAAAAACGCCCTGAAAACCAGGCTCTACCTTCACCGCAGTGACATCACCAGGAACACTGGCACGAGAGTGACCCAACACTTCAACCAGACGGGACACTCTCTCAACAACGTGAAGTGCCAGGTGATCGAACGGGTGAATGGGCAGACGCACGAGGCCAGACTCCGCCGAGAACGTTTCTGGAGACACAAGTTGCAGACTGATGCCCCTAAAGGCCTCAACACACGTGACAGTTGAGCTTCCCATCCTGTTCCTGTCCGTGGCCACTATCTACCACCTGGCAACTTGACTTGAACAATCTGTGTGTGTGTGTGTGTGTGTGTGTGTGTGTGTGTGTGTGTGTGTGTGTGTGTGTGTGTGTGTGTGTGTGTGTGTGTGTGTGTCTATTTATTTATTTATTTATTTATTTATTCTTGTATATCGAGAACAATGGAATGGGCACTCGTGTGCTTTTTTACATCCGGTCCTCGTGTGTATGTAGCTTTGTAAATCTTGCCATCTGTTCCCACCGACAACAATGGTCTACTCTTGCGAAAAGCGAAACAGGCTTTAACGTGTGCGCAAGATGTTCTGTGTGGGTTCGCACACGGAGCTTGGTTTATAGTCTCATCGTAAGACTTTTGGGGAAAGTGAAGTTAGCGCTGATGTTAACTCCAGGGCAATGTGTGTGTGTGTGTGTGTGTGTGTGTGTGTGTGTGTGTGTGTGTGTGTGTGTGTGTGTGTGTGTGTGTGTGTGTGGATGAATGTGTGCATGCGTACGCGTGTTTGTGTGCTTCCACCTGTGTGTCTGAGTGTATGCATGTGTGTGCATGATTGTGCATATGTGTGTGTGCATGCTATGTCAGTGTATGTGTGTGTGTGTGTGTGTGTGTGTGTGTGTGTGTGTGTGTGTGTGTGTGTGTGTGTGTGTGTGTGTATGTGTGTGTGAACTTGACTTTATGACCATATGTCATATGACCTTATGACCATGACTTTATGACATTGAACAATTCAATGTAAGCTCTCTCTCTCTCTCTCTCTCTCTCTCTCTCTCTCTCTCTCTCTCTCTCTCGCTGTGTGTGTCTGATGTCTCAGTATGACGTTTAAGTATGTCAAAACAAAAGTTTGTAAAAATATCAAAACAAAGTTTCACAATGACGTTAATCAAAATTGATGTCATACCATCACGTCATCGTAATAAACACCCCCTGAGGAATGCGAAAGCCGAAATATTGGGGAACCATAATATGCTGGTTGTTTTACTTTCGCTATGTGTTTTACTTATATATATATATATATATATATATATATATATATATATATATATATATATATATATATATATATATATATATATATATCAGCATTCACAATAAGGCAATCAGATCAACATATATTTTAACATTTACAATAAGGGAGTCAGTTCAGCATATATTTCACCATTCACAATAAGGCAATCAGTTCAGCATATATTTCACCATTCACAATAAGGCAATCAGTTCAGCATATATTTCACCATTCACAATAAGGCAATCAGTTCAGCATATATTTCACCATTCACAATAAGGCAATCAGTTCAGCATATATTTCACCATTCACAATAAGGCAATCAGTTCAGCATATATTTCACCATTCACAATAAGGCAATCAGTTCAGCATATATTTCACCATTCACAATAAGGCAATCAGTTCAGCATATATTTCACCATTCACAATAAGGCCATCAGTTCAGCATACATTTCACCATTCACAATAAAGCAATCAGTTCAGCATATATTTCACCATTCTCAATAAGGCAATCAGTTCAGCATTCACCATTCACAATAAAGCAATCAGTTCAGCATATATTTCAACATTCACAATAAGACAATCGGTTCAACATTTAATTATATTTCAACATTCACAATAAGACAATCAGTTCAACATTTAATTATATTTCAACATTCACAATAAGACAGTCAGTTCAACATTTAATTATATTTCAACATTCATAATAAAACAATAAGTTCAACATTTAATGATTTCACCATTCACAAAAAATAAGGCAATCAGTTCATGTATTCTTTCTGTGACAACCACCATGGCTGCCATCTTGACACAGGATATGCAAAACTCAAAGTAACATACAGTCAATACAATTTATCAGTGCTATCCCACAGAGGGTGCAACAGCCTGTCTTTAGTAAAGGATAATATAACAAAATATAACTAAAAGATTGATTGCAGGCATGTATAATAAAGCTGCAGCAAATTTTGTTAAGCTGATTAACCCGAAGTAGCTCTTTTAAAGCTATGTTGCAAAACCTGTTGGATTTAAAACAAAATATTACAGGTCCTTGTCCTAGGGCTTTGTTGTTTGTTGATGTCCAGAATCATGGCCTGGCTAAAATGATGCTGTTGGGGTCCTGAATTTTGTTGTTGTTGTTTGTGCTTTTTGTTGTTTTTGTTGTTTTGTGTGGGGTTTTTTTGGGGGGTAGGGGGTCTTTACTTTTTGGTTGTGGTGTTGAAGGGGGTTTTTTGTATTGGGGAGGGAAGGATGTGCCTGTTCGTTTTTGTTTGTTTGTTTGTTTGTTTGTTGTTGGGTTTTTTGGGGTGGGTGGAGGGGTTCTGTTGGGTTTTTTTAAGAGGGGGGGGGGGGGGGGGGGGGGGGGGGGTTGGTGCCGGAGGCGCTTGTTTGGTTGGGTTTTTATTTTAAAGTTTGTTTTTCTTTTTTGATTTGCTTTTTAGGGGTGGGGGAAGGTCCTCAGGTTTGCAAGCTTGCTAGCTTAACTGAACACCTGAGCAAGGCCTCTAAAATATAACGACATGGAAATCAGTGCAGAGAAGACCAAACTGATGACCAATAACACCAAGGGCATCAGCGCTGATAACAGGGTCAATGACCAGAAGCTGGAAACAGCTCAAAGCTTTAAGTACTTGGGAGCCGTTGTATCAGACAAGGGGTACAAGCCAGAGGTAGTATGCAGGATTGCACAGACAATATATATATATATATATATATAGATAGATAGATAGATAGATAGATAGATAGATAGATAGATAGATAGATAGATAGATAGATAGATAGATAGATAGATATGCAGGAGATCAAATAAGCACGTTAAAGATCCCGTTATCCGAAGGAACAAAGAGAAGGATAGAAAAGAGGGAATTCCTTGGACATGTTTTCCGGTTGTTGTTGTTGTTGTGATTGAATTAGCGGAGATTTTCAATTTAGGGACTGAGTAGGGGTTATAGTGTCCAAAAGGAGAAGGTTCTGGGGTAGGGGTGGGGGTAGGGGGTAGCAGGTATTTTCCAGAAGGTGGAAATGCTATTTATACTGACAGTCCCCATCCCCCCTTCCTGTCCCCTACCCAGGCATCCTCACAAGGGGAATCGAGCTTTGGACTGGGGCCAGTATTAATTGTTTAACCCTATTGGATTTTACGGTATTGTCTCCACTGAGCTACTTCAAGTTAATCGGCTTAATTAATAACGATTTATTTTTTATCACAGCTTTATTGTACCTGCAACGTCTTTTTTTTTTCTTTGTTTTGTTTGTTTGTTTGTTTTTTAATATAAGGGCAGGCTGTTGCAGGGTATGGTAGCATTGACAACTCTGTATTTTTGGCTATACCTTTGGGCTACACTTCACTGCTAGCTTCCGGGGTTATGTAGTATCTTGTAGTAGTAGAGTGCGGGGTTAGGAAACATTGCGCTGATATTCACAGGTATTTTAAAGTATGAAAAAAAATGCACTGTGAAGTTTTTTTTTTTTTTTGATTGAGGACATAGACAAAAAGTCAGGACAAAGCTGGAATCATGAAATAAAGATTGCTTGTGTTTGTACAGTGTTCACCCAGTGCATGCATAATCTATTTCATTTATTTATTTATTTATTTATTCTTTTATTACCGAGGATAATGGAATAAGCACCCATGTGTTGTTTTTTTTTACATCTAGTTCCCGTGTGTCTGCAGTTTTGTAAATGTTGTCATCTGTTCCCACCGGCACACAATGGCCTACTCTTACGAAAAGCGGAACTGGTTTTAATGTGTGCGCAAGTTGTTCTGCGTGCGTTTGCACACGGGGCCTTGGTTTATAGTCTCATCCGAAGGACGAGAATCACTGTGGTTAGCCAGCTAGTAGACAACAAAAGACTATGGGAGTACAGTGTATGCTGAAAAAATTCAAACCTACCAAATTTGTACGAAATCACACAAAGTTTGAACCAGAGGCTGGTCTTTCACCAAAAAAGTGGTTTTTGTTTTCCGTGGATGCCTTAGTACGTGCGATATGAATGCAAATAGTAGTATAGGAAAACATACAGAAAAGAGGACAATCAAAGGGTGTGTGTTGTAGCCTTATGTGTCAAGCGGATAGCCATGATGGTTGTTGTGTGTAGGTGTGTAGCAGCTGTTGTTAAAGTTCATCCATGTGCTGCTAGGGATAATTAATTGATTAATAAATGCTGCCACCCACCCATCGTCTTGTGGGTCGTACCTTATTATTTTATTTTTTTCTCGTTTGGTCTGTGTGTCTGTCTGTGCATCTGTCTGTCTGTCTGTGTGTCTGTGTCCGTGTGGCTGTCTATGTCTGTGTTTGTCTCTGTATGTGTCTGTCTATGTGTGTGTCTGTCTGTGTATGTGTCTGTCTGTCTGTCTGTCTGTCTGTCTGTCTCTCCTCGAAATAAAAGAATTTGATGTGATTTGATTTGGTTTGGTTTGGTTTGGTTTGGTTTGATTTGCTCTGTGTGTGTGTGTGTGTGCGTGCGTGCGTGCGTGCGTGTGTGTGTGTGTGTGTGTGTGCACGCGCTCGCGTGCGTGCGTGCGTGCGTGTGTGTCACTCTTAGGGGAGTGGAGTCAGTACTGACACTAACTGCAGGGTAAAAAATTCCCTGAAACAGGCGTCTCATCGTGACTCCATCAGGATTGTTTGATCACGAACTTTGCTAGTACGTCGCTAGTCAGACAGTCATGTCGATAATACTTCTTCACTTCAGATGATTTTTTCCCCGTGGGGATGCAGGGAGAGAGGATAGGGGGTGGGGGGTGGGCGGCTGTCAAAGAAATAAGCATCCCCCCCCCCTCTTCTACAAATTCTGTGCTAGGAATTCCCTCTGTTCTGTCCCTCTCTCTTTCTTTCTTTCTGTCTTGTTCCTTTTTCTTACTGTCACCTCTTTCTTGTCAGTGTTCTGCGTTCTTGGTCCGTTCTCCTGCCTTTTCATTTATTTATTTATTTATTTATTTATTTATTATTATTATTATTATTATTATTATTATTATTATTATTATTATTATTATTATTATTATTATTTTATTTATTTATTTTTTTGCCAGGAAGACTAAGAAGATAACAATTCTCTCCCACGTCAAAACTGGATGCACTGGGCTGATTCGTCAGAGGCTTAAGCAGCTTTATGCATTTTTGCTCATTATTATCTGTTTATTCTTTTATATCGAGGATGATGGATTAAGCACTCATGTGCTTTTTTTTTTTTACACCCAGTCCCTGTGTGTATGCAGTTTTGTAAATCTGTTCCCACCGGCACACAATGGCCTACTCTTACGAAAAGCGGAACAGGATTTTAAGTGTGCGCAAGATATTCTGCGTGCGTTCGCACACAGGGCCTCATCCGAAGGACTTTTGGGGAGAGTGGAGTCAGCACTGATGTTAACTCCAGAGGGAAAATCTCCTCGAACAGGAATCGAACCCGGGTCGTCAGATTGCGAGCTCAATGTTCTGACCGCTAGGCTATCTCGTCCCTCCCATGATAGCCAATAGTTGCCTTCTGTGCGTTTGACGAAGAACAAAGACAACAAAGAGGAAGAAGAAGACTTTTTTGGGTCTCAGTAGGATAGTTGCGGCGTCGAGCGTGATTACCAGTTGGATGGGTGACCATTTCCGTGCCTTGGCTTCAGTACAGTTTTCCCAGTTCACCCAGCTGTAAATGGGTACCTGCCCTCTTCAGGGTCAGGGAAGGTAAAGCAGCGAGGGAGAGGAGATGGGCGCCGCCCTCGACATGCTGGCCCCGAGAGAAGCTGAGGTCTCTGACGCCTCGCTCCCCTACGACCATACATGTTATGGGACACCTTCATCTTTTACCTTTGTGTGTGTAGTTGTGGTGTAGGGGTACAGCAGCTGTGTCATTGGTCATGAATGTGTTCTCAAGAATAAGTAAATCAATATTCACCTCCCCCTCCTCCCCGCTGCTCTCTCTCTCTCTCTCTCTCTCTCTCTCTCTCTCTCTCTCTCTCTCTCTCTCTCTCTCTCTCTCTCTCGCCCCTCTCTCTCCCCCCCCGTCCCTCCCTCCCCCTCTCTCTCCCCCTCTCCCCCCTCACACACACACACACACACACACACACACACACACACACACACACACACACACACACACACACACACACACACACACACACACGTAACGCTCACACGCACACGCGCGCGCACGTGAACACACACATACAAGAATAAAAATCTCTCTCTCTCTCTCTCTCTCTCTCTCTCTCTCTCTCTCTCTCTCTCTCTCTCTCTCTCTCTCTCTCTCTCTCTCTCTCTCTCTCTCTCTCTCTCTCTCTCTCTCTCTCACAGACAGACAGACAGACAGACAGACAGACAGACAGACAGACAGACACACACACACACACACACACACACACACACACACACACACACACACACACACACACACACACACATTTCAGCTAATTTTGACATTGATTACACGGATGTAAAAAAGAATGAAGATCAAAATCTTCTCACTGTCGATGTAAAAAGCCACATTGAATGTAATTATTTCAATTATTTAAAAGTGTATACTGATGGATCTGTATTGGAATCAGGCAGAAGTGGGACAGCATTTGTGATTCCTGCTTTAAAAGTGCAAAAGTCGTTTCATTTAGGAGAACATCATTACATTTTTACGTCTGAAGTATTTGCAATTCTTATGGCCTTGAAGTTTTTGTATAATATGGCTCTTGATATTTGTCACATACTTTTTATGCGTTGATTCAAAATAAGTATTGAAGGCACTAAATAACTGGCAAGGGAAAATAAGGACAGATATTATATTTGAGATTAAATTTTTGATACATTGTATTGCGAGCAGAGGGATCGAAGTAACTTTATGTTGGGTC
>CM060348.1:11647564-11660064 GCA_030674155.1 Stramonita haemastoma
TGCTAACAGACAGCGTCATTTCTAGCCAATCATTGCTCTCCGTCCTCTTCACTTCGAATCTACAACCATGGCGTCCGAGGGAAAGGCAGAAGACCGAACAGATTCTGATTTTAACGCCGAAAAGGTGTTGAAGTTGTTTCAAAGTAGTAAACAAGGCAACGATGATGCTGTATCGATTGAGTTCTACTGTGATGCCTATGAAGAACTTTGCAAGTGAGTTTACTTTTCTGTATTTCAACGAATCTTTGAACTGAAAGTGTTAAGTATCTTTAAAAGGATACTGCACGGCGATTGTTTCATTTGCATATTGCCGGATCTTAGGTTGATTTTAGAACACACCATACCAGCCGACAGAGACTTTAGTGGCTGGATGTAACAAGGGAACCATGTGTGAATTAAGCCTTTAGGTGAAAATAAACACAGCGGCTTCTCGTCTGTGTGCACGGTCCGTCAAATTGTTAAACAGTGACTCATAAGAGGCCTGATCGATGACGTCTATTTGTTAATTGTTTAAAAGCCTTAGCGCAGAAACGTCGGGTGGATCGGGGGATAGGATGATCTGGTGATAATGTATCTGTCTAGAAAATGAGAGATCCTGGGTTTGATTTCAGTACCCCTCAGTCACTCAGCTGACTCAGCCAAGAATGGTGACCAGTCTAATTGTTTTTCAGATGAGAGGGTAATTGGATTATCAAGGTGTCAGTCATGTAATCCCTATCTTGCAAGATTGAATATAAAAGCAAAGCAAACAAATGTAGCAACAAGGTAGTTGTCTTGGCAAAATTCTGTAGACAATAACCACTCATATGGTAAACAAATTATGCTTGCAATAGCCAATACTAGTAATAGTCTGATACAGTCTGGTCTGACCACTATTTCTATAGAGACAACTTATCCCGAAAAGCATCAGGCTATAGATTATACAAAGCATATTGCACCCATTTTGCTATTTAGGCTTTATAGTTATAGGAACAAGGTGTTGTGTGCATCACTGCACTTGCATTATAATATATAATTTCACGTGTTTACTTTAAAAATATATTTCTTTACTGTTCTTGTATTATTTGCTGAGTAAGAAAGAAGTTGGCACTTGCATTATAATGTTATAGTTTTTATCTGTCTACTTTTTTAAAAAAAAGTTGTGTATTATTTGCTGAATAAAAAAGAATATGGCAGGACAGTTTATATGTTTATGTGCCTACCATAAATAACAAGTAAACTGTGAAGTTCTGGGTTTTCTTCCCAGCCTTGCCCTTTCTTCCCAGTTTGACAAGAAAATCAAACTGGATCAGTGAATATCAAGTCTTTAGGTGGAGACTCTAAACCAGTTGTACCATATTGGTTATTGACTTGCGCACATCAAAAGAACCCTTGACAATGACAGTTGAAAACTGGACAGAGCAGGGAGAGGTCCTGTACTTTTTGACTGCCCAAGTGAAATTGATAGGTTCTGTTCCCATCTGTATTTCTTAAAGTTGGAATGCAGCTACATTAATGGTAGGGAAAAAGCAGTTACATACTCTAAAATCTCACCATAGGTGAACCTTGGCTCTAGCTGAGGAATGAAATTTTTTTTGCTAATTTATACCGTTTCAGTGCATCTTTTGATTTTAAGGATATTTCATGCAATAAAGAAATATTATCTATCATGTCAACATCACACAAATGATAGTGACTTTAGAATTTAGTGGCTTTTTGTAAGTCAGTATTGTTATTTTTGCATTAATTTCAGTATTTGTTAGTTGCCTGTTTTTCGTATGCAAAATCAATGTTGTGAAATGACGTTATATATTAAAAGTCATTTATTTAAGGATTTGCTTGAGACTGGCACTATACTCTCAGATTATTTTAGATCATGTGTCAGGGTCTATAACTACTGAGCTGTTTCCCCCTTCCTCTCTAAAAATAGATAATTGCCTCCCCCATCCCCTTGCCTCACATGACATAGTTGCTTTGTAAAAGCGCAAGTAAAGATTTAATTAATAATTTTGGAGTTTTAGTGTTGTGCAGTCTTACATCAGCTTTTTGTTATTCTTACCTTGTTTTGTTTATTTTTTTGGTGCTTATTCCGGTTTTATTATTATTTTTTAACCCACCTCTCTTTCTTTTCTCTTTTTTAGTTTTTGGTGTGTTAGGTCAGTGTGGAAAAGTAGAAGGGACACAACTCTTTTAAAGTGCAGCCATGACTCCAGAGTTTCTCTCCCTTTGATGAGGATAGTGTGGCATTAGTTAATCACATGGAATCACAACAAAATTGAACTTTCATGATCCTAGGAGAAATTGTTATGTTAGTGTATGCTGGCTTCTAAGTGACAGTCTCATGGTGGTATGTGCATGTGTGCTATGATTTAAAAAAAATTATGAAAAAGTAAGTTTATGATGCAGTATACCTTGCTGTGAAACAGTATTGTACTTGTGGTATATATCACTTATTCTTGTTTTCTTTTCATGAACGGAATGGTCGTGGAGGAGAATGAAGACGATTCTGCAGCCAGCCTGTCCTCTGCCTTCCGAATGAGTGTTGGACTGTCAGGGGTCCACTGATATTATGTACACACATGAAGAAATATACTCAAGTTCCTCCACCCCCCCCCCACCCCCCTTCAAACAACTTCCCTTCTATCACAGAGGCATGTAGTGATGTACACACACACACACACACACACACACACACACACACAGGTGTTGAGTTTAGCACCATCCCCGAAGTGGGAATGTAGCTGCTGAATAGTGGGGAAGAAATGGTTCGCATACACAAAACTCACCATTGGTGGAGCTCTAGGCAAAAAACAAACAAAAAATTCAGCCTCCTCTCTCCTCCCTTAGAAGCCCATTTTCTTTCTTTGTAGTGTGCAGACTGCATGTGTGGTTCTCTTTTCTTAACCTGTGCAGTACTTAACTTCACGCAGCATTGTTTCCCTTTTCTCTCCCTTTGATTGGGATGGTGTGGCGTTAGAAGGCCATTGTGTGCCGGTAGGAACAGATGACAAGATTGACAAAACTGCATACACAGGGACTGGATGAAAAAAAGCACATGAGTGCTTTTATTCCCATTATCCTCGATATAAAAGAATAAATAAATAGATAAAAAAATAATAATAAAATAGTCAGTCTCATGGAATTAGCATTGGTTTCCTTTTGGATGAGACTTGAAACCGAGGCCCTGTGTGCGAACGCACATAGCACATCTTGCACACACGTTAAATTCTGTTCCTTTTTGTAAGAGTAGGCCATCGTGTGCCAGTGGGAACAGATGACATTTCAAAACTGCATGCACACGGGGACTGGATGTAAAAAAGCGCAGAGTGCTTTATTCCATTATCCTCAATATAAAAGAATAATAAATAAATAAATAAATAATAAATAAAATAGTCAGTGTCATGGAACTAGCATCGTTTCCCTTTTTTTTCTTTCTCTCTCTCTCAGGTTGTTCAAAGCCTTCGGCACGGTCTTGTGCTTATTCCATTATCCTCAATGTAAAAGAATAAATGAATAAATAAAAAATAATAAAATATTCTCATGGAATTAGCATTGTTTCCCTTTTCTCTCCCTTTGATTGGGACCGTGCAGCGTTACTCAGTCTCATGGAATTTAGCATTGTTTCCCTGTTTTTTTCTTCTTTCTCTCTCTCTCAGGTTGTTCAAAGCCTTTGGCACAGTCTTCGTGCTTATTCCATCATCCTCAATATAAAAGAATAAATAAATAAATCAAAATAATAAATAAAATAGTCAGTCTCATGGAATTAGCATTGTTTCCCTTTTCTCTCCCTTTTGATTTGGATGGTGTTGCGTTAGTCAGTCTTTTTTTTTTTTTTTTTTCTTTTATTCTTTTATATCGAGGATAATGGGATAAGCACTCTTGTACTTTTTTTTTTTTTACCTCCAGTCCCGTGTGTATGCAGTTTTGTAAAGGTCATCTGTCCCCACCAGCACACGATGGAATTAGTATCGTTTCCCTTTTATTTTCCTTCTTTCTTTCTCTCTCCCCTCCAAGGTTGTTCAAAGCCTTTGGCATGGTCTTCGTGTTTATTCCATTGTCCTCAATATAAAAGAATAAATAAATTAAAAAAAAAAAAAAAAAAAAGTCAGTCTCATGGAACTAACATCGTTTCTTTTTTTTTTTTTTTTTAATTTTTTACTTCTTTCTCTCTTCTCTCCAAGGTTGTTCAAAGCCTTCGGCACAGTCTTCGGCTTCGTGACCTCCGACGTGGTGGAGAAGATCGGCATCCTGCGCGAGTACCGCAAGAGCGAGATCGGAGAGAACTTCCAGACCATCCAGAGCATGATCAAGTACGAGGTGGACAACGACCTCACCGTCCAGAAGAAGAAGGCCTCCGGTTCCCGAACCCTCCTGCGGCTCCACCGCGCCCTGGAGTTCATCGCGGAGCTACTGACCAAGATCAAGACGCCCGAGGTGAAAGGTCACAAGTTTTCCGAGGAGGCCAAGAAGGCTTATGATGATACCCTGGCTAAGTTTCACCCCTGGGTGATTAAGAAGGCGGTGCATGTGGCGATGTATATGTTGCCTGATAGGGAAAACATGCTGGTGAAGATGAAGGTGGAGAATACGGATGAGGGTATGGCTCAGATTGAGGTTTTGATCCAGCAGCTGAAGGTGATCTACGACCTCACGCAGGATCTGTACGCCACAAACAATCTGCTCGATCTACCTTAAAAGTAGGTGTTTAGGGAGTTGCGTTGTGATATGTTTAAAACAAATGTTTTTTACGACATCATGCAGGATTTGTACGCCACAAACAATCTGCTTGATCTACCTTAAAGTAGGTGTTTTAGGTGTTATGTTGTGATAGTTTGGGGTTTGTTTTATTTTTTGGAGGGGGGGGGGTTTCTATGCAGTGCACTTGGTGTGTGATAACTATCATTTTTTGAAGTTTTTTAGTGGTGGTTTTATTTAACGTGATTGTTGATGAAGGTGTGTAGAATTTGTGTGTAGAATCTCCATCCTGCACTATGGTGTTGTTGATATATATTTTTTGTGTGTGTATAGGTGTGTGTGCAATTGTTGTTGGATAGCTTGTAGTTGATCAAAAGAGATTTAAAAACTTTTTCTGTCATTTAAAAAAAATATATGCATTTTGTGTATGCCTTTTTTTTTTTTTTTTTTTTTTGTTTTTAAGTTTAAGATTTGAGAATGTGGTGTGTGTGTGTGTGTTGTGTGTGTGTGTGTGTGTGTGTGTGTGTGTGTTGTGTGTGTGTGTGTGTGTGTGTTCACATGTGATATAATGCATTCATATGTAAGATGGTGTTAAGTGATGTGTCTTCAAATGGTTGCTGAATTTCCACAAAGTCCACATTGTACAATATATATATATATATATACATATATATATATATATATATATATATATATATATATATATATATATATATATATATATATATTAATATATATATATATAATATATAGTGCAGGTTGTTAACATTTATGAGCAGACTGCTGCTCTTTTGGTGTGAAGTTATTATTCAGAATCTTCTTTTTTCTCATCTACTTTTTCCTTTCTGTTTTGGTATGCAATTGACAGGTGTTATAATTTGTCTTGATACACCCACACTGGTGTTCCTTTGAAGTTAATTTAGCATGGAGAGTAATTTAGCATTGAAAGTCATTTTTCTTTCTTTGTTTTTTTTTAATGGATTATTATTTCTTTTCATCTTTTGATAGTTAATTTACAGGGTTTTTTTTTTCATTTCTAGCAAAACACAAGAGCTATTGTTCCTTTTGAAGTTGATTACTAAGTATTTAAAATGTTGCGTTTCCTCTCCTACCATTTATTTTATTTTATTTTTTCATTCCTTGGCTAGAGCTCCAAGGTTCACTAATGGTGAGATTTTTTTGGTGATGTTTTTTTTCTCCTCTATTATCTAGTTTAGCCACCTTCTGACATCAGGAGATTTTTCTGTGTTTAGAATGTATGTCACATGATTGTCATTTATTTTTGCAAATTATATTTTTTTTTAGGTGGATTTTAAGGGTTGGGTAGAGTGTTGTTTCACCTGGATGGGTACCACTGATCTGAAGCAGATCTCTTGTCTTTCTACACCAGATGAGTGAGTGAGTGAGTGTGTGTGTGTGTGTGTGTGTGTGTGTGTGTTGTGTTTGGTGTGTGTTGTCGTGTGTGTGAGTGTGTGTTGTATGTGCACACGTGTGCGTGCATGCATGCATGATGTGTGGGGGCGTGAATGCGTGCGTGCATGCATATGTGTCCATTTGCATAGTGTATGCATGTGCATGTGTGTTTGCTGGCATATGTGTGTGCACACATATGTGTGTGCACACATACTATGTATCATGTGTGTGCGTGTGTGTGAGTGTGCATATGGGCATGCATAATGTAATAATGTTGATATATATATTTATATGAATGCATGTATCATTGTATGCCTGTGCACATGTGCGCAAGCTCGCATAATGGAAGGAAGAGGGTTGAAGAGGACATTCCACGATAACAAAACCTTGAAGACCAACGATCTCTGAAGTTTTCTGTTTTTGATACTGTGGTAATATATATATATAATAGTGTAAAGAAAGATGTTTTATGTTAAAACCTAGATGCATGATCTGTTGCAATATTCTTTCCTCCCCTCCCTGTCTTGTGTTTCTTTTTTTTTTGTCCCTTTCCCATCTCTTGTCTTCTCCCCCCTCCCCCCCCCATACCATTACTTATTCCATTTTAAGCTGGGCTGTAAAATAGTTTGTCATGATGCAAAAAAATGTATGGATATATTATGTAGTTGTGAAACCTTTTTCTTATTTTTTATTTGGTGTTTGTGTCTGTCTGTCTGTCTGTCTGTCTGTCTGTCTGTCTGGGTCTCTGTCTCTCTTTTCTCTCATTCTCTTTCTCTCTTCATCTTGCTCAGTCTCACTGTGTGCCTCTTTTATTTAATGATATGATTCCTAATAAGAGTGGAGACTGGATGTTAAAAAACACCACCACATCAGTGCTCATCTATTATTGTCTATTAGTATTATCCCCAGAGTAAAGAATTTTGCCTTGTTTTGCTTTCTCTGTCTGTCTGTCTGTCTGTCTGTCTGTCTGTTGTCTGTCTGTCTGTCTGTCTGTCTGTCTGTCTGTCTTCTGTCTGTGTGTGTGTGTGTGTGTGTGTGTGTGTGTGTGTGTGTGTGTGTGTGTGTGTGTGTGTGTGTGTGTGTGTCTCTCTCTGCTCTTCTCTCTTCTCTGTCTCTCTCTCTCTCTCTCTCTCTCTCTCTCTCTCTCTCTCTCTCTCTTTTCAGAGGTTTCAACATTACAGAGATTTATGGATATCTTATAACATTTTGATTATCCAACCATAGGTCACATTTACAATTTTTTTGGGGGATGTTTTGGCTGTGTTTGGAGTGTAAGAATTAAGAATGATGATGGAAGTGGATTTCTTCTTTTAAAATTGTGATTTTTAGATCATTGTGTGTAGTATGTTGTGTTTGATTTTATATAGGATTTTGTTTTTCAGGGAATTTGTATTTGTGATTGTGTAAAATTGTTCAGTGTTTAAAAAAAAGTGTTTTTCCCATTGTTTAGCTTTAGATGTTTGAGTTGTGCTTGTTTGCTGTTATTTGATTTAAAAAAAAAAGAGTTGTTTTATTATTCTTTAATGATAGTCTAGTTTATTTCAGTGTTAAATGTTTTGAGGTTTTGCTTTGTTCAATATTTTTTTCATTTCAGTTTATTTCATCTTTTAAAATCTCATTTGACTTTGTTTTCTTTTATCTTTATTTTATCATAGTTCATCTTATTAGTTTTTTCATTTTTTTCTTCTTTATTTGATTTTTTATTGTATTTTATCTGTTATGTGTTTTATCATATTTCATTTTACCTGCTTTTTATTGCTTTTCCTCTTTGCTTTGCTAATTTTTGTTGGTTTGTGTATGTCTTTTATTTCTTTTTTTTTGTTTTGAAGTGATTTTTCTGGCAAGATCATTACTATTTCATTGCATTTTTATATATTTTTTTGCTGTTAGGGTTTTGTTAGTGCTCTTGGAGTTTTTAATTGTAGTAGAAGCCATCCGGTTAAATCTTTATCAAGTGATATGATCATAGTTAAAAAAACAACAACAAAGTATGAAAATCAGATTCACATGACAATGTGCACACACGTTTATGGATGCTACCTTGTTGCATTTTTTGTTATCATCTTTTCTTAGGTGGGATTTTTATTCTCTGCGATAATTGTATAGACATTTTTTGGACAATGCTAATGACTTTTGTGATCATTTTGAACTGTGATTGCTCTCTATCTTGTCCGTGTTTTGTCTGTTGTGTGTGTCGTGTGTGTGTGTGTGTGTCGTGTGTGTTGTGTTCTGTCCTGTCTCCTGCCTCCTTCCCTTTTGTCTTCCCCTTTTTACCCCCTCCCTCTTTCTCTCTTTGATCTGTTGTGTGTGTGTGTGTGTGTGTGTGTGTTTTGGTGTGGTGTGGTGTTTGTGTTATTTGATTTTAATTTTTGTTTATTTTGTGTATTTTTATGTTTGATTTATTTAAAATTCTGTATTGTGATATGGAATGTGTGCTTGTTTATAGTTGTGTAGTGAGTTGTGTATGTATGTGGATCGATGTATTGAAGCGAGTTATGTGTGTGCGAGTGTTTGATGCTGATTGGTTATGCTTGTTGTTATTGTTGTTGAATGTTGTTGTTTGTCTCTGCTTTGTTGTATTTTTTGCTTTGTGTGTGTTGTGTGTGTTGTGTGTGTGTGTGTGTGTGTGTGGTGTGTGTGTGTGTATGTGTGTGTGTGGTGTGTGTGTGTGTGTGTGTGTATGTGTGTGTCAGTGTGTGTGTGTGTGTGTGGTGTGCATATGTATGATGCATGATGGCATTTCTTTCTGTCTGTCCCAATTACCACAAACACACACACACACACACACACACACACACCACACACACACACACACACACACTGAGTCCCATCCATACCCCCTCAATATATCCCTAATACCCCTCCCCTCACCACACCACTCATTCCTCTTGTCACATCTCATTCAAAATCAGTCCGACTCAGTGAAAACATGACATATGTTAAGTTTAATATGGATATTAACCACAACAGAATTAAAAAAAAAAATGATTATAAATTAATGTCACAATGATGCCTCAGTGATTATACTGGTCTATAACCAGTGTCTCTACGTTGATTCAACATCATAATCATGGACCATGAATGACATAGGACATTCTATTTAAATGACATAATTACAAAGTACATACACGTTATGCTTGTAAGTGCAAAATCACCTGTTGGTGGCATGGAAAAACTGCACAAGTCTCGACTTTGTGGTTACTGACTTATTGCCGTTCTACAACTCAAAGTGTGTATGATATAAAACAAAATATGAGTCATTTAACATAATCTCAATGCATCGCAAAAAAAATATGATGTCATCTAAATAATCTCAGTGATGAAACAAAATATGATATAATTTCAAATAATCTCAAAGGATCACAAAAAAAAAAAGATAAATGATAAATACTAACAGTCTTCATCAACCCTTATTACCATATCATCAACATTATTATTGTAAAAACCAAAGATAAATAACGAACAACATTCTTGAATAATCCTTTATATCATTATTTTTTCATTATTATTGTTCAAACACATAAAAATTTCACATCTGTATCTTAAATTATTCCACAACATTAACAAATTGCAACAGAAGTCTCTTCTCTCTTCTCCACAGTTCCCCTTTTTCGTGGATGGATGAAGTCCAGGTCTTCTCCTTGCTTGTCACTCTGCAGGAGGTCTGCCCGCTGGCCTCAGCCGACACTTTCTAACTTCAGAGCATTAAAAAAGAAAAAAAAGTATAGCCTACAGGATGCATGCTGTAATGTTTGTGGTTCTGTAACCCGCTAGACTCTGACACAAATGACAATATCTTTAACATACATATTTGATCTTCTAAGCAAACTTGTAAATATTTAACCAAACCCCCCCCCAAAAAAAAACCAAAAGACAAAAGGATTTTTTGTTTTTGTTGATATCGTAAAGGTGAATAAGAGAAAAACACTAGATTAAATCAGTCCGTGAGATCAATTGAAAAAGAAAGATATGCCGAGGGTCGTCAGACAACAGCAGACAGACAGACAGACAGACAGATACCAGACACACAGACACAGACACACAGACAGACACTCAGACACACACACACACACACACACACACACACACACACACACACACACACACCACCGACACACAGAGTTCCGTGTTCGGAAGATATCCATTGTTGCCGGTGGAACAGATGACAAAATTTACAAAACTGCAACACACAAGAAGTGATGTAAAAAACACATGAGTGCTATCCATTATCCCGAACAAAAAAAAGAAATAAAAAAAGTCACACACACACACACACACACACACACACACACACACACACACACACTCACACACACCTCAGATGAGACTATAAACGAGCCCTGTGTGTGAACGCACGCAGAACATCTGCGCACACGTTAAATCTGTTCCACTTTCGTAGATGGCCATCGTGTGCGGGTGGAACGAATTCGTTACAAAACTGCATACACACAAGAACTGGATGTAAAAAAGCACATGAGTGCTTTTTCATTATCCTCGAAAAGAAAAGAATAAAATAAACCTCTCTTACACAACACACACACACACACACAACACACACACACACACACACACACACACCACACACACACACACACAACAGAACAGAACAACCACACACACACACACCACTCCACAAACACCTACCTCTCACACAGAATAAGAATTTGACAACAGCAAAAAACAACAACAAAAAACAATATAAAAATGTAAATAGTGGCGAACACTGAACTACACACTTATGGACGGTTAATCAATTAATCAATTAATTAGTTAATAGTGTAAGTGAATCAGCTAGCCCGAAGAATATTCTACAATAATCAAGGCTTCTCTGCCCTTACTTGGACGGTATAAAAAAAAATATTCCATTATCCTTGAAGTCAAAGAATAAATAAAGAAAAAAAAAAAATGAATAAAAGAGTAAATAAATGTACACCTATTTACAGTAAAACTTGTTCCTATCCTGTGTCACAAATTGCAAGGTTTACGAATGAATGGATGGATACACGAGTGAATAAATGAGTAAATGAATGAATGAATGAATGATTGGACTAGTGAATAACTGGTGGACTGATCTGAATGAATGAATAAATGTCACAGTGATTCCTAGGTGGGATGAGTGAGTCAGAATGCACATTCTGGGTAAACCCCAAGAGTGTTAAGCTGGGGAACGCACAACAACAACGATGAATGAATAATGAATGAATCAACCAATCGTTTACCCTGTAACATCTTTCCACATAGACGTTTCTAAAGACAAGAAGAGACCCCCCCCCCCCCCCCCTTTTCATTCCTCGGCTAGAGTTCCAAGGTTTTCCCAATGATGAGATTTTGCATATGCGACCCATTTCGCCCACCATGAAGGCAGCTGCATTCCGACTTCGGGGATACAGGAGGAGATAATTATGAAAATGAACTAGAATTGAAAAAAAAAATAGCGTTGATGTCAAAATGTTAAAGGTCATCGGTATTCTGTTAATACTTTATAAATCACCGCCACACTGCACAGTCACCACTGTTCAGGTTTTTGTGTTTGTGACTGTGGTTTGTTTCCACGGAATGGGATAAAAAAGAGGATGGATAAAAAAAAAGAAAGAAAAAAAGACCTGGAGGTGAAGGAGAAGGAGGAAGAGGAGGAGGAGGAGAAGAGAAGAAAAGAATTGCGAAGAAGAAGAATTGCAAAGAAGATGAAGAATTGCGAAGAAGAAGAATTGCAAAGAATTGCGAGAGAAGAAGAAGGAATTGCAAGGAATTGCGAAGAAGAAGAACTGCTAAGAAGAAGAAGAAGAAGGAAGAAGAAGAAGGAGAGTTGCGAAGGGGAAAAAAGAATGAAAGAAAGCATACATATGTAGTGTAAGGAAGACAAAAAGACGAAGGAAAATAACACAGATAAACAACAAAGGACAAACAGAAACGAAACCAAAAAAGTGAAGAAAGGAAGAGAGCAAACAAGAACGAAAGAATGACGAGAGGAACAAGAAACAAAGAAAGAATAAAGAGATAGTTTAAATAAAAAAAGGGATCTAAGAAAGGCAGATAGCAAAAAAGACAGCAGAAATATTTAAGGAAGGAAAAAACATCCAAAGAATAGATGACTGAAAGAAAAAAAGAAAGGAAATAAAAGGAGAAAAAAAAAAAAAATAATGAAAAAAAAGAACGAAAGAAAGAAAGAAAGAAAGAAAAGAGAAAGACCTCAAAGAAAACGCTTAAGTCATGAAAAGAAAGAAAGAAACAGCAAAGAAAAAATATATATTGAAAGCATGCGAGAAAGAATAAATGGAAGAAAACATAATACATCCTAAATCCACCCTCCACGCCTCCCCCCCAAAAACAAATCAAAAAAAAAAAAAATCGCCCCCCTAAAAAAAAACCCAACACCAAAAAAAGAAGAGCAGAAACAAAAGAAACAAAAATAT
>CM060348.1:11667564-11670064 GCA_030674155.1 Stramonita haemastoma
AGAAGGCAGAAAATAAACAAGGAGGTGGTGACAGGAAGAAAAGGAACAAGGCAAGAACGAAGAGAGGGAGAGAAAAGAGGGAATTCCTAGCACCCAGAACATCTTGTGCACACGTTAAAACCTGTTCCGTGTTTCACATAAGTAGGCAATTGTGTGCTGGTGGGAAAGGATGACAAAATTTACAGAAGCACACACACAGGGAATGGATGTAAAAAAACACACCACTTGAGTACTTATTCCATTATCCTCGAAATAAAAGAATAATAACAAAGGGAGAGAAGACTGTGAGTGATGCTATAAATAGCGGGGTGACCTACTTGTCGTCCTTGTGACACTGGGCGCAGTGGGTCATACTGGTGCACATGCACTTGTCTCGCGGGTTGGCCATGCGGCCACGCCCCTTTCCGCACAGAATGCAGCTGTTGGCGTCTGTCGTCCGTCGGTACGGCTGTGCACACACACACACACACACACACACACACACACACACACACACACACAACACACACACACACACACACACACACACACAAGACACACACAGAGACACAACACACACACACACACACACAGACACACACACACACACACAGACACACACACAGACACACACAGAGACACACACACACACACACACACACACACAGAGACACACACACACACACACACACACACACACACACACACATACACACACCACACGCGCGCGCGCGCGCGCGCGCTCGCGCACACGCACACACACACACACACACACACACGCACGCACGCACACAGACACACACACACACAGAGGCACAGACACAGACACACAGACACACAGACACACAGACAAACGCACACACATACAAACCACGAACACACACACACACAGATAACACACACGTGTATGATATTAGATCGGTGGTCTAGAGGTAACGCACCCGCATGTACACACCCCACCCACCTCTCTACCCATCTACCCTCCTCCCCCCACCAACCTACCCTCTACCCACCCTCCCCCTCAACCCACCAACCACCACTCCTCCCCATTCCACCCCACCCCCCCACACGCACGCATGCACGCACACAAGCACACCCGTGTGCGCACGTGATCACACACAGACACAGACACACACATAAAAAACACACATATCCCCCCCCCCCTCAACCCACCAGCCACTTCCTACCTCCACCCCAGCCACACCAACTCACCAACCCCCTCCCCACCTCCCTCAACCCCCACCTTCCCCCATTCCCCCATCAACCCCCCCCACCTCCCTCCTCAACCCTCACCTCCCACCTCCCCCACCCCCTCAACCCCTTCCCCCCCCAATACACAGACACATCCTTCCATCCTCCTCACCCTGAGGTAGATGCCGTAGACGTCAACCTAACCTCTACCCACCTTCCCCCTTAACCCAACAACCACCCACCCTCCCCCCTCAACCCCCCCCTTCACCCCCCCTCAACCCCCCCACTTCCCTTACACCCCTCCCCCACCCCCTTGAACCCCCACCCCCACCCCACACACATCCCCCCTCCCCCTCCCCCAACCTCCCCCCTCAACCCCCCTCCCACCCTCAATCTTCCCCACCTCCCTCAACCCCCACCTCCCCCCTCACCTACCCCCTCAACCACCCCCCCCTCAACCCCCACCTCCCCACCCCCAACAACCCCCCCCAACACCCCCCACACACCCCAACCCCCCACAATCCTCCCAATCCTCCTCACCCTGAGGTATATGCCGTAGACGTCGTAAACGAGGATGGAGGTGACGGCCACCCCCTCTCCCCCCACCCCCCCAACCCCCCCAACCCTCCCCCCCCCCAACGCACCACACACACCCCCAACCTCCCACAATCCTCCCAATCCTCCTCACCCTGAGGTATATGCCGTAGACGTCGTAAACGAGGATGGAGGTGACGGCCACCACTTCAGCAGAGCCTGTAGAGGTGACGGCCATCAGGATCATGCACAGCATCATCAGCTCTCCGGGCTTGCCCAGCAACCGTGACGCCACCACAGGAGGTACCAGGCCTGAGGACAGTGAGGACGACGATGATGGTGATGATGATGATAGTGATGATGATGATGTGTTGTATTGTAGTGTGTTGTATTGTTGTGTGTTGTGTTGTATTGTCATCAGCTCTCCAGGCTTACCCAGCAGCCGTGACGCCACCACAGGGGGCACCAGGCCTGACGACAGTGATGATGATGATGGTGATGATGATGATAGTGATGATGATGATGTGTTGTATTGTAGTGTGTTGTATTGTTGTGTGTTGTTGTGTTGTATTGTCATCAGCTCTCCAGGCTTGCCCAGCAGCCGTGACGCCACCACTGGGGGTACCAGGCCTGAGGACAGTGACGATGATGATGATGATGATGATGGTGATGATGATGCTAATAACGTCACTGGACACAGCATCATCAGTGTTGTTTTGTACTATATTTTATTGTGTTGTATTGTCATCAGCTCTCCAGGCTTGCCCAGCAGGCGTGAAGCCACCACAGCGGGTAC
>CM060348.1:11677564-11682564 GCA_030674155.1 Stramonita haemastoma
TTGCGTGGAGAGAGCGATGTATGCCAAACCCATGGTGGTTGCCATGGAGAAAGGAATGGCAAACCATGCCAAACCCCCACACAGGAACCCCAGGACCCCCTGGCGGGGTTTCGCCGCCACACTGCTCTGCCAGTAGGATTGGTCCACAAACACCGTGCCAAAATTGCCTGCACCAATCAGATTCACGTTTTGTAGAGAAAGTGCAAGGTTTTGGAGGTTTTTTTTGGGGGGTTGTTTTTGTTCGTTGTAAAGATGGCGTAGGTAGGGACGGGTAGGGTAGAGTGGTATAGATACAAGTGTGTGTGTGTGTGTGTGTTGTGTGTGTGTGTGTGTGTGTGTGTGTGTGTGTGTGTGTGTGTGTGTGTGTGTGTGTGAGAGAGAGAGAGGAGAGAGAGAGGAGAGAGAGAGAGAGAGAGAGAGAGAGAGAGAGAGAGAGAGAGAGAGAGAGAGAGAGAGAGAGAGAGGTATTTGTTCTTTAGGATTTTACATCTTTTCCTGTGAAGATAAAAGAAGAAGAATTGCGAAGACGAAGACGAAGAAGAAGAAGAAGAAGAAAAAGAAGAAAGAAGAAGAAGAAGAAGAAGAAGAAGAAGAAGAAGAAAAAGAAGAAAGAAGAAGAAGAAGAAGAAGAAGAAGAAGAAGAGAAAGAAGAAGAAGAATGAGAAGAAGAAAAGAAGAAGAATTGGAGAAGAAGAAGAAGAAGCAAGAACAATTGCGAAGAGAAGAAGAAGAAGAAGAAGAAGAGAAGAAAGAAGAAGAAGAAGAGAAGAAGAAGAGAGAAGAAGAAGAGAAGAAAAGAAGAAGAATGGGAGAAGAAGAAGAAGAAGCAGAAGGAAGAAGAGGAAGAAGAAGAAGAAGTTGATAGAATGATGAATGTGATACGAGGAAGTAGTAGATGTAGAGATGTATGATAGTGTTATTTACTTTGTGCTTCTCTACGCGGTAATGTTTGTCAGTTCTTTAGTACCAAGTGGATTAAGGTATGATACTGTTTTGGTTTACTTTGTTGATAATGTTTGCTCGCATCATACACAAATTGATGGAATGCCATGCCTATGAACATGAGCTTTGGCCATATGATAGCATAGCATAGCATACACATTAGCCAACATGCCATGATCATCCCTCTACACTACACTACACAACACTACACTACACTACACTACACTACACTACACTACACTACACTACACTACACTATCACTACACTCACACACTACACCAATACAGTTTTTTTCTGTCTGTGTTTGTCTGTCTGTGGCTGTCTGTCTGTTCTCATGTATAATGATTTTGATTTTTTCTTTTTTTTACTTTTTGTTTACTTTAAATTTTTATTTTTACTTTGCTTTATTCACTAATAGATTGGTTAGATAAACGAAACGACTGAATCATTCAACTGCTTGATTGTTAAAATAATTAAGGATTGATTTTGTCATTGTTTTCATTGGTTTTGTCTCTGGTAATTTAATTACGTTTCTCCCCACGAAGGTCTAGTGTAGGCATAAAGAAGACCTTGGCTTATTCAGTTACCCTCTATTAAATATTCAAGTTCGAGTCCTTTGTCTCTCTGTCTGTCTGTCACTCTGTCTCTCTGTCAATCTCTCACTCTTTCTCTGCCTCTGTCTGTCTCTGTGTGTCTATCTCTCTGTGTCTCTGTCTCTCTCTGTGTCTCCCCCCCAGCTTTTTGCTCTCTGTATGTATGTCTCAGTCTTTCTCTCTCGCTTTCTCTGCAAGATTCCTGCTCTCTGTCTGTCTGTCTCCCCCCTCTCCCCTGCTCTCTCTCTCCCTCTATCTCCCTCTCCCTCTGACCCCCCTCTCTCCCCTTCCCTCTCTCCCTCACACACACATACACACATTCACACACACACATACACACACACACACACACACACACACACACACACACACACACTACACACACACACATACACACACACACACTCACCAACAATATTGATCACACCAAAGACGAAGCCAGAATCCGAAATCATGGTCAGAAAACTTTTGTCCTTGTTGCCGGAAGGGCCCACTGAGCATGACAGGAAGTCATACACCTTGTCCACACTTCCTGTGTAGCAAAGCAGACAGATGTTCAGCGAAAGTGAATGTTCTGTTGTTATTGAACAACATATTATATCATACTTTCTTATGAAGGAAGGTTGCAGAAGGATTAAGACATTCACCTGCCTAACAAAGTAAACTGAGATTCTAGGTTCAATTCCCAGCCTTGTCTTTTCTTCCCTGTTTGAGGAAAAAAATTAGACTGAATATCAAAGTCTTTTGGATGAGACTATAAACCCATGCTCCGTGTGCAAATGCATGCACGTTAAAAACCCGTTCCGCGTCTCGGAGGAGTAGGCTATTTCGTGCTGGTAGAAACAAACAAAAAAATAATAGGAAAAAAATACCTCGCATGTACACTGGTGTCGTGTTTAGACACCATCCATGAAGTCGGAAGACGTCTTTCTAAATGATTGGGGGGGGGGGGGGGGGGGGGGGGGGGGGGGGGGGGGGGAGGGGAGAGAAACGGTCGCATACGTAAAAAAATCTCATATTAGTGAACCTCGGAGCTCTAGCTGAGAAACAGGAAAGTAGTTATAGAAAAAAGGAGAAAATGTCATACCCTTGACTTAACCATTGAATCAAAAACCACCCACCCAATTCCCGAAGGCATCCAGAATAACGTAGGCCGAGCTGAAGAGGATATCCAGAACCGAGTCCGTTGGAGGGGTGTTGTTAACAACAACAACAAACAACAACAAAACAACAAACAACAACAACAACAACAATAATAATATATAATAATAATAATAATAATAATAATAATAATAATAATAATAATAATGATGATGATGATGATAATGATAATAATAATAAATGGAATTTATATAGCGCTATATCTTGCAAAAAAAAATCAAAGCGCTAGCCTTCAACCAATTCTTACGCATGCAGCCAATAACAATTGAGATTTTTAAACAAAGTTAAATGTACACACACACACACACACACACACACACACACACACACACACACACACACACACACACACACACACACACACACACACCACACACTCACACACACACCACACTCACACACACACACACATCACACACTCACACACACACACACAGAACCTTTGTTCTATAGGCGTAAGTCTAGTCTTCTTTATTTATTCATCTATTTATACCACTTTATATCACAGCAGATTTCTCTGCATGAAATTCGGGTTGCTCTCCCCAGGGAAAGCGCGTCGCCACAAATGCAGCGCCACCCATTTTTTTCCCAAATCAACCCCCTATACCCCCCCCCCCGCCCCACCCCACTCACCAATGGGATTATCGGGATCATCAGGATCCATGTAGACCTTGGCGATGAAGATGATCATGACGAAATAGATGATGGCCGTGTTGAAGTAGGACACGTAGAACGTGGCCCCAGGCCCCCGATGAACGTGTACGCGCCGATGATGGCCGCCACCAGCGTAGTGGCGTACTCTACGCTGATTTCTTTGACTAGGGAGGTGGTGACAGCGCCCCGCCTGTGTAGGAAGTGAGTAAATTGTGTACGTGGTGAGTAAATATGGTGAGTAAATGCGTACATGGTGAGTAAATATGGTGAGTAAATATGAACGTGGTAAATATGAACGTAGAGTGGTGGGTAAATATGAACGTGGTAAATATAAACACAGTGGGGGAGTAAATATGAAAGTGGTGAGTAAATATGAATATGGTGATTAAATGAACGTGGTGATTAAATATAAACGTGGTGTGGTGAGTAAATCTGAAAGTGGTGAGTAAATATGAACGGGGTGAGTAAATATGAACGTGATGAGTAAATACAAACGTGGTTTGGTGAGTAAATATGAACGTGGCGAGTAAATTTGTACGTGGTGAGTAATTTTAAACGTGGTTTTTATTTATTTATTTATTTCATTTATTTAGTTATTTATTTATTCTTTTATATCGAGGATAATGATAATCATCGTTTTTTTTTATACATCAGTCCTGTGTGTATGCAGTTTTGTAAATCTTGTCCTATGTTCCCATCGGCACACTCACGGTTGTAAGCGGATATGGAAAGTAATATGATTGTAGTGAGTAAATATGAACGTGGTGAGTAAATATGAATGTGGTGAGTAAATAGAAACGTGGTAAATATGAACATAGTGTGGTGGGTAAATTATGAACTTGGTGAGTAAATTAAAACGTGTGAGTATATATAAACGTAAAAGAACCCACGTAAAAGAACCCACGGCAACAAGGGGGTTGTCCCGGCAAAATTATGCAGAAAAAGCCACTAAGATAGGGAAACAAATACAGTTGCAGACAAGAAAAAAATGAGTGGCGCTGCACTTGTGGCGACACGCTCTACCCGGGGAGAGCAGCACGAATTTCACGCAGAGAAATCTGATGTGACATAACGTGGTATTAAAAAAAATATAGATAAAACAAAATAGGCCAAAAATCTCACCCTTGATGAACCTGGAAACAACTAGCCCAGGAAGGGAAAAAAAAAGGAATACACGGGCAAACTTGGAAGAAATAGAAATATCGAAGGTGAATGGCTGACAGCGATCTTCAGGGTGAGTGTGTTTGGGGAGAGATACGAACGTGGCCTGAAGAAGAAAAGGGCATCGGTCATTGCACTACAGATGTAAAGGTGATGACAGACGGTCCTTGTCGATAGTACGATACAGGAGGACCGTTTAAACATGTACAGTGGGATGGGAGCTTTCAGTTTTGAGGGTACGGGTACTACACGATAATTATGTTTGAAAAGTTTGTGGGGTGAAGGTCGGTTTGGAGAGTTGAGATTTAAATTATGGAAAGACGTTGCAGAGTTATACACACACATTGCAGAGTTATACACAAACATTGCAGAGTTATACACAAACATTGCAGAGTTATACACAAAACATTGCAGAGTTATACACAAACATTGCACAGTTCATACACAAAACTTTGAAGAGTTATACACAAACATTGCATAGTTATACG
>CM060348.1:11687564-11692564 GCA_030674155.1 Stramonita haemastoma
ACAACAACGAAACAGCCAGCCAGCACACAACAAAAACAAACACAAAAACAGACACCCACACAGCCAGCCACACAGATACACAAACATACGACAAACACACAAACAAACGTAAATACAGACAGACAGACCAGCACACACAAACACAACAACAAACAACACAAACACACAGACAGACAGAAAGACAGACAGACAACCAGCCAGCCAGCCAGCCAGCCAGAACAAACACACAAAAACAGACAACACACTCACAGACACAACACACAAAAACAGAAAAACATACAAACAGCCAGCCAGCCAGCAGCCAGCACAGACAGATAGACACACAAACAAAACACAAACAAAACACAACACACAACACACAAACAAAACAGACAAACGACAAAACGGACAGACCTTGGCGGCCACAGTGGAAGATTGCAGCAGAGTGGCGGCCCATGTCCACTGGGAAACGATGGTGCTCGCAGTCAGCCCGGCGTTGACCTTTCCCCCCGCGTCAAACGACGTGTCCAGCGAGTCCTGAACACACAGACGTACACACGCACGCATTATGCACACTTTTTGTTAATGCAGGTGCATAGAAACATGTGTTGATGTAGAGGCAGAAAATGTATATTAAGGACATAGTGTGTGTGTGTGTGTGTGTGTGTGTGTGTGTGTGTGTGTGTGTGTGTGTGTGTGTGTGTGTGTTGTGTGTGACAGTGTGTGTGTGTCACAGTGTGTGTGTGTTGTGTGTGTGTGTGTGTGATGAGAGAGAGAGAGGAGAGAGAGAGAGAGAGGAGAGAGAGAGAGAGAGAGAGAGAGAGAGAGGAGAGAGAGAGAGAGAGAGAGAGAGAGAGAGAGAGAGAGAGAGAGAGAGAGAGAGAGAATGTGAATGTGAATGTGTGTGCGTGCGCGCTTGTTTCTGTGCATGGTGCGTGCAGTGTGTGTGTGTGTGTGTGTGTGTGTGTGTGTGTGTGCCTGCGTACATGCGTGCACGTGTGCAGTGTGTGCACGCGTGCCTAGAGTGTATGTGTATGCACGTGCGTGCCTGCGAGCATACGTGTGTATAAATGTGTGCGCGCGTGTGCTCGCCAGCTAATATATATGTGGGCGCCTTAGCTTTGAATTAAGGACTGGAATGTTGCAGGACGCATCAATCAGAAGCTGATTGAGGCCACGCTAGTCCTAGTTCATAACCCCCACCATAGGCTAGTGTCTGCCTGTCAGCGCTGATCTGGGCTCTTTTAATTATCCTTCTCTCTATCTCTCTGTGTCTCTGTCTCTGTCACTGTCTCTCTCTCTGTGTCTCTGTCTCTGTCACTGTCTCTCTCTCTGTGTCTCTGTTACTGACCTGTCTCGCTGTCTCTCCTTGACTATATCTGTGTGTGTGTGTGTGTGTGTGCGTGTGCGGCGCGCGCGGGCGCGCGCGCGCGTGTGTGTGTGTGTGTGTGTGTGTGTCTGTCTGTCTGTCTGTATGTCTGTCTGTCTGTCTGTATTTTATTCTTGTTTTTTTTTCTTCCTAGGATAAGGGAATAAGTACTCACGTACTTTTTTTGTACTCCCAGTCCTCGTGTACGTGCAGTTTTGTACATTTCTGTTATCCGTTCCCACCAGCACAAATAGCTTACTCTTCCAAAAGGCGGAACAGGTTGTTAACGTGTGTGAAAGATGTTCTGCGTGCATTAGCACACGGAGTGTGATTCGGGGGATATTTTGGAGAGGAGAGATGAGTCGCACTGACTCCCCCCCCCCCCCCTTGAACAAGGGTCTAAGTGGTAGTTCAAAGCTGGACTCGAACCCAGGCCTTCAGATTGCGAGCACAACTCGCAACGCTCTAACGGGATACCCTAGTGGTCAGAACATTGCGCTCGCAATTTGATGACCCGGGTTCGATTCCCGTTCGAGGGGATTTCCCCCTGGAGTTAACATCAGTGCAGACTCCACTCTCCCTAAAGTCCTTCGGATGAGACTATAAACCGAGGCCCGTGTGTGCGTTAAATCCTGTTCCGCTTTTCGTAAGAGTAGGCCAATGTGTGTCGGTGGGAACAGATGACAAGATTTACAAAACTGCATAGACACGGGGATTGGATGTAAATAAGCACATGAGTGCTCATTCCATTATCTTCAATATAAAAAGAAAAAGATAAATAAATAAAAAATAAATAACCACCGGGTTATTTCCCCTCCTCCCCTACTTTCACCCTGCTCATTATGGGATGATTATAGAATTTTTTTTACTTGACTTGAACTGACTTGAAATAAAAACAAAAAAAAAAAAAAACAAAAACAAAAATATAGGCATATATTGAAGCACACGAGACTTCAATTTCAGGGACTGGATGCAAAAAAAAAAGAAACCCCAACAACACATGAGTGCTTATTCCATAATCCTCGAAATAAAAAAAGAAAAGAAACTAAAAAGAAAGAGTTTACAGTCTCATCCTAATAACTGTCAAGTGGAGTCAAGTCAAGTCAAGTCAAGTCAAGTCAAGTCAAGTCAAAAACACTTTAATCATCCCTGAAGGGAAATTACAATACTGACAGCCATATTGATACGAATCATAATCAAAAGACACAAGTCAGTACTGATGTTAACTCCAGGGAGAGAGAAAAAAAAATCCCACGGATTAACACCTCAGTGGAGACTGGAACCCGTGTCCCTCAGTTACCGTCAGATCAAAGAAAACAACGCTCTAACCACTAGGCTCCTACGTGTAGTGTTGAAATAATGCGTAGCGAATATGGATTTATATGTCTGTGTGTGTGTGTGTATTCGCACGCAGTATGACCCAAAGTGAGGGTATAGAAAAAAATCAATTTTCCCTCAGCGAGCCCTCTAGAATAGATAATGACGATTATCTCCGTCATTTATGAGTTCAATTATTGTAATGGAGAGAGAGAGAGAGGGAGAGAGAGAGAGAGAGAGAGAGAGAGAGAGAGAGAGGGGGGGGGGAGGGAGGAGAGGAGAGAGAGAGAGAGAGAGAGAGAGAGGGGGGGGAGGGAGGAAGGGAGAGAGAGAGGGGGGGAGGGAGGGATGGGGAGAGAGAGAGAGAGAGAGAGAGAGGAGAGAGAGAGAGAGAGAGAGAGAGAGAGAGAGAGACAGAGACACAGACACAGACACAGACACAGAGAGAGAGAGAGAGAGAGAGAGAGAGACAGAGACAGAGAGAGAGAGAGAGCAGAGAGAGCTTGAGAGACAGAGAGACAGAGAAAGACAGAGAGAGACACAGAGAGACAAGAGAGAGATGGGGGAAGAGATACACAGAGAGGGAAGGATAGAGAGAAAGAAAGAAAGAAAGAGAGAGAGAGAGAGAGAGAGAGAGAGAGAGAGAGAGAGAGAGAGAGAGACAGAGAGAGAGAGAGACAGAGAGAGAGACAGAGACAGAGACAGAGACAGAGACAGAGAGACAGAGAGACAGAGAGAGACAGAGAGAGACAGAGAGAGACAGAGAGAGAGAGACAGACAGACAGACAGAGACAGACAGACAGACAGACAGACAGACAGAGACAGAGAGACAGAGAGATACAGAGACAGAGACAGAGAGAGAGCTAGAGAAAGAGAGACGAGAGAGACAGAGACAGAGAGACAAAGAGAGACAGAGACAGAGACACACAGAGAGCGCCACCACCGAAGCACCTGTGCGAGGGGATTTTTCCTCTGGAGTTAACATCAGTGCAGACTTCACTCCCCAAAAGTTCTTCGGATGAGGCTATTAACCGAGGCCCCCACCTGCGAACGCACGAAGCACATCTTACACGAACATTAAAAACCTGGTTTGCCTTTCGGAAGAGTAGACCATTTCATGCCGGTAAAAACGGATAACAAAAAAAGAAAACAACACCAAAATGGCATGCACACTGGTATCGTGTTTAAACATCATCCCTGAAGTCAATATGCAGGGTGCCTTAATGGTGGGGTAAGCAGCTGTATACACAAAAATATCACTATTGGTGAATCTTAAAAAAAAGTTCTTTTATTTCGAGGATAATGGAATAAGCACTGATGTGCCTTTTTACATCCAGTCCCCGTATGTATGCAGTTTTGTCAATTTTGTCATCCGTACCCACCGTCGCACAATGGCCTACTCTTCCGAAAAGTGAGACGGGTTTTATCGTGTGCGCAAGATGTTCTGCGTGCATTTGCACACGGGACCTCGGTTTATAGCCTCATCCGAAAGATTTTTGGCGGGAGTGGAGTCGGCACTGATGTTAACTCCAGAGGAAAAATCCTTTTGAACGAGATTCGAACCCGGGTCAGCAGATAGGAATACATCACTCTGACCACCAGACTATCCAATCCTCCTTCCTCTCTTGGGAGGTTTAAAAAAAAAGAACAAAAACAAAAATTGATATGACAAACTAAAATCAAGCAAACAAACAAATAAACAAACAAACTTAATATACTAAGGAAACTCAATAATAATTTTCTACCGGTATATTTGAAACACGCAAGAAGGAGCACTCTATATCGCAGATCTGTTTACATTGGTCCATATTGACAGTCTAAAATCGTCTGGTTTGATCGATAAACTCATATGCTGCGTTCATGAGGTTTAATATCATCTTTAAAGCTTAGCTATATTCGATCTGTCTGTCTGTCTGTCTGTCTGTCTGTCTGTCTGTCTGTCTGTCTGTCTGGCTGCCTGTCTGTCTGTCTGTCTGTCTGTCTGTCTGTCTGTCTTTAATCAAAGCTTAGCTATATTCTGTCTGTGTTTAAAGCTTAGCTATATTCTATCTCTCTGTCTTTAAAGCGAAGCAAATTATTGCCTAATCACTAACCTGTCTTTAAATCTAAGCTATAATTTTTCTCTCGGTTATTTAAAGCATAGAGCATCTATCTCCTGTCTTTTAAATTAGCCTGTATTCGTCTTGTCTGTTTTACTAGCTTAGCTGTCGTTCTGAGGTCTATATCATCTTTGAAGCTTGGCTATATTTTTTCTGTGTGTCTTTGCTTGGTTGTCTCTGTCTGTCTGTCTTTGGCTTTGCTATTGTCTGTCTGTCTGTCTGTCTGTCTGTCTGTC
>CM060348.1:11717564-11722564 GCA_030674155.1 Stramonita haemastoma
CCAACAAAATATTTAGTTCTTCTGGGATATATTTACAGAGTTTCAACAAAGTGTGCCATTGTTATTAGTGTGCCATTGTCATTAATGTGCCATTGTCATAACAGACTGCTAAGAAGTTTGCCTTACAGATTTCGATGAGATGCATTTCGAACCAAGATTTATCTAAGGAAAAGGTATACGTATATGTTGTTCTGATATATCGCTAATGCATGTTATTTTAAACCGGATTACTTCAATGGTGTTTTCCTAATTTCAGATGAAAGTTTATAAGTGTCACTTGAGCAAATATTGGAGGAGAATATTGTGCTCATTTAAAAACGTAAGTACAGTGCTCTGTTGGCAAATGGATCTAGGTATCATATATATATATATATATATATATATATATATATATATATATATATATATATATATATATATATTATATATATATATATATATATATATATATATATATATATATATATATATATAAGTTCAATAATTGTTCGATATTATTGTCTTAAGAGATCAAGACTCACATGGATCTGAACATTGGCTTATATGAAACTCAGAAGAGGCTGAAAATCATTTAAAGAATATTTATTATATCACTATATTCTTCCCTTGGGGATGCAGGAGGCTCTTTCAGAATAAACATCACCCTCACTTTCTGGAAGTTATGTGCTAGAAAATTCCCCTTTAATATCACTCCCTTTGTTTCTGCATTTTCCCTTACCTCCCTCCCTTTCGCTCTTATAATTAAAAAGAAGATATTAATAATGATAATAGTAGTAGTAATAGTAATAATAATAATAATAATAATAATGATGATGATGATGATGATGATGATGATGATGACGACGACAACAACAACAACAACAACAACAACAACAACAACAACAACAACAATAATGATAACAACAACAACAACAACAACAACAACAAACAACAACAACAAACAACAAATAATAAAATCATGAAATTTATATAGTGCTATGTCTTGCAAAAATAAATCAAAGCGCTTGCATTCAACCTATACAACATGTAAGCAACCAATAGCAGTTAATATTTTTAACAAATTCAAATGTACACACACACGCACGCGCACACACACGCTTGCGCGCGCGCACACGCACGCACGCACACACGCATACACACACACACACAGACACACAGACACAGACACAGACACAGACACACACACACACACACACACACACCCACACACACACACACACACACACACACACACACACACACATACACACACACACACACACACACCACACACACACACACACACACACACACACACACACACACACACACACACACACACACACACACATGCTTTTCCACAATGCCAATGATCGAAATGTATACATACATCAGGATCAGGAATGAAGGAAATTAGACAATATTTACATTATTTTTCCCCCATCAAGTGAACTACTGACCACTACTCACATAAAAAATATTTAATGCAGAGTTCAAAGGTCTTGGCTTTTCCGGTTTATTTACGGAAATCTACGAAAGTACGGATATTGCCGGAAACAACCGAAAATAAAATGGAAAAAAAAAATGAATCAACATAAGAAAAACAACATTTTGAGATCATTATGGTAAGACAGAACACAATACAGGACAATATGAATTGTCTATATCCTACATGCTTCTCAGCCTGAATTCAGATATGTATTTCCCAGTTTCAGTTAGCTAGGAGACAGGCACTTTGGCCTGTTGGATAAGACAGCGGACTTGTGGCCTGTATGGCCTTGGTGTCATGGGTTCGAATCTCAGTGAAAGTTTTACTGTTCTCCTTGTAGTTGTCAAAATTATGTCCTTAAAAAAATGTCCATGACTGGATGATAAGAAAAGCACCTGAGTGCTTATTCCATTATCCTCGATACAAAAGAATAAAACAAAGATAAAATAAATAAATAAAATACATGGAAAAGAATAAATTAAAGATAAAATAAATAAATAAAATACATGGAGGGCGGACGAGGGGTGTGTGAAGGGGGGGGGTGAGGGTTAGGGGGGTATGGAGGGGGTGGGAGAGGGTTAGGGGGGTATGGAGGGGGTGGGAGAGGGTTAGGGGGGGTATGGAGGGGGTGGGAGAGGTTTAGGGGGGGTATGAAGGGGGATGGGAGAGGGTGAGGGGAATGGGAGAAGGTTAGGGGGGTATGAAGGGGGATGGGAGAAGGTAAGGGGGGGTATGAAGGGGGTGGGAGAGGGTAAGGGGGGGTATGAAGGGGGTGGGAGAGGGTAAGGGGGATGGGAGAAGGTTAGGGGGGGTATGAAGGGGGTGGGAGAGGGTAAGGGGGGTGGGTATGAAGGGGGTGGGAGAGGGTAAGGGGGGGTATGAAGGGGGAGAGGGTGAGGGGGATGGGAGAGGGTTAGGGGGGTGGGTATGAAGAGGGTGGGAGAGGGTAAGGGGGGTATGAAGGGGGAGAGGGTGAGGGGGATGGGAGAAGGTAGGGGGGGTATGGAGGGGGTGGGAGAGGGTTAGGGGGGGTATGAAGGGGGTGGGGGTAGAGGTTTAGGGGGGGTATGAAGGGGGTGGGGGTAGAGGTTTAGGGGGGGTATGAAGGGGGTGGGGGTAGAGGTTTAGGGGGGGTATGAAGGGGGTGGAGAGGGTAGGGGGTGGGAGAAGGTTAGGGGGGAGAGGGGGTGGGAGGTGGGGGATGAAGGGGGTGGGAGAGGGTAAGGGGGATGGGAGAAGGTTAGGGGGGTTATGAAGGGGGTGGGAGAGGGTAGGGGGGGGGTATGAAGGGGGTGGGAGAGGGTTAAGGGGGTGGGAGAGGTTAGGGGGGTATGAGGGTGGGTGGGAGGAGGGTTAAGGGGGGTGGGTATGAAGGGGGTGGGAGAGGGTAAGGGGGGGATATGAAGGGGGAGAGGGTGAGGGGGATGGGGAGGAAGGTTAGGGGGGTGGGTATGAAGGGGGTGGGAGAGGGTAAGGGGGGGTATGAAGGGGGAGAGGGTGAGGGGGATGGGAGAAGGTTAGGGGGGGGGTATGAAGGGGGTGGGAGAGGGTAAGGGGGGTATGAAGGGGGAGAGGGTTGAGGGGGTGGGAGAGTTAGGGGGGGTTAGGAGGGGGTGGGAGAGGGAGGGGGTAGAGGGGTAGAGGGGGGGTATGAAGGGGGTGGGGGTAGGAGGGGTATGAAGGGGGTGGGGTAGAGGTTAGGGGGGGTATGGAAGGGGGTGGGAGAGGGTAAGGGGGGGTATGAAGGGGGGGGGTAGAGGTTTAGGGGGGTATGAAGGTGGGGTGGGGGTAGGTAGAGTTTAGGGGGGTATGAATGGGGGTGGTGGGGTAGAGGTTTAGGGGGGGTATGAAGGGGGTGGGAGAGGGTAAGGGGGGGTATGAAGGGGGTGGGGGTAGAGGTTTAGGGGGGGTATGAAGGGGGTGGGAGAGGGTAAGGGGGGGTATGAAGGGGGTGGGGGTAGAGGTTAGGGGGGGTATGAAGGGGGTGGGAGAGGGTAAGGGGGGGTATGAAGGGGGTGGGGGTAGGGTTAGGGGGGGTATGAAGGGTGGTGGGAGAGGGTAAGGGGGGGTATGAAGGGGGTGGGAGAGGGTTTAAGGGGGGTATGAGGGGAGGGTAAGGGGGGTATGGGGGGTGAGAGGTAAGGGGGGGTAGAAGGGGGTGGGAGAGGGTAGGGGGGGTATGAAGGGGGTGGGAGAGGGTTAGGGGGGGTATGCAGGGGGTGGGGAAGGAGGGGGGTGTAGGGGTAGGGTTTAGGAGGGTATGAAGGGGGTGGGAGAGTGTAGGGGGGGAGAGAGGGGGTGGGAGGGGTTAGGGGGATGCAGGGGGTATGAGGGTGGAGAGGGTTAGGGGAGGGAGAAGGTTAGGGGGGGAGGAAGGTGAGGGGAGGGTAGGGGGGAGTGGTAGTAAGGGGTGGGGGGGTGGGGTGGGGAGGGGAGGGTTAGGGGGGGAGAAGGTTAGGGGGGGTATGCAGGGGTGGGAGAGGGTGGGAGAGGGTGGGGGAGGGAGAAAGTTAGGGGGGTATGCAGGGGGTGGGAGAGGGTTAGGGGGGTATGAAGGGGGTGGGAGCATTTTATTATTTATTTTATTCTTTTATATCGAGGATAATGGGATACTCATGTGCTTTTTTTTTCATCATTTTGTAAATATTGTTATCTGTTCCCACCGGCATACAATGGCCTACTCTTACGAAAAATGGAACAGGATTTAGGGGGAGTATGAAGGGGGTGGGAGAGGGTTATGGGGGGTATGAAGGGGGGGAGAGGGTTGGGGTATGAAGGGGGTGGGAGAGGGTTAGGGGGGTATGGAGGGGGTGGGAGAGGGTTAGGGGGGTATGGAGGGGGTGGGAGAGGGTTAGGGGGGTATGGAGGGGGTAGAGGTTTAGAGGGGTATAAATGGGGTGGGGGGTAGAGGTTTAGGGGGGGTATGAAGGGGGTGGGAGAGGTTTAGGGGGGGTATGAAGGGGTGGGAGAGGGTTAGGGGGGGTATGAAGGGGGTGGGAGAGGTTTAGGGGGGTGTATGGAGGGGGTGGGAGAGGTTTAGGGGGGTATGAAGGGGGGGAAGAGGTTTAGGGGGGGGAGTGATGGGAGGTAGGTAAGGCACGCACTCACGCGCCCACAAGTCAGATACTGAAAATCTGGCCATTGGTAAAACCTTGATGGAAAACAAAAAACAAAAATTCTCCAAATATAACATGTACTTTTGATTCTGTTCACAGCAACGTAATTACATCTCCTTTTTCACTCCTGTAATTGCCCTTCTAGGGAAGATTAAAAGTGTTTTTGACTTTGACTCTTCTGTTTCAATTTTCCTGTATATATTGATCCTGGAATTGACAATAGATTTAGTAAAATTAAATGGCAAAGTGTTTACATACACCTGAAGTTATTGGCTTAACTGAGGTCATTTTTCGATCTACCATTAATTCATTATTGTAGAGTGTATTTGCTCTGTCAGTTTGTTTCAACACAATTCGCTTTCCCCTTCTCCTTTTCCTTTCTTTGACTTAAAGAAAAAAAAAAGTCTGACGCAATA
>CM060348.1:11725064-11730064 GCA_030674155.1 Stramonita haemastoma
GATAAAAAAAACTGACTTATCTTTGTTCTTCAAAGAGTACAGAACAAAGGGAAAGGAGCCCCCCCCCTCCCTCCCTGCCAGACTAATTTTCAGTATCGCCTTGATTCCATCTGATAGATTGTATTGTAGTCAGTCTTGAGATTGAGATGTTGAAGTTCTGGCATATAGATTCTATGTTTAAGCTTACAATTCTGCCAAATACACACACACGCGCACGCGCGCGCGCGCACACACACGTACAAACGCATACACGCATGCACGCATGCACACACACCGTGTTGCTTGACGAAAAAAAAAAGCAAATTACGGCTTATTCAATGTACCATATGGAAATAAAAATTTGACTTGACTTGACTTGACTTGACTTGACAGAAAGAGAGAGAGAGAGAAGAGAGAGAGAGAGAGAGAGAGAGAGAGAGAGAAGAGAGAGAGAGAGAGAGAGAGAGAGAGAGAGAGACAGACAGACAGACAGACAGACAGACAGACAGACAGACGACAGACAGACAGACTGGCAGACAAGACAGACAGACACACACACAAGCAGACAGACGGACGGATGGACGGACGGACAGACAAGTACAGGAGAGACAGAGACAGTGAGAAAGACAGAAAGAAAGAAAGAAATACACACACACACACGCAAGCACGCACGCACGCACACACCACACGCACGCACGCACGCACAACACACAGATTTTGGCGAAAATAAGTCGTTCAAGTTGGCAATTGGCATGACTGTACATGCATCAATTTTGTAAAAAAAAACAAACCCAAACAAACAAACAAAATCAAACTGAAATTAGTAATTTCACCATCTGAAGAACAATTCCAGCAGAGCACATTCTAAGGAGTTCTAGAAACAGGACTTCCAGTTTTATGAAACTTAATAAAAATCGGACAGGGATTTTTAAAATTATTATTTTGTTTTGTTTACATAGGCTTAAAATCTATAAAACACTGACAACAAAGAGTTTTTCCATCTCTGACATTTTCCCATCTTCAGGATTGAACGTGAGGAATATGTTGTATCTCGCCCTGTTTTCTCCTATTTAAATTCCAACAGAGGGTACTAAACAGAGCTGAGTTTGATAATGATTTTTTTTAATATTAGAGAAAAAAAAGAAAGGTCTAACTGCTATTACTAGAGGTCATTATTGAGTTAAAACTATAGTGATTATGTGACACAGTTTTTGGACTGAAATTATTGTAAGTGGAATAAGGTTGGATTAGAAAGAAAAAAAAAACACACGCACACGGACGCATGCACGCATGCACGCACACGCGCACACACACACACACACAAACACACACACGCACACACATACGCACACACACACAGAAACAAGAAACACACACACACACACACACACACAACACTACACAACACACACACACAACACACACACCACACACACAGAAAGAACATGCTTTCACGCGTGTATATATGTCTGTCATGTATGTGCTTCTATATGCATCATGTGAAAATCTGTGTCTGTGTCTGTCTGTCTGTCATTCTGTGTTCATGTCTGTGTGTCTGTGCTTCAGTATGCATCATGTACCTTATCCTCGAAATAAAAGATAAAAACTGCAAGTCTGTCTGTGTCTGTATGTTTATCTGTGCTTTTGTGTGCATCATTATGTCTGTGTCTGTCTGTCTGTCTGTCTGTCTGTCTGTCTGTCTGTTTGTCTGTTTGTCTGTCTGTGTTTCTATGTGTATCATGTATAAATCTGTGCGTGTCTGGGTCTGTCTGTCTGTGTCTGTTTGTCTGTGTCTGTCTGTCTGTGTCTGTCTGTCTGTGTCTGTTTGTCTGTGTCTGTTTGTGTCTGTGTTGTCTGCCCGTCTATGCTTCTATGCGCATTATGTACAAATCTGTCTGTGTGTCTGTCTGTGTGTCTGTCTGTCTGTGTCTGTCCGTGTGTGTGTGTGTGTGTGTGTGTGTGTGTGTGTGTGTGTGTGTGTGTGTGTGTGTGTGTGTGTGTGTGTGTGTGTGTGTGTGTGTGTGTGTATGTATGTGTGTCTGTCTGTATCTGTCTGTCTATCTGTGTGTCTTTGTCTGTCTCTGTAACTGTGCCCGCTTCTGTTTGCTGCTCGCCAGTTCGCATATGTACGTATTCAGCAGTACCTGCTCTGTCACTGTACACTCCGGATAATCGACACATTAGCATCTTATAACGGTCCTCCTTTATCTCCCGTTTATCCCCCTATCCTTTCCCTCTCCCATTCAGCCCTATCTTTCGGATCAGACGGTAAACCGAGGTCCCATGTACAACACTGAATTAGCGCACATAAAACAACGCACGGCAACAAGAGAGTTGTCCTTGGCAAAAGTTCTGTAGATAAAAATCTACCCTGATAGGGAAACAAATGCAGTTGCAGACAGGAAAAAAAGAAAAAAAACATTGGGTGGCGCTGCTTTTGTGGCGACGCGCTCCCAGCGGGCAGATCAGCCCAAACTTTAGGCAAAGAAATCTGACGTCAGTGATGGTAAAAAAGGTGCAGGTGTCCCATAACCTATGTACGGGAGCGAGGCATCAGAGACCTCAGCTTCTCTAGGGGCCAGCATATTGAAGCTGCGCCCATCTCCTCTCCCTCGCTGCTTTACCTTCCCTGACCCAAAAGAGGACAGGTACCCATTGACAGCTGGGTGAACTGGGGGACTGTACTGAAGCCAAGGTGCGCAAACGGTCACCCATCCAACTGGCAACACGGTGAAAGCTGCTTAACCATGGCTTGGGAGAAGCCAATGCGCTGACCACTGAGCTATTCCGCCCGTGACTCAAAGCGCTATAAAATAGACATCAACCATCAATTTCATCCCTTTTCCCCCTCCCATTCAAGCACATCAACCATCAATTCCATCCACTTTTTGCTCTCCCATTCAAGCACATCAACCATCAATTCCATCCACGTTTCCGCATTTTCACGAACTGCGCAATGTGCATAACAGGCCCGCATTACTAATAGTAATGGCAGCCATTGGTCGCTTCACTTTCACATTCTAGAAAATCTTTTTTCTTGCTTTTTTTGTTGGGGGTGTTTATTGTGCGTCTAAACACTTCCAAGGACACCTACGCACTTAATGCACAGTGTTTTAAAAATTTTCTTTTCATCCGTTTTATTGTGGCATACGTAACTGTGCCTTGCTAATGTTCTTATTTGTTACACATTGTGAACAAAATGGCGATGACTGTAAACGTAATCCTGCATTACAATATTTCCTTTTATTTTCTTTTTCCTTCATGAGTGAAAGCTCTGCTGTTCACCAATGGTGAGATTTTATATAGAGGCGACCATTTATTTTAATACCACTTTATGTCACAGCAGATTTCTCCTGTGGAATTCGGGCTGCTCTCACCGAGGAGAGCGCGTCGCCACAAGTGCAGCCCCACCCATTTTTTTTTTCTGCAATTTTGTTTGTTTCCATATTAGAGTGGCTTTTTTCTACAGAATTTTGCCAGGGACAATTCTCTGGTTGCCGTGGGTTCTTTTACCTGCGCTAAATAATGATGAGTAACACACAGGGACCTCGGTTTATCGTCTTATCTGAAAGACTAATACCCAGACCACCACTCATGGTTCAAATGGACAGGGGGGGGGGGGGGGGGGGGGGGGGGGGGGCGGAATTTTGGGCCCAAGCGGGGTTCAAACCACCGCACACTTCGGACCCGGACTTTTCGCTTTCTAGGTAGGCGCGTTACCTCTACCCCACTGATCCACCTACCCGCCGTTAAAGTAAGGGCCACATTCCAAGTTCTAAGATGATGTCTAAACACAACACGCAGTGTGAATGTGCTTTATTCAAAATGATGTCATCTGTTCCTATCTGTACCTAACACCATACTCTTTCAAAAGGTGCAATATATATCCACATGTACATATATATTATAGATATTTCTTCTAAAGGTCAGAGGTCATCAACGGTGACGTTTTTGCGTATGCACCTATTTCTTGCCCCACACGAAGGCAGCCGCATTCGGATTTCGGGGATACGTTTATCTTTATTGTAGGTTTTAATGACATGAGAGTGCAAAGTTTCCATATTACACACACACACACACACACACACACACACACACACAACACACACACACACACACACACACACACACACACACACACACACACACACACACACACAACACACACACACACACATACACACAACAACCCCACAACACACACACACACACACACACACACACACACACACACACATACACAACAAACCACCCCCCACACACCCACCCACACAACCCCCTTTCCCTCCCCACCCACACACATACATATTTTTTCAGACTCCCTCGTCCAATTTTTCTGTCACACTGGTCGATCTGCATGTTTTTTCTGCTGGTATGAGAAAAAACACGAAGAGTTCTTTGCTTAGACATTTGACGCGGTTCCCTGGAAATATCTGTCTGATAAAACAACACGATCAGTGTAGCACTGTACTGTGTGCACTAGACTCCTCTTTTGGGTCTAAAGTCTTGACTGGTATTTCTGTGCACTGTGTAAAATCTAGAGAAGTACATGTTTAAGTTTTACAGCAAGTACACGGAAAATTTTGGCACATGCGAGCATGCACGTGCATGCGTGTACACGCACGCGCTCACGTGCACGCACACACACATCATACACACGCACAAAGACACACACACACTTATACACACTTACACACACTTACACACACACACACACACACACACACACACACACACACACACAACACACACACACAAGGCACACACACACACTTATACACACTTACACACACATGTGTACACACACACACACACACGCACACACACACACACACACACACACACACACACACACACACACACACACACACACACACACACACACACAACACACACACACACAGAGGTGACGTGATAGCCTAGTGGTTAGAGCCTAGCAATCTCTGTCTGATGTCCGGGGTTTGGCTCCCGTTCAAGGGGATTTTTCTCCTGGAGTTAGCATCAGTGCTGACTCCATCCTC
>CM060348.1:11735064-11738157 GCA_030674155.1 Stramonita haemastoma
ACAGGAGAAGACCTGGCTCTATGCACACCCCAGAGAGAGAGAGATTTGATTCGATTTATTCTTTTATATCGAGGATAATGGGATAAGCACTCTTGTGCTTTTTTACATCCAGTCCCCGTGTGTATGCAGTTTTGTAAATGTCATCTGTTTCCCACCGGCACACGATGGGCCTACTCTTACGAAAAGCGGAACAGGATTTAACGTGTGCGCAAGATGTTCTGCGTGCGTTCGCACACGGGCCTCGGTTTTAAAGTCTCATCCGAAGGACTTGTGGGGAGAGTGGAGTCAGCACTGATGTTAACTCCAGGAGAAAAATCTCCTCGACCAGATTCGAACCCGGGTCTTCAAATTGCCAGCGCAATGTTCTGACCACTAGGCTATCCGTCCCCCAAAGAGAGAGAGAGAGAGTAGAGAGAGAGAGAAGAGAGAGAGAGAGAGAGAGAGAGAGAGAGAGAGAGAGAGAGAGAGAGACAGAGACAGAGACAGAGACAGAGAGAGACAGAGAGGAAAGAGAGAGACAGAGAGAAACAGAGAGAGACAGAGACAGAGAGAGAGAGAGAGGGGAGCGAGAAAGAGAGAGAGGGAGAGAGAAAGGGAGAGAGACAGAGAGAGAAAGATGGAGAGAGAGACAGAGACAGACAAGAGGAGAGAGAGAGAGAGAGAGAGAGAGAGAGAGGGAGAGAGGGAGAGAGAGACAGACAGAAAGCACAGATAGAGAGGGAGAGAGAGAGAGAGAGAGAGAGAGAGGAGAGAGAGAGAGGAGAGAGAGAGAGAGAGAGAGAGACAGACAGACAGACAGACAGACAGACAGACAGACAGACAGACAGGCAGACAGACAGACAGACGAGAGAGAGAAGGAGAGAGAGAGAGAGAAGAGAGAGAGAAGATGGAGAGAAGAGAGAGAGAGAGAGAGAGAGAGAGAGACAGAGACAGAGACAGAGACAGAGAGAGACAGAGACAGAGAGAGGAGCATTCACCGGATGCACTTTTAGCACGCATGTCTGTTAGTTAAGCGATCTTTTGTTTTGTCTCGAATACAATCGTGACCACAGATCCAGAGAAGAAGAAGAAAACTGTACTGTTGTTCTAGATTGTCTAGCTTTTTAACTTTAAAAAGATATATTTTGTTATTTCTTTATTTTTTTAATTTTTTATCCCCCCCCCCCCCCCTAGATTGTCTAGTTACAAAAGGTGAAAAGTCCATGGTAATAGGTCCAGATGATAGGTCCATTTTTGAGGAATGTGCAATGGTTGAGACGTCTACCAGCTTTGTCTGTCTGTCTGTCTGTCTGTCTGTCTGTCTGTCTGTCTGTCTGTCTGTTGTCTCTCTCAGTGTGTCTCTGTTTCTTTGTCCCTGTCTTGGTCTCTGTCTCAATTAATCTTTCTCTCTTCCGTCCTCTCTCTCTCCATTTCCACCCCCCTCTCTCCCTCTCTCTCTTCCATCTCTCTCCCTTCTTCTTTTCCCCCCAGCCCTCTCTCCCTCCCTGTCTCTCCCTGTCTCTCCCTGTCTCTCCCTGTCTCTCTCTCTCTCTCTCCTCTCTCTCTCTCTCTCTCTCTCTCTCTCTCTCTCTCCTCTCCTCTCTCTCTCTCTCTGCCTTATGTTTTATGGTACTGAACATTTGCTATTTTTCATCTTCATTAGTATAATAAAATTATATGATCTTTAAGCATTGAGTTTGATTTGAAACTGGTTTGTATTTATGACCTTAAATGCTGTTTCGCTCCTATTGGATATTTCTTTTATATAATCTTGCTCTCTTTGTTTGTTGTTTTGATTTTCGGGGTTTTCCTTTCCTTGTTAGGTTTGGCCACATAGGTTATAGGTTTCATTGATGATAATTATTATTATTTTTTTTTTTTACAGAAGTGTGAGTGTTTTGAAATATTTTGTTGACTGGTTTGTTTTGAGACGATGTAATTTGAAGATGCTCTCTCTCTCTCTCATCCCCCCCTCCCCCCTCCTCTCTCTCCCCTCTCTCGCCCCCCTCTCTCCCTCTCCCTCTCCCTCCCCCCCCCTCCCCCCTCTCACTCCTCTCTCTCTGTCTCTGTCTCTGTCTGTCTGTCTGTCCTCTCTTATTACCCCCCCCCCCCTCTCCCTCTCCCTCTCTCCCTCTACCCCCTCTCACTCCTCTCTGTCTCTCTGTCTCTGTCTCTCCCCCTCCCACTCCTCTCCCCCCTCCACCCCCATCCCCCTCTCTCCCCTCTCCCTCCCCCCTCTCTCTCCCCTCCCTCTCCCACTCCCACCCCCTCCCACTCCCTCCCCCATCTCTTACCTTATCGTGGTAGATGCTCTTACGGAAGAAGGTGAAGACGATAGCCATGAGGGAAGCCAGGAGCCCAGTGGAGACGAAGATGAGCACAGCCTCCCACATGTCCACTGAGGGCACGATCCCCGTCCTGAGGCTGACAGGGCCTGACTGGTTCTTCACCCTCTGGCACCATGTCGTGTTCAGAGACATGCCACTGCCGGACAGACACACAGACGCACGGATGGATGGATAGAAATGCAGACAGACAGACACACAGTGGGAACGGGTGACATTTACAAAACTGCATACACACGGGGACTGGATGTAAAAAAAACACACGAGTGCTTATTCCATTATCCTCGATATAAAAGAATAAAATAAATTTAAAAAATCGCATAAACTGTCATGATTTAATAATAGAGAAAGGGAGGCACCAAAATATGCTCAGAGAGGACAGAAAATGTAAATACTGTAACAAAAATAGAAGATGAATTTCATGTACTCGATGAATGTGTCCTTAAAATGATGAACTCAGAAAACAATTTGTTATTAAAAGTTAAAAACCAAAGACAAAAACGTAAAAAACATATAGATAAGTGAGCCAGTGCATTCGTCTCTTTTCAGCAGCGTGTACATGCTGGTGCATCCTTTCTTTCCAGGACAGGTTTTTGGGGACCTTGTCCTGCCAAGCTGATGCTCAGAATGCGTCGGAAGCAACACAAAGTGAAAAGCATGGAGCTTTTGCTCTTGTCGGACACGGCAAAGTCCAGGACTCACTGTCTAAAGGAGGGTGCTCAGGACACAGGCTCTGTAGACCTGGAATCTTGGTGTGCTCAGTCTGCTT
>CM060348.1:11743257-11745757 GCA_030674155.1 Stramonita haemastoma
GTCGACTAAGTTTGTATCCATGTCTTTTTTTTTAAATTTCCAGCACTTGAACCATTCTAATCGGCGATTGCTTTTTTCCGACGTGGAGAAGGGAAGGGGGGGGGGGGGTATGCTGCATGGGTAACAGCTTGCCCTCCATACTTACTTACCCAGGTTTTACGCTCTAGAGCCTAGAGCGCAGCTCCATAGTCATCCGAGACTGACGGATGCCCACTACTACTTTTATTGCCATTATTTTGGGTTATGTTTTCATGTGTGTTGATATAAACCTATGTGCTCAGCAGTTTGAAAAAGAAAACCCAGTTACGTTTGCACCGGTTTCGCACAGTTGAACGCTTTAATCCAGTTAAAGACAAGTAATCCAATTAAGGACGTCGCACATGATACAATTCTACAGTTTGTAAAATCAAGGGCTGAAGTTATCTGAAATACCCTGTGATACATTCTGCATAATTCTCTCCCTTGCCTTCATTTTTTCGTTCCTCGGCTGGAATTCCGGAGTTCAAGAATAGTGAGATTTTGCATATGCGACCGTTTTTTCCCCACATGAAGGTAGCCGCATTCTGACTTCGGGGATGCATGCTGGGTATAATCCTGTCCCCGCAACGCACTGAATGCTGACATGAATGACGGGATCTTTAACGTGCATATTTGATCTTCTGCAGGTGTATACATACACGATAGAAATGAAGGCGCTGGCAGGTCTCCGATTGAAGATGACCTGGAAGATCGTTAAAGTCCCCACCCACAGCGCACAAATCCAACATCACTCAGTCAAGAGTGCTAAATTTAGCGCAGTCCTTCCTTTTACCTAGTCCAAGTGTGGTCAGCTCCTGTTACAATTAGCACCAGCTGGCCCCAAACTAGACTAGGATGGGATGGATTAATTAACAGCTGAGGGGAGCTGAAAGTGGGGGAAACTGACAGCTGTGCACCTTGAATTTACCAGGTGCCACCGAGATTCAAACCCACGACTTCATAGACCCTTGGGATTGAAGTCCAAATGTCGTAACCATTCGGCTGTAGCGTCCGTTTGGCAGTTTGAAATGAATAGACAGCAGATCAATCCTATGAAGAAGAAAGAGAGGGACTTGAACAAAGAAGAGATGAAGGGGATCGAGAGAGAGAGAAATATTCGTCATCCAAACAAACAGACAAAAAGTCGATCGAAAAACGAACAGGATGAGAGAGAGAGAGAGAGAGAGAGAGAGAGAGAGAGAGAGAGAGAGAGAGAGAGAGAGAGAGAGAGAGAGAGAGAGAGAGAGAGAGAGAGAGAAGACAGACAGACAGACAGACAGACAGACAGACAGACAGACAGACAGACAGACAGACAGACAGACAGACAGACAGACAGACAGACAGACAGACACAGACAAGAGGGAGAGAGGGGGAGAGAGACAAAGAAAGTGAGAGACAGACAGACAGACAGACAGACAGACAGACAGACAGACAGGCATGCAGACAGACAGGCACACACACACATACACACACACGCACACACACACACCACACACACGCGCGCGCGCGCACACACACACACTCACACGAACACTCACACACACACACACACACACACACACACGCATACTAACCCGTACAGATTTTTAAAAAAACTATTTCCAAAAAAACAAACTGGTACACACACACGCACACACACACACACACACACACACACACACACACACTTGTTACACACACACACACACCACACACACACACACACACACACACACCACACACACACACACACACACACACACACACACACACACACACACACACACACACACACACACACACACCAGCCGCCCCCCGTCACACACACACACACACACACCTATCCTGCGCAGATTAAAAAAAAAACACCAAAAAACCCCCCAAAACAGGCACACACACACACACACACACACACACACACACACACACACAACAACCCCCCCCCCACACACACACACACACACACACACACGCATACTATCCCGCACAGATTTTTAAAAAAATTCCAAAAAACAAACTGTCACACACACACACACACACCACACACACACACACACACACACACACACACACACACACACACACACACACACCACACCACACACACACACACACACACACACAACACACACCACACTAACAACAACACCCCCCCACACACACACACACACACACACACACACACACACACACACACACACACACACACACACACACACACACACACACACCACACACACACACACACAACACAACACACACACACACACACACACACACACACACACACACACACACACACACACACACAACCCCCCACCCCCCCCACCCCCCCCCCCCCCCCCCCCCCCCCCACACACACACACACAAACCGACAAGCCCACAAGGAAAGGAAAGGTGCACGTGATACACGGCCCAGTCAGCTGTTGTCGGTTGTCAGTGTGGCACAGTTTGACAGCTCTGTCAGCCTCTGTCTGTCAGCTCATCCTCTTCTCTTCTCCTT
>CM060348.1:11750757-11758257 GCA_030674155.1 Stramonita haemastoma
GGCATTTGGAGGGGGCCGAAAACTAAGGGAGGTAAGCCACACACTGTGTTATATGCCTAGAACCTAGGGGCCGCTTTTTTTGGTTTTTTTTTGTTCTTTAGCTAGTGGGTTTTTTCGTGGGATGGGGGGTGAGGGTGGGGTAGTGAGATTTGGAGATGATGGAATATGTTTGTGACGTAATGTAAGATTGAAGATGTTGGTGAAGTGATTGATGGAGGGAGGAAGAGGGAGAGGGGGGGAGATGGAGAAGGTGACAGCTAACCAAAATAAGGTAAAGGTGTTGTTTTTTCTCTCTTTTTATTCAGAGGGGTGGGGGAACTTGGCTGAACGAGATTAGTTTTGACAATCTGGAGATAATGTGCACATCTCTCTCTCTCTCTCTCTCTCTCTCTCTCTCTCTCTCTCTCTCTCTCTCTCTCTCTCTCTCCCTCCCTCCCTCCCTCCCTTTGTTTGAATAATTATCAAAGTATCCAGTTGGAAATAATGCATTTTGTTGAATGTATCCTATTCTCCTTTTTTTAATACAGGTTAAATCATTTTTATTGGTGATGTTGGTTTGTGGATGAGGGGGCTGCTATTACCTTTTTTTGTTTAATTTATTTTTAGCTATATTCCTAATCTGGGCAAGGGCCAGATGAAAACAGTATGTAATACTTACTCTGTAACCTTTGAAAAATAAAGATTATTCATTCATTCATTCATTTATTCATTCATTCATTCTCTCTCTCTCTCTCTCTCTCTCTTCTCTCTCTCTCTCTCTCTCTCTCTCTCTCTCGGGGGGCCAATTACGTGATGCGAAGACGAAAGACGTATTGAAATCGAGCTGGTGTTTTTTGTGATTCAAAAACTAGTTTTAAAGTGGCTTTAAATCTTCATTGATTGTATATAGATAGATCAGTGAGGATGGGCATATCCGTGCAGTTGTACAGAGCTGTGTGTGGGACATTTGCCGCAGTGTTCGCCTCCTTCATGTCTAAACGGGCAGAATTTAAATCAACTATGAGAAACGCCATTCTGACGTTGAGAAACCGGCGAGACGGTGTCCTGTTAGGACTGACCCTCACCTACTTATTTTGGGGGGGGGCTTTTATTACGGTGTGGGCGATGTGGAGACCAACCCTGGACCCACCACCCCTGGATCCACCGGCCGCAAGCTGAGGCAGACCAGCTTGGTTGATGGTGCTGGTGGTCGTAGCACCATCACAGGCACAGCATCCAGGAAAACCAGAACGAGGGCTTGATGTGACTACCTACACCAACACGCCTACGACCATACACCGTGGCCAGGACCCTCTTCTACTGGGTCTCCTAAGGAACTGTCCTTAAACCCACCATGACAGCAAAAATCGAAAAAGTGGAAAACTTGCTGAAAACAACAACTGACAGTTTGAACAATGAGATCAAATTGTTGACAGACAGTGTTGGTGCCTTGAAAGAGGAAATGTGCAGCCTGAAGAAAGACATGGACGTTTCTTAGAACTGAAAATGAAGACTTAAAAACAGTCAAATACAAAATTGATGGATAGGGTTGAAAAACTAGAAAAGAAATCTGATGATTTAGAAGGAAGGTCCAGACGAAATAATGTCATTTTTCATGGTTTAGAGAAGAGAGCTTATGAGACTGGAGCTGACTGTGAGAGGATTGTAAAAAGTCTTCTCTCAGAAAAAAATGGATGTAGCAGATGTGAAATTCGATAGAGTGCACAGGATAAACTCTAAACCCAGCTCTCCATTATTGCTAGGTGTTGTTTTTATCAAGATAAGCTTAGCATACTGAAGGCAAAGACTCGGCTGAAGGGCTCAAAGATTTTTGTAGACGATGATTTCTCCCAAGCTGTTAGAGAAATTAGACGCAAACTGACCCCATATTTGAAGAGTGCCCGAGCAGAAGGAAAGAATGTGAGAATGATCTTTGATCATTTTGATCATTGATGGTGAAAATGATCTCGAAAGAAAACAAATAGCTTTTTGGGCCCGGGCCCATACACACATCTGTCTGTAGAGGTAATTCACAGGGGGGTAGGAAAAGTAAACTTACACCGGGTCGTAAAAGTCTCAGTTAGATAGGACTAGACCTAGACCTACTCCAAAGGAGCTTTGTGCTGTAACCAGCAAGAGGGGGCTTTGTGCTGTAACCAGCAAGACGGGACCTGGCTTTGCTGGGCGAGGAGACAAAGACCGCAGTAGGCTAGCCCTAAACCTAACCCTACATAGGCCGAATGATGTGTCATCTGGCTTTAGACCATGTTTAAATGAAGAGTCCTCTTTAAATAATGATTTTGGTACAGTTGATAGCATTAATTTGATGTCTTGTCATATTAGTGGAAGTAGTGAAAATGTGAGTTTAGATGATGTAGTAGATAAAGTAGAGTGTGCAATACAAATCAAGCAAATAAAACTTTTTCATTTTTGTCCTGGAACGTAAATGGATTATTTTTCAAAAAATGGCCGATGGAGATTTTGTATCTTATGTGCGTAGCTTTGATTTTATTTGTCTGACAGAAACGTTTTTTGGAAAATATCCAGCCAGATGCTTTTAGTGGCTATAAAGCCTTCTGTAAGGCGGCAACTAAAGTTAGCCATCAAGGGAGAAAATCAGGGGGAGTAGTTTGTTTGATTAAGAATGAGTTATCTGCTCTTGTAAAATATTTAGATGTTCCATACCCTAACATTTGTACTTTTCTCTGTGACAAATCTTTATTGTGTACTTCAAGAAATGTTTTGCTTGTATGTGTGTATATCCCACCTGAAGGCTCTCCTTTTTATAACATGTTTGATAATTTATAGTGGGATTGCTATGATGGAAGAATTTTTTAGCTGATTGTGTGGTTGCTTTGGGGTGAAGTTGATATAATATTGTGTGGAGATTTAAACAGTAGGACATCAAACTTTTCTTGCCATCATTTTGGCAGATGATTTTATCTCAGAGGCTCCAAAGCAAAAGCATGTCTCTTAGTGGTAATCGTTATTCTGAAGATTCTGTTATAAATAATTATGGTAAATTATTATTGAATATGTGTACTACATTTAGTTTACAAATTCTGAATGGTGTATGTAATGGTGATCAGAGGGACGCTATACGTACATTTCTGATGGAGGATGCAGTGTTAATGATTATTTTTTAGTGTCAGATGATTTGTTCTCTCAGATTTTTGTCTCATTGTCCCTTTGTTTGTTGCTGAAAAGTTCTGATTCAGATCACCTTCCTGTGGAATTACATATTAATCCATTGTATAAAACTTATGTAATAGCCGAAGAGAGCCAAACTGTTGTGGAAAAGTTTGTGTGGGATGAAAACAAACTCTCAGCTTATAAAGATAATCTTTGTGAGGAAGACATGCATGTAACTTTTTCAAATGCCTTACAGATGATTGATGAGAATATTAATGAAGCTCTAGATTTGTTCAATAGTTGTATAAAGTCCAGTGCTGAATGTATGAAGAAACAGGTACATGTAAAAAAAAAGGTTTATCAAATGCAACATGGTTTGATAATGAATGTAAAAGTATGAAGTGCAGGGTAAGAAAATTATTAAAGACTTACCGGAAAACGTTAAAAGAACGAAGACAGAAACTTGTACTGTGTTTTAAGAAGGGAATATAAATACATGCTAGAAAGGAAAAGGAAACAGTATAATATGACATTACTTGCAGACATGGTGTCTTCAATCTCTTCTCAAGTCCAGTTCTGGAAAAGTGTTAAGAAGGCATCATTTAGAAATAGTCAACCTAAGAATAATATATCAGTTGACAGTTGGTTTCAACATTTCAAAACCCTGTTGGAGAAAGACTCATCAGACAACTCATGAATACTAATGTTGACTATGATGAAAGTGAGGAAGATTTTGATCGTCCAATATCTAAAGGTGAAATATATTGGGCACTTAGAAAACTAAAAAATAGATAAAGCAGCAGGTCCTGATCAAATCATCGGAGAATTGCTGAAAAATGGAGGTGAAGATGTTTGTGCTTTTCCTTCTAAAATTATTCAACAAAATCTTTGAGGATGGCCTTTTCCCAGATAATTGGACTGAATCTATAATCCTAACATTACACAAAAAGGGCGATGTTGATAACCCTAATAACTATAGGGGAATTTCTCTTAGTGATATAAGTAGTAAGTTGTATTAGTACTATCATTAATAATAGATTACAGGAATGGGTTAGGAAAAATGATATTACAGGTGAACACCAAGCTGGTTTTAAGAGAGGATATTCCACTATAGATCATATGTTTACTCTGCTTGCGTTTGTACAGAAACAGTTTGCTCTTAACCGTAAGCTCTATGTGGCATTTATTGATTTTGAAAAGGCATTTGATTCTGTTAATAGAAACTTGTTGTGGCCTATTCTCCTGAAAAATGGTGTGAAGGGTAAATTATTACGATGTTTGAGAGCCATGTATCAGAATGTCAGAAGCAGAATAAGATGTGGTACTAAACTGACTGATATAATATACTGTACCACTGGTGTTAAACAGGGTGATGTATGTAGCCCTTTACTGTTTTCGGTTTTTATTAACGAGTTAGCAGAGAAGTCATCAATAATGGTAAACATGGTGCCACTTTCCCCAAGATGCCACAGAATTAATCTATTCTTCTACTTGCTGATGATGTTATCCTACTATCTGAAACAGTTGTTGGCTTACAAAAGCAGTTAAATAGCTTGAGCAGTGCTGCAGTGGCACTTGATCTTAAGGTTAATCTGAATAAGAGCAATATCGTTGTATTCAGAAAAGGTGGTCATTTAGCTGCTCATGAAAAATGGTTGTACAATGGAAAAGTCATGCCAGTGATTAATGTATATAAATACTTAGGAATCTGTTTTTCTACAAAGCTTAGTTTCACAACTGCATGTAAAGATCTGACAAGTCGAGGTAAACGAAGTTTGTTATTGGTTTTGAGAAAAAATTTCGAATATTGAATAATAACTCCTTTGATTTGTTCATTAAGATATTTGATGCCCAAATACAACCCACTGTGTTATATGGTGCAGAAATATGGGGTTTGGATGCAGCTGCAACACATTGTGAACCGGTGCACCTCTTTGCTTTAAAACAGTTTCTAGGCTTAGATAGACGTACGCCACATGATCTTGTGTATAGTGAAACTAATAGATATCCTCTCTCCGTTAATGCTGCTGTAAGATGTATTAGATACTGGATTAAGATTCTATATATGGATGAGAATAGGTTACCTTTTAAATCTTACAAGATGCTTTATGATCTAGACCTCAAAGGGAAAAACAACTGGGCTACACAAATACGTACCTGTTTAGTGAACTCGGTTTTGGATTTGCTTGGCTTAATCAAGGTGTTGGAAATTGTAGAGAATTTATAAACGCTTTCAGGCAAAGACTGATTGGACTGCAGGTGGCAACAATGGAATGACCATATACAAACCAGTGAAAGATATCAAATGTATAGACAATTTATAAGTACTCATGATATTAAACCTTATCTCAAGCTTGATATGGACATTCATTTGAAAAGAATTATGTCTAAATTTAGACTTGGTGTATCAGATATAAATGTTCATAAATTCAGATACAGAGGATATAATGTTGATGACACTAGGTTACTATGCCCAATATTAAGCAAGCACCTGAAGATGAAGTACATTTTGTGTTATGTTGTCCAGTGTTAGAGGTTGTTAGGCAGAGTTACATCCCTGTAAAATATAGTAGGCAGGCTAATTCTTTTAGACTCTGTTTACTTATGGCGTCAAGTCAGCCTGAAGTTGTGCGCAGCCTCACTTTATATTTGTGTAAAGCTTTCAAAATAAGAGATACTTTATTATCGTAAGTCATATCTTTGTAACTGATGTTGCTGCTGTATAATAATTCCTTTTGTTGTTATTACTGTTGTCTTAATCCAACAACAAAATACCAAAGCAGTTTGGCAACCCCCTTCATGTATGGGCCAATGGCCTTTTTGTGAATAAAGTTTTCGAGTTCGAGTTCGAGTTCGAGTTCTCTCTCTCTCTCTCTCTCTCTCTCTCTCTCTCTCTCTCTCTCTCTCTCTCCCCCTCTCTCTCTCTCTCTCTCTCTCTCTCTCTCTCTCTCTCTCTCTCTTATTCAAAAATTCACTTTTAACTTATCCATTTTCTGTAATTGATCTGGCTAACACAAAACTACACACCTGCTCCCTTGATATACTCGTCAGTGTCCTGGTTAATGGCAGAAAACTGATGAGGTTTTAAATGATGTTGTAGGTTTACCCTTATGAAACAAATATTTCTTCTATTCAGTCTGTCCATCTGTCACTGTAATTGTCTGTAACTCTGTCAACAACCCATCTACATGTCTGTCTGCCTGCCTGCTTGCCTGTCTGTCTGTCTGTCTGTTTTTAGGACTGACAGTCACTATGTTTGTCAACCCATCAACATGTCTGTCTGGATGAAAAAAAAGTATGTGCATGCTTACTCTGTTACCCTTGGAAAATAAAGATTATTCATTCATTCTGTCGGTCTATCTGTTTGCCTGCCTGTTTGTCTGTATGCCTGTCTGTCTACATGTTTGTTTATCTGTGTGTCTGTCTGCCTGTCCATTTATCTGTCTGTTAATCTTTCTAGCCCACTCCCTCAGGACAGAACAGACAGATGACGTCACACCTCTCCCTCTCTGTCCTGTCTCACAGTCATTCCCTGCCAGCCAGGGGAGAGCACTTGGGTGGCCATCCATCAAGGGGAGATAACTCATTAGGCACAGGAATTTAGAGGGCACACCCAAATTGGGATGTTAGCCACACTGCACATTTAGAAGCTTCAGAAATGGTCTTACTTAGTGGGTAGTAATGTTGATTTGGGGGGGGGGGGGAGGGGAGATGGGGAGGGGAAGATTTGGCAGTATGGGTATATGCTTGTAACGTTATGTAAGATTAAAGATGATTTGTGAAGAAATTGATGTATGGAGGGTGAGAGGAAAAAGGGAGAGAAACATGCCTGGGTGACCATCCATCAACGGGAGATAACTCATTAGACACAGGCATTTGGGTTACACATAAGTGTTAGCTTCCGGGATCAAGTAGTATCTTTATTAGAGTGCCAGTCAAAAACGGGTTTGCTGGTTTTCACAGATTTTTTTTAAAGTATGAAAAAATGCACTGTGTACTTGTTTTGGGGGGTTGAGGCCATAGATCAACACCAGGTAGGGATGAGAAAGTGGGAAATGATCATCAAATGAGGATTGCTTGTGTTCCTACAGCGTTGACCCCGTGCATGCATAATTATTGTGGTGAGGCAGCCAGCAAACAACAAAGGACTGAAAGGGTAAAGTTTGCTGAAAAAAAAAATCTAAAGTTCAAATCTACCAAAAAATTTTGTATCATCCTGAATTTTGAGTCAGATGCTTGTCTTTTGGAAAAAGTGGGTTTATTTCTGTGGATACCTTAGTACGTGCAGTACGAATGCAGGTGTGATATATATAAATAGAAGGAAAACTGCCAGAATCTAACTGTGATGTGCAGCCTTGGAAGGGGGACAAAAACTAAGGGAGGTAAGCC
>CM060348.1:11775757-11778257 GCA_030674155.1 Stramonita haemastoma
ACCAGTTAAGACATTCAGGTGTGTATATTATTTTATGCTCTGAAAACCCGAAAACTTTGTTAAGTAAAATTTGTGTGCAAAAAATCGAAGCAGTTCACGTTTCTTTAAAAAATCACTCTTGACAATGCCAACATGTAATGTTTTGTTTGAAGGGTTTTGTTGTTGTTTGTTTTTTTAATTTTTTGTTTGGTCAAAATGAATATCCCCTTGAATACAGGCCAGTAACTCTACAATTAAAATCCCGAGTCCTGCTTCTCTCTCTCTCTCTCTCTCTCTCTCTCTCTCTCTCTCTCTCTCCCGGAGAGCTAGCTAACAAAACTGTGTGTTTCGCTACGTTTCTGTCTCCTCCCCGAATGTTTGTGCCTGCATCATGTACATTACACTTTCCAGTGTATAGGTATGCTCCCATTGAACTTTTCTTCTTTTTTTGATGTTATTTGAAGTCATACAAAATATAATCGTGGCATATCTCGGGTCACAATGATATTTTTTGTGATATAAAAGATGCAGTATGTGCATAGCTAAATACAGAATAATTCTTCGTCAAGTTCTTAATATTTTGTCAGTATATTTAGTTAACCCCCCTGAAGCGGCGGTTCTTTACGAATTTTAGTACAAGCAAAGAAGGCAAATGTGTTCTTTGCCATGGGAGACAATTTCAATAGCACAATGTTGGGCCGATCAACCGATATGAAATTTAGTGGCTGTAAAAGCAACAATGATTTTGTTGCTGTTGTTATTGGGGGAGGGGGGTTGTTTTTTGTTTGTTTGTGAGGGGGGGGGGGGGGTCTGGGGAGGGAATTTCAAAGCGTCGCCAGTTAGCGCAAAGTGTGGTACCTGATAAAAATGTATGTGTGTATATCTTTTTTTTCCTCTCAGCTTTTCCTCTCAGATGCTTTTGAACTATTGTTAATTGCGATTCTGATCGTCCGGCAGAGAGATTATTGTGGCTCACTTCCTGACAGGGGCGAGGCAGAAGTGAGAGATTGCCTTGCGGGGAGTAGGTGCGTGTGTTACACTCCTTGTCTATTCCCGGGACAGCAAGTTATATAAAAGAATACTGTAGTACACAGTGTACAACTGATGTATATTGATAAGTACTTCGTTATCTTCCGAGAGAGTGCAGATTTCTTATAGTTTTTCTTCTCCCAATCGCTTTCCACCGTCAGATGTATCTGGGTAAAAGAAATGGCATGTCCATTCCAGTTCCTTTTACGGGCTGTACACAGCTTGGCTTGATGTGTTATCTCCACAAATTATGTATACAAAGAGAAGATTTTGAGAATGAAATGTGCGATCATTGGAAGTTGATCATATGCTGTTTGTTGTGATATTTCTAATTTTGAGTGTATCGACTATGTTATTCATGATCATAATATGATGGCTTTTTATGGCTGTTATCACACAGACTGTAACGGTATTAATGTTCAAGAATTGTGGTGTTTTCTGCTTTGGTATACACTGCATAGTTAGGACTCTCTCTCTCTCTCTCTCTCTCTTCTCTCTCTCTCTCTCTCTCTCTCTCTCTCTCTCTCTCTCTCTCTCTCTCTCTCTCTCTCTCTCTCCACTAAAGTGCTCCATTAACTCTTCAATGGGTTGAGGGAGAAGATAGACAGACATAACAGAGACAGAGAGATTTGTGGACCTGTTAGACTGCTATCACTGAAAAACCAACAATCAGTAGAGTTCAGTTTGTGTCAGAATGGCTTGAATGGTATTTTGTTTTGTTTCTCACACTCAACATGTCAACATTAATTTTGGCGCAACTCCATTTAAAGTGATAGATAGACATAGTAAATAAACCAACACATAAGTTTTCATTTTAGACACCCATACTCCGGCTTCAGGAGTTGTCCAGATCCAGTTTTTCATACTTTATGAAGATGAAACAACACTAACACGTCTGACATTAACACTCCCCTGCCCCTACACTACCAGTCTGACAGATACCCTCTCCCTTTTTGTGTTTGTTTTAGAAACCTTGTCTTTATTCTTGATTCAGAAATAATCACCAAGCATCATTTTAGCAAAGACATATTTCTTTGACGTAAGACTATGTAGACTGAGAGCCCAGAAATCTAAATTAGTGCTAGTCGCTGGTTTAGTTTGGATTTCTTTCTTTCTTTTTTTGGATGACTTTTCACGTTTATGTTTTTCCCATATTAGATTGTGAAACGATAATACATTTTTTCAGTGTCAAGCACAAAATTTCCATTTGTTGTTGTTGATATTGTTTATAGTCCGAACGGAATTATCCGATTTAGGGACTGTGGCAGTTGGTCATCCCACTTCGGTGCCTCGGGCCACCCCAAAAATAGCACAATTCTTTAGAACAACAGGGTCAGGCACGCGCAAGAACAAGAGTGTTGCACGAGCTGGAGCCCACGAACATGCATTAGCATTTCCAGAAATTGGGGATGCTGTTTATACTGAAAGACCCCCTGCATCCCCACGGGGAGAAAAGTGTCCTTTCAAAAGTTTTTTTCCTCCCTCTGGAGTT
>CM060348.1:11783257-11813257 GCA_030674155.1 Stramonita haemastoma
GAGTTAATATCAGTGCTGACTCCACTCTCCCCAAAAGTCCGGATGAGACTATAAACTGAGGCCCCGTGTGCGAACGCACGCAGAACATCTTGCGCACACGTTAAATCCTGTTCCGCTTTTCGTAAAAGTAGGCCATCGTGTGCCGGTGGGAACAGAACACATTTACAAAACTGCATACACACGGGGACTGGATGTAAAAAAGCACAAGAGTGCTTATTCCATCATCCTGGATATAAAAGAATCAATCAAATCAAAATTAACACATGAACTCATCTTGCTAGCTGCCTAGCTGGAGTGAACAGGTTAAGTCTTAGTACCGGTACTGTAGCCTACTTATTCCAGTCTCTCAATGTCTGCATCGGCGTCGCTCTCATCCAGACTGTCGTCCTGGGCCCCGTCGTCCTCACTCTCTCTGTGGCTCTTCTGGACCAGGTGCATTGCCATCAACACAGGGCAGGACAGCGCTCATCTCGTCCGGAAACCATTCCAGCACTTCGTGTCCTCAGATCCATCCATGGCGTTGGATATGGCGCACCTCAGGAACGACTTAACGATGGCTTCAGGTCGAATGCTGTCCCACGCCCTGCTGACCCAGTTGATGACGTCTTGTCTGGTGGCCTGCCTGAGGTTGCTAGCAGCAGTCGGTGGCCTGGGTTCCCTCATCCACTCCACCCAGCAATCTCTGATGGAGTCCTTAAAAGGCTTGGCTAGAGCCACATCCACTGGCTGTGCCAAAGGGGTGCAGCCTGCAGGAATGAACACGGTGTCCACTTGCTGCGCTTTGAGTGTGTCCCTGACTTCCTGAGTCCTATGGGCACTGTAACAGTCCAGAAGCAGGAGGCGGCGTTCGTCGGATGGCCCAAGGGCACGCTAAATCCAGGCAATGATGGTGTCTCTGGTCACCCAGCCATTGGCTGTCGCATATACACGACATTGTCTGGCACTCTGAGCTGCAAAAAAAAACCTGGGGTGGAATGTTCCCATTTCTCTCTCGCAAGATCACAAAAGCTGGCAATTTGGTTCATCCGCTCTGCCGTAAGTGCCACCGTGAAGCCTCGTTTTTCAGCCTTTGTGCTCTTGATTCTAACTGTTTTGCACCTTTCTTGTTGTTGGTACGGGCTGGCACCATGTCAAACCGGACCATCGTCTGATCCATGTTCATGATGTTAGACAGAGGATAGCCATGGCGATACGTAGTCGCAGAACGTTCCGTCGGAACGAAGAACTTGATCCTCAAAGTCTGCAGGGACCTTTTGGTTTGAGCTGGTTCCCTGTCACAAGACACCAAGTGGCGCTGTTTCCAGTGACTTAACCACATGTCTGATGCCGAGAAGCCCACCACATTGAAAGCACCTGCCAGTTCCATCGCTTTCCGTTGTAGTCCTTGTTTCGCAATACCCTGCCTTCAGATCTTTCATCTTCCAGATAATATGCAGCACACCTTGGTCGACATGTTCAGATCTAACTGCTGGTCCTTTTGACAGTTTCCGTTTTTGTTTGTCTTTTCCGTACTGCGTCCAAGTCTTTTCTCTGTTTTCACTCCATTCCCTGATCCTCTTCCTATCCACAGAAAATTCACAGGGCACAATCCGAAACATTCCCACCTGCTTCGTTATCCAATACTGGAGGGCTTCCAATTTGAAAGATACAGTGTAAGACTGTCGCTTCGGCATTTTGCAAAATGGCACAGAGAGATTCAAGAACCAACTTCCGGCCATCAGGAAGCTTCGTCAAAGTACCGGTACGTCACTGATAGACAAAAGACGTCAGTGGAAAAAAGCATGAGGGTATTTTTTTTATTTTTTTTTTTTTGCTGCCTCGTCTTCTGTGACGTTCCCGTACTGCTGTTACCACACCGCTCATTTCAATCTCCCCGCCACAGCCATACCCTGATTCGTTGGTCTCATCCCCGGGATCGGCAGTCCACAGGGAGCCATCAATATTAGGCCGCATGTGGGCCACCAGTCCAGAGGGCCCTGCACTTCTGCTGGGTCACTTTGGTGGTGTTCAGTGGTGCCTGTTCTGATCTAACATACGCAGAACACCCCTACTAAGCCCCTACTAGACGACAGCATTAGCTCAGTCGCGGAGCCAGACTAAGTGAATCACCCTCCAAGGTGGCGACCACCACAACGTCCCTCCAACGACCGTCTCCCCTGCGAACCTCCAACCCTAAAGGCTTTGACACAATCTCACCATAGGCACAGAAGCGTATGGGGAAACGAACCTAGGTCACATGAGACCAGAGCAACGGGACCACCGAATCAGAGGCAATTTTTATTTATTGCATGATGATCAAGTGGTGATGGGGATGATGTAATGATGCTGCTGTGGAAGTGCATCCGCTTTGAGACATCTTGACAGGGTTTTACTCTACACTTACTATCACTTACTATCCCGGCGTCAACCAGCCCGAGAGATACAGACACCTGGAGTGTTGGTCAGGTAATTAGAGCAACACTCTCAAATTTCGCATCCGTTTAAAGTGGATGAAGCTCGACTGTGTGCCAGTCTCCACTGAGCCCACAGCACACTCACTGGTAGGAGCCGGCCGGAGTCCGAAAAATCCCTACGACTCATGGACTCGAACCCGCGACCTTCCAGTCCAAAATCCAAGGCCCTAACCACTGCTCCAAGGCAGCTGGTGCATGACGTAATTTTAATTCACTTTGTTGGGGATGGGTGGGAGTGAGGAAGGGGGCAAAGAATAAGAAAAAGGGAAAGAAACACGAAAAGGTAAAGAAGGGGGAAAAGATGACTTTTAGAATAGTCTGCAAAAATCCTAGTGAAAGTGAGCATAGTCTCTTTGAAAAAAGCAGGGTGGGCGTTTGCTAGGTAGTTACCCCTGTGCACAACTTTTGGCCAAAAGTGGGGGGTAGGCGTTTGCTAATGGTGGGCTTATGCTAGGGATTTTACAGTTTATATATAACACAACAGCGTTTTTTTCTCTCGCTGTTTTTGTAATAAACTTGAATGTTTCATGTTTGTTTGGTTTTTTTTTTTTTGGCTTCTTCTCTTAAATTAAAATGGTTGGCTATTGGTTTTGTTTTTTTTTTTCCATTATCAATTTTAGGTATTGGCTTTTTGCTTTTTAAATTTTTTCTGCTATAAATTTGAACATGCTTTTTATATAGTTTTTTCTCCTGTTATAAATGTGACTTTGGTTTTCTACTAGTTCTTAAGTCTTTTTCAGCAATAAATTTGAAAGCTTGGCTCTTTGGGTTTTTTTTGTTAGGCTTCTTTCTGTTGTAAATTTGAACATATTGGCTTTGTTTTCCTTTGTTTTTGGTCTTTGCATCTGAGGAATAGGTTGAAAATAATGTTGCAGCAGCAAAAACTCATTTTGGTTTTCGACACCTGTGTAACTGAAGAGTGTGTGTCAGCTTCTAAGGATGTGCATTTGCAGAATGGGCAGAAGGAAGTTGTCTGACCGAGATAGAATTTCTTCTCTTTGCTTTTCACACACACACACCACACACACACACACACACACACACACTCTCTCTCTCTCTCTCTCATTCACGCACACACACACACACTCTTTTGCGCGTGCATACACACACACACACACACACTCTCTCTCTCTCTCTTGTGCACAACACACACACACACTCTCTCACTCTCCCCCCCCCCTCTCTCTCTCTCACACACGCACACACACGTGTACCCCCCCCACACACACACCCACACACGTGTACCCCCCCCCCACACACACACACACACACCTCACACTAAAACAAGAAGGTACATTTTCAGAATATATTTATTGACAATTTGCACACAACGTCGTCACAGAAAGCCAGCTTGCTTGGACATTATGAAACCAGTCACTAGACAAACAGGAAGGAGCTCTGGAGAGTACACAGGAATCAGCTAGCTGACGTTGCACTAGGAATCTAAATGCAAAAAAAAAAAAAAAAGAAAAAAAAAAGCACACCTCTACATAGCCCTGTGCATTTAGCTCAGGCCAGAGAAAATGCACACACACACACCACAGAGAAACCGTCACAAAAAACGGACAGCCTCTCTGATCTAAACCACTGTACAGTACAGAGTAAGCATCTACAACAAAAAAAAGTGGGCAACCAATGTATCAAATGGTCTTTTTTTTTTGTTATGATATATATATATTATTTTTTTTTTTTAGTTTCTTGTTTTTGTTAGTTGCTATTTCTTTATTATTATTGTGTTATATTCTTCCCTTTCCCTCCCTTTTTCTATTTTGTTATGTTTATTTTATTTATTTATTTATTTTTACTAAAAAAAGAATGTGAAACATACATGTGGCAAGTTATTTACATGAGCACTCCAAAAAACAAAACAAAACAAGAAAAAAAAAAGTAAGACTATAACGATATAAAAAATAAAATAACGGAAGTAAAATTTATGTATATATAATGAATATGAAAAACGGTGAATTCCTCAAAGAACTAAAAAAAATTTTTTTTTTTTTAATCAAAATAAAGAAAAATTACCAAGTATATGATAATATCAATATGAACAGCAACAACAACATAATAAAAATGATAATAACGATAACAATAATGATAGTAAAATAAAGCACACAATAATTGTGACAATATGTTCCTCGTTTCAATCACCATCCTCATCCTCACTTGTATTTTACATCCTCAAAAAATCACAATCTTTTCTAAACAATACAAAAAAACCTCCACAAAAATACACTGTACAGAGACCACAAAAGAGCAACAAAAAGAGTAAACAAAGGAACCAAAAAAAAAATCACAACATGACAACTTTGTCAGTGGCTGTTACAAGGAACAAAACAACAATTTAAAAAACAACAACAAAAACAAAACAATAATAACAATGAACTTGTGAATACTGCTTGTCTTCAACAATGCTGAATGAAAAAATTATAAAAAAAAAAAAAACTTTGAAAATGCACAGATTGGAATGAACATATCTGTGTGATCGAACAAGAATGAGAGAGAGAGAGAGAGAGAGAGAGAGAGAGAGAGAGAGGAGAGAGAGAGAGAGAGAGAGAGAGAGAGAGAGAGAGAGAGAGAGACACACAGAGAGAGAGAGAGAGAGAGAGAGAGGGGGGGGGGGGGCACACATTATGCAAATTGTGGGTTGGGGGATAGGGTTGGTTTTTTTGGTTTTTTTTTTTTTTTTTAACCCTTATTCAATTTCTGGTTATTACAAAACATTGCATTACATTTTTTGTTTCTGTATGTGGCCTTTTATATGGCCAGCCGGTCATTTGTATACTGTTCGATTATTCTGCATTGTATTGTATTGTATTACAATCAAAATTGTTGTGTTGTTTCACATGTGTGTGTGTGTGTGTGTGTGTGTGTGTGTGTGTGTGTGTGTGTGTGTGTGTGTGTTGTGTGTGTGTGTTTGTGTGTGTGTTTGTGTGTGTAGAAGTGTGGCAAACATTTGTGTGCTTGCACATATTATGTGCATGGATGCATGAGTGTGTGTGCATGCAAATGCACATCTCTATTTTTGTTTTTCATCTGTATGTATTAGTATCAAAATTTCCTTATGTTGGAGGCTCTCTTTACAAAAGAATTTTACCACAGATAATTCTCATTACCATGGGATCTTTCACATGCACTAAATGTATGTGGCATACAGGACCTCAGTTTATCATCTCTTCTGAAAGACTAGCACCCTTGCCACCACAGCTACTGGGGAAAAAGTCCAGACTGGAATCGAACCTATAACCTTCTGTTTTCTAGACAGTTGCTTAACCACTACACCACACAAGCTTCCCATTTTTCCATACAGATGAGAGATGCTTTGTTTAAATGACTGATCTGCATTGGTGGTATGATGTCGGTGTGTGTGTGTGTGTGTGTGTGTGTGTGTGTGTGTGTGTGTGTGTGTGTGTGTGTGTGTGTGTGTGTGTGTGTGTGTTGTATATAATAAAACAATAATACTAACAAAATGAAAACCAATAACAACAGCAAAACCCAACAAATTGACTAAAGTACACGGGAGAAAACACAAACCAAAAAATAAACGTATTCGTAATTCCCTCCTACCTCCCCCTTCTCCAAATAAATTCAAAGAAAAATAAATACTCAGTTTATAACCAAGTATTCAATAAACAAGAAAATACACACACACAAAGCCTAAGTGGGCGTATTTTACTGCAGTCATTTCAGATTTTAGAAATAAACAACTTTCCCCCTTTACGGAACCCCCCAAAGTCCTATCTTCCATGAGGCTTCTAACCTTCACCTCACTTCTCCCTTAACTCCTTGAGGAGTCCTTGGGGGAATGCACTGACATTTTTTTAGGCTGTGTATTGAGGACAAGTTGACCCTGGTGGAGTCCATCCCTCTAAAGGAGACAGGAAGCATGCTGGGTGTGTTCGTATCATCAGCAATAGCTGGCCTACTCTTCTGCAAAAGGCAGAAGGCTTTTTTTTTTTGGGGGGGGGCGGAAGATATTCAGTGAGAGTGTTTGCACAAAGGACCTCAGTTTACAGTTTCATGCCAATAACTTTTTAGGGTGTGGGTGGAGTCAGTATCAATGCTAACCCTGAGGGAAAAATTACCTCACACAATAAACCTCAGTGAAGACTGGAACCCCTGCCCTTAGTTACTGTTTATTTATTATTTATTTATTCTTTTATATCGAGGATAACAGAATAAGCAATCATGTGCTTTTTTTCATCCGGTCCCGTGTGCATGCAGTTTTGTAAATATTGTCATCTGTTCCCACCGGCACACGATGGCCTACTCTTACGAAAAGCGGAACAGGATTTAACGTGTGCGCAAGATGTTCTGCGTGCGTTCGCACACGGGGCCTCGGTTTAAAGTCTCATCCGAAGGAAGACGAGATCAATGCTCTAACCACTAGGCTTGCCCCCTCCCCTTTGATACCATATCCCTAAACCATGATCGTTACATATTCCTCTGATCTGTCTCAATCCCCCCCACCCCCCTACCCTTCCATCCCTCATCATAACCCTTTTCCTCTCTCCCTGCCCACACCTCACACTATTCTGACCACAACACACAGAAAAGAAAAGAAAAAGATAGCAAGTGCAAAACACCAAATCCTCACATGCCCCTTGTACAATGTATAATACAGTTTCAGTCTTCAGTTGTGTTAAATTAAAGAAAGGCTATGCTGTCAATGAATCAGTGTTGGTGTTGTTAGACCAACAACAAACAAAACCAAAAATTATGTATCAAAGTGTTCCACAAGTGTTGTCGACACCTATCATCTGAAGACACCTTCCCTAATCTTCAGTATAAATAGTCTTCCCACCTTCTGCAAATTCTCTGCTAGGAATTCCCTCTTTTCTATCCCCCTTCTTTGTTTCTGCCTCTTCTCTTTTTTTCCTGTCACCACCTTCTTCGTGTCTGTTTTCTGCCTTCTTGGTCCATTTTCCTGCCCTTTTTTTCTCTAGAAAGACTTCAATGATAACAATTCTCTCCCATGCCGAAGTCAGATGTGCTGGGCCTGACTTGTCAGGTACTTTAAGGCAGCACAACGCATTTTTGCTTATATGACAGACAACAATAACTGCTGTCTGAGTTCAACAATCAAGGAGGAGAAGAAGAAGAAGAAGAAGAAGAAGAAGAAGAAGAAGAAGAAGAAGAAGAAGAAGAAGAAGAAGAAGAAGAAGAAAAGGAAGACAGCCTATGACATATTGACTGACTTCACTTCTTTCTAAATTCCTTAAGCAGTTGTCAAGGCACTGCACTGAATTTTTCATTGAGCGTTTCAGGATCATGTGTCAGCCTTAGTGGAGCCCATCCCTCCCTATGCAGCAGGGTGCATGCTGGGTTTTCTTCATGTCTTCCACAGATGACACTACAACAACCAGGATACATCTGACACAAAACAAACAAATGTAACAACGATGTAGCAGTTATGGACTTGTCTAGAAATGACCAGACTCATGGTTCAATTCCCACTTGAAGCTGGATCCAACCCCCCCCCCCCCCCCCCCCCCTCCACCTCCCCTATGGATGGTCTTGGTGCTGGATGATACACAGAGATCCCGAGTGCCACACATACATTCAGCGCACACAAAAGACCCCAAGGCATACAGAGAACAATCCTTAGCCAAAATTCAGTTGTGAAAAAAAAAGAAAAGAAAAATTTCTGGCTGGCTTACAATGACACATATACATATATATATATATACACAGATGGAGAAAACGAGTGGCACCGTCCTGTGGCTAACAGATTCTCCCCAGGAGCAGTAGCAGCAGCCCACAGTTCAAGCGGAGAAATCTGCAGCCCACATTAAACGTACAACACACACACACACACACACATACACATAAACACGAATCGTATCGATCAACAAAAAACACGACAACGCTTTCAACTCTCTTGTGACTGTGCAGAAGTGTAAAATATGTTTTTCTTACATTAAAAAAACCAAACAAAAACGACAACGACCCCCCAAAACAATGGACAATCATAAACAGGAACATGGCATCCATTGTCGTACCATAAGACGGATCGAAACTTACAAAAATAAGCAACATCACACACCCTCCCTCCCTCCTCTCCCCGAATTAACAAAGTGATAAAGAGATTACAAAAAAACACATGGCCGAGAGAGATTTAAAAAAACAACAAAAAAAACTGTATCAAGAATAATCAGAATGACATAAACGGTGAAGAAAGCACATTTGCTCGACAGTACAAATCGTTAAAAAAGTATGGCACACACATAATGTCAATATCGGCAAAGATTCTGTGTTCAGCAACATATATTTTTGTACAGGTCTGGGCGGTATAGTCAACATCCATCGATAAGAAAAGAAAAAGAAAAATAAAGAAAAGAAATTGGTTTACTTACCTAATTAATGACTATGATGCAAACATTAAGATTGAATGGAGAAAAAAAAAAAAAAAAGGAAAGAATTTCTATTCCATAAGGCATTTTTCTTTTGCTTTTTTTCCCCCATCAAATTGAAACAATGCTAGCATTGGTGCTGGCTTTGTGCCTGTCTAATCCTAACTTAATTAAATTAACAATTTTTTTTTAACCTGTTGAAAAAAAAAAGTGGGGAGATGCTGTCTGTGTATGGGGGAATTCAACATTTACAGTCCAATACTTTCCCTCCCACTACATTTTTTTCTCTCTCCTTTCCCCAACAAATGCCCTAAGGTTCCCCATGGCAAGATTTTGCATATGCGACCATTTTCCCAGCACTAAGCTACCTTCCATCTGCAGGGATGATGTCTAAACACAACACCAGTGGGGGAACACCAGCTGAATAATTTTGTCATCCGTTCCTAACCAACTACAACAGCCTTCTCTTTTGAAAGGAGGAATGTGTTTTGTAATATGCATGCAAGATGTTCTGCTCCATTCTAAATTGGGGGGGGGTATAGAAGCCTTGCGCATTGTGCTTGTGATTTGCAAAACCTGTGGGTTGGAATCTCGTTCAAAGGGATATTATTTTCTCCTGGAGTTAAAACATCAGTGCCAATTTCGAAAAAGTGGAGTTGATACTGACGTCAACTCCAGGAGAAAAACTCCCTAGGTGGTGGCTTGAATGAACCTGCCTACCCACCCACCCATGCTTTCAGATTGCAAACTCATGGCTCCAACCACTCCGCTACCCCCACCCCATCCTCCTCCCTTCCCACTACATGAAGACACCATCCTACTACCAACACTTTACCGTCACCTTCTGACTGCACTGTCTGTTTCTTTCTTTCTTTCTTTGCTTCAACAGCTTGATAATTAAATTCTACATAACCCTACACTAAAACATACAAGCCAATAATTGCTCGTAATACCCTCCCTACTTACTTTCCACAACAAATAGAAATAATTGGAAAAAAAGAAAAAGATAAATGAAAAGCAAAAGACACAATCTGTGTTTTGTGTGCCTATAAACAGAACATTGATACACATATGCTCTAACAAATAACAATTATGCAGTAATACATGATAAAACCAATATCTATGTGTGTGTGGAGTACAGGTGTGAGAGCACACACACCACCACGCAGCACACGCACACACACACACACATATGTGTATGTGTGTGTGTGTGTGTGTCTTTGCTTAAAGACACAAAGTCATCACTTATAGAAAAGTCTTGTTTTTCTTCCCACGCTTTAAAATTTTTTTTTTTTTTCACTCATAACAACTGATTTCTTTCTTTCATCTCCAAATTCACTGATCTAATTCTTGTGTACAAATTCAAATTTCTGTAAAATTTTCATTTTCTGAAAATCAGTTTGCACCTGACATCATTTCAGACATTATCTTTCAATAAAAAACCAACCAACCAACCAATAAACCAAAACAACATAGCTCAATATGTTTATATTACTTCTAACCTATCTGAAATATCTAAATCCTACTTTCAACTAACATGCACGCGCTGCACACACACACACACACACAGCGTACTCGAATCTCATCTTCCTAACGAGAGAAAAATATTCAGATTACCTCCCTTACACCACACATTTTAAAACAAGATTTTATCCTTGTTTCTGAGAAAAAACAAATAAAAAAAACCACAACAAATAAAACACAACAAAAAAACAATAAAAATGAAAACCAACAACAACAACTTAAAAAAACAAACCACAATAGCATTTCCAAGAAAACTGTCAATGCTAAAGCATCGCAGGAAACAAGGTGTTTACATTACATTATATGACAGGTGAAAAACACAACGCCTGTGATTATCAACAATTTCCTAACCGTTTTCCCTTTGTACCATCACAACCTGGTCTACTGATCCCAACACAATGCCTGGGAAAACCATTAAACAACAACAACAACAGCAACAATAATGAATTGCTATGCTTCCCTACAATTCAAAAACAACAACAATAACTAACGAAGAAACAAGACCAAAAAAACCAAAGCAAAATCAAAAATAAGAAAAACACAACAACCCCCCTCCCCCCACCCCCGAGACCCCTCCCCTCCCCCAAAATAAAACTTCCACCACCATCCCTCCTAAAAAAAAAAAACCCAAAAAAAACCCAAAGCAAAAAAAGTCAAATTACTCCAAATTTTTTTTCCGTTAAAATCAAGGTCAAGTACATTTTACACGCAGGAAATAATGACTCACAATACCATCGTCGATTGAAGAAATGAGAAAGAAAAAGAAAAAAAGGAAAGATGAAAAGGAAAATAATTCACCTTAAAAATACGCTCACATGAACAGTAAACCAATCTGTGTGCAAAACATTGAAACTGCATCTTATACGGTCACTAGAAACATTTTTAAAACAATCTTTTTTTTTTTTCTTTTCTCAGAATACGGCTACAGGAATTTTCTACAAAACTTGGTATTACCAGGCTGATTGTTTTTTTCCTTCTTCTTCTCCCCCCCCCCCCCCCCCCCCCTTTTTTTTTTGGGGGGGGGGGGGGGGGAGGCTTCACTTCTATCAAACTTAGTTTACTGGAGTCTACTTCTATCATTTTCTTCTTTTTCTTCCACACCAATGCAATCGGTGATATTCTCTTCTCTGTTTGTTTTTTGTTTGTTTCTTTTTGCCCCGCATAATATTTCTCCTCTGAGCAACTTCAGACATAGTGTAGTGTTAGAGGTAAAGGAAATGTCTATATATAATTATCACACACAGTCAGGGTTCAGACAAAAAGAATAAAACAAATTTAAAATGTTGTTGTTCAGCAGTTGCTTGCTTGCTTTTTTTTTTTTTTTTTTTTTTTTTTGATGAGCACATCCATTACGAACAACCAACCACCAACCATAACCAAACCAAACAAAAAATTACATTAATATCCTCTTCCCCCTCTTCTTGTTTAAAAAAAAAAAAAAAAAATCCTTCTAAATATTCGCAATCTGTCACACAAGCCATACAGAAAGAAACGACATCACGTGCGTATTATAAATATTTTGTGCATGATTTTGCCGTGGACGGTGGCAGTTATAACAGGATTTATCCCCCCCCCACCACCCTCTCCTTCCCTTTTTCAATTCTTCAAGAATCAATTTGTTTCTACAACAAGCTCACAAATTGGAATACCACACCACCACACACACACACACACACACACACACTCATTTCAAACTTAGTAATCTTTTACATATGAACATACATTTTGTTTGTTTTTTTTAGTGTTACTAAATCTACATGATCCCTTGTCATTTTCATTCAAGCTGTTCAAACCAATTTCTTCATCTAAAACCTAAATTTTCATCATGCACAAATAGGATCCATGATGTACTTCTAAAAATCAACACACACTGGAAAGAAGAAAACAATTTTTCTTCTAAATTTGATCCAGCATGCAACAAATTTGTCAGAATGAAGGGGACACATTTCTGGCGAGTTAATCTCATCGATGGCCCAGGTGGAAACCGTTCCGCCACATACATCAAAGCATAACAACACAATAATCAAACAGTATAAGCATGTTACGATCACCTATCAATATCAAGGTTAAAAATAAAAAAGCGTCACAGACCAATGTAAAATGATGGATATACATATATTTCTGGTATATGGATGTTGTTGCAGTCTCCCGTACAATTTTGTTATTCTCCGTTATGGTTTTTTTTGTTACGCGCCTTTATGATTTTATTATTCGCCTCTACAACTGTGTTATTCTCCTTTATATGGTTTTGTTACTCTCCATGATTATTTTGTTACTCTCCTGTCAGATTTTGTTTCATCTCCTTGGTGATTTTTTTTTTTTCACATAAAACGACTCCAATGCTAAAAAACATCACACACAACAATCTGTCCAACTTATTTACACATTTTGAGATGTCAACTTTCCAACTCAAAACAGATTATTCTTCTCCATCTCAAATGTTGGGAAAATTTTCACCAATATCAATTTTTATCATACATATTCATTTCACCAATCAATTTTTTATGATACATGTTCAACTGTTCTTTTTTCTGAGTCAACTTTGATCCGTGCCATTTTTATCCTTTTGTTGTTGTTGTTGTTTACACATCAATTTTTTAAATGTAAATTAAACATCTGTTTGAAATTCACCAAATGCTACTATATATATATTCTCCTTAATATAGACAGAAATTCCCGTAAAATGAGGAGACAATTCCAGCATTCTTCACTCCCATGTTCTGAAACGGGCAGAATTCATTTCATGTTGTTAACAGTTCTAATAATAATAATACATGGAATTTATACAGCGCTGTATCTTGTAAAAACAAATCAAAACGCTGTTAACAGCTCTACCAGTCAAGATGGCCGTATCAGGGCTGTCACCTCATTCAGCTCACAAAAACTCACATCATACCATTTACCTCCAGTTCAGACTCAACACACACTAAACCCTTCAAATACTGAACTCCCATCATCCTGAAAAAACAACAACCCAACATTAATTCAAAACGGCAATATTTGCTTTACTCCATCCAATTCCTGAAGTCAAATCAGACCAGGCTATATTCTGAGGATGCCTGCCATTCTACTTCATTCATCATCCTTGGATTATTAAAAAAAAAAAAAAAAAGTGTAAAGCACTTTATAAAAAAAGCAAAAACAACAACAAAAAACTGTGAAATAATTTATTTTGCTCAAAAAAAAAAGACTGAATCAGCTCTTGTTTCAGGGCTAAATGTAATAATAACTGTGATATGCAATCACAACAGCAAGAATAAAATCCTGGCTTACATACATCTCTCCTTTCTCCTCTACTACTACAGAACTAGAAAACTTGTCTACATGCAGCACAGCCATCAAAAATTAATAGCATGTCAATTCCTCTGAACCCCGAAATGTATTCCTCAACCTATCATCCAAGAATTTTTTTCGGAGTTGTTCCTAGACTGGCTCTGAAGTTCACGGATGGTGAGATTTTGTGTATGCGACCATTTCTACCCACCATTACGATAGCCCCATCCTAGGAAATGAATTCAGAGACCCCCACCTACGAACACAAAGATTTTCATAGACCAATGAGATCAAGAGTACAGCACTGAGAATTTCGCCCCAAAGCCCCTTTCCTCCCTATGTCTGTGTCTTGTGAGTCTCTTCTGATGCAAAATTAAAATATTGACCCAAATTATGCAACAACTCCTGAAAGAATTGATGATGGTTACAACTGAGAAAAGCAGTGAGCACACTGACCGACACACACACACACACTGAACACACGTCAAGCAGTTCTCTCCCCTTACTAAGCTTGAGATGACTGTTCAATAAAATGAAAGAAAAATATACACACACACACAACACAGACACATGTAAAGTACACACACACACACACACACCATCACACACACACACACACACACACACACACACACAACACACACACACACACACACACACCATCAACACACACAACACACATCCATCACCACACACACACACACACACACACACAACACTCAACATCACACACAACAACAACATCACAACACACACACACACACACACACACACACACCATCACACACACACACACACTTTGCCAGTCTGTCCAGTACCAACCCCCCAAAATATAAATGAAAAAAACCCAACAATTGACCACTATAAATTTCTTTTTAAAACCCTAGCTAACACCAGCATCTTGTGGTCAAATCATCCCCACCAACTGTCCACTCCACCACACTGTCTGTTAAAAAAAAACAACAACAAAAAACCCCCAACACTTGCAGTGTTGTTGAATGTTACCAGACTTTTGGGAAATACAATGAAATATGCTAGGATGAACTTAACCACCACACATCACTACCTCAGTGATTCAGTCAGCACCATGCTTTAACAACTAACTTCTTCTTCAGGAGTTCTGGAAGAAGTCCTGTGAAGTGACTTGAACAAGAAGTGAAGTGACTGAACAAAAAGTGAAGTGAAGTAACAGCAGTGTTTTAACCCTTGATGGCTCATATTTATTATTTATTTATTTATTCATTTATTTATTTACTCTTTTATATCGATTATTATATTATGGCTTCATAAGACTTTGCTGCCTCCTTCTTCTTTTAACGCTCAGAAGGCAACTATTGTTGTCTCTCATACGAGCGAAATGTGTAACGCTGCCGTTAAGCGCCTGACATGTAAGGCCCAGCACATTCACCTATAGCATGAGAGAAAATTGTTATATCTTGAGTCTTTCTGGAAAAAAAAGCGCAGGTGAATGGATCAAAAACGCAGAAAATATACAAAAAGGTGGTCAAAGGCAGAAAAGGAATATGGCAGAAACAGAGAGAGGGATAGAAAAGAGGGAATTCCTAACAGAGAATTTCCAGAAGGTGGGGATGGCATTTGTACTGACAGGCCCCCGGCATCCCTTCGGGTGTGCTTTCTGTTTTGTGTAACCTCAACTTCATGAAGAAGCATCGTTTCAAGGGAAAAGGGAACAAACTCTTCTGCCATCCAGACCCGCACTCGAAAATCAGCAGACAGATGATGTTAGAGATAAAAACAGAGAACTACTCTAAACCCACTACAGAAACGCTAAATTTACTATAGAAGAAGATATTTTTTTAATCCTCTAAACTATATCTATATCTCTAACTTCCACTCAATTCTTTACAAAAAGAAAGAAAAGGAAATTAAAGAAAAATACTAAATTCATATTTAAACAAAGAAACAAAACAGAAACCAGTCTCAACTACATTACAGAAACACTACATTGATTTCAGAAGAAAAAAAACCAAAAAAAAACCCGAAACAAAAAAAAAACGAAAACAAAACAAAACAAAAAACCCAAGTACATACCAAAACCAATAAATTCACTTAACAGCTTTCACTGAACATTATGTCGAAGGCTTCACTTCTGGACTTAAGTTGTTGAAAATGACAGGGATGGAGATGACAGCTGGTGACATTGACCACAAGACTATGCTGTAAATGTGGGAAGGTAGGGGTTGTGGTTTTCTTTTCTTTTCTTTCCAATATTTGCAATGAAAACAACAGTTAAACCTTTAACATAATTGGTTTCTTTCCCCCTCAATATCTGCATACAAAGAGTCAGTTGAATCTTTAACAAAATTTCTAAAAAAAAAAAAAAAAAAGAAAATCTTCAACATAAATGAGATCTGTTTTCTAAAAAAAAAAAAAGGAAAAGTCATCCCCACAATTTTTCGCCACAGCTAACAGTGATCTCCCTCAGCAGCACAGAAGCAGGATGGAACACATGGACTGTCGACACGGAACACATCTCCGTGAGAGACGTGCAGCACTATCACAACACTACACAGCAGAACTGACAACACTGACACTGACATACACACTCAACCCCACACCAACACACAAGCTTTGCAGTCATCGCTTTCAGACAACATGAATTTACAGCAAACCTTAAACCTGCATTTAAAAAAAACCCTCTGCTGTTACTATTATATCTGCCATGGCTTTTTACCCCAATTCTATCCTTGCCATGTTCCAATTTTATTCTTAGCATTTTCCTAACTCTATCCTCAGCATTTCCCAATTGTATCCTTAGCATTTCCCAATTCTATCCTTAGCATTTTCCTAACTCTATCCTCAGCATTTCCCAATTGTATCCTTAGCATTTCCCAATTCTATCCTTAGCATTTTCCTAACTCTATCCTTAGCATTTCCCAATCTATCCTTAGCATCCCCAACTTTATCCATATCATTCCCAATTCTATTCTCAGTATTTTTTTAAATTCTAGTCTAAGCACAATGCAATTCTATTCTTTTGCATTTTTTTCTAATTCTGTTCTCCTCAGCCTTTTTCAATTTTATTCACTTTGCAATTATATTCTTAACATTTCCTAATTCTATTCTTAGTATTTTTTTTTCAATTCTAGTCTTAGCTGGCCCACAAGGTACAGACAGTAATGTGTTGATTTGATGAAATAAGATCCATGTTCAACATTTGCTGCTCACTGAATCAACAATTTATGAAAGTGATATTTAAATAGAAATACGCAATATTCAGAGACAAGCGTGCAACAAGATCCTACAACAGCGCAAACCTGGCAACATTGGGATGTACAACCTTCCAAATGGAATTCAAAACAAAAGCCCTCAACCTTTTGGCTTATAAACTAAATGGAGCTCATGATTCTAAAAAATTGTTGTAATAATTAAAAATCAAACAAGATTCCCTGGTCTTGTTTCACAGCCCAGAAACGACAGAACCGAACCCTAACAACAACGACAACAGGCACACATCATTCCAACATGTCATATCATACAATGCGAAAAGCATATTGTCATATTTCTGTAAGTATCAAGGTACACGGGTGGGTAGAAAAAATGTACAGGTAAAAAAAGTCTCGTCAACAACAAAGCCTGTACAGGTAAGCATGGTGATAAACAAAAAAATCAATCACTATCAATCATTTTTTTTCTGTTGTCTTTGTACATTCCAAAGGCCATGTCTCCAGGTCCGAAGTCCAGACAATCATGATATGGCTTAGATGGACAGATATCAACCACAGACACACAGACAGACAGGACAACCACGATGACACACACTCAACAACAAACCAAATCCGGGATTCTTTGCCTGGACAAAGTGACACAACTCTTAACCATCGCTTCTGTCCATAACTCTATCACCTCCTATGCCCTCCTTTTTTTTCTCCATTACTCACTAAGGAGACAACAGAGCACTGCACTGAAGCGCTTTTCACTAGATTTCTCCATGTGTGGCTACAGAACTGGGTGTCAGAGGTGTGTGTGTAGTAGGTATGTCCATCTATGATCTCATCAAACAAATGTGGATTTCTGGGAGGATAAGGACCACAGCCCTACTAGAGGCATTGGCCAGAGAAAGCTGGACAGTGTACACACTAGATGGATGTGGTCTGAGTAAAAAAAAAAAAAAAAAAAGGTACAGGTGTCCATAGGACCAGCAAATAAACTTCATGTGGATTGAATGAATGTCCATTCTAACAATAGATGTGTCCATAGATTTGCAAGTTAAATCATTGACTTAAACAACCTGACTTGGTCTTGTGGGGTCCCCAACATCTTAAGAGCGCGAGTTTGAATGCGAGTGTAGGCAGAGTAAGGAAAAAAAGGCTGCCACAAAAGGCATACCAGCTCATGATAGACAAGGGGCCTGGCCCCACAGTGTCACAGTCAGGATGTGGATGTGATCTTCCCTTCCCCCTACAGTAAAACTTATGAGGATTTGATGAGTGGACATGAAAGAGAGTGTTGTGTGTGTGTGTGTGTGTGTGTGTGTGTGTGTGTGTGTGTGTAATGACTTCTTTGCCTCTTGTACACAAAAAATAAATTTCAGTGCAGCACCCTCAAAACTTCCAAAGAAGTTAACAGAGAAGTTCAAACTGCAAAAGGAGTCCTGTCAAGTCCACTCTTACGGATCTCAGCACTGAAACAAAGACCTGGCAGAAACCATGGTATGAGTTATGTCCCTTTGCTCAGTCAAATTCGGCCCTTCTCTGGCTATTATTTCAGGACGACGATACATCCACGACATAAACACAGAACATGTCGTCGACTTTCAACGTAATGAAAGGACATGCCGTACTTTCAACATAATGCAAAAACACGCGATCATAATACAAAAATATCATACTAATGCCATGGAATATGAATACAATGTGCACGGATTGCTTGATAAATGAAAAATTCAAAAAAAGTGAATCTACTACATCTGTGCAGCCATATGCATATTATGAACATAACAAAAAACCATAATGTATAGACAATAAAACAACCAACAAAAAAATTGCTATGTGATATATTTTTACATTTTACAGATCTGGTTCCAGTTCTGGGTCATTATTATTATTTTTTTTTATGTAAAATAAAAACTTGTGAAGGATTTGAATGGAGTGGATATGAAAGAAATATATTGTGTGTGTGTGTGTGTGTGTGTGTGTGTGTGTGTGTGTGTGTGTGTGTGTGTAAGTGTGTGTGTAGTGTGTGTGTGTGTGTGTGTGTGTGTGTGTGTGTGTGTGTTGTTTTAATGTTTATCCACTAAAAAGTGATTTTAGACAGATGTGTGTGTGTGTGTGTTGTGTGTGTGTGTGTGTGTGTGTGTGTGTGTGTGTGTGTTCATTTAATGTTTATCCACTAAAAAGTGATTTAGACGATGTGTGTGTGTTGTGTGTGTGTGTGTGTGTGTGTGTGTGTGTGTGTGTGTGTAGTGTGTGTGTGTGTGTGTGTGTGTGTGTGTGTGTGTGTGTGTGTGTGTGTGTGTGTGTGTGTGTGTGTGTGTGTGTTCGTTTTAATGTTTATCCACTAAAAAGTGATTTTAGACAGGTGTGTGTGTGTGTGTGTGTGTGTGTGTGTGTGTGTGTGTGTGTGTGTGAGTTGTGTGTGTGTGTGCAGTGTGTGTTGTGTTTACGCACGCACGCAAGCATGCACTTGAATACATATGCATAAACGTGGAATCGTATCCACGCTTCCTTCAACAAAACACTACACTACACTACACCTAAGTTTAACAAAAATGGCAATAATAAAACAAGGTTTGGAAAAAACAAAACATAAAAATAGTATAATCAACAGAATACTGTTTTATCCCATTTTTTGTTTTCAATATAATTTACACACACTTGTACGAAAACTATGGCAAAAAGTGTTAAATATTTTTAAGGGGGTTTCGAGGGAAGGATGAAGGGGGGGGGGGGAGGAGGATTCTGGTGTGTGTTATTTATTATTATTTTATTTATTCTTTTGTGTGTGTGTGTGAGTGTGTGTGTGTGTGTGTGTGTGTGTGTGTGTGTGTTTTGTGTTGTGTTGTGGTATGGTGTTGTGTAGTATGGTGTGGTGTGGTGTGGTGTGTGCGGTGTGGTGTGGTATGGTGTTGTGTGGTGTGAGTGTTATGGTGAGGTGTGGTGTGGTGTGGTGTGGTGTTGTGGTGTGGTATGGTGTTGTGGTGTAGTGTGGTGTGGTGTGTGAGTGTATGTCAGCATGTGTGTGTGTGTGTGTGGTGTGTGTGTGTGTGTGTGTGTGTGTGTGTGTGTGTGTGTGTGTGTGTGTGTGTGTGTGTGTGTGTGTGTCTGTGTCTGTGTGTCTGTGTGTGTGTGTGTGTGTCTGTAATGGGTGAAAGAGGGACCTAACCAAAAAATAGTCTGCACTGTGGAGGGGAGGGGATGGACAGTGGGACAGAGTGAGAACATTTTTGGCTAGCCAAAGGAAGGAAAAGAACACTAGAGAAATAAAACACAGAGAGAGAGAGAGAGAGAGAGAGAGAGAGAGAGAGAGAGAGAGAGAGAGAGAGAGAGAGAGAGAGAGAGAGAGAGAGAGAGGGGGGGGGGGGGGGGGGGGGAGGGAAAGGAAAATTGTGAACTCTAAGTCAGCCACTTTAGAAACACACACACATACATGCATACACACACCACACACACAACACACACACACACACACACACACACACACACACACACACACACACAACACACACACACACACACACACACAACACACACCACACCACACACCACACACACACACAACACCGAGAAGTTTAGGGCTTAAACACATGCTAAAAAGAGGGGGTTTCTTTCACAAAAACCTTCTACTGCCTATCTCTCCCTACAGTGTCTTCTCCTTCTTCTGTAACCAACATCCCATCACTTTGATGTCTTGCCGTCCCTCTACAGACAGACTCACTAACTGCCTTTAACAAATTGCTCTAAAAGGCAATAAACAGAACTCAGTTTTGAGGCTGTACAAGGCAATAAACACAAGCTTTACTTCTGCAAACCTAAACTAAAATTTTGTTCATTTATTCTTCCGCCCTGTTGCATGTTGTTCTACCAAAAGTGATGGACTTGAAAAACACAATCCTCAGTGATTTTGACTAATCTTCCATAAGAAGATAAGAAAATTGAATGAAAAAAACAACAACCGTAAAACCTACCAGAAAACACAGCTAAGAAAAACAAAACATTCTTCTTTCAGTACAACAAAAATTCAGAAATATCATCCGTCCCCCACAACTACAATTCAAAAATATGTTTTTCTTCGTACAACTAAAATGCAAAAATATCTTCTTCTTCTTCGTTTAAAAACTGTACATAAATCTGGACACTGAACATTGCAAAAACCAATCAAGCACTCCTTTGCACAGATAAAAAAAAAAACCCTCCCCCCCCCCCCCCACAAAAAAAAACCAACAACCCCAACCTATCCAGAAACAACACAAACCAATGCCGAAGCAAGTGTCTGTCACAAAAAATACACATATCATATGTGCAAGGCATATACACACAATAATATATATACACACATAGTATACACACACCATAAATCTACATACACAAAAGATGGATTCTAGGCTATAACTGTCATTAATGCAAATGACAACATTCAAGATGCAACGATTGGACAGTTACCCATGGGTGAAAAGAATCCTCATTTCCTGTGAACAAGGAAATTGTCGAAGACACAACTCAACACACACAGTGAAACCGTTATCGTCTGTCTGCACTTCTCGGTTTATATACAGCGTAATGTAATGTAATGTAACGTAATGTAATGTACTGGCGAGAGGGTCCCTTCTTCTGACAAAGATTGTCCGAAGTCGTCAACACACTCAGGCGGTTAAATCGCAAGGACGAAGACGTGATAATGACGACGATGACGATACGACATGTAACACCGTTTTGTCGAAAACTCAGCTGTAGTTAAGAGCACAGTGTTTTCATTGGATTTTTTTTTATATTTGCATTTCTTTTCTTTTTTTTTATTGTTTTTTTTTTATATACATTTTTTAAAAAATGGTTAGTGAGTGAGTGAGTGAGTGAGTGAGTGAGTGAGTGAGAGTGTGTGTGTGTGTGTGTGTGTGTGTGTGTGTGTGTGTGTGTGTGTGTGTGTGGTGTGTGTGTGTGGCGAGTGTGTGTGCGTGTGTGTGTGTGCGTGTGTGTATGTATGTGTGTGTGTGTGTGTGTATATGTATGTATGTGTGTGTGTGTGTGCAATGTGTGCACGCACGCACATGCAAGTGGATATATATATACATACGTGCATGTGCGCACAGTCACCACGAAAATATATACACATTCTGCATGTCTCCACCTTTTCTCACTGGATGTTCTCCAAGGAAAACCATTTCGCTCAGTTTGGTCTCACACATCGGAAAAAACAAAAACCTCCACAACAACTTTCTACCCCCACCGCCAACTCCCAACCCTTCCTCCAGCGAAGGTGAAGGCCAAGTTAACTGCTGGCATGGGCGGCAGAGGGCAAGGTCACCCAGCGAAGGTCAAGGCCAAGTTAACTAATGGCATGGGGGGGCAGAGGGCAAGGTTGCCCAGTGAAGGTCAAGGCCAAGTTAACTGTTGGCATTGGGGGGCAAGGTCACCCAACCAAGGTCAAGGCCAAGTTAACTGTTGGCATGGGGGGTGGGGGGTGGAGGGCAAGGTCACCCAGCCAAGGTCAAGTTAACTGTTGGCGTGGGGGGCGGAGAAGGGCAAGGTCGCCCAGCCAAGGTCAAGGCCAAAGTTAACTAACTGTTAGCGTGAGGGGCGGAGGGCAAGGTGACGTGAGAGCTGGTCGCGGTAGAAGGAGCAGAGGAGATCTGAGATCCGTACGACATGGGCAGGTCGGCCATGCTGCGGGAGGGGGCCAGGAAGCGAGCGTGGTGCGACAGCATGCCCAGGGGGGGCCCAGTGTGGGCGGCAAAGTACTGGTCGGCCACTGGAGGCAGCGTGATGGGCGTCATCTGGCTGCGCAGGTGAGCGTCCATGATCTGGGAGTACGGCTTGTGCGGGGCGTAGCCGGCCCCGCTGATCCCCATCATGTCCAGCGGCACCAGCGGCTGTAGCTGCGGCTGCGGGCTCGAGGTCCCCGCGCCGCTGCGGTTGGAGACTGGCGGGGTGTCCGCGGTGGTCTTGGTGCTGACCTGGGAGTGGGCGGGCTGGGGCAGTGACGAGGGCGTCGTCTGGCTGGTGGGGGTGGTGGTGGCCAGGGTCACGCCGCACTGCAGTAACTGGCTAGACACCGCCGCTGCCGCTGCTGCCGCCGCGCGTTCGATCACCTCCGGCGGTTGCGCCGACATCAGCACGGGGTCGATCCCTGGCAGCCCCATCAGGCACCCGAGGTTCGAGCCCGAGCGTGAGTCCCCACCCCCGCCCCCACCCCCGCCTCTGTTGTTAGAGGAGTTGTTGTTGTTGTTGTTGTTCTGCTGGCTCCCCAGCTGGTTGGAGCTGGAGATGTTCCCATCCTGCAGCTTGCGCCCGCTCATGCCGGCGGACAGCGTGCGCTCGTAGTGGTTGAGCGTCTCCACCAGTGAGCGTGGGATCCCGCTGAGGCCTGATGGGAAGTCCTGCTGCTTGCGCTCGCCCACGATGATGAGGTCGTCGTCCGAGGAGGAGTCGGACATCATCTTGCCCACGCTCTGGGCGTGGCAGGGTACGGGCACCATGGTGGGCGCGCTGTACAGCTTGTGCTTCTTCTTGTGCTGCTTCTTCAGCTGCTCGAAGCTCAGGCCTTCAGGCACCTGCTTGATGTGGATGTGCATCTGGGGGAACACACGACCACCATGGGGTTAATTCAATAACAAATGATGTGCATCTGGGGGACACAACAACCGTCATGATGGGGTTAATTTAAAAACAAACGATGTGCATCTGGGGCAAAACAACCACCATAGGGTTGATTCAATAACAAACAATGTACATGTAGGGGACATACGACAACGATGTGGTTAATTTAAAAACAAATGATGTGCATCTGGGGGACAACCACCACCATGATATGGTTAATTAAATAACAAAAAAGTAAAGGTGTCCCAAAACCTAGGCGGTCATAGGGGAACGAGGCATCAGAGACCTCAGCTTCTCTAAGGACCAGCATATTGAGGTCGGCGCCCATCTCCTCTCCCTCGCTGCTTTACCTTCCCTGTCCCTAAAGAGGGCAGGTACCCATTTACAGCTGGGTGAACTGGGGGGACTGTACTGAAGCCAAGGCGCGCAAATGGTCACCCATCCAACTGGTAACCACGCTCGATGCTGCTTAACTTGACTTGGGGAAAGCGAGCGCTCTGACCACTCAGCTATTCCGCTCCCCAAAATACAAAAAAAAGAAAGAAAAAAAAACCAACCCACTCTCTCCACCTCCAAAAAAACCCCACCACATGTGCTAAGGAATGTGGAACGGGTTTTAACGTATGCACAATATGTTGTGCATACTTTTGCACACAGGACTTTGGTTAACAGTCTCATCCCAAGAACTTTAACATTCAGTTTGACTTTTTCATCAAACTGGGAAGAAAGGGCAAGGCTGGGAATCAAACCCAGAACCTCACGGTTTACTTGTTGGCAGGCAGATGTCTTAACCATCCTGCCACCTTCCTTCTTTCATACATTCTCAGGCCTGGGAATTGCCAACACCCCTGTGGAGATGCCAAGGGCCTGTCAGTATAAATATCATCCGCTTGTGGAAATTCTGTGCTGGGAATTCCCTCTTTTCTATCCCTCTCTTTATTTCTGCCTTATTCTTTTTCTTCCTTCCTGTCACCTCCTTCTCATATATTTTTTGCCCTCTTGGTCCATTCTCCTGCCCCTTTTTCCCAGAAAGACTCAAAAGATATAACTTCTCTCCCATGCCGAAGTCAGATGCACTGCGCCCGACTCGTCAGATGCTAAATGCTAAGCACTTTTGCTCATATGGCAGACAGCAATAGTTGCGATCCCGGCATCAGACGATGAAGAAGAAGACGAAATGCCAATAGTGCTTGAGGAGAACAGACGCTGACTAAAGACTAGAGGTCTAAAGGCCACATAGGTCATGGTAGGATCCAAGTGATAATGTCCCAGAAGAGGAGGGGATGGGGGGTGGAGGAAGAAGAGAGGAGCTAAGTTGGTGGGGGAAATAAAGTGGGAAGAGGCAGGGGGGGGGGGGGTCTCAGGAAGCTAAGCTCCCCAGACAAAATTGATCTTGAGCTCTTTTTTTTTAGAAGATTTCTTGACATGTCCAAAAACTGTCTCTTGTTGGTTTTGAGATCTCATCCAAGACTTTTTCCTTTTATCATGACAATTTTCAATGTTGATTTTACCATTGCTATCAACTATATCCCTTCGGTATGCTGGTATGGTATTTTACAATCAGAATTACAGCAGGTATTGCCTATTGTCCAAAAACACAGCAAATGATCAGTAAGAGGTCAGAAAACTACTCCTGATGCACCCTTTGTTCGTTTTCACTGAGAAGATGGGGCATACAGACTGTATTCGCCAAGAAGATGGGCACACAGACTGTTTTCACCAACTGTTTTCACCAAGAAGAGGGGCACACAGACTGTTTTCGCCAACAAGATGGGGCACACAGACTGTTTTCACCAACAGATGGGGCACACAGACTGTTTTGACTAACAGATAGGGCACACAGACTGTTTTCACCAACAAGATGGGCACACAGACTGTTTTCACCAACAAGATGGGGCACACAGACTGTTTTCACCAACAAGATGGGGCACACAGACTGTTTTCACCAACAAGAAGGGGCACACAGACTGTTTTCACCAACAAGATGGGGCACACAGACTGTTTTCACCAACAAGATGGGGCACACAGACTGTCCCTAACAGAGCCCTTCTGACCAAAACCTGGGACATAAACAACAACCATAGGTGTACGTAAAATTCTCATACTCTCTTTGTACCCAAACCCCCCTCCCCTACACCCTCCCCCACCTCCCCCCCTATACTTCTTTCTTTTCACCCATTATTCCTCTCTCCGGAAAACCTTTGTCTCTCACCTTCAGAGTGTGAGCTCGCAGACTGCTCTCGTTGGTGTAGGAGCGATGGCAGACCAGACACTTGTGCACGCGCGAGGCCTCCTTCTTCACCTGCTCCTCGTGGTTGCGGATGTGGTGTTGGAGGTTCGACATCTGCACAAACGCGCGGTCGCAGCCCTCAAACGTGCACAGGTACGGTTTCTCACCTGCCCAACACAGAAACGTGCCTCTTTGTTAGTTAGTATACACAAGATTGGTTTTCACCTGTTACCATGGAAACGTGTCTTTAAGGTTACACAGGTACGGTTTTCCACCTGCAAACACGGAACGTGTCTCTTACGTTACACAAGTACGTTTTTCACCTGTCAACTCACAAACATGTCTCTTGCGTTACACAAGTACGGTTTTTCACCTGCAAACACGGGAATGTGTCTCTTACGTTACACAAGTACGGTTTTTCACCTGCCAACACAGAAACATGTCTCCTTCGTTAAAAAAAAGATTGGTCAAATTTGAGACATTTCACCATGCCACAGAACAGAGAAATTCTCATTGGTTTTGTATATATACAAAGTTTTTCTCTATAACAATAAGTATATTTTTTGTAACGATATGTTTGTTTCTATTTCTGTTTTGAAATGGTTCTTCAAGTGTGGTTGTGTATATAATAATATATAATATATATATATATATATATATAATATATATATATACACACACACACCACAACCATGGCATTTCAACCTGAATAAAAAATTTTTTTTAAAATCAACCCTCTTCTTGTTTTCTGTATAAGTGACGTAAGACCAGGAAGAGAGAGAGAGAGAGAGAGAGAAGAGAGAGAGAGAGAGAGAGAGAGAGAGAGAGAGAGAGAGAGAGAGAGAGAGAGAGAGAGAGAGAGAGAGAGACAAGACAGACAGACAGACAGACAGACAGACAGACAGACAGACACAGAGACAGACAGACAGAGAAAGAGGATGTGCGTGCGCATGCATGCGTGCATGTCATCAAGCTAAGCAGCACTGGAGAAGCAACACAGGGACATCACATCAAATGAGGCAGCAAAAACGAATAAATCGATTGAAATATATAATATTTTTAAAGCAATAGATGAAAAACAAACATCCTGCACTTACTACTACACGGGCTAAAATATGGAACAAACAAAATCATTAAAAAAAACACAAAAAACCCACCCCCCCACACACAAATTACATGAAATGCAGTACACAAGCTAAAATATTCAGTTTTGCTTAAAACAAAACAAAAAATAACAATTTTTTTTTTTTAATCAAATAAAACATTCTGTACACAGGCTGCAAATATTCAATTTTACCTCCACACCCCCGTCCCCCCCCAAAAAAGGAACTTCTAAATAAAATTAAAAAAAGAACAAAAATCAAACCATGATCAGTACATTTGCTAAACTATTCCGGTTGGTTTCTTATCATAACCAGGTTGCTAAAATCAGTCTTAATCTTTTAACAATGAAGGTCAGAGTACTTTTAATTCAACTGCTGCAATAATGTTTATCTCCGGGATAAATGTCAGAATGTTCAGGTTTTAGGATCAATCCTGGTGCACTTGTACGAAAAGATAAAGGGTTAAAAAAATCTATAGTATAAGGTGCAAAATGTGTGACTCTATAAAAAAAAAAAAAGATATGTGCATGTGTGCATGCAGGCACACACAAACACACACACACACATATGCATGTGTACATGTATGGGCATATGAATTGAAATATTTTCAATACCCACATAATACACATGTGTGAATGCATGGATGGACACACACACACACACACACAAACTCTCTCTCTCTCTCTCGCATGCATGCACACACACACACACACACACACACACACACACACACACACACACACACACACACACACACACACACACACAAAGTCTAATATCACAGCTTCAAAAGAGATCTTCTGAAGAAACTGAATACACATACGTGCACACACATACAAACACACACACACATGTGCTATCACGATGATATAAATGTACACACATAAATGCAAGCACACAGATGCACGCACGCGCACACAACACACACACACACACACACAACAACACACACACACACTCACACACACACACACATACACACAACACAAACAACACCACACACAACACATCATACACACACACACACATACACACACACACACACACAAACCACACTATACACACACACACACACATACACACAAAACAACACATACACACACACAAACACACACACACACACACACACACATACACACACACACACACACACACACACACACAACAAAACACACAACACACACACAAACACACACACAAACACACACACACACACACACACACACACACACACACACACACACACACACATACACACACACACACACACACACACACACACACAACACTACACACAACACACACACACACACACACACACACACACACACACACACACACACACACACACAACACACAAACACACACACACACACACACACACACACACACACACACACACACACACTGACAGGACGGAATAGCCTAGTGGTCAGAACATTGCGCTCGCTATTTGATGACCTGAGTTTGATTACCGTTCAAGGGATTTTCCCCTGGAGTTAACATCAGTGCCGACTCCACTCTCCCCAAAAGTCCTTCGGATGAGACTGTAAACCGAGGCCCCATGTGTGACCACACGCAGAACATCTTGTGCACACGTTTAATCGTGTTCTGCTTTTCGTAAGAGTAGGCCATCGTGTGCCGGTGGGAACAGATGACATTTACAAAACTGCACAGGGACTGGATGTAAAAAAGCAGAAGAGTGCTCATTCCATTATCTTTGATATAAAAGAACAAAATAGAATAAATTTAAAAAAATAAAACACACACACACACACACAAACCACATAATGAAAGGCAGCAGCTTGCACAAATAAATACAGAGTTATTATGTAACACACAAAAATACAATGCCAACTGTACAAGCAGAAAACAAAATTATATGTAATTACAACAATCATTCAATAAAAAATATACACAAACAGATTCACAAAACCAAAACAAAAAAGATACATAAATAGGCAGTTCAAAATACACAAAAATGCAGCAAATTAAATTTATGTAACACAACTCATATAACACTCATAAATTCAAGATCATAACATACAAACAAACCAAAATATAATCCCAAACGAGACAAAAATCATAAAAATAAAAACAAAAGAAGATTCTGACAACTCAACAACACACAAAGCAAATAAAAAAAAAAAATTAAACCAAAGTTATAAACAAATCAAGCAATACAAGCAAAACAACAAAATAAATAAAAGGGGGGGGGGGGGGGGGAGGGGAGAGACAGAAAATATAAATTACATTTACGAAATAGGAACAGGAATCACATCAAGTTTGTATTTCAAAAATGTCAAAGATTTTTATTTAATTTTTTTTTTTTTTTTTGTCGAAGTGCAAAAACAAGCCGAAGAATTTTATTAAAGTTACTCAAAAAAAATGTGCACACATGTAAACAAAAACAAAAAAAAAAGAAGGATGAAGGGGGGGGGGTATAAAAAATATTTTTAAAAATAAAATATTAACAACAGCTGGGAGAACAAAACACACAAAAGCAGCCCCCAAAACAAATTAAATATTCCAGAAAAAAAAAGAAAAAGAAAAGCCAAACACACACACACACACACAAAAAAAAGAAGAGCAAACACAAAACAAACAGCAAACGACGAAATGAAATTACACGAACCAAAACTAAATAGGAAATCAAACAAAACACAACACAACACAACACACACACATAACAAAGAAAACACACACTAAAAAAAAAACACACAAAAAAACCCAACCAAACAAAACACAATATATACATGAAAAAGAAAGAAAGAAAGAACCCCCCTCTCCCCCATCCCTCTCCCCCACACACACACACACACACACACACACCACACACACACCACACACACACACACACACACACACACACACACACACACACCACCACACACACACCACACACACACACACCACACACACACACACACACACACACACACACACACACACACACACACACACACACCACACACACACCACACACACACACACCACACAAACCCGAAAAACAATAAAGCTGTAGAGAAAAAAAAAGGGAGGTAAGTACGACAAAACTACCTCACTGGGTCAACAACAACCCACTACGAAACCCACACACAGCGCTGGGTCACCGCGACCTCAGAACAATACCTAAACTATGGGCTTTTTTTTTTTTTTCTTTTTTATATATATACATTTTTCTATCTTTTCTTTTCTTTCTTTTTTAATTTCATCTTTGGAGCCACCAGGAAATTGCTAGCTAATAATAACAGATCTATTAGAAACTCGAGGCGGAGGGAAGGAGGGAGAGAG
>CM060348.1:11818257-11850757 GCA_030674155.1 Stramonita haemastoma
GTGCAGATTCTTCGTATCATGCTCTTACTGACAAAACTGGATAATTCTTTTGGACAAGCAGCATGGGTTTTAAATGTTCTCTGTGTGTCTGCACACAGGGCCTCGGTTTATAGTCTCAACTGAAGGACTTTGGGGAGTGGGATCAGTAACTGATGTTAACTCTTGGGGAAAAATCCCTTGAACAGGCATCTTGTGATGGCTTCAAACCTGGGATTAAATGCAGTAAACAATTCTAACCACTAGGGTATCCTGCATCCAGATTTTGTTTCACAAACTGAATCAGACTCGACTTGAATGGATGTAATAGGAATGAACAAACCCAAACTACGTCAAAACTTAGGGAGTTTGTGTTTTGCTTTTGAAGAATACACTACTGGGTACATAATATCTCTTACACACACCACACACACACACACACACACACACACAATTACACACACACACACACAACACACAAACACAAACACACACACATAACATTGACATGAAGAAGAAAAAAAAAAAAACGATACAAAAATGTTGCAATGTTAGAAAGATCGTGGATGTCAGAAAGCAGCTATCTTAATGGTTGGCAAATGGTCGCTTACGCTAAATTAAATATCACCATTGGTGAATCTTAAGCTCTACTTAAGAAACCAAATAACCAGCAACAAACAGCAAAAAACCAAAACATACAAAACCACCTAACATTCCTCTGTGGTGTGTGTGTGGGGGGGGGGGTGCGTGTATAGTTAATGACATGAATACAACTTTTGTGAGTGTATGGAATTTTGAAGCAATGAATTCTTGTAATCTGTTCTTTGTAATTCTTAGACAGTAAGATGGAAAGCTATGTGTATTGTTGCTTCAAACTGTGTGCTGGTGGGAACAGATGACAAGATTTACAAACCTGCATACACACTGGGACTGTATGTAAAAAGGCACATGAGTGCTTATTCCATTATCCTCAATACAAAAGAAAGAATAAATAAGAATAAACTGATGTTGAAGTATAAACCATCTTGCGAATGCGAGTATCTGTCAGTTTTTGTTGTCAGCAAGTTTCTATCTATATGTAATATGAATGCCGATATTTGGTTTTTGCCGTCATTAGTTGTCTTTGGTGCTTATTTCCATTTTTACATTACGTATTGTGCAGCCTTTCTGACCAAAGAGGCATTGAACTTGATAACCATCCATTTCCAGCACTCATTTACAACTTGATGATATGTGTGATGCTAAATGAAATACTGAAACAAATTATCAACAATCTACTCCCCCCCCCCCTCCCCAATTCTCTGTTGTGAGTTTCCCAGACTATACAGTCTCTTATCTATTGACTTGCAGATGACAAAATGTACAAAACTGCATACACACGGAGATGGATGTAAAAAAGACATAAGTGCTTACTCCGCTATCCTCGAAATAAAAGAAAAAAATGAACTTCTTATCATAAATATTCTGAGCTGTTGTTTTGTTTATTGCTTAAATTGAAGTTTTGTTTACCTCATTTTCATCACTGGTTTTGTTGTTGTTGTTCATGTCTTCATTGCTTCTTTTTTTGCTTTGTTTTTAATGTTTGATACTTCAAACAATAACTTACATGTATTATTAGTTCAATATTTAAAGTTAATTTTAGTTTTTAAAAGAACTTACCATGCAAATTACAATTCACAAATTTCACACTCAAACTATAAGTTTGTATGTAATATTATATTAGTTCAATATTTGACATCTTTTATCTTTCAAAAGAATCTATGCTGTTACAAATTTCATATTCAAAACAATATACTCTATGTGTAATATTAGTTCAATATCTAACATTCTTTATCTTTCAAAATAATATCCATAACACTAACACTTCTCACATGTAGTATCATTTTCAATATTTAACATTCTTTTATCTTTTAAAAAAACACACATATATGGTGTTACAAATTTCACATTCCACGCAATACCCTCCCAGATGATAATATTAGTTCAATACTTGAAAATTATTTTAACTTTCAAAATAATATTCAAAACATTTTCCACATGTAATATTGGTTCAATATTAAACATTCTTTTATCTTAAAAAAAAAAAAACCACCAAAAACCCTTGGGTTGCAAATTTCACAATACCCTTCAGATATATAATATTAGTTCAATACTTAAAAAATTCTTTTAACTTTCAAAAAGAACGCTGGCACCTAAACAACCCAAGTAAGACATATTACGAGCTTATAGTTTTCACATTTTTTTTTTTTTTTTTTTTAAACTTTCTCTCACAGTTCTGCTTTAACTCAAGTTTTCAAGTTAGGCAATGTTGCCTTTCTTTTCCTACTTTTTCTCTTTAAAAAAAAAAAAAAAAAAGAAAAAAGAAAGAAAAGAGGGAGGTATCGATTCACTCTGTCAGCACCACTTGCTGACATCTTCCTACTGTTTTTTCAAACACTCTCTACAAACTGGCTAAAGTTTATCTTCAAAAAACTTTTTCGGGGGGGGGGGGTATAAAGTTGGAAACAAAACTCACTCACCCTCTCCCTCTTGTTTTTGGTAGGTTTCTTTCTTCTTCTTCTTCTTTTTACCCCTCCCCCCCTTCCCCTGTCTCTCTCTCTATGCCTCTCTTTTCTGTGCCCCTCTCTCTCTCAGAGACTCTCTTTCACACTCCCCCTCTCACTCTTTCACCCCTCTCTCATCCCCTCTCTCTTATCCCCATTCTCTCTCTCTCTCTCTCTGTCTCTCTGTTCTCTGTCTCTACCCCCACACTCTCTCTCTCTCTTCACCCCCACACTCTCTCTCTTTCACCCCCCCCCCCCCCACCACCACACACACACTCTCTCTCTCTCCTACCCCTCTCTCTCTATGGAAAACATAACATAACTTTTTCAATGAAAGTTGGTGGCCTAAACTTTTTTTTTCCTTTCTGTCCTTTTTGTTTATGTTGCACTTTTATGACAAGTGGCCTCAAGTGAAGTGCGGTGAAGTGAAGTGCGGTGCGGTGTGTGCATGTGCGTGTGTGTGTGTGCGGCAGTAGGCAGGCTGACTTATGGCCCATGAAGACGCTGGGGCTATAGGATAGCCTTTGAGACATGAGAGCCTGCTACCAGTTCACAAAGGCCAGAAATAGTCGAGTGGAGGAATAAACAAGAACAAGACAAGTTGGCTGCAGGATGCAGCTAGCTCTCTCTGTCTCTCTCTCTTGAGTCTCTCTCTCCCTCTCTCTCTGAGTCTCTGTCTCTCTCTTTCTCTCTGAGTCTCTATCTCTTTCTCTCTGAGTCTCTATCTCTTTCTCTGAGTCTTTCTCTGAGTCTCTCTCTCCCTCACAATAAAATATTGTCATTGTCATTGTCTCTCCCTCTCTCTGTGTGTCCCTCTCTCTCCCTCTCTCTCTGTGTGTCCCTCCCTCTCTGTGTCTCTCCGTCTCTCTGAGTCTCTATATCTCTCTCTCTGAGTATCTCTCTCCCTCTGTGTGTGTGTGTCTCTCTCTCCCTCTGTGTGTGTGTGTGTGTGTGTCTCTCTCTCTGAGTCTCTGTTTCTTATGTGCGTATATGTTTGTACACATACTCACCGACACACACATGAATGCATGCACAAACACACACACTCGCGCTCACATACACACATACGCATGAATGTATATATACTATGCATGCATGCATGTGTGCGCATACACAAACTATATTAATGAATTGCTATATTCATTTAATTTTTTACAAAATTTCTTTCATTTTGAGGATAATGAAATGCGCACTTTTGTGTGCTTTTTTTACATCCAGTTCCCGCCCATGTGTATACAGTTTTGTAAAGGTTGTCATCTGTTCCCACCAGCACACAATGGCCTACTCTTTCAAAAAGCAGAACAGGATTTAACATGTGGGCAAGATGTTCTGCATGTGCATGTGTGTATGTATGTGTATGTCTGTGTGTGTGAGCACACATGTGAGTGTGTGTGCATGTACAAACATGCATTTGTAAATGTGACTGCCTCTATGCGTATTTTGTGTATGCACACATGCAAATATGAATACACGCACCATCAGACCCAATACACATGACATGTGAAAAGAACGTCATAAATACATGGGTAGTAAGGTAAGCTTTTCAAAAAAGAAAAACAATTTTGAAGAAAACAACAACAAAAAACCATAAAAAAACACAAAACAAAAACCATACAAGCGACAAAATATATCAAGCAGATTAAACAGATCATTAATAGAAGCAAAGCACCATCTACTCTATGTTAAAAGGAAAAAAGCCTGTCAACCCCACTAGCATACCACATCAAAAATCAACCTGTCAACCCCTACCACATGAAACATTCCTGCTAAGACATCTAAACTAATAACAGTAGTCTTCCCTGTTTTGCAAAAACTGACCTGTCAACCCACATTTCTCTTCTCTCTCTCTCTCTCTCTCTCTCTCTCTCTCTCTCTCTCTTTCTCTCTCTCTCTCTCTCTCTCTCTCTCTCTCTCTCTCTCTCTATCTATCTATCTATCTATCTATTGATCTATTGATCGATCTATCTATCTATTCTATACTATCTACATTATCTATCTATCTATACTATCTATTACTTTTATTCTGTTTTGAAATAGGCTGGTTGACACTTCAGCTAAAAAAGGTATATTGGAAAGAAAAAAAGGGTAAAGAACAGTATCCAACTGAAGTTTATCACCCTAGAAAAATAAGTCCAACTGTAACCAATACGGCACATTCCAAGTTCATCACCATATAAAATGATTTCGATTGTAACAAATTCTGCACATTCCAAACCCTGTAAAACTGGCTCTTTTTCTTGTCCATGGAAAGTTGACAGTATTATTCATAAATCATATCTGAATGGATGAAATACGAAACACAACCCCACCCCCTAAAAAACCTGGAAAACCTAACTGTCCACATGTTTAATTTCAAAGAACTTCAGAATATATGTTCTTATAATGTCTAGAACTCACAGATTTTAATAAAAGCAAAGAATTAGACATAAGCATGAAAGATTTTACGCTCATGAAATATACAATTTTCAGCAATTTGTAACACCAATGACTGAAAGCATCTGTAATACTGGTGGAAACCTATCATGATATAATCATAAGTACCTACAAGATTTATGCACGACACTTGTGCCCATATGTCCCACTGACTCACTGAAGGAAAGTTAGGAAAGATGCTGTCATTTTCCTGGAGAGGGCTGGGCTCTGCTAGAAATTAACTCATCAGTGCCAGCTCTGTATGAAGTGTAGAAAAGCCTATGTTTGATTTCTGTCGTTGTTGGTGTAGTTGTTGTACAGACACTGAGCAACATAAACTCTAATGGAAAAACTTAGGCATTAAGAAAGATCATTTTCCTGGAGAGGGCTGGTCTCCTCTAGAAATTAACTCATCAGTGCCATCTTGGTATGAAGTGTACAAAAGCCTATGTTAGATTCCTGTTGTTGTTGTTGTTGTACAGACACTGAGCCACGTAAACTCCAAGGGGAAAAAAAACTTAGACATTAAGAAAGATCCTTTTCCTGGAGAGGGTTGGGCTCTGCTAGAAATTAACTCATCAGTGCCAGCTTGGTATGAAGTGTTAAAGCTTATGTCTGATTTCTGTCGTTGTTGTTGATGTTGTTGTTGTACACACATTGAGCGATGTAAACTCTAATGGAAAAACTTTGGCATTAAGAAAGATCATTTTCCTGGAGAGGGCTGGGCTCTGCTAGAAATTAACTCAATCATTGCCAGATCAGTATGAAGTGTTGAAGCCAATGTCTGATTTCTGTTGTTGTTGTACAGACATTGAGTGACGTAAACTCCAAGGGAAAAATTTAGGCATTAAGAAAGATCATTTTCCTACTGTGAGTTGTTTGCTGCTGGCCATGCACACTGCTGCCTGGTTGGCCATGAGCTCTGCCAGCTTCTACCTCCCCAAGACACACTGCCTGAACAATTCATGGGATGCCTCCGTGACTCCTCAAGGAGTATGGGAAGAAGTTGTGTCACATCAAGTTACCACATCTTCTGCATGCATGATAATTAGATAAAGAAGAGTAAAGGCACTGGCAGATTTGTTCACAACTATGTTGGCCTGAGAATTAAAAATCACTAATCTTAACCCCATCACGTACTGACCAGGTTCAAACGAGCAACTTCAGAACCATAAGATATCAAATGCCTGATGTATTAAACCACTCTGATATCACATCTAAAAACAAAACTTTGATGAACATAGTTATATGACAGAAAGAATGGGTTGACAGGAATCGGCAAAGTGCAAACACACCAAAAGCGATACAGCCACAGCACTAAGCCCCCAGAGGCAGCATCTACAACACACACCTGCACTCCCAACGTTCATACACAACAATGTCAAAATAACATTACACATCACGATCTAACATTCATACACACAATTTCAATCTTTTCTCCAAGCCTGAACATTCCGTCTCAAAGTTTCCAAACAGAAAACTCGATTGAAAACAAACAATACAAAAACAACAACACAAAAAAAACTTGCAGATTTATAAAAACCAAAGATTATGACATTTGCGTGTTCTCTCTCCCCCCAAAAAGGAAAATTTCAATATCAATTTAAAAAACAAAATGAATTTCAAGCAGGCTGATCTGTTTTAAAGTGATTAGGAAGATCAGATGATTCTTACATATCACCCACAGCTAAACCTTCGCCCTAATTCTGTCATAACGAACTGTACAACCTGCTGCCAGGATTTTCTGAAAGGAGAGGTGCAGAAAGGAAATGGTACCCTGAACACAGAACACAAAGGAAGGAAGGAAGGAAACTAACTGTCAGACGCAGGTTCTGACAGGTCTCTCACCTGTATGTAAGCGAGTGTGCTGTTGCAGGTGAGTCAGTTGTTTGAACGCTCGATCACAGAATTGGCACAGATACCTGCGATCCTCAACTTTGTCCGTTTCTCCTTTCTCTAAATAACAGAGGGCCAAACAAAAAAAAAAAAAAAAAGAAATGACACAGAAAGTTTCCGTTAGACTCAAAATCAGCTGCAGAGGGAAAAAAAGGAATTAAAAAATCTGTTTTCAGGAATGAGTCCGTTATCATTCCACTGAAAAAAAGAAAAAGTTAACACAGAAATATCTTGACAGAAACACTTCAGGGAAATACTGACACTATTTTCCTAAGCTACGTAACATGATTTTTCCCCAAGTTTTTTTTTTTTAACGATTCATTTTGGTTCTCTTCTGTAAAACAAAAATTTGAGTATAACCAGGGCTGAGATTTAACCTTGTCAACTCACCAAAAATGTATAAAAATTGCGCAGATCAATTTTGTTTATGTTTTTTATCTCCCAAAGTAGCGACCGAACATTTACCTGAACAGTCGAAATTTAGTCCACACACTTTCAGATAGATGCCAACAGCACCACAGCACAAGTTTGCCAAGGAATCTGACTTGTGAGATCAGAGCACTGGTCAATTTCAGAACCATCTTTCCCCATATGAAACATGGTGTACACACGCAATGAGCAATGACACTTAGGATTGTTTAGCCATACCAATTCTGCAACCAGACATGGAGATTTCAGAGCAATGTATCCAATCCTTTGCCAAAAAATGCAAAGAAAGGACAATGAAATTACAAAAGTATGAAAGAATAAGACAATGAGGTGTGTTTCTTCCAAAAGGATGAAGCCACATGGATTTTTTTAAATAATGTTGGGCTATGTCAGTTCTTTAGTTACACTTACAGGCCCCTTGGTCAGGCTGGCTAAATCTCAACCCTGTGTGTTTGTTATCTAAATATATTACAAACATTGATAATATGTTCTTATTTGTAATACACAACTGCAAATATGAACTTTTCCCTATTTACCTGTGCAGTCATACAACGTTACCACCTGTCCTTAACCAGAAAAAAAATCAACATGACGTTAAGCTTATTCAAATCATCTTCTAAAGAGATACCTGAAGTAACCAGCTTTACCACTACTGGCAAAAAAGCAAGGGCCTCTAACAGACCACGCTCCAAACCAAACCTGATCTTCTGTATCTCCCATGGTCTGGGACATCCCAGCAAGTCTTTGGATGATTTTCTAAGATGTTCTGAGCAGTGTCTGGCAACCTTTCAGATGACATTCTGAGACATGGGGAGATACCCAACTAACTCTACATTTTCAGACACTCAGATATGTAGCAATCCCTGGCGACATTCTCAGACCACCTGGAGGTATCTTGCAACCTCCCAGGCTGAAATACCGATCATAACCTGTGCTATGGCTTGAACAGTCAGTCTTCAGGGTTCAGTCTGACTCTGTAACGGTCACTGAACTGACACAACCAGTCAGTCAGTTTGGTTAGAGTGTCAGACTCATATGCAACTACTTTGAAGGCGCAAGTTCCAGCACCTTTGGCCTGTCTGTTTGAGACCGCAACTACTGTTGTCTGTCATATGAGCAGAAATATGTTGCACTACTGTTAGGAGCCTGACAAGTCAGGCCCAATGCATCCCACTTTGGCATGGAAGAGAATTGTTATCTTTTTAAGTCTTTCTGGAAAAAAAAGGCAGGAGAATGGACTACGACGGCAGAAAATAGACAAAAAGAGGTGACAGGAAGAAAAGGAACAAGGCAGAAACAAAGAGAGGGATAGAAAAGAGGGAATTCCCAGCACAGAATTTCCAGAAGGTGGGGATGCTTTTATACTGGCAGGCCCCGGCATCCCCATGGGGGTCATCATCACTGTGCATGTTGCTGTTTTCAAGTGGCCTGGCTACTTGACTTCTTTTCATTAAGGAATCACTGGGGCCGCTACACTGAAATTTTCTGAGTGTGTATCTTGAGGAATTTGAATCTGGTGGAGTCCATCACTTTCCAGGTTCCATGCTGGGTATGATAGAGTTGCGCACCCTGTTTACCAGATATGCTCACTGATAACACACATATTACACACTAACAAAGGCCCATTACTCTTTTGCCAGTAGTATAATACATATCACATGATCAAACCATGGATTTCATTTATATCACTTTATCAGCAAAGACTTCAATATGATTACCAATATAAAAAAACACATTTCTAATATCATCAACATTTCTTGAATGGATACAGTAACTGCCACACATTTCCAAACAGCACAAACCTTAAATAAATAGTTCAGGCATGGAAAAACAACATTCAATCCATCATACACTCCCACTAAAAAGAAAAAAAGAGAAAGAAAAAAACAAGACAGAAAAGAAGAAAAGCCACAGCTAAAACTAAAGCACACACTACAGCAAAGCAGAAACAGGGGTAGAAACCAAAAAAAATTCACATTTAAAAAAAATCATCAATTCTCCCCGTACCTTACCCCCTTTTAATTCTCTTTCTTTTTCATCTTCGTTACCCCCCCCCCCCTCGCCCCCCCAAAAAAAATGAAAAAGAAAAAAAGGATCCTAACTTTTAAAAAACTAAACAAGATAAATCAACCTTCAAAACAGAAGACTGCCAGACTACAGAAAGCCAATTCTGATTTTCAAAACCTAAGCAACATAAATCAACTTTCAAAATACACAGACAACTAAATGCAAGCTCCAGTTCAATATATTTTTTAAATGACTAACAAGCTAGCTACGTTAAAAGTTGGTAGCATAACAATTTTACATGTCTATAGCAACATTTTTTTCATATCAGAATTCAGTTAAAAAGTCTACACACAGAGTGCGTAAAAAGCGTGCATGCATAAAAGCGTATCTATGCATGTCCAAGAACATTAAAACACACACATCTGCATGAACTTTTTCACATACACATGCATGCCCGCACACACATACACATTCACACACACATGCATGCGCGCGCACACACATACACAAAGTCTTGACACACATATATATGCACATGTAAAATGTATATTGCTTGTGCACTTTTACAAGGATGCATGCATACACGTACAGTTATGTGAGTAAACACACACACACACACACACACACACACTCACTAACACACACACACACACACCATTGAAACATATATCAATCATTAAAGAGAAAAAAATAGGAACAAAATTCATCCCCACCCCCCATCCCCACAATGACACAGTAACCAGTACTATGAAACGGGAAAGTTAAAAAGTACGCAATCATAGATGTAGGTACGGTGATGAATTTTCCTGTTCTGGTTTTGTTTTGTTTTGTTGTGTTGTGTTTTTTTTTTAATTCCTTGATTTTATGAATTAATCTTTTTCTCTTTAATCACTTAACCCAATACTGGGAGTGCAAGAATTAAACTGTTATAACCTTACTTGTTCCTTCATTTATTTGTGCTTTATTACTTCCTTCAGCGCCTGGGCTTTACCACAGTTCTTGATTAAACCATTGATGCTGGGGCAACAACAAAGTGAGAGGTTGTATGATCAGTGGCTTTCCAACAGCAAAGTGAGAGGCTGTATAATCAGTGGCTTTCTTTCTCACTCATGGAATTCCACTTTACAGCTTAGTCTTTAGTGATCGACTATGACTCTCTGACTAGGAGGCTTGACTTGCACAGTCCTTATGTGCTGCAGCCCTGGGGGCTAGTTGGCCTTTGGAGAACATCTCCAACGCTGACCGTCCTTATGCCCTCTTGGCCGAGAGAGTGGGGATGTACTGTGGGCAAGGCATGTTCACTATAATCAAATTTCTGCCCAGTTTCCAAAACAGCAGCTGCCTCCTCTACTGTTTTTGAGGTCACCGACGAACACAATGGACAAACAAACAAACAAACATTACTGAGTAAACATTTGAAAGTGCAGGATATAAACATGCATGTTTGCACACGTGCACTCGGTGTGTGTGTGTGTGTGTGTGTGTGTGTGTGTGTGTGTGTGTGTGCGCGCGCATGTGTGCGTGCGTGCGTGCATGTTTGTTTGTGTGTGTGTGAGTGCACATGTGCATACACATGTATGGGTGTATGGGTGCATGTGTGCATGCATCCCCACCCCACGCATGCGCTTACACGTGAATTGCTGCATGCACTCACTGACTCGATGATATCGCTTCATCTTTCATTTCATATTTTTCTGACCTTCAAAACTTTAACTTAAAAAGAAACCTTACAATTTTTTTCTCAGATTTTTTCCCCCCTGTTATCATTCATAAGACAAAGTTATTATCTGGCCTCCTCCTCTTCTCCTTCTGGGGGGGGGGGGGGGGGGGGGCTGGGTAAATGATGAAGGGTAGTCAGAGAGGGCAATAAGTTGGGGTGGAAGTGTGTGTGTGTGTGTGGCTGTTCATGTACATTTTGTCTTTTTGTTCAGTAGTCTGTGTGGTTCTTATGTATTTGTTTGTAAGTACTTTTTGAGCTTTCATAACTGAGATTTATAAGCACACAAAATATCCTTCCTCCCTTTATGGATGAAATTGATAACTGATTGACTTCTCCCTTAACTCCTTGAGGAGTGGTTGGGGCACTGCATTCCATCTTCAGGCAGTCTGTAGTGGGCTGACTGAACCTTGCAGAGCCCATACCTCTTGACTGGATGAATGAGCGGAATGAGTAGCGTATGTGCATCCAAATGTGTTTATCTATTGATATATATTGATATATACATATTTTTTTTGGATAATTTTTAGAATAAGCACCAATGTGTTGTTTGTTTTTTTACATCCAGTCCCGATGTGTTTGCAGTTTAGTAAATGTTGTCATCCATTCCCACTGGCACACAATGGCCTACTCTTCCGAACAGCTGAATGGGTTTTAATGTATGTGGAAGATGTTCTGCATGCGTTTGTGCACGGGACCTCGGTTTATAGTCTCATTCGTGTGTGCTCACATGTATTTGAGTATCCTTCATGCCAAAGGGTTTGTGTTTGTTTGGGTTTTTTTCTTCTCCTTTAAAATTTTTTTTTTTTTAACTTTTATATTTTTTCATCATTATTCTGCAATTTCGAACTATTTTGTGGCATTTCCTTTCCTTTCAAAGTTTTTTTTTTTTTAGATAGTGTCTTATTAAAACAAAATATCAAAATGGGATCTGCTCGACATTTTTCATTGTCAATAATTCATAAGGAAACAGCTCACTGCTGTGGGACCTCTCTGAAAACAGAATATGGCTACCTATATCGAGGAATACAAATACTGCAGTACTAACAAGTATTCAACTCCAAGTCACAGGCTGGGCACATGGGTTCGCAGTGAATATCTATATTGCTTAGAACAAAGGGCACAAAAGAAAAAGAATAAAACATTTACACCCCTCCTTCAACCCCCCCCCAACCCAACCAAATACAAGATTACTTCAAATCAGAAGTCTGGACTCTCTGACCACAAGTTGTTCCACATTCCCTAGTTCAGAAAATCACACTAAGAAACAACAACAAAAATTGAATAAAAATCAAATTCAACACATGAAGACAAGAAAACATGGCAAGACAATAATGGTGATAATAATGATGATGATAATGATGATAATAATAATGATGATAATATGATAATAATAATAATAATAATAATAATAATAATAATAATAATAATAATAATAATAACAATAATAATAATAATAATAATAATATAATAATAATAATAATAATAAAAAACACCACTTCTTAAATGTGTTCTAGGTCTTGTCACAAACTACTAACCTCTCTCAAGCTGAACTTAAATGAAACTGATACGCTCTGTCAGTGTTGTCAAAAATGAAAAGGTTCTTTCAGAAATTAAACAATCCATTTTTTTTTTTTTTAATTGGGAAAAAGATAAATAAATGAAATAAGTTTAGGAGGTAGACTTTTTTCACCTTCACTCCCTGAAAAGGCTCAAAGGTGCAAGTTGACACAGGGCCTCAGTTTACCTTTTTTTTTTTCTTTAGTTCCTGGGTTTACAGTCTCATCCAAAGAATTTACTGGGAATTGAGTTAAAAACAATGTTAACTACAGAGACAAAACAACAATAATAAACAACAACAAAACTTACAAATGGACAACTCAAAAACAACACATATATCTATATCTCACATTTCTTTCAAAATAACAATGTGACAATCTCACCTTTCTGAGTTTTAAAGGAAGCAAACATCTTTGAAAACCAAAAATTCTAGAAAAAACAAACAAAAAACCCCACGAACCACCACCAAGAATCACTGATCATCAAAAAACAGGACAAAACAAACACAAAATAAGCTTCATGGTATCTACAGTGGTCATGTCACAAAATACAACAGACGAGTCAGCAAAACCTGTCATGTCACATGAATGGAGGAATCTCCTGAACAGCTCTAAAGTATGGTGACTTAACATTTTCACACAGAGTTCAGGAAAAAGATGACACAAACGAAGAAGAAGTCCGTTGGGACACAATCTTTTCACCTGCATCTTTCTTTACAACCCTCCCTGATTCCCATGTACCAACAACTGCTTACCTGATACCTTGACCCATCTCTTGTTGCCTCACCTGTGCATTTGATCATTCACTTCATGTCTTTTACCTACAGATCCCCCTTCCTTGACTCACCTGTGCAGATGACCAGGTACCTAAGGGTGTTGCGTCAACTGGGCAAAGATTGTGTTGCTCATCGCATGCTGATCACTTATTTTCTGCTTGACATCACAATGTCAGTATATTTTATTTTGAAACTGACCTTCACGGGTTGGTTCAAGTATTTTTGACTAAACTACATCCATCTACTCCCAAACACCTTGTACTGCATTTCATTACACTTCCATCACAATAACATTTGCTTATCATTTGATGTGGTGGTATTGGTAGCATTTATTCACACAACAAACACTTTCCTCTCCCATTTAAAAGAACAGCAGCACTACCTATATCTAAAAAAAATCTTGAAAAATGCTAAATGTTGAGATTTCAAGCAGAAAGTAGCATCAGCATGCTGAAATCCACAGAGAGGTCAAAGGTGAACGACACAATCTTTGCCCAGCTGACAGGTCCCCGTACCTAAAAGCTCTACACCCCTCTTCCTGCCTCATCTAAGAAAATGACCTTCTACTTTTGATTTTATATCTCCTTCACCTGTGAAAGGAAGACCGTTAAACTGAAGGCCCCTTAACATCCCTACCTGTCTTTTCTCTCCAGGGTTACCTTAAAGTCTACCTGATGCTTCTACATATTCATTTTTGGTCTGATGTGTGCGAATAACCCACACCTTTACATATTCTTCCCGTCTTAGTACATGGATGACCTGTTTATCAAAGGCTTTTTGCAAGTCCAACAAAAAGGGACCAATTACTTACCTCTCCTTCACATAAACAGGTTATCCTTAACATGAACCTTTTACACAATCCCTAACCTGCACAGACAACCTGTTTACCTGAGGTTTTTACACATGTGATGAAGGGGGAGTGCGACAAGGATCTTCATGTCTCTCCCTGACCTAAGCTTGTACCTCTGAATTAACCTGAACCTTTCACACAACACCTCACCTGTGTGGACCATCTGTGAAGATCTATATATCTCTCCCATCCTCCTCAACTTACAGATAATTCTTCACCTAAACCATTCACACAATCCTCACCTGTAAATGGCCAATTGGTTAACCTGAAGTTTTCACACCTCTAACAAAAGTGGGAGCAACTACTAAGATCTACTTATCTCTCCCTCACCTAAACGCGATATTCTTAATTAACCTCAACCTTTCACACAGTCCCTCACCTGTGAGAACGACCAGACCTGCTTACTGAAGACTTTGACACAATTTACAAAACGGGAGCACCTCCAAAGATCAACACACCTCTCCCTCACCTTGATAAGCATGTACCCCTTAAAATAATTAACGTAAATCTTGTACACAATCCCTCACCTTTATGGACCAAAATCTAAACCACACCGAGAACCAGCTACCTAATCCCTACCTCACGTCCTCGAACTCTCCAACCCTAAAACCCGGGAAACACAACCCATCCTCCTCACCTCACCTGTGTGCAAGAGCAGAGACGACCAACCTCCCAGCAATCTCTCCACCCCCAAACAACACACCCCCCCCCCCATGCCCCACCTGCCCCCTCCTTCCCTCACCTGTGTGGATGCGGATGTGCTGCTGCAGGTGGCTCAGCTGCTTAAAGGCGCGGTCGCAGTAGATACAGAGGTACTTGCGGATGTTGGTGTGCACCACCGTATGCTGAGCCAGCTGCTGCTTGGTGAAGAACCCCTTCAGACAGGTCTCGCACAGGTGGGAGCGCTCTGCCCCTGTTACAACATTTTCCCCTGTTACAAAATAAAGCCTGAGGTGAAGGAGGGGCAGGGTGACTTGGTGGGTGGTGCTGGTGTTCCCTTACTTAGCTCTGATAGACAGTCGGGTAGGACTGGTTTGTTTTTGTTATTATTTATTCTGCTGTAGCCTTACTTAGCATAAGATAGATCATCAATTAGGTATTGCTTTAGTTTATTTATCTATATTTCTATTTATTCTGCTGTAGCATTGGTTTATTTGTCTATTGCTTTGGTCTATTTATCTATTTATTCTGGTGTAGCCTTACTTACCTTACATAGATAGTCGGTTTGATATTGGCTGCTTTATTTATTTATTCTTAAGTAGCCTTATTTAGCTTTGATAGATAGTTGGTTAGGTATTGGTTTGTTTTATTATCTATTACTTCTGGTGTTCCCTTACTTAGCTTAAGGTAGATAGATCGTCGGGTAGGTATTGGTCTGTTCTATTTATTTGTGCTGGTACAGTACAGCCTTACTTACTTAGATAGTCATTAGGTATTGGTTTGTTTTATCTATCTATTTATTCTAGTGTAGCCCTACTTAGCTTAAGATAGGTAATCATCAGGTAGGTATGTTGTTATTTATCATGCTTTGGTTTATTTATCTATGCTTGGTTATTTTCTATTGCTTGGTTTATATTATGCTGTTTATATCTATGCTTGTTTTTCTATTCTATTTGGTGTAGCCTTACTTAGCTTAGACAGTTTGTATGGTAGGTATTGGTTTGTTTTATTTTATCTATTTATTCTGGTGAAGCCTTACTTAGCTCAGATAGATAGGTATGTATTGCTTTGTTTTTTCTTCTATTCTGGTGTAGCCTTACTAAGCTTAGATAGATAGTCGGTTAGGATTGCTTTGCTTTCTCTATTTTTGCTGGTGTAGCTTTACTTACCTTAGATAGATCTCTGGTAGGTATTAATTTGTTTTATTTATCTATTCATTCTGGTGCAGCCTTACTTACTTAGATATGGTATATTGCTTTGTTATGTGGTATTGTTTGTTTTTATCTATTTATTCTGGTGTAACCTTACTTACTTAGATAGTTGGTTGATATGCTATTTTTATTTATTTATCTGGTGTATTGCTTAGAATCTTATCCCTTTTAGTTATTAACGTACTGTAGCCTTATGTTACTTTTTGTGTATTGATATTGAAAATTTATAAATTTACTTCTTTACATTTCTTGAATAACTGTGCATTAGGTTACTTAGATAGTCGGTTAGGTATTGGTTTTGTTTATTTATTTATTTATCTATTTATCATGGTCTAGCCTTACTTGGCTTGATAGATAGTCGACTAGGTATTGCTTTGTTTTCTCTATTTTTGCTGGTGTAGCCTTATTTAACAATAGATCTTTGGAGGGTATTAATTTGTTTTATTTATCTATCTATTCTGGTGTAGCCTCTGTAGGTATTAATTTGTTTCGTTTATTTATTCTGATGTAGCCTTACTTAGATAGTTTGTTGATTTGATATTGCTTTGTTTTATTTATCTATTTACTCTGGTGTAGCCTTACTTAGCTTTGATTGACAGTCGAGTAGGTATAGCTTTGTTTTATTATCTATTATTATGTTTTATTCTGGCGTGGCTTTATCCATTTGTTTGTTTATTTTATATATTATTATTTTGGAGTAGGTTACTTACTTACTGATCTAATTTTTTTTTTTTTTTTTTTTTAAATTTATTTCATTCATTCTGGTGTATCTTACTTAGTCATCTATTTAGTTTACCCATTAATTCTGGTGTGGCTATATGTTTATTTATTCGGAGTAGCTCACTAAGTTATCTATTGGTTCTATTTATCTAGCTCTGGTGTAGTTTATGCAGTCAAGTTATTTATTTATTTATTTATTTCTTCTGGTGTAGATTGCTTATCCATTGCTTTACCCATTCATTCTAGTGTAGCTTAATTAGTTATCCATTGCATACTTAGTTATCTATTTGTTTATTTATTTATTCTGGTGTTGCTTCTTTAGTTTTCTATTTATTCATTAATTTTGGTGAAGATTACTTAGTTATCTAGTGGTTTATATATTTATTTGTGCTGGTGTATATTACTTAGTTATGCATTCATTTATTTATTTATTTATTCATTCAGATGAAGATTACTTAGTTATATATCATTATTTATTTATTTATTCTGGTGAAGATTACTAAGTTATATATCTTTTTTTATTTTTTTTTTTTTATTCTGGTGAAGATTACTAAGTTATATATCTATTTATTTATTTATTCTGGTGAATATTACTTAGTTACCTATCTTTTTATTTATTTATTCTGGTGAAGATTACTTAGTATATATTTATTTATTTATTCTGGTGAAATACTAGTTAAACTATTATTTTATTATGGAATATTACTTAGTTACCTATCTTTTTATTTATTTATTATTCTGGTGAAGATTACTAGTTTATATTTATTTATTACTGGTGAAGATTACTTAGTTATATTTTTATATTTATCTGGTGAGTTACTTATTTATATTTATTATTTCTGGTGAAGATTACTTAGTTATATAATATTTATTTATTATTCTGGTGAAGATTACTTAGTTACACTTTATTATTCTGTGAAGTTACTTATTACCTATTATTTATCTTGGTGAAGATTAATTAGTTACCTAGTGGTTTATATATTTATTTGTTCTGGTGTAGATTACTTAGTTATCTATTCATTTATTTATTCATTTATTCGTCTCAATTTGTTAATTAATTCAGTTACGGTGTGGTTTATTCACTTGTTAATTAATAAATTCAATTACCTTCTTCTATTTACACGTTTATGATGTGGTTTTTTTTGTTGTGCTAGTGTATTTTGTAAATGTTAGGGTATTTCCTGGAATGGAAATTGTTGGCTATTGTTGCGATGGTGTTGGTATAGTGTGTTTGTTTGTTTGTTAATCAGTCTAGTTATTTACTTTTGCATGTTTATGTCGAGGTCTGGTGTGTACATGTATTGTGGAAAAGCTGGGTTATTCCCCAAAATTCATAATTTGTTGTTATTGTGGGTGTCATGCAATTAACAACTAACTAGAACTGGCAATGCTCTAGCTTATTCCCCCCCCCCCCTCCCCCCAAAAAACTGTTACATATTTTGTTGCTAGTTTACAAAAAAAAGTTGTTTTCATTAATGCAAACTATGCTTTAAAAAACACAGTGATGACTCTGTTTATTCCTAAAATTTCATAAACGGTTTTGAGCTACTTTACAAAGGAAAAGAAGAAAGAGAGAAAAAGAAGTCATGTTTTGATTTATGTACATAAAACTAAATAGGGTTAGAAATCACAAAAGTTATGAGCTATGTCCCACAACTGTTGCAAAATTTTTAGATACTTTAGAAAAAACTAAGTTAGGTTTTGAATTCTACAAATTACATCTAACTAGAAGTGAGAAAATTCTGGGTTTTCCCTCAAAACTTGCATATGATTCTGCGTTTATAAAATAAATAAATAATAAATAAATAAATAAATAAATAAAACCAAAAAACCCAAAAGGCCAAGTTATGCTTTGGTTTATACTGGTAACACTGTACTGGTAAATCATTTACATAAATCATAGTTATTCTCTAGCACTAATAAATATAATTTGTGGGGGATTTTTTACCACCAAGAAAACCCCCCACAATTAACAAAAACAAACTTTTGACGAGTGCATTTCCTGCAAAAATAGAATTTGTTCATGATTAGGGTATGGTTATATTTGGTTTGGTGAAAGTTTGTTGATAGAAATGATATCAAAATGAAAAATTAGAAACAGGAGAGATGAAAATAGTAAAGCAGGGAGGTGAAATAAACTAACTGTGAATTTACATTACAGTTAAGAGTCAACCACAAGAAACCATAACATTTCTTACAGACAAAATCTTTAGTCTGTTTAAGTTTTTGCTCTTTCATTCCATTATTAAAACTCTGAAAATATATCATATAGTCTATTAAGTTTTTGCACTTTCATTCCATTATTAAAAACTCTGAAAATCTATCATATAGTGCTCACACCTATGATGGGCATATTTGTGTTTCGAAACCTTCAAAAAACACAGACATGAATATATTACATACTGTCTTTATAAATCCAACACTATGCTTTCAATTTAGTTTTATAGAGCTTTACTTGGTAGTTTTTTTTTCACCCTGATTAACTACTACTGCACTAACAGGGATGGTTGTTATGACCTGTGTCTGCACAGAAAATGGGTAACATTAAAAAAAAAAAAAAAAAAAAAAAAGAAAAGACACACAAAAATCGTGCAGAGAAAATATCTGGCCACCCAGGCCTGGAATAAAGTCAGTGGACGATGACACCATGGCACAAGGGAGAGAAAGCAAAGAGACTTGGTTAAACCGAAAGTAGCAGAAACAGTGTGATTTCTTCCCCAGGTTTTCTGCTAGAGCTCTGAGGTTTGCTAATAAAGATTTGCATATGCACCCGTGTTGCCCACGATTAAGCAGCTGCATCTGTCATTGGAAGCACAGTAAATACCATACACGCAAGAGAAAACACCCGATACACCCTGGGTACCTAACTGCTCGACCTGATGAGTGACACACCCTGGGTACCTAACTGCTCAACCTTAATAGTGAACACCTGGGTGCTTAACTGCTCAATTTTGATAGTGATACACCCTGGGTACCTAACTGTTTTATTTTAATATGAACACCCTGGTAAACCTAACTGCTCAACCTGATGAGTGATACACCCTGGGTACCTAACTGCTCAACCTGATGAGTGATACACCCTGGGTACCTAACTGCTCAACCTGATGAGTGATACACCCTGGGTACCTAACTGCTCAATCTTAATAGTGATACACCCTGGGTACCTAACTGCTTAAACCTGACTAGTGACACCCTGGGTAACTTAACTGCTCATTTGACTATGAGTGACACACCCTGGTACCTAACTGCTCAACCTGACTAGTGACACACCCCGGGTACCTAACGCTCAACTTGACTCCGAGTGACACACCCTGGGTACCTAACTGCTCAACCTGACTAGTGACACACCCGGGTACCTAACCACTCAACTTGACTCGAGTGACACACCCTGGGTACCTAACTGCTCAACCTACTAGTGACACACCCTGGGTACCTAACTCTCAACTTGACTCGAGTGACACACCCGACACGCTAGTACTATAACTGCATCAACCTGACTAGTGACACACCCCGGTACCTAACCACTCAACTTGACTCCGAGTGACACACCCTGGGTACCTAACTGCTCAACCTGACTAGTGACACACCCCGGGTACCTAACCACTCAACTTGACATGACACACCCTGGGTACCTAACTGCTCAACTATAACACCCGGGTACCTAACACTCAACTTACTAGTGACAACCTGGGTCCTAACCTCAACTGCTTCAACTTCCAACTGCTCAACTATTCCCATTCTCTTGTGACACACCCTAAGCACACCACCAATGCTGGATCTGACTCTTACACAACACACTCATCTAGTACCTACCTCCTTTATCCACACCCACTAATGACTAGAACCCCTCTAACACCCACCCCCCTGGTCAACTAATACACCAGCTTATATTAATCAACACACAAACCCTACATACAATCACACGCTTCACTTCTGAGCTTCTTCTACACGACACACTCTGCTGTAATTGCCTTCAGGGATGATAATTCAAGTGTTTTTGACTTGACTTGACTTGACTTGACTTGACTTGACACTCTGGGGCATGCCGCTAACGGCTTTCACCTGTGACTTTTAGCGACCCACCCCGGGTACCTGAACACCTGGACATCGACTAACCTCCCCCCCCCCCACCCACCTACTACCCCTTACCACTGTGCGTCACCCTGCCCACCCCTTACAGCCCCCAAGCTTACCTGAGAGAAGCAGCAGCAAGCAGAGCAGAGCAGTGCAAGTGTCGCCCTCCTTCCTTAATGCCACCACGCATGCGCACACATGCATGCATACAGTTTCCCTCCTTCCTCAATATCACAATACATGCACACACACGCACGAGCGCGCGCGCACACACACACCACGCATGCACCCACACATGCACACACCCACACATGCACACACACACACACACACATGCTAAATCCTGTTCTGCTCTTCACAGAGTAGGCCATCGTGTGCCGGTGGAACAGGTGACATTTACAAAACTGCATACACACGGGGACTGGATGTAAAAAAGCATTATTCCATTATCCTCGATATAAAAGAATAAAGAAATAAAGAAATAAAACAGCGTCACACACGCACACACACCTCAACACAACATACACAACCAGTAACAACAAACTGAAAGTAAACTGGCAGAACCAGACATGTGTCCACTCAGTAGCCCAGGTCTGTCTACTAGTTATATCAAAAAGATAGATAAAAGAAAAGAAAAGAAAAAGAAAAAGAAAAGAAAAGAAAAACTCCAGACAGCTGAATAACCCTACAAAATGACGAGGAAAGAAAGTAAATCACCAAAAATGACTTAACACCAACATACACAAAAAACCCTGCTGCTGAGTTTCGGTTCTACAGTTTCAAACTACAGTACAGACAAAACAGACAAACACAGTCTCCAAGAATGACATGGCTGACGACAAATTCATGAAATATTTTATTTCAGAGTAAAAATTTTCTATTTTGAATTTTTTAAGAGTTGAAATATGGCTTATGAAGAAGCTACATCGTAAGAAATTTCTGTACTATGTACACTTAAAAAAATAATAAATAAACAAAATGTAAGGAAGAGGGGAGGTGCAGTTACAATAACTAACAGGGTCACCTTAGTATCTATACATGTGTAGTTCAGAGCTCTCAAGACACTACGAATGAGCACATCTATAATTTGATACACTGACAGAAAAAAAAATAGTTTGTTCATAATTTTTGTTGTTGTTGTTGTTGTATATCCCCAAGTTAATTTTTGTTGTTGTATATCCCCTAGTTATTTTTCGTTGTTTATATCCCTTAGTTATTTTTCGTTGTTGTATATCCCCTAGTTATTTTTCGTTGTTTATCCCTTAGTTATTTTTTGTTGTTGTATATCCCCTAGTTATTTTTCGTTGTTTATCCCTTAGTTATTTTTTCGTTGTATATATCCCCTAGTTAATTTTTGTTGTATATTCCCTAGTTATTTTTCATTGTTGTATATCCCCTTGTTATTTTTTGTTTTATATATCCCCTAGTTTATTTTTTTGTTGTATATCCTCTAGTTATTTTTCATTGTTGTATATACCCTAGTTGTTTTTAGTTGTATATCCCCTAGTTAAGCGCTTTGATTTGTTTTTACAAGATATAGCGCTATACAAACTCCATGTATTATTATTATTATTATTATTAGTTGATTTTTGTTGTTGTTTATCCCCTTGTTATTTTTTGTTGCATATTCCCTAGTTTAACATCCTACTTTTCATTATTTCTTTATTCCTCTCTTTTTTGTTTCATTTTATTTTATTTTACTTTTCTGTTTTGTTTTAGTGTATATATCCTTGAGTTTTGGAACACCTACCAGCCACCTGGTTTGTTCTTTGCATCTCTAAAGATCAGAGCTATAATGTTCCCACTTCCTATTCCGTCTTTCTTCAGTTAACACAAAAATGTGTTTTCTATAACGTATGAAGATAATCTGATAGTAGTAGTAGTAGTAGTAGTAGTAGTAGTAGTAGTAGTAGTAGCAGGAGTAGTAGTAGTAGTAGTAACAGCAATAGTAGTAGTAGTAATAGTAGTAGCAATAGTGGTAGAAGTAATAGTAGCAGTAGTAATTAATAGCAGTAGAAGTAATAATAATAATAGTAGCATAGTAATAGTAGTAGTAGCAGTAGTGGTGGTGGCCATAGTAGTAGTAGTAGTAGTAGTAGTAATAATGGTAATAGCATAAGGAGTATCAATAGTAATAACAAAAGCAGTGGAAGTAGAAGTAGTGGCAGTAGTAGTGGTAGTAGAAGTAGAGTAGTAGTAAGTAGTGGTAGTGGTAGTAGTAGTAATAGTAGTAGTAGTAGTAGTATAGTAGTAGTAGTAGTAGTAGTAGTAGTAGTAAGTAGTAGTAGTAGTAATAGCAGTAGAATAATAATAGTAGCAGTAGTGGTGTAAACCATAGTAGCAGTAATGGTGGTAGCCATAGTAGTAGTAGTAGCAGTAGTAATAGTAATAGCATAATTAAGGCATCAATAGTAATAACAGAAGCAGTAGTAGTAGACGCAGAAGTAGTAGTAGTAGTAGTAGTAGTAGTAGAGTAGTAGTAGTAGTAGTATAGTAGTAGTAGTATAGCAGCAGCAGCAGCACAGCACAGTAGCAGTAGTAGTGGTAGTAGTACAGCAGCAGTAGTAGTTGCAGTAGTAGCGACAGTAGCAGTAGTAATAGATAGTGGTGGTGAGTAGTAGTAGTAGTAGTAGTAGTATAGTAGTAGTAGTAGTAGTAGTAGTAGTGGTAGTAGTGTAGTATGGTAGTAGTATGGTAGTAGTATGTAGTAGTAGTAGTAGTAGTAGTAGTAGTAGTAGTAGTATAGAGTAGTAGTAGTAGTAGTAGTGTGTAGTAAGTAGTAGTAGTAGTAGTAGTAGTAGTATAGTAGTAGTAGTGAGTGGTAGTGTAGTAGTATAGTAGTAAGTAGTAAGTAGTAGTAGTAGTAGTATAGTAGAGTATATAGTAGTAGTAGTAGATACCAAATGCAGCAGCAGCAATAGTCAGCATGACTGTATAGATCTCTCAAAGTCACAGTAGTAGTGGTAAAAGTAGTAAAATAGTGATAGCAGCAGCACCAGAAACAGTAGAACTAAAAGCAATTGTACCAGTAGTACAAGTACTAGTAAGCAGCAGAAGTAGTCTCTCAAAGTCACAGTAGTAGCAGCAGTAATAGTAGTAAAATGGTAATAGCAGCAGCATCAGAGACAGTAAAAGCAATTGTACCAGTAGTAGAAGTACTATAGCAGCAGTAAAGTAGTAAGCAGCAGAGAAGTAGTAGTGGCAGCAGAAGTAGAACTGGCTACCATCGTAGTCACAGTACTAGCAGTAGAAATAGAATTGGTCATTATTGTAGTCACAGAAGTAGAGTAGAAGAAGCAGCAGCAGAGGAATTGGTCATCATCGTAGTCACAGAAGTAGAAGCAGCAGTAGTAGAATTGGTCATCCTAGTCACAGTAGTAGCAGTAGAAACAGTAGTAGCAGTATTGGTCATCATCATCACATATACAGAAGCAGTCACATGGATCAATCAGTAAGCAGTAGATAGTAAAATACACACAGCAATAACCAGTTCTGTAATCAGGTTCCAGTAGCTTTTTCTTTTCTTCTGCACTGATGATATTTCGAGTTTTGAATTATAGTTTGGTTTGAAGCAGTTTACAGGGCCATCACACACCTGACATACAGGTTAGTCCGGGAGCTGGGGGAGGCCTGTCAGTATAAATAACACCCCCACCTTCTGGAAATTCTGTGCTACAAAACTCCCCTCTTCTCTATCCCTCTCTTTGTTTCTGCCTCGTTCTTTTCTTCCGTCACCTCCTTCTTTGTCTATTTTCTGCCTTCTTGGTCCATTCTCCTGCCTTTTTTCCAAGAGAGACTTAAACCAGATAACAACTCTCTCCCATGCCAAAGATCTGATGGATGTGCTGGGCCTGACTTGTCAGGCGTTTAACTTAACAGCAGTGCCAACACCACAGTTTCACTCATACTACAGACAAATGAGTTGCGGTCTGAGTGTTGGAGGAAGAAGAAGAAGAAGCGATTAGAAGGTGACCATGCATTCAAACATTCCACTTCTTAACAGCCTATACACCGAGCTCAGACCTACCACTTTCTGAAATTATAGATGCATGTTTGTTCTGCACTATCACCCCCCAAAATCCGCCACGACCACCACCCCACTTCCCAAGTTCCCCTTACATCGTTCCCCTCCCCTAGGCAAGCGCGGCGCACAGCACGCACACACACACACCTCTCTAAATACACACAAACAAAATTTTAAAACAACAACGAAACGAAAACGTTCACCCTTGGTTAAAAACAATTACATGAAAGGGTAAAAAAAAAAAAAAAAGAACCCCCCCCCCACAAAACAACCTCACACAACAAAACAAAAACAAAAATTCTTTCATGCAATCTGATATGCATTTCCCCTCCTTCCCCCCTCCCCCCCCCCCTTTCTTTCTTGTTCGGCCAAAAACAAACAAAATGAAGAAGAAGAAAATAAAGGAGAAGAAAAAGATTGCTTGAGTGAGCTACAGGTGGGGTTTTTTGTTTGTTTGTTTGTTTTGAGTTCTGGGGAAAGGAGGGGGGGGGGGGGGAGGTGTTCAAAATGTTTGTTTGTTTCACTTTTGTTTTGCCTTTATATTGTGGAGGAAAGGGGGTTAACTGAGATGTTTATGTGCATACTTTAGCTTCAAATTCCATTTGCTTGTTATTCCATTCATTTTCTTTCAAACTGTATTTAACCATCCCCCCCCTCAAAAAAAAAAAAAAATCAGAGTGTGGAATGACAAAATACAGAGAGAAAGGGTGGGTGGGTGTGGGGGGGGAGAGATGCTTCCAGAAAAAAAGAAAAAAAAAAATTAACTGCATATTTTTGGGGTTGTTTCCCTTGTCATTCTCTTCCTTCAACCGCAATTTTATCAAAATTATATTTACGTCTCAAATTAACATGCATAACTGCAAAATCCTGAATTTTGCTCCCAACTCCTTTCCACCTCCTCTTTCTCTTATTTTACGAAGGTTTATTTATTTGCTTGCTTATTTTTCGCACCAACACACTTTCTCTTCACTTTCTCTTCGTTTATTTGTTTGCCATTTTTGGGGGCACAACTCTCTCTCTCTTTTGTCTCTCTCTCTGCGTCTCTCTCTCCCTCTCTCTGTCTCTGTGTGTGTGTCCTCTCTCCCTCTCTCCTCTCTGCCTGTCTGCCTTCTGTCTGTCTCTCCCTCCCCTCCTGTCTCTGTGTGTGTCGTTTTCTCTCTTCTCTCTCTTGTCTCTGTCTCATCTGTCTCTTCTCCCCTCCCCTCTTCCCCCCCCCTCTCTCCTCTCTCTCCCCCCTCTCTCTCCTCCCCCTCCCCTGTCCTAAACCCCTTTGAGGGCTGACTGAGAAACTGCAGTGAATTTTGGAAGCAGCCGTGTGAGTTGGGCCAGTTAAACCTCATGCGTGGTGCCCATCCTTCCCTCTCTCTCTCTCTGGATCACATGCTCTTTGCGTGTTCCTGACCTCAATAGCCATACCACTGGCCACTTCCGGCTTAGTTTTTTTTTCTTGAATGAAATTTGGACTGGGCTGTTGTGTGTGTCTTGTTGCTGTCTGTTGTTTTTTGGTTGTTTTTTTTGTTTTAAGCATAATGCACAAGATGTTATAGCCGCCGCTGTAGTCTAGTGGTTAGGGCGTTGGACTCATAATCTAAAGGTTGCGGGTTCGATCCCAGCTTTCGCTATGGCGTTGTGCCCTTGGAAAAGGCACTTCACGGCTATTTTCTCACCCCACCCTGGTGAAAAAGGGGTACCAACCTTGTGTTGGGGGTTAACCCTGCGATAGACTGGCGTCCTATCCAGGGGGAGTCTATGACTCTCAGTCACTTCACGCCACAGAAACCGGGATAAGCACCGGCCTGATGAGCCTTAGGCTCGGACAGACTTTAACAAGATGTTATGCTGGTGTCTGCGCACAGGACCTTGGAATTCTTTTTTTTTTTTTTTTTTCATTCTTCAGCTAGAGCTCTGAGGTTCACCGATGGTGAGATTTTCATGTATCTGACTGCCTACAAACCCATCAAAGTACTTTTAGGCAGCTGCATTCTGGTGTCAGGGAGTTTATATAATATCATCCCAAGAACTTGCAGCAGGAAATGTATAGAGTTGGAATCAAGTGTCAACAGAGAAAAAAAAAAAAATCCCTCCAACAGACAGCTTAGCAAAGCAGAGACTCAAACCCACACCCTCCAATTACAAGTCTGACACTCTGACCCTGCTGAGTTCTTCATTTTACTTTCCCTTCCCCCTTCCTACCTCCCCCCCCCCCCCCCCCACCCCCTGCCCAATCACCTCCACCACCACACTTCTTCCCAACATACCCTAAGATGTCAAAAGTTCCAATTTTTCCCTCTGCCGATTTGCTCCTGTTGATTCAACCCCAGAGAAATCCAATGGCATTTTTGGCACAGTGGTTAGTGCAGTGGGTTCTAGGTACGAAGTTTGTGGTTCGAGACCCAGAAGAGGCACGATGAATCTGATTTCTCAGCCTGTGGCTGGCTCCTATCTACGCCTGAGTCATTGTGAGTGTGCTTTGGGCTCAGTGGGAAGAGAGAGCCTACGCAGTTGAAATGATTACAAACAGCACACACACACACACACACATGCACACATGCATGCACACACACACATACACACACACATACACACAAAGACAAAACCAAAACCTCAATCAAACAAAAAAAGAACACAAACCAAACAAGCAGACACACACACAAACTTCCATCCTACCCCCCCCCCCCCCCCCCCCAAAAAAAATGTTATGAACATCTGAACTATTTTCCCCCATATATTCTCCGTCAACAAAAACAGGGAAAAAAATACCTCCCAAACAAATCAATCCCTATTTCACACAAATTTAACCAAAAGGAATGAAACTCTGAACAAAAATACCTCGCCGACAAATCAGAAATAGAAAATACTGTCTACCTGTGAAGATTCCATAGTTTGAGGTTAATATCAATTTAATTAAGCGTCTGCTTTTAACTGAATACAACTAGACAGCTATCCTGATTTCTTTTTTCCTTTGCTTCTAAATTCAGAGAGCCAAAAAAAACAGAAGTCTAAATCAGTTCTGCAAACAGGCCATGGAGCTCACTTGTCTTCACTCCTAGGTTCAAACACTGAGATTCACCAATAATATTGCATAAGAACAGGTAGTGGCCACCCCAGCGTTGTTAAATAATAGCAATGTATGGAATTTGATATAACGCTGAATCTTGTAAAGCAAAAAAAAAAAAAAAATCAAAGGGCTTAGCGTTGAGCGTGGTTGCCTTGTGGATGGGTGACCGGATCAACTGTAACTGATATTCTTACATGTTTGGGGTTTTTTGTACAGGAAAATAAGAGTATTCAAGATTATAGAGGCTGGACCTGTAAAAAAAAAGAAAAAAAAAAGGAATTTCCCGGGGGGAAAGGGGGGGGGGGGGGGGGGGGGGGGGAGGGGCACGACAGACAGAGAGAGAGGTTGAAAGGGAACAGGCATTACTTCTATATCTTAAAAGTTAAAAGAAAACTTTTTAAAACAACAATAATAATGAGTCAGTATTACTTAAATAGTTACATCGGCAACTTTGTCATTTGGATTTTATATATGCAATACACTTGTGCAATGCTGGTGCTGTGATTAACTTAATGGCTACGTCCTCCCCAAAATTGAAATGGTGGGCAAGGTGGACAAACGGTCGCACAAGAAAAATCTCACTACTGATGAACCCCGGAGCTCTAGATGAGGAGTGAAAAACAAAATGGCTACAACCAGATGACAAGTCCTTTCTTTGTAATTACACTGTTTGATGCCATACTAATAAAATCAACTGAATATCTTGTCTCACATCATATCGTCTGAGGTGTAAATGTTGTCTCCTCCACTAACAACAAACAAACAAAATAAATCAATGAAAATATATGCTGATTAATGAATAATTAAATTGATCTTTGATGTATGATGAATAAGGCACTAAAATCTTTCTAGTCTCACACTGAACTTTTTTTTCTATTGAAAGACTGCAGATTTCAAAACAAAAATCAAATTCTCTCCGCACTGTTGTGGTGTGTGTGTGTGTGTGTGTGTGTGTGTGTGTGTGTGTGTGTGTGTGTGTGTGTGGTGTGTGTGTGTGTGTGTGTGTGTGTGTGTATACGTGCGTGCGTGCGTGCATGGTGTGCATGGACCTGTGCATGTGTTTGAAAGTGTCATATGTGTTCGCCTGGATGCTTTAAAAAAATGAAACTTTTAAAACACTGTGAGCACTTAAATTGCATTAACCCAGTCTAAGAATGCCCCCCCCCCTCCTCCGAAGCTAAACATCCCCCCCCCCAAAAAAAAATTATTTAAATTTTTTTTTTAAAAAAACAACAACCAACCAACAATAAAAGCAAGTACTTAAAAAATGCCCTCACCCCTCCCTAAAACTTTTTTCAGTTTTCCTAAGATATGCCAGGCTAAATTTGTATTTTATCTTTAGTTTCAAAAGTCTAGGTTTAAAAACTGCCTTGATAAAACATTAAAAGTGCTTTTTCTTTTTGTTGTCGGAAAATTTCCCCTTCTTGCTGACAATGTTTCTGACATTACTCTTCATTTCTATCACCACTATCTTTTGACAAAGCATGGGCATATAAGTGTGTGTGATTTTGCATACACAAACAATCGTTATTGGTACATATTTTTCTTTGCATGCAGGTTGTGTATGCATAGATTTTAAGACAGACATTTTCTTTTTCTGATGTTTCTATCAAATAAATAAATGATCAACACATTTTTGGTGTGTGTGTGTGTGTGTGTGTGTGTGTGTGTGTGTGTGGTGTGTGTGTGTGTGTGTGTGTGTGGGCCGCGCGCCGCAGGTGTGCATCTGTGCACGTGTGTGTATGTTCAGCTAAGATACTAAAAATTAAACATGAAAACAAATTAACAAGAAAAAAAGCCACAAGATCAGAAATCTATTTTTTATACAGAAAAAAATTAGAGAAAAAAAAAACGCCTGAGCATTACATGCAAGCTATCCTATTTAGGATTATTTGTTCATAAATGGTATTTTTTCTGTATTATTAAAAGGATTGGGCTTTTTAAAAATTATTATTTCTTTTTATTTCTTTCAACTTTTAAACACCCGCCTCATCTTTTTCATAATTTTACCTACTTTACTTCCTCGCCTATGAAACAAAACAAAACAAAAAAAACCCAACAACTACAACAACAAACAAATAAAACAACAAACAAACAAAACAACAGACAAAAGTTTTCAAGTTTTTTTACAAAACATTTTAATGCAATCTTGGCATTTTATTTTCCTGCTCAAAACTAACAAACAAAAAAACACAACCCCTCCACCCCACACCCTCCCACTCATCTCTTACTGAAAGCTAACTTAAAAAAAACAAACAAAAAAAACTGAGCTAAAGAAGAAAGAGGGGAGAGGGGGGAGAAGGGGGGGGGAGATAGGAAAAGGTCTTACAAACTCATAATAAGAAACATATGGACAAGAAACAAAAACTATAACAGAAGAAAGCTCATATAGCAAATACTGGTAAAGAATGCAAATTCTTTTTTTTTTTACGACAGTAATAAGTTAGGGTGTTTGGGTTGTTTTTTTTATAAGTGCGTGTGTGTGTGTGTGTGTGTGTGTGTGTGTGTGTGTGTGTGTGTGTGTGTGTGTGTGTGTGTGTGTGTGTGTGATTTTATTCTTTATTCTTTTATTTCAAGGATAATGGAAAAAGCACTTACATGCTTTTTTACATCCAGTCCCTTTGTGTATGCACTTCTGTCAATTTTGTCATCCATTACCACCTACACAATGGCCTACTCTTCCAAAGAGCAGAACAGGTTTTAATGTGTGCGCAAGATGCTCTGCATGTGTTCGTACACAGGACCTTGGTTTAGTCTCATCCAAAAGACTTTTCAGGGAAGTGGAGTCTGCACTGATGTTAACGCTAGAGGGAAAATCCTCTTGAACAAGATTCTAACCCAGGTCAGCAGATCACGAGCTCATCACTCTAACCAACAGGCTTGTGTGTGTGTGTGTGTGTGTGTGTGTGTGGTGTGTGTGTGTGTGTGTGTGTGTGTGTGTGTGTGTGTGTGTGTGTGTGATGTGTGTGTGCAAGTACATGTGAGTGCAACTACAAAAATTGAGCATGTAAGTATGTGCGCACCTTTAAGTGTGTACCTGTGCATGTATGTGCACACATGCATGTATGCATTGGTATTGTGTGTGTGTTGTTTTGTGTGTGCGTGCGCATGTGTGTGTGCGCGCATCTGTGTGTCTGTGTGTCTATGCACACATGCATGAGTCTGTCTGTGCGCACGCAAACTCACCGCAAAGGCAAGAAAGACACACAAACAAAAATGTAAGTCATAAAAAACTAACAAACAACAGAAAGACACAGACAGACAGACAGACAGACAGACAGACAAGGTAGGACACTGTTGTTTGTGAAACAAAGATAAAACTGGGGGGATGAGAATAAGATTCAAGGATGCTTTCCACAGCAACAAAACAATGCAATAAATCATGCAAATATGAACGGCCAAAAAAAAAAAACCCAAAAAAAAAAAGAACAGAAAAAATACTAAAAACCCAGACAGACAATTTATGATTGAATTGAATTCCTTTATAAAAATCCCCTGATTAAAAAAAAATAATAATAATACAGTACTTTGCACACAGAGCACATACACCTACTCGCATGAAAAACACAAATTAAACCTGTTATGAATATTCACATGCACACATGTGAATGCATGCACATACACCCACTCACTCACTCACGCATGTACGCACGCACGCCCATACACACACACACAATCTAACCTAAACTGCTCTAAACATTCACCAAAAGCACATCACCATATAAAAACTATTCTACCACACACACACACACACACACACACACACACACACACACACACACACACACACGTGACAAAGCATGCACAAATAACAAACACAAAACAAAAACATAATAATCACTTCTACCACCACCACCACCACCACCATCCTTCAAAAACATTTTTTTACCCCTGCAGGTTTTGTAACAATAATCAATGACGCAAAAATCCCCATCCCCTCCCCCCCCTTCGCTCCCCAAATGCCCCACCCCCCTCCTCCCTCTCTTTCCTTTTTCATTTCTCACCTGTATGGCTTCGGGCCTAAAATTGCAACCACATCCCCCTCCCCTCCCCTCCCCCCAACTTACCCCCATCCCCTCTCCTTCCCCCCCCCCCTCTCTCCCTTCCAAGCACCCCCCCCCCCCCTCCCATCATCCTAACAAAGTCAGGCTTCCTCACCTGTGTGGCACTACAATCATGTAACACAATGAGGAAAACCTCTCTTCTCTTCTCTCTCTCTTTCTCTCAATTCTTCTCCCCATCCTATAATATTCTCATGGATAAAAACTTTCCACTGTATCTGAAAGAAGAGGGGAAAAAATGGGTTGGGTTCTCTCTCTTTTTTTTTTTTTGTAAAGGGAGAGAAGGGAGAAAGATGGAGAGAGAGAGAGAGAGAGAGAGAGAGAGAGAGAGAGAGAGAGAGAGAGAGAGAGAGAGAGAGAGAGAGAGAGAGAGAGAGAGACACAGACAGACAGACAGACAGAGACAGAGACAGAGACAAAGACAGACAGACAAAGACAGAGAGAGCAGAGAGAAGAGAGAGAGTGAGAGAGAGAGAGAGTGTGGAGAGAGAGAGAGAGAGAGAGAGAGAGAGAGAGGAGAGAGAGAG
>CM060348.1:11855757-11865757 GCA_030674155.1 Stramonita haemastoma
AACTTAAAGTTTTCCAAATAGTGGTCCATCTTAGACGGCACCGCTCATCGTGCACCCATCTACTCAACGCTCATTGTCACACACACAACAAAACCACATCATCTCATAATCAATTGGATTCTCTGAAAATATTCCTTTTTTTTTTTTCTCTTCCAAAGTTTCACAAAATGTTGTGGGGTTGTTGTTTTTTTATGTTATGTGCAGTGTCAAGTCTTCTTGATTCTGATCATATCAATAGAACAGTAAGAGCAGCATGAATTTCATGAAATTTTGAGTGAAAGGGTTACTAGAAAATATCGGATAGGCTGAATTATTACAAAGTATCTGATTGGCTGAATTATTACAAATGCTCTGATTGGCTGAACTGGATTCTAACAGATTGACTGACACTTTTAACAGTGTAGACATTAGAAAATATAATATTAAAAAATTACCCCCCCCAAAAAAAATTGGCTGAACTTGGTTCTAACACTATGGATGTATCTGATTGGCTGAAGTATATTTGATTGGATTGGCTGAACTCGATTCTAACAATGTAGACATCAAATGAAAAATAGAACATATCTGATTAGCTGAAATATTACAAAATATGATTGGATGAACATAATTCTAATTAATACATATACTACGATATAGCTGATTAGCTGAAAGAACTCTAAGCAAAGAAATACACCAACAAAAAATATAACTTGACAAGATGAATGTGATTTCGATGGCTGAAATATTAGAAAGTATATGATTGGCTGAAATATTTTGAAATTTCTGATGGGCTGAAACAAGAGGAAATATCTAACTGGTGGACCTTTTAGAAAATATATGACTGGCTGAACTTGATTCTAACAATGTAAATAATAGAAAATATCTGATTGGCTGAAAAAAAAAGGAAATATCTGATTGGCTGAAAAAAAAAAAGCTGATTGGCCGAAAGATTATAAAGTATCTGATTGGCTGAAATGATTGTTCAAAAAAACAAACAAACCGTGATTAGCAGAAAATATTAGGAAATATCTGATTGGTTGAACTTTTAGAAAAAAAAAAAAAAAACACCTCATTGGCAGAAATATCAAAAACACTAATTGGCTAAAATGTTATAACATTTCTAACTGCCTGAAAAGACACAGTGATCACATTGAAAGAATGGATCATTACAGCTCTCTTCTTCAAAGTCTTTTTCTACTGGACTGAATTTTCTAAGCTGATCTTTTGAAGATATCTTCTGGGGATAAAATGATCGAAGAAGGCCTAAGGTGATCTGAAATTTATATTTTTAAAAAAAAGATTTTTTTTCCTCTCTGTTTTCACCTACTGTTCTTAAAAAGACCTATACCACTGACACATCCACAAGGGTACGGAGCAAATCTGCTGCCATGATTTAATATAGATGAAAAAGAAGAAGAAAAAAAAGAAGAAGAAAAGGAACCTCACAGAAAAAAGAAAGACTATAAAGAATCATCACTCAACAATATAACTAGAGCACATAAAGAAAACACAGCAGCATCTAAAGAGAAATAAATAAAATCAAGGCTTAAAAAGAACGAGGGAGTTGAATATGTTGCGAAGATGGGTATTGATTCAAGTCTAGGTTGGTCGTACCAAACTCCAATCCCACTCCATTCTGTTCCGAAGAGTCTAGACCAATTACATCAAATTCAGATCAACCTCTATTCTGTTCCTAACTATAAAAAGCAAACATGTAAAATTGACCATTTTGAAATAATGCCATCAAGTAAGTAAATTCACTGATGAAGCCGACAGCGGTGCTTTCTCTGAAAGTTTTGATTTTATCTTTTGATATAAAGGTGCTTACAGATTTTTTTCTCTCGGAGGTTTTGTTTTGTTGTTGTTATTCTTGGGTTTTTTGTTGTTTTTTTTTCCTTTGTCTCTGTGTGTATGTGACAGAAATTGTGTCCACCTTAATCCAGACCCATAAACTGCTATGACAAAGTCCCTACAAACATATTAAACATCTCAACAAATATCTGGCTACAAGCCTAACCAACACTTAGGATGATTTCCCCTTAACAACCTGAACAAAGTTCACATATATTTATTCCATCTTCAAGAATCTTTCCGATAAAACACTTCTTGGGCTGATTTTTCTCTCTTTTTTTTATATAAAGCTTTTTTTTATTATTAACTCCAACTCTCTAACAAAAAAAAACAAAACAAAAAAAAGTTTATGATTAACTGCACAAATGTAAAATACTGTACTACGACATCTACAACATCTCTAAACTTTTTCTCTTCTCCTCCCCCCAAAAAAAGACTCAAAAGAAACCGCACCGTAATAAGAAACCTCCACGAAACGCAAAGAACATCACCGGGGCTAATATCAACGGCACAAAAAAAGACTCCTCCTGCTGCTGCTTTTTTATCCATCCATCCAACAACGTACTTCTCACATACTCTCTCCACCACCACTACTACTGGTATCTAGTTGCTGCGAGCCTCAGAACACGTTAAAAAATACCTCCTCCGCCAACCACCACCACCACTACGAGCATCTCCTCCACCATCACAAATTCGGACGGACACATGTTGAAACTTTTGTTGTTGCCACACGACACATACACATACACATACACCGGTATACCACCCCAAAAAACACACCCCCAAAAATCTCACGCTCGGCTAAACCAGCCGTATCACCTGATCAATCACAAACTTTCTGCCAAAGCCTCTTCATTCCCTAGTTTTGAAAATTAAAAGAGGCAAGCACAAGTTTACACACACACACACACACACACACCACACACACCAGGGAAAAAAAAGAAGAAAACTTTGTGTGGGGAGGAGGAGGGTGGGAGGGAGGAGAGGGAGAGGGGGGGGGGGGGGTGGTGGAGGATCCCAAACAAAAGAAAACGAAATCAGCCACAGGCTACACATTCAGAGATATTCAAGGTTGCTTCAACCGTTTAACACCAATGAAGTGAGTGAGTGGTGCACCCCCCCCCCCCTCCTCCTCTGATGCAAAAAATAACAAAAACAAAAACAAAGAAAAAAGAAAGAAGTCGATGATTGTATGTGTGTTGCTGCTGCTGCTGCAACGAGGAAAAGAAGAAGAAAAGAAGAAAGAAAAAAATTAAAAGAAATGAGAGGCAAAAAGGATGAAGAGAGAGAGAGAGAGTGTGGGGGTGGGAGGAGATTGGGGTGGGGGGGTGGGGGGGGGGGAAGGAGGAGGAGAGCAAACACTCCAGTCATAAACCCTCTACAATCCTGCCTTGGTAAAGACAGGCAAAACTGGGGGGGGGGGAGAGGGGAGAGAGAGGGAGGGGAGAGGGAGAGAGCAGGAGGGAGGGAGAGAGAGAGAGAGAAGAGGTGGGGGAGAGACAGAGAAGTGGAGGAGGGGGGGAACCCACATCAATATTTTTTTTTTAAGTTTCTTCTAACTTTTTTCCCTCTCTCTCTCTCTCTCTCTCTCTCTCTCTCTCTCTCTCTCTCTCTCTCTCTCTTCTCTCTCTCTCTCTCTCTTTTTCTCTCCTTTTTTCTTTAAAAAAAAAATGTCCTAGCCACATCAATACTTCCCACCAACAGCTTTTAAAAAAAAAAAGGGGGGGGGGAGGGGGGGGGAAGAAAAGAAAGAAAACCCTGTAAATAAAATAAAAAAAAGTTTTTAAAAAAAGAAAAAGAAGAAAAGAAAAATAGACTAGCAGTCCGATTTTTTTCTTAATTCAGTCAGACGTTCCTTCTCCCTCCTTCCCCTACCATCCTACTCTAACCTTTCATGTTCACCCACCCTCCCCCCCCCCCCCCCCCCTCCCTCCCTCCTGTCTTCTTTTTTTATTCCTCCCTCCCTCCCTCCCTCCTTCCTCTCTGTTTTCTTTTCCCCCAAGGACTTTCCTTCTTTTATGAGGTTTTTTTTTTTTCTTTTCCTTCTTTACTTTTTTTTTTTAACCCCCCCCCCCCCCCCCCCCTCTCCCTCCCCTGTCTTTTTTAACAACTTTTTTTTTTTTTTTTTGTTAGCAGGGAAAGATTCAGATCGATGGATGGTGGTATCCACTACCGTTGCGAAAAATGTACGATTGGTTAGGAAATGATTGTTCGGCTTGCTAAAAAGAGAAAAATCTTCTGTATGATTGGGTAGAGAATGATTGTAGCCTGCTACACAAGTCGGAGAAAGTGTGATTGCCTGGAAAAAGATTGTCCGAGATAGGGAAAAAGTATTTAAAAAAAAAGAAAAAAAAAAAGAAAAAGATGTAAGATTGAATTGAAAATGATTGTTATGTATTAAAAGTGCAGTGTTGTGGGGGAAATGTGTTAATCTGTGTGAGAAATAAATAAAATTTGTGTAAAAAATGGTTGAATTTGAGTGAAAATAGGAAAATTTGTGTAAAATTAGTTAAATTTGTGTAAGAAATAGTTCAATTTGTGTGCAAACTAATCACATTTGCGTGTGAATTTTTTTCTCTCTCTCTATGCAAAAAAAACAAAAACAAGTATGCATGCACATAGAAAATATTATCATTTATTAATTTTCTTTTATGAATAAGACTGGTTGGTAATGAACTTCCATTATCATACAGAAAAAAAAAGGGTTTTAAAAAAAAATTCACCAAAACTGCTGTCCTATATTTTAAAGAAAAACAAGTGTTTGTTTGTTGTTGCTGTTGTTGTGGCATGTTCCACATCTTAATTAACACCCTCTGACATATCACCCAAAGAATCTGCTTTCTGTCTTGCTCATTTCATCTGGAAATCACTGTGAGATTGTAACTTGTACACACTGCATGAGAAGTTTGAGGTTATGGCTCTTTTCATGTACCTTGCCATAAAGGCATCCATACTCCAACTTCAGAGGATTTTTTTCTCTCCTATATTACAAGACAGAGAACAACTTGTTATGCTAAGAGCTTGTCATGGCTGAGGGAAATCTGAACACAACATGTTTATTGAAAAAAAACAAAAACAAAAAACAAACAAACAACAACAACAAAAAACCAACCCTAGTTTGATGTGGTTTCGCACTTAGTTACATCAATAACTTGACACAGCTTTTGGCCTGGTTGATGTGTGTGTGTGTGTGTGTGTGTGTGTGTTGTGTGTTTGTGTGTGTGTGTGTGTGTGTGTGTGTGTGGTGTGTGTGTGTGTGTGTGTGTGTGTATCTATTTTAAAAAGATTGCAAAGAAAAGCAATTAAATGCATGAAAAGTTTTTTTTTTTTAATTACATCACAATTTTTTTTAAATTGCAATTACTGAAAAGAACCAAATAATAAAAAAACAAATTTCTAAAATGCCGAAAATGATTCAAACAAAACTTGTGGGTTTAAAAACCAAAGAAACAGTAAACAAAAACATGCGACAGCATTCAAAAGCTTTGTCTACCCTTGAGAAAACTGTCTAAATGAATGGAAACATAATTGTTCACTGCTATTAGAAAAAAAAAAAAAAGTGCAATTAGATGGGAAAAGGATTGGGAGGTTGTTATTCACAGATCCTTCATAAATAATCGATTCTGGCTAATTCACACACGCACATCAAAACACACACACACACATGCACACACACACACACAAACACACACACATGCACGCATGTACAACATGCATGCACACACGCATCTCACACACACTATCACACACACACACACTCTCTCACACACACATGCACCACACATGCGCACGCACGCAATGACACACTCGCATGCATGCACGCACGAATGCATTCATAGCTGTCAGTTGAACAAAGAGAGGAAAGATTTCTTGTTTTCTTCTTCCTTCCTTTCTTTTTTTCTTAACTTAGAATCATCCCAAATGAGGAATACATGGGGAAAGTAACACAGTCGAATAGCACATTTTTACTTTTACCGTCAGAGATCTGATCATGTAAAGCGCATATGCGCGCATGCGCGCCACACTTACACACGAACAACACCACACACACACACACACAAACACACAGCATCAAACGGGCTTAACAGATCTGATCCAGTACCTTCTCCAGGTGATAACAGTTTGTAACTTGCTGGAGATTTATGATTAAAACCTGTTCTCACCTGTGCCAACCATGTAATTTGAACAGCAGTCCTCACAACAAAAATCAGAAATTAAAAAATTTTTTTTTTTTAAATTTAGCAGTTGTGTGCATCATTGGTTGTTACAAGCAATAACTGTAACAACACGCTCTTCCCTTTTTTTCTTTTAAATCTTTATTTTTTTTTTTTTTTTTTAAGAAACAAATAAATGGATAAATGAAAAATCTCCCTACACAACCCAGGGGTCATTACAACAGCTGTGAACTCCATCACAGTCTCTAACCTTGAGAACGGATGACAAAATTTACAAAACTGCATACACACAGGGACTAGGGACTGGATGTAAAAAAGCACACCAGTGCTTATTCCATTATCCTTGAAATAAAAGAATAGATAAATAAATAAAATAAACCTGACTTCTCCCATAACTCCTTGAGGAGCCATTGGGACACTGCACTGAAGTTTTCAGGCAGTGTGTCAATGGGCAAGTTGAACCTGGTGGAGCCCATCCCTCTCCAGGTACAGGGTGGTGTTGGTGTCATCCATGCCACTAGCCATAGCTTGCTCTACTCTTCAACGAAAAGTGGATGGGGTTTTGACATGACCCCAAGTGTTCTGCTTGCATTTGTATACGAGATCTTGGTTTACGGTTTCATACAAGGACTTTCAAAGTTCTGAACTTTCAAAGTTCTGAATATACCTCATATTTCAACCCTTTTTGTTCTTCTTCTTCTTCATCAAACAATCAGACAGCAACTATTGTTGCCTGTCATACGAGAGAAAATGTGTTGCGCAGCCAAACTACAATACAGTGCATCTGATTTCGGCATCAGGAGATAATTAGTATCTGATAAATCTTTCTGGGAGAAAGGCAGAGGAATGGACCACAAAGGTAGAAAATAGACAAGAAGGAGGTGACAGAAAAAAAAGGATCAAGGCAGAAACAAAGAGGGGGATAGAAAAGAGGGAACTCCTAGCAACGATATTCCTGAAGTTCGGTGATGCTATAAACACTGACAGACCCTCACTCGCCATGGGAAAACCATTTTCATCAGTAATCTAATTTACCTTTTTTTATTTATTTTATTTATTTTTTTAATGTCACAGGTTAGGATTATGGACAAAATCTTTGCAAGTGAAACAGCACTGTTGTGCCCTAGAAATTATCAGTTCTGTGCCTGGTTTTGCCCTTGGAGAACTTATCAGTTTTATGCTTGGTTTACTGGCATCCAAGAATGCTTTCAATACACACAGAGAAGCTTCTTTCCACATGAAACAGGAACTTCAGCACCTCACCTACAAAAATCAGATCATGAACTGGGTAGGTATAATGAAAAGAAGGTGTAGTCTATTGTGCAGTTTTGTATTGTCACATGTATTGGTATTGTTTTGTTTTGCAGTATATATAAATTGTGTGCAATGCATTGTATCTTTCATATTGTATGTCTGTATGGTACCATACTTAGTGGAGTGTAGTGGAGTGGAGTGGAGTGGTGGGGGGGGTGGGTGGGTGGAGTGGAGTGGAGTGGAGTGGAGTGATGTAGTGGAGTGTAGTGTAGTGCTTGTAGTGCTTTGTATTGCTTAGTAGTACTGTACTGTATTGTATCGCTTGTAGTGTAGTGTAGTGTAGTGTAGTGTAGTGTAGTGTAGTGTAGTGTAGTGTAGTGTAGTGTAGTGTAGTGTAGTGTAGTGTAGTGAGTGTAGTGTATTGCTTTGTATTGCTTAGTAGTACTGTACTGTATTGTGTCGCTTTGTATTCTATTTTATACTATTTTAGGTCAATTCAAATTTCTCTGAGTGTAACTCGGGCTGCTTTCCTCATATCGGTGTTAATTTCACTTGTCTGCATATGCATGTTTTCCTGGGATCAGTAGATTTTGAAAATTTCTGCAACATTACTTTTTTTTAAATCCAATACCTTCATGATTAAAACACACAACACAACACACACCACACACGCACGCCGCCGCACGCAGCACCAGCACACACACGCACACACACACACCACACACCCCACACACCACACCCGCACACACACACGCACACCACACGCACACACACGCACCCACAGCACACACAAACACAACACACACCAAAAAAGCCTATTAGTTGAAAGGTTTTTCCACAAAGTTTTTTGTGTTTTTTTTTAAATGACGATTTTACATCAGTTTAGAAAATATGTATACATTTTTCTAATGACCAACTTTTCATCATAAAAATAATTTTATCCAGTAGGGCCAATCTAATAGGGGGAGATAAACTTCGGCAGTTATTCATGCACTTTTAGCAAACTAGCGAAATGAAAACAAACACATAAAATCCCCCCCCCCCCCCCCCCCCCCTGAGAAAAACAAACAAGTTAAAACCAAAAACAAAATTAAAATATGGGACTGGTTTTTTTGTTTTTTTTTGCTTTAAAAAAGTTAATGTATGTTTTCATGTATCCTGCTTCAGTAGATAAATAAATATATATGAATTTTAAAAAGATAAATAATAAAATTATAAAAAAACTATATATCGAAAACGGTAAGAAGAGAATGTTAAAATGGCTTGCTACCCAGCTCTTGTTTCTTTCTTCGTGTATTTTTTTCCTTTTTTTTTCTTTTAGGGGGGAAGGGAGGGGGAGCTGGTATTTTTATCGATTCTTTTTTTTCCTCTCTTTTTTTTTTTTCTTCAGATGCTCTTCCTTTCTAATGCGGAAACGATTCAGACTTACCACTGCCAGTAGAGTGTGTGTGTGTGTGTGTGTGTGTGTGTGTGTTGTGTGTGTGTGTGTGTGTGTGTGTGTGTGTGTGTGTGTTGTGTGTGTTTTGTTATGTGTTGTGGTGTGTGGGGTGAAAAGAGAGAGAGAGAGAGAGAGAGAGAGAGAGAGAGAGAGAGAGAGAGAGGAGAGAGAAGAGAGAGAGAGAGAGAGAGAGAGAGAGAGTGTGCAAGTGTGTATGTGTAGTAACGTGTGTGGGGTGTGGGGGGGGGGGGGGGGGGGGGGGGGGGGGGGGGGGGGGCATGTGTGTATAACTTGAGTGTGTGCATGTGTGTGTATGTGTATGTGTGCATGCATGCATGTGCATTCATAATATGTGTGTGAACACTACGTGTGTGAACACATGCATATGTGCATGCCTGCAAATGTACATGTGTGCTCATGTATGTGTATAAGCATGTAAGTGAAGTGTACGAACGTATATATATATATATAATATATATATATATATATATATATATATATATATTATATATATATATATATATGTTCACATAGCAATTTTCTTGTTAACGTTTTCCCATACAGAAACCAATTTGGCAGGATTATATATATAATTATAAGAATATGGCCTTTCATACGTGTTCCCATAACAACGACTATATTCCGACGATGGATAGCTTTAGAGGAGAGCCATTTCTACATAATGGGAGATAAACCTCCATTACAAAAAAAAAAGAAAAAAAAGATATTACCTCCCATGGAGAGTATTTTAATTTGGTAAGTGTCTTTATTGTTTTGTTTTGTTCGTTTTTTGCCGTCTTTTTTTTTTTTTTGTTTATTTCTTTTGTGGTTGTTTTGTGTTTCTTTTGGTTTTGTTTTCTTCTTGTTTGCTTCTGCCTTAGTTTTGTTCAGTGGTTGTTGGGGGGGTTTGTGTTGTTGTTTTGTGGTTGTTTATGGGGTTTTTTTTGTTTTATGGTCTGGCTATTTATGTTTTTTTGCTTTGTGTTGTGTCTGTGGTAGAGGCTTCAACGCGGGCTTGATCCCCAGTGGTCAAATCATAAGCACAATGTTCTAACCACTAGGCTATCCTAACCCCCAGCTTTCCTTCTAAAAGGGACATCAAAATGACACAATGATTAATTCCCTCCCTCCTTGGCACGACTTTTGCATCATCATCTCTTCTTCTTCTTCTCTTCCTCCCTTCTCTTTCTCCTCCTGTCCTCTCCTTTCTTCTTTCCTTCACTTCAGCAGAAGTCACTAAAGCAATGAATGAAAACTTGAGTCATCAAACCACTACAAGTAGGGCTGGGGTATGTTGTTTTTT
>CM060348.1:11867155-11877155 GCA_030674155.1 Stramonita haemastoma
TCTGTCTGTCTGTCAGTCTTTCTGTCTGACTCACTCACTCTCTCTCTCTCTCTCTCTCTCTCTCTCTCTCTCTCTCTCTCTCTCTCTCTCTCTCTCTCTCTCTCTCTCTCTCTCTCTCTCTCTCTCCCCTCCCTTCCTTCTTCCCTCCCCACCTTCCCCCCTTTTTTTTTCATTTTCTTTCTCTGAAACTTTTTTGTGTGGTTTTGTTATATTTACTTACTGAGGAGAGGGGCTTTCCATGGTCTTGTCTGTCTGTCAGTCAGTTGGTTGGTTGGTCAGTACCTCTGTCTGTCTGTCTGTCTGTCTGTCTGTTGGTTGGTTGGTCAGTACCTCTGTCTGTCTGTCTGTTGTCAGTCGGTTGGTTGGTCGGTATGTCTGTCTGTCTGTCTGTTGGTCGGTTGGTTGGTCAGTACATCTGTCTGTCTGTCTGTCTGTTGGTTGGTTGGTTGGTTGGTACATCTGTCTGTCTGTCGGTCGGTCGATCGGTTGGTTGGTTGGTTGGTCGGTACCTCTGTCAGTCTGTCTGTCTGTTGGTCGGTTGGTTGGTCGGTGCCTCTGTCAGTCTGTCTGTCTGTTGGTCGGTTGGTTGGTCGGTGCCTCTGTCAGTCTGTCTGTTGGTCGGTTGGTTAGTCAGTACCTCTGTCTCAGTGTCTGTCAGTCTGTCTGTCTGTTGGTCGGTTGGTTAGTCAGTACCTCTGTCTCAGTGTCTGTCAGTCTGTCTGTCTGTTGGTCGGTTGGTTAGTCAGTACCTCTGTCTCAGTGTCTGTCAGTCTGTCTGTCTGTTGGTCGGTTGGTTAGTCAGTACCTCTGTCTCAGTGTCTGTCAGTCTGTCTGTCTGTTGGTCGGTTGGTTAGTCAGTACCTCTGTCTCAGTGTCTGTCAGTCTGTCTGTCTGTTGGTCGGTTGGTTAGTCAGTACCTCTGTCTCAGTGTATGTCAGTTCTGTCTGTCTGTTGGTCGGTTGGTATGTCTGTCTGTCTGTCAGTCTATTTGGTTTATCTCTTTTTTTTGGTTTTGGATCTTCTATATTTTCTCTAATACCCATCTTTGTTTTGCTTTCTTTTTTTTTTTCCAGTGAAGAAAAGATGATATAAATATGAAGACAAGAAAAGATGTAATGGTATGAAAATATTTAATGTAAACAAAACATGTAATGGTGCAATGATAATGAAAGAAAACAAAAGAAAAGATGTAAAAGTAGAAGAGTGTTGGAAGAAAATATTGAATATATAAGAAAAATGGAGGCCTACTGATGATAATACTAGGATGATGAATGAAAAGAAAAGGTGCAAGTGATAATGTAAGAGTAATGAAAGAAAGAAATAGAGAAAAAAAAGATGTTATGATAGAAGAATAATGAATCTGACAATAATGGTCAATAATATTATTATGAATGATAAAGAATGGAACAAAATGATTTTGAGTGTTTTATAATTAAAAAAAAAAAAAGCACTATATGAATTTCATTCATTATTATCATCATCATCATTATTATTATTTATAATAATAATGGTGATGATAACAACAATAATAATATAACAACAATAATAGTAATAATAATAATGACAATAATAAATACTTGTTGTTTTCATCATCATCATTGTCATCATCATCATCACCACCATCATCATCATCATCATCATCATCATACTGATGATGATGATGATGATGATAATTGTTATTATTATATAAAGTCGATAAAATAACAGATGAGACGTACTGATAACCAAAATAACGAAAGAAAAGAAAGGATGTAACAACGACATAACAAAAGAAAAGGTCTGTACTACTATTGTAGCATGGCTGGGGAAGGAAAGGGAAGGGGGTGGGGTGGGGGGGGGGGGGAGACAGGGGGGGCCGATGAGACATAAAGGGACAGTATTTTTATTTCATTACTATCCTTTCTGGCGAACATTTCTTTTTCTCTCCCCTGCCTTCTCATTCTCTCTCTCTCTCTCTCCCCCCCCCCTCCCCCATCCTCTGCTTAAGTCTTTTTTTTTTTTTTCTGGTGCTTTATTTATTCAGTCAGCTTTCATCCTCCCTCCTCCTCCTCCTCCCTCCCAGTCTTACCAACTAGTTTCTTTTCCTTTTTTTTTTTTTTGGGGGGTGGGTGGGTGGGGGGAGAGTTCTCTCTCTCCTCCTCCTCTCTTTGTCTGTCTCTGTCTTTGTCTTTGTCTGTGTCTGTCTGTCTGTCTGTCTGTCTGTCTGTCTGTCTCTCTCTCTCTCTCTTCTCTCTCTCTCTTCTCTCTCTCTGTGTTCTCCCCCTTCTCTCTCCTTCCTCCCTCCCTCTCTTCTACCCCTCTCTCTTTCTCCCCCCCTCTCTCTCTCTCCTTCTCCCTCCCTCTCTCTCTCTCTCTTCTCTCCCTCTCTCCCTCCCTCTCCACTATTCACCCAAAAGCTAATGCCAGGACTAGAACTCAAGACAGAGTGGATGGTGGGGGGGGGGGGGGGGGGGGGGAGAGAGAAACCTTTTTTTGAAGGCAAATGAGTGTGTAGGGGACAGGGTTGCTTGGTGGTGTCAACATAGTACTTATGATCTTTTTTTCTTTTTTTAAATTTATTTTTAAATTCTTTTATATGGAGGATGTAGATAAGCACTCTTGTGCTTTTTTACATCCAGTCCACGTGTGTATGCAGTTTTGTAAATGTCATCTGTTCCCACCGGCACACGATGGCCTACTCTTACAAAAAGCGTAACAGGATTTAAGTGTGGGCTAGAAGTTCCTGCGTGCGTTCGCACACGGGGCCTTGGTTTAAAGTCTCATCCGAAGGACTTTTGGGGAGAGTGGAGTCAGCACTGATGTTGACTCCAGAGAAAAATCTCCTCGACCGGACTCGAACCTGAGTCGTCAAATTGCCAGCGCAGTGTTCTGACCACTAGGCTACCGTCCCCCTGATCTGATGACCCAGGATCAATCCCAGGTTAAAGCTACCACAGATACTCCCGTTCACAGAGATTTTTTTCCTTCTGGAGTTAATATCAGTGCTGACTGACTCCACTCCCCTGAAGGTCTTTGGGATGAGGCTATAAACGGAGGCCCGTGTGCATGTAGAGCATCTTGTGTGCACAGATTAAATAAAACCAGTTCTGCTTTTGAGAAGAGTAGGCCATCGTGTGCCAGTAGGAGTGGGTGGCAAATTTGGGGAAAAAATGCATGCACGCTGGTGGTGTGTGTAGACATTTCTGAAGTTCGATATGCGGCTACTTCCATGGTGGACAAAAAAATGTTGCAGATGTAAAATTTCACCATGGATGGACTTCTATAGTTCTATCTGAGAGTTGAGGGGGTGGGTGGGAAAGAATGTTCATGCATTGGAAATAGAGATGTGTGTTGTGTGTGTGTGTGTGTGTGTGTGTGTGAGAGAGGGATGGAGGGAGAGGGGATGAGAGAGAGAGAGAGAGAGAGACAGAGAGAGACAGAGAGAGAGAGAGAGATTCTTTTTATGGAGGGAAAAGAATAACCTCATATCATGGTTTTTTGACACCCAGCCCTCAGCCCTGGAAAATTGATAATAAAAAACAAACATACAAAAAAAAGGAAAAAAAAAAAAAGAAGAGAGAATCTGAAAGAAATTCAATCATGCAGGAATATCAATCCCCTCTCTCTCTTCCCCCCCCCCCCCCCCCCCACCCTCCCCTGTCCCAATTGTCAATATAGTAATCAGTAAAAAGGAAAATGTCAGGAAATAAGAAGAATAAAAGAAAGTGAGAGAGAGAGAGAGAGAGGGGGGTGGGGGGCAGAGAGGGAAGGAAGGAAGGAAGCGAGCGAGCGTGGGAGGAAGGAAGGATTGAATGAACGAGTGAAGGATTGACTGAATGAATGAATAAAGGAATAAATGAAGGAATAAATAAACTTAATTTCCAAGGGCTCTACAGATGAGCATCCACATGCTGAATTTCACCCAGCCCTTGCCCTGATTATGGGCAACAACAAACTGTGATTTAAAGAAAGAAATAAGAAGAAAAACCCACCGTAAAGCAACAATAACACCAATAGTTTAAACCAACTTTTAAAATATTGCCTAATAAAATAAGATTATCCATACTGTATATATTCACAAAAGAAACAGAGGAAGAGTAGAGAGAGAGAGAGAGAGAGAGAGAGAGAGAGAGAGAGAGAGAGAGAGAGAGAGAGAGAGAGAACAACACACACACACACACACACACACACACACACACACACCACACACACACACACACACACACACACAGAGGGGGGGGGGGAGAACACCACACACACACACACACACACACCACACACACACACACACACACACACACACACACACACACACACACACACACACACAACACTCACACACACACACACAGAAAGAACAGTGAAGTAAGAAGAAGCCACCAAAGTAAATGAAGCAAGAGAGAGACAGATAGAGACTGCGAGAGAGAGACAGAGACAGTGAAGTGAGTGAGACAGAGAGACAGAGAAAGATAGATAGAGACAGAGAGAGTGAAGTGAGTGAGAGAGACAGAGAGAGAGACAGACAGAGAAAGATAGATAGAGACAGAGAGAGTGAAGTGAGTGAGAGAGAGAGAGAGAGAGATACAGAGAGAGAGAAGTGAGAGAAAGACAGAAAGAGACAGAGAAAGAGAGAGAGAGAGAGAGAGACAGACAGACAGAGAAAGACACAGAGAGAGAAAGAGAGAGACAAACGGACAGACAGACAGACAGAGACAGAGAGAGAAAGACAGAGAGAGATAGAGACATAGAGAGAGAGAAGAGCGCTAAAAAAGAAACAGGGGGAGGAACAAGAGGAAAGAAATGTCATATTTTATAGCCCACAAGGGAGGGTAGTAATGAAATACAAACACTGCTTGTTTATGCCTTATCCTCCCCTCCCCTCCCAAACAGTCATACCACAACCACCATTACACCTGTTCTTTCTTTTTTATCTGCTTTCTCTTCTGTGGGGCTACGTGGGAATGGGGAAACTACATATAAAAGAACCGCAGATATAAGATGCACACGTATGTGCAAGCATGCATGCATGCGCGTGCGCATGCACACACGCTTGCACACACACACACACGCACATGGATGCAAACACACACACACACACATGCATGCACGCACGCACGTACGCACGCACGCACACACACACACACACACACACACACACACACACACACACACACACCACACACACACACACACACAATACAGAGGCACGCACGCACGCACACACGCAACACACACACACACACACACACACACACACACACACAACACACACACACACACACACACACACACACACACAACACACACAAACCACACACACACACACACACACACACACACACACACACCACACACACACACACACAACACACACACACAAGAAAACACACAGACTATGATGAAAACACACAAACTATAATGATAGTGATGATGATGATGATGACGATGATGATAATCATCAGCATCAATCATCATTATCATCATCATCGTCGTCGTCATCATCATCATCATCATCATCATCATCGTCGTCGTCGTCGTCGTCGTCGTCATCATAAGAAGAAGAAGAAAAAGAGGAGAAGACTTATGGAATGACACTGACAGTTAAAGGAGGGAAGAGACTAGACATAAACAGGCAGTATTTTCATTTCATTACTGTCATTCCTGTACAAAATTTCTCCCAATACCTATATTGTCTTTTTTGTTTGTTTGGTTGGGGTTTTTTTGTGTGGTTTTTTTTAATGATCTTTTCATTGTTTTTTTTCTCCATTTCTTTGTTCTGTCTGCTTGTTTCTGTCTTTTTATTTTCATTTGTTAGGGTGGGGGATGGGTGGGGGGAAGAGAAAGGGTGGGGGTGGGAAGTAGTTGTGTGTGTATGTATAGTGTTCGTGTGTGTGTGTGTGTGTGTGTGTGTGTGTGTGTGTGTGTGTGTGTGTGTGTGTGGTGTGTGTGTGTGCGGCGCATGTACACTGTGTGTGTGTGTGTGTGTATTGAATTATCTCTCAAAATCCTTTTCTGTTTCTCCTTTTTTGTTTTGTCTTTCCCTCTCTGTTTTTTCTCTCTCTTCTCTCTCTCTCTGTCTCTCTCTCTCTTCTCTCTGTCTCTCTTTCTCTCTCTCTCTCTCTCTCTCTCTCTCTCTCTCTCTCTCTCTCTCTCTCTCTCTCTCTCTCTCTCTCTCTCTCTCTCTCTCTGTGGCTATCTGTATGTCTGTCTCTGTCTCTGTCTCTGTTTCTCTCTTTTTATCTCATTGCCATAATCTCTGTATGCATTCATTCATTCGCCTGTAGATATGTTCACACATGCAAATCAAGGGCACATTCACATTCACATACACAATACTGTATTACATAATCTCTCTGTCTCTGTCGGTCAGTGTCTGTCTCTCTTCAGTCTCTGTCTGTCTGTCTCTGTGTCTCTCTTCTTGCTCTCCATGTTATGCATTATTAGCTTCCATGGTCTTGTGTACGATTTACAGACTTCTTTGTGTTATTTATTTTTTGGTCATTGTTTGGTTTTTTTGTGGTGGTTTTTTTGTGGTGTTTTTGTTGTTTTATTTGTTTAGTTTTTGGGTGTTTTTTTTTTTTAGGGCCTGGTGTTAAGAAGCCTCTGGCTTGTCCAATTACCTCCACTAAAGTATTCAAGTTGAAGTTCTCTGTCTGTCTTTGCTGTCTGTCTGACTCTGTCTTCTTCTGTCTCTCTGTCTGTCTTTCTCTGTCTTCTGTCGTCTCTCTGTCTTCTGTCTCTCTCTCTCTCCTCTCTCTCTCTCTCTCTCTCTCTCTCTCTCTCTCTCTCTCTCTCTCTCTCTCTCTCTCTCTCTCCTCACCTCTACTCTACACCCACCCCCACACACACACACACACACACACACACACACACACACACACACACACACACACAAAACACACACACACACACAACACAACCACCCGCACAACACTTCGCACTCACACTTCCCATGATCTTTTTCACACACACACTATGCTTGCATACAATATGCATGCACACATGCACGCACTCATGCATGCACGCATGTACTGTGCGCACACCACACGCGCCACACACACACACACACACACACACACACACACACACACACACACACACACACACACACACACACACACACACACACACACACACACCACACTCCACCACACACCATCCACCACCACACCACCATTCTCTTTATTTCTCTATTTATTTCTCTCTTTCCCTCATAGGAACACAGACACGTCACACACAGCAATGCTCTTACACACCACACACACACACACACACACACACACACACACACACACACACACACACACACACACACACACACACACACACACACACACACACACAACACATCACACACATGACACATGCACACCAGTGCAACACACAACACACACACACACACACACACACACACACACACACACACACACACACACCCCAAAACACAACACACACACTCAAGACACGAGCTAACACAACTACAGCACACACACACAGACATCAACACACACACGACATCACCATACAACACCTTTTCTCATCTATTTTCATTTTTCTCTTCCTCACAGGACAGACAGACACAGTCAAACACAGACATGCAGTCTTACACACACAACACACACACACAACAACACACACACACACACAACAACACACACACTGCACACACACACACACACCACACACACACTGATACAATATATGCCCTCGCATAACAGAAGCACCACACACACATTCCCACGTCACACTCATTCACACACACACACAGTGACATAGACACAGTCACATTCACACACACACACATACACAACACACACACAGACACACACACACACAGTGACACACACACACAACAGACAGAAAAACACACACACACACACACACACACCACACACACACACACACACACACACACACACAGACACACACACACACTCACACAATCACAAAGAGTAACTTTCTCACTCTTCTCAGTCCTCTGCCCTTTGTCAGTAAATTTGCAAGTTAGAGGAATTAGGAGGCAAGGGAGACAGAGAGGGAGGGGAGGTGGGGGGGGGGGGGGGCTGAGGGGTAGTTGGGGGGTGGGGGGGGGGGTTTGGGGGGCTGGAAACCCACAGAAAATGGTAAAATCATGTTCTGGTACTCACCTACACTTACCAGGAAAAGTTGCAGAAAGTTCGCATGGCGTTTTACATGCGTGTGTGCACGCACATTTTTTGCTTGTGTGCGTGCATGCAAGGGATTTTTTTTTTGTATGTTGTGTGTTTGCATGCAGCACATTTTGTGTGAAGTTGTGCTCATGTGTGTGCTCTCAGTGGTGTGCATTTATGTATGTGTGTTTATGTGAAGAATTTGAATGTTGAGAGAGAAGTTTTCGCGGGTGTCTGTGTATGTTATTGTACTTGCATGCACATTTTTGTTATTTGTATGCACATTTTTGTGTACTTGTATGCACATTTTTGTGTACTTGTATGCACATTTGTGTGTTGCTTTGTGTGTGTGTGTGTACTTGTTTGTAAGTGTTGCATGCTCATTTTAAATCTGTTCACTGGTATGTATGCATTCCATGCTCTTGTACATGTATGCATGCATACATACATATGGCCTGTAGATGCATACCTGCACATGCATGCTGCACAAGTATGCAGGCATGTAGGCATGAACACATCCTGCACCTACATACACCTCATCTGTTCTTCTCTTGTTCTGCTCTGTTGTCTCTCTCATGTCTGTATGCATGCATCTGCTCTTTCAGTCAGCCTGTCATGCAACGCTCTGCACACTGTCTTTTCTTTTTGTTCTGTCATCATTGTCTTTTTATCTAACTTTCTCTTGTCATCTGTGTCTCCATTTATTCTGTCTCTGTCATCTTGTGTCTTGTCATCTGTCGTTCTGTCTTGTCAGTCTGTTGTCTGTCATTGTCTGTTCCTTTGTCTGTCTTTGTCTTTGTGGTCCGTCTCTGTCTCGTTGTTCCGTGTGTCTGAGTCTCTGTCTCGTTCACCAAAATAGGCGTAAACTTTTGTTAGAAAGTTTTCGGGTGATAAAAATTTAGGAACACAAGATGTGCAATGGTAAAAACCCCCTGTAAGTCCTACAGCAAACAGGAAAGAAAGAGGGGAAGGGAGGTGGGGGGAGAAAGGGGGTGGGGAGGTAAGGAGGGGGGGGGGGGGGGGTTGGTGGTGGCATGGAGAAAGTTGGAAAAAGTTGGGTCAGACAAAAAAATATAATTTGCTGAAAATACACCTGCATACTTTGTGATATGATATTGAAGTTTGCATGTGCGGGTATTTACTCACTATCTTGTGTATCAATAGTTTTTGCATATGCATGTAAATCATATACGAGCACAGGGCTCTTTCGCGAATGTGCAAAATTGCACCAAAACCGAAAATAATGTTAAAAAGAAATTTGTGATTTTACACATACTTTTTTTTTTTTTTTATATTCTTTTGTTTCTGAAGATAATGGAATAAGCCTCATGCCTTTTTTTACATCTAGTCCCCATGTGTATGTGGTTTTTTAAATTTTGACGTCTGTTTCCACCGGAGCACAATGGCCGATTCTCTAGAAAAGCGAAGCAGGTATTATACGTGTATGCAAGATGTTCTCTGTGTGTTTGGACCTTAGTTTATTGTCTCATCTGAAGGACTTTTGGAGGAGTGGAGGTGGCACTGATGTTAACTCCAGGGGAAAATATTCCCTTGAAAAGAATTCAAAATCTGGGTCAGCAGATCACGAACACATACACAATGGTCTTAACCTCCAGCACGCATGCACACATGCTTGCAGCGAGGGTGCGTGCAACTCACCATTAACACATCCCAACACCACACGCACCAAACACACACTTAACACCACCACGTCACACAACCCACACCACGCACACACTACACACACACCACACACACACACACACAACACACACACACACACACACACACACACACACACACACACACACACACACACACTTAACACACACACACACACATACTACGCATCACAGCATGCATGCACGCCT
>CM060348.1:11882155-11887155 GCA_030674155.1 Stramonita haemastoma
ATGCAATTTTGTCAATTTTGTCGTCCATTTCCACCGACATAGTGAATGGCATACTCTTCTGAAAAGTGGAATGGGTTTTAATGTGTGCGCAAGATCTTATGTGTGTGTGTGCTTGTGTTTTATTATTTTTAAAAATTCTTTTATATGGAGGATAATGGATAAGCACTCATGTGCTTTTTTTACATCCAGTCCCCGTGTGTATGCAGTTTTTGTAAATCTTGTCATCTGTTCCCACCAGCACACAATGGTCTACTCTTATGAAAAACAGGATTTAATGTGTGTGCAGATGTTTCTACATGCGTTTCACACATGGGGCCTAGGTTTATAGTCTCATCCGAAGGACTTTGGGGGAGAGTGGAGTCAGCACTGATGTTAACTGAAGGGGGAAAATCCCCTCGAACGAGAATTGAACTTGGGTCATCAAATTGCAAGCGCAATGTTCTGACCACTAGGCTATCCTGTCCTCTGTGTGTGTATGTGTGTGTGTGTGTGTGTGTGTGTGTGTGTGTGTGTGTGTGTGTGTGTGTGTGGTGTGTGTGTGTGAGAGAGAGAGAGAGAGAGAGAGAGAGAGAGAGAGAGAGAGAGAGAGAGAGAGAGAGAGAGAGAATTTGTGTGTGAGTGAAAGAGAGGGAGAGAGAGAGAGAGAGAGGGGTGGGGGGTGTTTAGGAGGATTGTGTGTGTGTTTGAATATGAGGGTCTAGATTTTGTATTATACATGTACTTGTACAGACAGGCACACACACACACAGAGACAGGCACACACACACACACACACACACACACACACACACACACACACACACACCACACACACACACACACACACACACACACAACATTCACAAAACACACACACACACACACACACACACACACACACACACACACACACACACACACACACACACACACCTCTCTCTCTCTCTCTCTCTTGCCCTCCTTCTCTCTCTCTCTGTCTCTGTCTCTCTGTCTGTCTGTCTGTCTGTCTGTCTGTCTCTCTCTCTCTCTCTCTCTCTCTCTCTCTCTCTCTCTCTCTCTCTCTCTCTCTCTCTCTCTCTCTCTCTCTCTCTCAACGGACACCAACCACCTATAGATTTTTTGATAGTAAAAAAAAGCCAGGAAAAAAAAGGGGGGAAAGAAAATAGGAGAGAGAAATAATGAGATTAGAACTACAAAACATCCATTGTGGCCCGGAAAGAAAAATAGCAGGGTGAGAGAGAGAGAGAGAGAGAGAGAGAGAGAGAGAGAGAGAGAGAGAGAGAGAGAGAGGGAGCTAGAGAGAGAGAGAGAGGGAGCTAGAGAGAGAGAGAGAGAGAGGGAGCTAGAGAGAGAGAGACAGAGAGAGAGACAGAGAGAGAGACACAGAGAGAGACAGAGAGAGACAGAGTCAGAGAGAGAGAGAGGGAGAGAGACAGAGAGGGAGAGAGACAGAGAGAGAGACAGAGAGAGAGAGACAGAGAAAGAGAGAGAGGGAGGGAGAGAGAGGGAGGGAGGGAGGGAGAGAGAGAGAGAGAGAGGGAGGAAGGGGGGGAGAGAGAGAGAGGAGAGAGGGGGAGGGAGAGAGAGGAGAGAGTGTGAGAGAGAGAGGAGGGAAAGAGAGAGAGAGAGAGAGAGATAGAGAGAGAGAGTGAGTGAGTGAGTGAGTGAGTGAGTGAGTGAGGAGTGAGTGAGAGAGTGAGAGAGAGAGAGAGGGGCAAAATATTCAAACTATGAAGCCAGGTATACATTCTTTCGATACAATCATGCTTGAAAAAAAAAATAGAGAGAGAGGAGTGGGAAAATATTCAAAATATGGGGCCAGGTATTCATTCTTTCATCATTATTCTGTTTCTTGAGAAAAAAAATGTGTGTGTGGAGAGAGAGAGAGAGAGAGAGAGAGAGAGAGAGAGAGAGAGAGAGAGAGAGAGAGAGAGAGAGAGAAACTATGAGGCCAGGTAGACATTCTCTCATTCCTGTATGTTTGAAGAAAAGCACCACCACTTCCACTGCTATTACAATAGCAACAACAACAACAACAACAACAACAACATCTTGACCAAGTTGTTGTGCTGTTTTTAAGACAGCATTTTTATCAGCATAAGATTTGCGTTCATCGAGATTGATTCATATTCATTTTCCATATTGGATGGACTCGTATTCGGTGCATATTAACTATTTTTCTTTTTACATGTATTGGAACTGTTTTCCTTTTTTTTTTTGTTTGTATTTTCATCATTATCATTTATAAGTCCTTCAGATGAGACTATAAACCAAGTCCTCCACTTGAGACTATAAACCAAGGTCCAGAACGTTTTGTGCACGTTAAAATCTGTTCACTGATTCAGTCTTTCATAAGGTAAGAACGGATGCCGGAAGGAAGGACGGTGGCAGGATTGTTAAGACGTTTGCCTGTGCCAATATGTAAACCGTGAGTTTTCTGAGTTCGTACCCAGCTCACCCTTTCCTCCTAGTTTGACGAAAACATTGAACTGAATGTCAAAGTCATTCAGATGAGACTATAAACCAAGGCCCTGTGTGCAAATGCACACAGAACATCTTGTGCACATGTTAAAATCCCGTTCCGCCTTTCGGAAGAGCAGGACATCGTGCTCTGGTAGGAGTGGATGACAAAATTTAAAAAACCCAAAAAACCAGCATGCACACAGGTGTTGTGTTTAGACACCATCCCTGAGGGGGGGAAAAAAAAATAATGGGTAGGCGCTGCACTTGTGGCGACGTGCTCTCCCCGGGGAGAGAGAGCAGCCTGAATTTCACGCAGAGAAATCTGCTGTGACATAAAGTGGTATAAAATAAAATAAAAATAAATAAAATGACAAAACTTATACACCTTGGTGTCATGTTGATACATCATCCCCGAAGACAGATTGGGGCTACCTGAAAGGTGGGCAAAAACAGTTTTGCATTATGCAAATTAAATATATCTCCCCTATTGTGATCCTTGATGCTGTAGCCATGGAGAGAGAGATGATGCTGTAGCCATGGAAAAAAGTTTTTTTTTAATATAATTATGTGTTTTATATGCTCCAAGACTTTATTTTCAGAATATCCTGTTTTGATTGCACTAAGAATTGTACATTTATATTTATTATTTTTTTTTATAGGGGGCGGGATAGCTCAGTGGTCAGATCGCTCGCTTTCCCTAAGTCAAGTTAAGCAGCGTTGAACGTGGTTACCTAGTCAAGTCAAGTCAAGTCAAGTCAAGTCAAAATTTTATTTTCAGATGGTACATTGAGTAAGCATCGATTTGCTTTTTCATCAAGCCATCTATCTAAGGAAAAAAACAAAAACAAAACATCAAAAAAAAAAAAAAAAAAGGGAGGGGGAAAGAAAATACCGTTTGGGTGACCGTTTGCGCGCCTTGGCTTCAGTACAGTCCCCCAGTTCACCCAGCTGTAAATGGGTACCTGTCCTCTTTAGGGACAGGGAAGGTAAAGCAGCGAGGGAGAGGAGATAGATGCTGCCCTCAATATGCTGGGCCCCTAGAGAAGCTGAGGTCTCTGATGCCTCGCTCCCCTACAACCGCCTCGGTTATGGGACACCTTTGCCTTTTACCTTTATATCTTATAGGTAGGTTGTTGTGTGTGTGTGTTTCTAAAAAAACCAACTTTTTTTAGGTTGTGTTTGTGCATGTATGACCCAAAAGAGGTTTCCAGTGTAGGCACTGAGTAGACAGGTTGATTTGGGTGGATGTTACATTGATTGATATTAGCACATTTAGTGTGGTCTTGGTTGGTTTTTCTTTTTGTACAGTCATGGATTGAACATGCTCACGGCTGTGGTAATGGCCTTAGTGGTTTGGCTAAACCATAAACATCATCAGCTTGATGTGCTCTGAGGACCGATGGTCTATAGGTTGAGCGTCCTCTTGGAGAATGAGATGTTACAGGGTTGATTCAGATCTGATTCTGATCTTTTCCCCCTTTCCATTAGACCTTGTGTGGTGGTATGGATGCTAGTGTTTCAGATGAGATGACAAACCAAGGTCTTATGTGCTACACATGTATAGCTCAGGTAAAAGAGCCCACAGCATCAAGAGAGTTGTTTCTGGCAAACTTCAGTTCTGCAAAGACTGATGCAGACCAGGGAAAAATAATGCTACTTTTCTTTTTCTTCCTTGTGCAATGCTCACAGCAACTATTATTCTGTCATGAGTGAAATACGTTGTGTTGCCGGTAAAAAAGTTAAAGTTAAAGTCTGTCCCAAGCCTAAGGCTCATCAGGCCGGTGCTTATCCCAGTTTCTGTGGCGTTAAGCGACTGAGAGTCATAGAGTCCCCCCTGGATAGGACGCCAGTCTATCGCAGGGTTAACCCCCAACACAAGGTTGGTACCCCTTTTACACCTGGGTGGGGTGAGAAAATAGCCGTAAGGTGCCTTTTCCAAGGGCACAACGCCATAGCCGAAAGCTGGGATCAAACCCGCAACCTTTAGATTACGAGTCCAACGCCCTAACCACTAGACTACAGCAGCGGCTTGTGTTGTCGGTAAGCACTTGACAAATCAGACCCAGCGCATCCAACTTCAGTGTGGGGGAGGATCGTTACCTTTTGAGACTTTCAGTGAAAAAAAAAGGCAGGAGAATGAACCAAGAAAGCAGAAAATAGACAAGAAGAGAGACGACAAGCAGAAAAACAAAATAAAGGCAGAAACAAGAGAAGGATAGAAAAGAGGGAGTTTCTGGCACAGACTTTCCAGAAGGTGGGAATGGTATTTGTACTGACAAGCCCTGCAAGGCATCCTCCCCCACAGGGAAATGGCTGCTTTGAGACCATGATATTTTTTTTGCTTTCACTGGAAAGAAGAGCATAAAATTTCAGGCAGAGATTGGGGAGGGATATACAGGACAACGCACTTCTAGATGTCGGAAGGGGCATGTAGTAATAATGGCTTGAATTATATCCATTCTGTTTTCATGAAAGAAACTGTACTTGTTCATTGTTGCGTTGACTGGGATCCTTTTTTTTTTTTTTTTTTGTGCTGCTATATGCACCGAATCCAAGGG
>CM060348.1:11892063-11920919 GCA_030674155.1 Stramonita haemastoma
ACGTTTGTTTTTCTCTCAACGGAGGTTAAATTTACTCTAACAACGGGGCCCACTTGGGTGGGGCGAGTTGAGGAGAGGGTGGGTCCACGTACTCCTAGTGTTAAATCCAATCGAGACATCTCAGTCTTAGAATGCATTGTTCAAATTTAAACTAGTAGAAGCAACCCTTAATAAAACTGTACATTTGCGCTTATAGTACACAGTGACACTTAAACTAAAGTATAGCCTGCAGTGCTATGTCTAGAAAACCAGGACACCAGGAAAAACAAATGAATACGTTGCTTACAGAATTTATAATTATTGATCTAGAGTTGGCTATATGAAAATCTCCACAACATCTTAGAAATAATCGCAGTGCTGGGGGAGAAGAAAAGTAAAAGATTGTGAGATTAGGAAAGGTAGTAGTAAGTAAGTAACCTTGGATAAAATTAAAAATAAAACAATATGCTTAATCAAGTTAATGAACTGCAAGTCTCACAAACACTAAAACAGAAACAACACATTCTGTGATTCACCAAACACACACATGTACACACACACCACATGCACGCACGCACACACACACACACACACACACACACACTGAGCAATAATAAAACACTTTTAACTCACAAACAGAAACAGCTCATTCAGTGATTAACCACACACACATACAATGACACACACACACACCACACACACCCCACACACACACACACACACACACACACACACACACAAGTGACTTGCACATGCACGCACACATGCGCACAGTGATTAACACCACAGGACACTTACACTGTATGAGATGTGCGCACCTGCACACACACACACACACACACACACACACTCGCACATCCTCACACACCCGCACATGCACAAATAAACAAGCTCAATCTCTACCATTGCTGTATTGATCAGAAGTTTGGTTTTCTCTGATTTATGGAACATGTAACATTTGATACTGTATGTGACTATGTTGTATGTATACACTAATATAGTGAATCCTATATTTCTGTGACATCACAGAGTTGCGCATTCCACATGATGATCAAGAAAAACAGACACTGCTACTTGGAAACGTTTAGGAGGAAAACTGTGCAGGCTCCTGCAAAAAGAGGAAAAGGATGTAGGGGACACAGGTTGAGCTTCAGATCTTTGCAGTCATCTGGTTGAGAGAATGGATCCTGACTTTAGTTCTCTGTATGTCATTTTGACACTTTTGTTGAATGCTCAGACAGCAAATACTGTTGTCTGTCATATGAGTGAAAATCATTGCACCTGGCAAATCGGGCCCAGCACATCTGCCTTTGGCATGGAAAAGAGCTGTTATCGTTGAACTTTTTTCTTCTTTTTTTTTAAAGGCAGGATAATAGAACAAGAAGGTAGAAAATTGACAAAAAGTTGTCAGAAAGAAAGGAACAAGACAGAAACAAAGTAAAGGACAGAAAAGGGGGAATTCCAAGCACAGAATTTCCAGAAGATGGGGATGCTATTTATACTGACAGGCCTCTACATTTCCACATGGGAATTTCTTTCTTGAGACAAAAAGATCCTATCAACATATGCCAGCATATGTGGACTTTTTTTTTTTTTTTTTTGGGGGGGGGGGGGGGTATCCATCTGTATTGAAAAAGTAAGAGTTGGCCAGTTGTAGCTGATCTAGACAGCAAGAGCATACCCAGCATGCAATCAGTCAGCTGTGATGATTTTAACTAGGCCAAGAGTGCTAAAACAGTGTAGTAATACCACCACCCAGAACAACAGAAAATACTTGAACTTTTATGCCAGTTTTGTATTTGTATAGAATCGACCACTAAGTCGAGGCAAATTTCTCTGCGTGATATTCAGGTTGCTCTCTCTCCTAAAAGAGTGCCACCACAGGAGCAATGACACCCCTTTTTTCCACCCCTGTTTGCATGTGTATTTGTTTCCCTATGACATCAGTGGCTTTTTTCCACACAATCTTGCCGGGGACACCTCTTCTTGCCATGGGCTTTTTTATGTGTGCTAAATGTGTGTTGCACGTGGGACTTTGACTTTTCATCAGATTCAAAAGACTAGCATTCAGACCACAGACTAGTTGATGGGGGTAAAGTTTTGGGCACAAGTGGGGACCAAACCCGAACCCTGATTGAACCTAGTACCTGACTTTAGCTTTCTAAGTTAATATGCAGACAGTTAACATATGGTTTGAATTGAGGGGGAGGTGGTGGTTGTTGCTTTTCTTCTTCTTTTTTTTTCATACCACTTTAAGTCATGGCTGATTTCTCTGTGTGAAATTTGGGCTTCCCTCCCCAGGGAGAGCACATCACCACAAGAGCAGCGCCACCTTTTTTTTCTTTTTCTTTTCCTGTCTGCAACTGTATTTGTTTTCCTATCAGAATGGCTTTTTCTACATAATTTTTCTAGGGACAACTCCCTTGTTGCTGTGGGTTCTTTTATGTGGGCTAAATAATTATGCTTAACACACAGGACCTCGGTTTATCATCTCATCCGAAAGACTAGCATCCAGACCACCACTCATGCTGTCATAGTCTACTGGATGGAGAAAAAGTGTCGGGTCCATATGGGGTTCGGACCACCGCGCACTTCAGACCTGGACTTTACACTCTCTAGGCAAGCATTTACCTCTACTGGGTCTAGACCACCGATTTTGTTGTTATTTTTACAATGTGTTTGGGTTTTCTGCTTAGTTGTTGTTGAGCTTTTTTTAGGGGGGTTTAAGGGTGTTTGCTTTTAGTTTTTATCAAAACCATGTGAGAAAAAGCCATCACCTCTCTCACCAATCACTCACTCTCTCACAGTCTCAGACTGCAGGATTTGTTTTCAGACTCTTGCTCTGTTGGCCCAAAGATGGAGCTGACCCCCACCGCAAGCCCTGGTGCGCAGCGCAGCAGACTGCTGCAGCTGGAAGGAGAGGTGAAGGAGAAGGAGGAGAACCTGATGCAGGCGGCCATGTACGGCAAGATGCTGCTGGAGGAAAACACCGACCTGCAGACCCGCATTGAAACCCTCATGAAGCAGCACGCCACCGTTTTGGAGGTAAAGTGTTCAATCCTCTTTTTTCGTTGTTGTTGTTGTTATTCATTAACAGCTTGCCCTCCATGCATAGATGCCAGGCTTTGAGCTCTAAAGACTAGAGCGCAACTCCATAGTCTTCCGAGACTGATGGGTGCCTACTACTACTGTTATTCACAGCGTGCAAATCTGGCATAACTCGGTCCAGGGCCCAATGCTAAAATCAGCGAGACCCTTTCTTTTACGGAGTCCAAGTGCGGTCAGTTCCTGCTATAATGAGCACCAGCAGGGATGGAATGGTTAGCAGCTGAGAGGAGCTGAAAGTGGGGTAAACTGACAGCTGTGTGTTGTTTTCATTTACCCTCACCTGTTCCTTGCCTTACTTGATGAGGTGATCATCAGCAATTATGTGTACTCTTCGCTGCCATGCCCTTCAAGTATACTTGCCATAGGGAAAGTCCAGAATTTTCCTTGTTTTCTATTTCAGACTGTTTACTAAATAGAAGATATTTTTGGAAAGGTGGAGGTCCTTATATTCTAGTACTATTCATCATTTATCACAAGGAACCCCATCTCTTTTAACCAACTTTTACTTTTTGCAACTATGTTCCCGTTTTGTTTTGTTTTGTTTTGTTGTTTTTGGGGGGGGACCTGACAAAGGATTTATCTTTAAGCTTAATTCCCTGGCAGCGAAAAGGTTAATGGTGGTTAGATTTTTTTTTTTTCAAGAAAGCTCAGACCTGCAAACTTGCATTGAAATTTTCATGCAGCAACACACCCTAGTTTTGGGGATAAATTGTAATTTCTTTATAAGAAAACAAAGACAGGTCTGCAAATTGTATCCAAAAAATCTCAACAACACACCACAGTTTTGAATCGCTGAATTACTTTTTTCTTATAGAAAAAAACTCAGGCCTGTGAACTCAAATTGAAGCAACATGCCACTGTTTTGGGGGTAAATTGTACACACTTAGTTGGTCCAGTTTTGTGTTGGTAGATAATTTTATGGGAAGGGGTTTTGTTTGGGTTTTGTGTTCCTCGGCTAGAGCTCTGAGTTTCACCAATGGAGAAACTTGTGAGTACAACCATTTTCCCCCCACCATTAAAATGATTAAGGGAGCCGCATTCTGACTTCAGGGAGGTAAGTGTTTATTTAATGGGTTGTTTTGATGTTTGTTGCTGTTGTTGTTTTTTTGGGGGGAGCACTGTTTTTTTTTGGGGGGGGTTGAGTTTTGTTTTTGTTTTGATCTTTGGGGGGGGGGGGGGGGTGAGTGTTTGAAAGGAAAGGGGGTTGTTGGGTGCATGTTCATGCTATGTGGGTATGTGTGTGGCACATTGATTATCAATGATTTCATTCATGTCTTGTGTTTACATCATACCTTAGACCTTTCCACTCCACTGAATATGCCTGGTGTAGAAATGCTTCAATAGTATTTTTCGTATCATCATCATAGTAATCATGATTACTTTTTGTCAAAATCATCAGTATGATAGTACGCTGACACACAATACTTTTGTGACACAAAACCATTGTTAAAATCATCAGTAAGATAATACACAGCATGACACACAGTACTTTTGTGACACAAATCCATCGTTAAAATCATCAGTATGATAATACACAGCATGACACACAATACTTTGGTGACAAAACCATCGTTAAAATCATCAGTATGATAATACACAACATTACACACAATACTTTTGTGACACAAAACCATCGTTAAAATCATCAGTATGATAATACACAGCATTACACACAATACTTTTGTGACACAAAACCATCGTTAAAATCATCAGTATGATAATACACAGCATTACACACAATACTTTTGTGACACAAAACCATCGTTAAAATCATCAGTATGATAATACACAGCATTACACACAATACTTTGGTGACACAAAACCATTGTTAAAATCATCAGTATGATAATACACAGCATTACACACAATACTTTGGTGACACAAAACCATTGTTAAAATCATCAGTATGATAATACACAGCATTACACACAATACTTTTGTGACACAAAACCATTGTTAAAATCATCAGTATGATAATACACAGCATTACACACAATACTTTTGTGACACAAAAACCATCATTAAAATCATCAGTATGATAATACACAGCATTACACACAATACTTTGGTGACACAAAACCATTGTTAAAATCATCAGTATGATAATACACAGCATTACACACAATACTTTTGTGACACAAAACCATCGTTAAAATCATCAGTATGATAATACACAGCATTACACACAATACTTTGGTGACACAAAACCATCACCGTGTCACACACTGTGCAGGACAAGCAGCAAGAGTTGTGCAGCCTGAACTCCGCCTGGAGATTGCCCTGAGCACGGAGAAATGGCACCAGGAGGAAATGGCCCACCTTCGCTCCGACCTGCAGACTATCCGAGACCAGGTGGAGGAGGAGAAGAGACAGGAGATAGCCACACACAAGAAACAGGTAAATGTGTTTGTACATTTGACATTTTTTGCAAATATTGAAATATTAGTGGGGGGGGGGGGGGGGGGGGGGGGGGGGAGTGTTGCTGCTGCCCCATCATGTGTGATGTACCTGTCCTGCCGTTCCAGTGCTTCTCATTGTGATTTCTGTGCCCAAATCAAACCAAATTTGTCGGGTTTGTCATGCTGTTTGCGTGCCTTGGCTTCAGTACAGTCCCCCAGTTCACCCACCTGTAAATGGGTACCTGCCCTCTTTTAGGGTCAGGGAAGGTAAAGCAGCGAGGAAGAAACTCAACCCATCCTCTGTGCTCTCTCCTCAGCCTCTGCTCTCCAGGTCAGTTGTTAAAGTTAAGTTAAAGTCTGTCCCGAGCCTAAGGCTTATCAGGCCGGTGCTTATCCCGGTTTCTGTGGCGTTAAGCAACTGAGAGTCATAGACTCCCCCTGGATAGGACGCCAGTCTATCGCAGGGTTAACCCCCAACACAAGGTTGGTACCCCTTTTACACCTGGGTGGGGTGAGAAAATAGCCGTAAAGTGCCTTTTCCAAGGGCACAACGCCATAGCCGAAAGCTGGGATCGAACCCGCACCCTTTAGATTACGAGTCCAACGCCCTAACCACTAGGCTACAGCGGCGGCCCAGGTCAGTTGTACTCATAAATAATAATTTGGATTTTTGTCCTCTCTCTCTTTTCGTGTCCCAGGTGGAGAGTCTGCGTGTGGACGTGGATCACCTGCAGAGTGTGGAGCAGGACCTGCGGGGGCAGGTGGGGGAGCTGGAGGCTCTGCTGCAGACACACCTGGACCGCACCCTCCCCCCCCTCTCCACCTCCACCTCCGCCTCCTTCAGCAGCGCTGAAGACATGGCCGCCCTCACCGAGGAACTCGGCAACCTCCGCATGGACCTGGTCAGTGGGGGGGGGGGGTGTGAGACGTGGGGGGATTGGGTTTTTTTTTTTTTTTTTTTTTTTTTTTAAGGATAATAGAATAAGGACTTGTGTGCCCAACCCCTGCAACACCTCCTACTAGCCACACAGGATCGTGAAGCATGGAAAAAGATCTCTGTTGCGTCTTCTCTCATGTCCCCCTTACGTCCTATGGGACTGTGTGAGTGAGTGAGAATAAGCGGTCATGTGCTTTTTTTTTTTTTAGCTTTTTGATTTGTTGTGGGGGGGAGGGGGGGATTGTTTTTTGTTTTTTTTAATTTCAAAGGATAAGTGAATAAGGACTTGTGGGGGGGGGGGGGGGGGGTTATGTAATTTTATTTCAAGGATAATAGAATAAGCACTCAGCTAAGCTAAGCTAAGCCTTTTTTTTGTTTGTTTGTTTTTTTTTTGCTTTTAACATCAAATGAATTTTTTTTTTTTTTTTAAACATTTTTATTCAATTTTGCATGTCTTATATTAAAGAAGTAAAATGACATGATACATGATTTAAAATGTTGGATATTGCTGGATAATCAAAATATACAACAGAACATTATCTTGCAAAAAATTATATCAATATCAATCAAAAAAAGAAAAAGAATAGTAATAATAATAATAATAATAATATTCAAAATAGATTAAGGACAATTGACAGAAAGAAAAATCTGAATCAAGTGAAATCTTTTTTTTCTTTTTTTTTTGAGGATAAGTCCAGTCCATCTATCCAGTCCCATGGTTATGCACTCGAGTGCTTTTTTTTTTTTTTTAATCCAATCAAGTCAAATTCTTTTATTTCAAGAATAAAGGAATAAGTCCAGTCCATCCCTGCCTTCAACTGTCAAAATTACCATCACTCTGCCAAAGTGTATATCTGTGTGTGTGTGTGTTCACCTGTGTGTGTGTTCACCTGTGTGTGTGTGTGTTCACCTGTGTGTGTGTTCACCTGTGTGTGTGTTCAAGTGTGTGTGTGTACACATTTGAATTTGTTAAAACTGTTAATTGTTATTGGTTGCATGACTGTGTAAGAAAAGGTTAAATGTTGACAATTTGATTTGTTTTTTACAAGATATAGCACTATATATAAAAATTCCATTTATTATTATCATCATAAGGGATGGGAGAGCTCAGCATCGAGCTCAGTTACCAGTTGGATGGGAGACCGTTTGCGCAGCTTGGCTTCTGAATAGTTCCCTAGTTCACCCAGCTGTAAATGAGCACCTGCCCTCTTAAGGGTCAGGGAAGGTAAAGCATTTAGGGAGAGGAGATGGGCGCCGCCCTCAATATGCTGGCCCCTAGAGAAGCTGGTCTCTAATGCCTCGCTCCCCTACAACCACATAGGTTATGGGACACCTTTACCTTGACCTTTTATTATCATCATTGGTTGAGATTGCGTGTACAACCTCAAGACTCACTTATTTCAAACTTAAGATTTTCTCCTGTTTCCATTTCTTCTCTGTCCCTGCCTTCAACATCTATCTGCCAAAGTGTATTACCTTGAAAAGTGTGTGTGTGTGCGCACGCGTTTGTGTGCGTGTGTGTGCGTGTACATTTGAATTTGTTATGACTGTTGTTACTGGTTGCATGACTGTGTAAGAAAAGGTTGAATGCAAGCGCTTTGATTTGTTCTTACAATATGTAGCACTATATATAAATTCCATTTATTATTATTGTATCATTATCATATCACCATTGGTTGATGTTGTGTGTGGTTTTATACCTCGTTTTAATCTGTATATATAGTTGCACAGTTTTAATCTGAGTTTTAAAATTTGACAAGGTGACAGCCCCAATATGGCCTGTGTGGTTGGCGGGGCTATAAACAACACGACTGGATTGTATTGGTGTTGTGTGTACAGACGGAGGCGCAGGCAAAGAGCATAGAACTGAGCAGTCAGCTGCAGGAGAGTCAGCGAGAGAAGGACATGCTGATGAGTCGCCTGAAGGCAGCCAGTGTAGATATGGACGATCTGCAAAGTGAAGCTGCCGCCTACTCCAGACATCTTGAGGTCAGTTTAAAAATGTTTTTAAAAGGGGGGGGGGGGGGGGGGGAGCAGTTGTAGTGGTGGTATTATTAGTATTTGTTGTTGTTAAGGGGATGTTTGGCACCCAAACAAACAAACAATAACAAAATTTTATTTTGCACCTGCACTGTGAAGCTTTCACCTACTCCAGTCATCTCGAGGTCAGTTTAAAAAAAAAAAATTAGAGGGGTGGAGGCAGTGATAGAGTTAGTATTTATTGTAGTAGTTGTTGTTGTTAAGGGGATGCTTGGCACCCACAAATAAACAAACAATAACAAAATTTCATTTTGTATTTTTGGTGTTTATCTTTAGTAATTTCTAGTTAAAACAAAATGATATGGGAGTAATTTGACCAAGTTGTGTGTGGTTGCTAATGGTTATAGTGGCCATTTTGGATAACAACAGCAACAAGAAGGAAGGTGGCAGGACGGTGAGGGTGTTCGTCTGCCTATCTAGTAAGTTCTGTTGTGCTCCAAGACTTTTGACAGTGATGAAAAAGGAAGAACGTGTAACTGAATAATTTTTTCGTTGTTATTTTTATCAAGGAGGATCGTGTCATTTCATTGGGTGCCATGGTTAACACCAAACTCAGTGATACCAACAAATGTGGTTTTTATCATGAGGAATCAGGACTATTTGTGCTTTGTTGTTAGAGAATAATTATGTTGTACTCTGACAGTCATCATGACAGACTGATTTTTTTTTAATGTTATTTTCACAGGAATTGAGGAAGGAAATTCTGGAACTGCTTAGTTCTCTGTTGTGGGAGAATTTGTTATACAGTTGAAGTCATGATGACAAAGGCAGAAAATTTTGTGTGTGTTATTTTCACAGGAATCGAGGAAAGAAACTCTGGAACTGCTTAGTGCTCTTTTGTGAGAGAATTTGGTATACTGTAAGAGTCTTGATGACAGTGGCAGAAGTTTTTGGCATGCCATTTTGACAGGAATCGAGGAAGGAAGTTCTGGAGTTGCGGGCTCAGCTGGATGCCTCCAGAGTGGACGGCCAGTTCCACCAGTCCAAAGGAAACTCCATTTTTTCAGAGGTACGTACGCGTCTTTGTCGTCTGCGATTGAAGACAGTCTTCTCTTGGTATCATGAATGCTTTCCTGCCCTCCCTCTTTTACTCTCCACAGTTTTCGTCCCCTCTCTGTTTTTTTTCTTTGTTTTTTTCCTCTTCTGCGCTTTCCTGTTTCCTTCATCTTTTTTGCTATCTTAACCGAGGTTTTTTTCCTAATGTCCATTTGAGAGAGTGTGTGTGTGTTTCTCGGTGTGTGTGTGTTTCTCGGTGTGTGTGTGTTGTGTGTTGTGTGCGCGCGTGCGTGCGTGTGTGTGTTCGCATGTGTTTGTGTGTGTGTGTGCATCTCACCTCTTTTTATTCTTCATCTCTCTCTCTCTCTCTCTCTCTCTCTCTCTCTCTCTCTCTCTCTCTCTCTCTCTCTCTCTCTCTCTCTCTCTCTCTCTCTCTCTCTCTCTCTCATGCTGCTGTTAGGAATATGTAAAGTAAATCTTTTTTTCTTTTTTTAAAGGTTTGTGGTTTATTTCAGAGAGCAAAAATAAAAAGGTTTGTGGGCAAGTATAACGTCACCCAACAAAAAATTGCACAGATTTGTAAGACATCCGCTGACTTCTTTTTTTTTTTTTTCCTTTTTTTTTTTTTTGGGGGGGGGGGGGGGGGGGGGTAATGTTAAAATATTTTTCCTCTTTCAGTTCTCTCTCAATTTTTTTCCCTTTTTTTTTGGGGGAGGGGGGGGGCGAGTAAATTGATTGATTGGAACAAAGCGATGGGAATTCCGGTTGTTTATGATTACTTTCTAAGAGGGGGGTGGGGGGTGGGATTCGATCCTCCACTAGAGCTCCAAGGTTCACCAGGGGTTGTGTTGTTCTTCAGTTTAATGTCTATTAACAGGGGTGAGATTTTGTACGTGCAACAGTATTTGCCCACATGAAGGTAGGCGCATTCTGACTTCGGAGATGTATGCTGGGTATGTTCGTGTTTCCATTACTTGCTGAACGCTGACATGAATCACAGGATCTTTAATGGGCATGTTTGATCTTCGGCATGCGTATATATACATGAAAGGCATGAAGGCATTGGCAGGTCTGCACATGAAGTTGACCTGATAGATTGTAAAAATCCCTACCCTTCGTTCATCATACTGCGCCGAGATTCAGACCCAGGACTCCATGGACGTATGTTTGGTTTGTGGCCATGTACTTTTTGTGTGTGTGTGTGTATGTGTCTGCATGCATGTGTGTGTGTGTGTATTTGCAAGTATTTGTGTGTGTATGTCTGTCTGTATGCATTTGTGTGTGTCTCTGTGTGTGTTTGTTTGCATGCATTTGTGTGTGTTTTGTGTGTGTCTGTCTACATGCATGTGTGTGTCTCTGTGTGTGTCTGCATGCATATGTGTGTCTGTTTGCATGCATTTGTATGTGTCTGTCTGCATGCATGTGTATATGTGTGTATGTGTGTATATGTGTGTGTGTAAACATGCATGTCCTGTGTGCACAGCTGGAGGACCGTCGTCTGGTGCTGGAGAAGAAGATGGCGTCCCTGAAGATCCAGAATGAACAGCTGGTGGAGAAGTACAGCATAGAGAAGCAGCAGAACAGCAAGTACAAGGTATGTCTGTTACATTGCTATCTGCAACATAGAAAAACCGCAAGTACAAGGTAGGTAGGTCTGCTACATCACTGTCTATAGCATAAACAGCAGAACAGCAAGTACAAGGTAGGTACATAAGAGAAGCAGCAGAACAACAGGTACAAAGTGGGTACATTCCTGTTCATTTCTGCTGCAGACAGCAGTGTACCCACCTTGTACTTGCTGTTTGCAGCAGAATGAAACAGCAGAACAGCAAGCTTGTATCTGCTACGTCACTGTCAAGCTTCAGGAGCAAAATTTTTTCTTCTTCTTGTAAGTCAGTGGTCTACTGGTAACACACTACTCATGAAGAAACCAACTGGTTGGGCAGTTTTGTTGTTGTTCCCCGGCCAGAGATGCCAAGTTCGATGGTGAGATTTTTGCGTAAGCAACCATTTTTGTCCATGCGACGATTTTTGCCCACCATGGAGGTAGGCACATTCCAACTTTGGGGATGATGTCTAAACATGACACCGGTGTGCATGCTTTTTGTCAGTTTTGTTGTTCATTCCCACCAGTTCGCAGTGGCCTACTCTTCTAAAAGGCAGAGCCGGTTTTAATGTGTGCACAAGGTACTCTGCGTGCGTACACACATGGGGCCTCAGTTTATAGTCTCATTCAATGAACTTTTGGGGGAGTGGAGTCGGCACTGATGTTAACTCCATGGGGAAAATCCCCTTGAACGGTCATCTCAGTGGTAGCTCTAACCTGGGATTAATCCCGGGCCATCAGATCAGGAGCACAATGCTCAAACCACCTGGCTATCCCGTTCCCTGGTTGCAGGTTCAATTCCAGCCTGAATCTGAACTTTTCCTCCATCTCCTAGTACCATGAGTCATGGTCTGTGTTGCTAGTCTTTTGGTTGAGACGATAAACTGAAGTCTTATGTGTTAACAGATCTACTGTTTGCCAAAGAAACCAACAGTAATAAGAGACTTGTCCCTGGCAAAATTCTGTAGGAAAAAATGTCGCTTTTGTAGAAAAGCATGTATATACAGACAGAGAAAAAGAGAGGCTTTAGGTTTGTTTGGTTGACAGGGAGGGAGTGTGTTCGTGCAGTGTTGTGCTCTTTGGAAAAATGGGATCAGATTTTCCAGACCTGAATAAGTGCTGGGAAAATTCAGGCATGTGCTGTAGGGTTTAGGAAAAGTCCTGGGATTTTCAAATTGTTTACCTGGCAACTTCAAGAGCCAAGTAAGCATAACATAAACCTCGGAAAAAAGTTTGAAAGAAAAACACAGGTAAGATGGAAAACTATTGATTTATGAATAGAAGTAGACCAAGTTAGCAGATCAGTTATCTCCCTTCTTTGCCGTACATGCTGAGATATGATTACTTACTTCCCTTCCTTTAGCAGTGGCAGGGATGGCACACTAATTTCAGCAAAAGAACAAAGCTGAAAATAATGGGGCAAGCTTTTCATTAATCAGTGAAACTGGGCAGACAGAACAATGCAATATCACACCAGGAGTTACACACTACACCATCCTGCCCCCTCCCTGTGCATAGTGAAGACAGTACTCAACTTTTCAATGTAGAAGACAGGACACTATAGCCGAGTGGTTAAGACCGTTTGACTTCAGCCCCATCCCATGGGTCCATGAAGTCGCTGGTTCAAATCTCGGCAGCATCTGGTGAATTAAGGGTGGAGAGTTTTGCAATCTCCCAGGTCTACTTCAAGTGCAGGCCTGCCAGTGCCTTAATTCCCTTCATGTACGTACACATGCAGTCAAATATTAACGTCAAAGATCTCGTAAAGAAGAAGAAGGCACCCATCAGTCTTGGAAGACTACGGAGTTGCGCTCTAGTCTTTAGAGCGCAAAGCCTGGGTAAGTGAGTATGGAGGGCAAGCTGTTAAAAGCTGATCTCGTAAAACACATCAGCATTTGGTGGGTTATGGAAACATGAACATACCCAGCATACATGCCCGAAGTCGGAATGCAGCTACCTTCATGATAGGCAAGAACGGTTGTGTATGCAAAATCTCACCATTGGTGAACCTAGGATTTGTAGCTGAGGTACACTTTTTTTTTCAATTAAGTATGAGAACAAAATTGAAGTTTGTGGTATTGTTCCTATGAAAACCTTCTATCAATCGTAAAGAAGTGTAAACTTAAATGGTACAGGCATGTCACAAGATCAAAAGGACTTGCAAAAACAGTACCGCAAGGCACTGTCCAAGGAGGAAGAAAAAGAGGCAGGCCAAGGAAGAGATGGGAGAACAACATCGGCGAATGGACAGGCCTAGAACTCCGCAAACCCTGAGAAAGGCAGAACAGAGAGAGGAATGGAGGGAATTGGTTGTCAAGTCTTCAGGGGTGCCCCCGCAGTCGCCAGACTAAGGGATAGATAGATATATATATAAATAGAGAGAGAGAGAGATAGATATTGCTCAAGACTGTGTTTTGGCATGGCTGATGACTGCAGTGTGTGGTGGTGTCCCTCATTACAGATGCAGATCGCCATGGGGCTGGAGATGACCAGTCAGAAAGAGGACCCCACGGCCCAGCGGTTGAGAGCGCAGCTGAGTGAGGCCCATGCTGAGATTCGAACCCTGATTGACCGGCTGCAACAGCTAGAGGATTCCAAGGTATTGGTTGTGTGTGATGTGTTGGGTGGTTTGTTTTCAACTTTTGTCTTTTTTTTTTCTCTTCCCTTCATGATTTACATACATGTGTATGGGCATGCATACATGCATACTCTCATGCACGTACACACACACACACACACACACACACACACACACACACACACACACACACACACACACATGCGCGCACACACGCGCATGCACACACACATGCACTCACACACACACACACACACACACACACACACACACACACACACACACACACACACACACACACACACACACACAAATTTTGCCCCAAAAATTCAGTCCTTTTACAGGGGAATTAATGCAGAATTAATGTGAGAAAGATAGTATGACATATTTAACAAAAAAAATTTCAAGTTAATATTCTCATGATACCAAACTCCCAGTCTAAAACTGTTTACATTGCCATTGGTGACGCTGGTTCAGTGTTCTTTGTACAGGGTCATGACAACTTCTTATAAATTTTCTTATATTTAAAAGTTCTTGCAGAATTTGTGAGTTCTTACGTTGTTGTTTTTTCTGTCGGGATAGTTTTGATCTCTCCATCCCTATATCTGCTGCAGATATCACGTGCTTACAAACACCCACATTCAAACAATCCACTGTCGCTCATCATTCTTTCACTATTTCTGACCATCTATCTGGAACGACCTACCTCACCTTCATCTGACGCTTTAAAATCCAGCCTCAAGACACTCTTATTTCCTACCTAGGATCTTCCCCCACCTCACAACTGTCCCTTCTTTCATTCAGCCTCCTCCATCACATTACCTTAGTGCGTTACTCTGTGTGTTTATTTATTATTTATTTATTTATTCTTATATATCGAGGATAATAGTGTGTGTGTGTGTTAAAATTTTTAATCTGTTTATCTTATTTATAAACAGTCGCAAGCGCTTGAATAATTGAATACAACCACTTTTATTTGTTTGCTTTTACATGATTTGGCGCCGTAGAAATTCCAGGTATTTTTTAACTATTGACATTGTTTATTGAATGGGTTTTTTTTATCCTGGCAAGCAAGAAGTAGTGAAGCTGTTGCTATGTGTGGAGTGAAATAAATTTATGACTGGTGTGTGTGTGTGTGTGTGTGTGTGTGTGTGTGTGTGTGTGTGTGTGTGTGTGTGAAGGAGGTGGTGGTGTCGGGTGTGGGGGATGGAGGGGACCAGTTCATCATGGCCACCCTGCAACTGGAAAAGTGAGTTCTTTTTCTTTTTCTCTCTTTTTTCTTTTGTCTCTTTTTTCTTTTCTTTCTTTTTTCTTTTCTCTCTTTTTTCTTTTCTTTCCTTTTTCTTTTCTTTCCTTTTTCTTTTCTCTCTTTTTTTCTTTTCTTTTTCTTTTCTCTCTTTTTTTCTTTTCTTTTTCTTTTCTCTCCTTTTTCTTTCCTTTTTCTTTTCTCTCTTTTTTTCTTTTCTTTTTCTTTTCTCTCTTTTTTTCTTTTCTTTTTCTTTTCTCTCCTTTTTCTTTTCTTTTTCTTTTCTCTCCTTTTTCTTTTCTCTCTTTTTTTCTTTTCTTTTTCTTTTCTCTCCTTTTTCTTTTCTTTTTCTTTTCTCTCCTTTTTCTTTTCTCTCTTTTTTTCTTTTCTCTCCTTTTTCTTTTCTCTCTTTTTTTCTTTTCTTTTTCTTTTCTCTCCTTTTTCTTTTCTTTTTCTTTTCTCTCCTTTTTCTTTTCTCTCCTTTTTCTTTTCTTTTCTTTTTCTTTTCTCTCTTTTTTCTTTTCTTTCCTTTTTCTTTTCTCTCCTTTTTCTTTTCTTTTTCTTTTCTCTCCTTTTTCTTTTCTCTCCTTTTTCTTTTCTCTCTTTTTTTCTTTTCTTTTTCTTTTCTCTCTTTTTTTCTTTTCTTTTTCTTTTCTCTCCTTTTTCTTTTCTTTTTCTTTTCTCTCCTTTTTCTTTTCTCTCCTTTTTCTTTTCTTTTTCTTTTCTCTCCTTTTTCTTTTCTCTCCTTTTTCTTTTCTTTTTCTTTTCTCTCCTTTTTCTTTTCTCTCCTTTTTCTTTTCTTTTTCTTTTCTCTCCTTTTTCTTTTCTCTCCTTTTTCTTTTCTCTCCTTTTTCTTTTCTCTCCTTTTTCTTTTCTCTCCTTTTTCTTTTCTCTCCTTTTTCTTTTCTTTTTCTTTTCTCTCCTTTTTCTTTTCTCTCCTTTTTCTTTTCTCTCCTTTTTCTTTTCTCTCCTTTTTCTTTTCTCTCCTTTTTCTTTCCTTTCTTTTTTTTCTTTCCTCAGCTGGAGCTTCAGCAAGGTTTTTTTTTTTTTTATGTGGAGGAAAATGAAATAAATACTAGTGTGCTTTTTTACATCCAGTCCCTGTGTGTATGCAGTTTTGTCAGTCTTGTCATCTGTTCCCACCAGCACACAATGGATGAAATTTTGTGTGTTCAACTGTTTACCCACTACTTAGATAACGATATTCCGACATCGAGGATGATGTCTTAAACCTACCACCAGTGGACATGTGTTTGGTTTTGTTTTTTTTTAGTTTAAATGCTGTCATCAGTTTCTACCTGCTTGTAAGGGCCTACTCTTCCAAAAGGCAGAATGGGTTTTAACGTGTATGTAAAATGTTTTGCATGTGTCTGCACACAGGACCTGGATTTTTAGTCTCATCTGAAGGCTTTGATCAGGGGTGTTGGTGCTGATGTTATCTCCAGGATGAGACTTTAAACCGAGGCCCCGTGTGCGAACGCATGCAGAACATCCTGTGCACACGTTAAATCCTGTTCTGCTTTTCATAAGAGTAGGCCATCGTGTGCCGGTGGGAACAGATGACATTTACAAAACTGCATACACACAGGGACTGGATGTAAAAAAGCACAAGAGTGCTTATCCCATTATCCTCAATATAAAAGAATAAATCAAATCAAATCAAATCCAGGGGGAAAAAATCTCTCTGGTGGTGGCTTGAATCCAGCACTTAGGATCACGAGCTCAACGCTCTTACCAGCAGGCTATCCCGCCCTGAAATTTCATGTTGTGTCTCTTCACAGACTGTCAGTTTGGATTAAGGGGGGAAAGGATGAATGGAAGGGATCGGAGCCAACTTTTTCTTTCGTAACAACAGTGCACAGTTAAAAAAAAAAAAAATAATGATTATACTAGGGAAAAAAATGAAAATAAAAGTTAAATAAGGAAATGGGTAATAAAAAAAAAAACCTGTATTACTTAATAACAGTAAATCTTTTTAAAAAGTGCTAATACTTGCTTACATCTTACAAATTGAAAAAAAAAAAATTTGAACCAAAAACCTGAAGAGAATAAATAGAAGGAAAAGAGGATTTGGGGGGGGGGGGGGGGGGGGTACTTTGTTTTGATAGTATAAGTTGAGTATCTGATCAAAAAGTGAATGAAAAAAAGAAAAAATGTTTTAAAAAGTATTCAAACAAGTGAAAGTTGATGAGCTGCTTTTCCAAAGTGGTGTCGTCAGTTGTTGATTACATGTAAGGAAGAAGTATGCTTGTTTTTTCAACAAAACACAAACTACACACATAAAGTGATCACATCTGGATCAGCAACATGTAAAAGACCCCACGGCAACAAGAGTTTTCCCTGGCAAAATCCTGTAGGAAAAAAGCTACTCTGATAGGGAAACAAATTCACATGCAGACAGGAAAAGAGAAAAAGGGTGGCGCTGCTCTTTTGACAAAGTGCTCTCATACAATGCTATTGTATACAATACAGTAATGTTGCTGTATTCAGAAAATCAGGGTGCGAACACACACACACATTCACGCACGCATGCATGCATGCACACACGCAAACGCAAACATATTTGCACACATGCACACACAAACCTGTCTAGAGATTCTAACCAATCCAAAGTTATTAGATAGCATTGTCTCTGCTGCGGTCTGCAATAACTTCTTTTGTGTAAAATATGACTGCGAGACTGTAACAGTTTTACTGTCAGAATGATTCACAATTGGACGTGGGCCGCTTTTAGAACAGTGTCCAGTTTTCTGTGTGTTTTTGTTCTATTTGTCTCCTTTTGCCACCTTTTTGCAGTATATTGTTTCTATTGTTTGGAATGATACACACAAAATCTTTTAATACCAACACACATCTCTTTAATTCAAAGCCCTCTTCTCATCACATACCGATGTCACTTTAAGTGAAGACATTGAAAACACACAAAATCAGTCTGATAATTATTACTGTGAGTGAAAAAAACGCTGCAGTTGTTAGGGAGTGAGATGTCAGAGACCTCAGCTTCTTCAGGGGTCAGTATATTGAGAGCAGCGCCCATCTCCTCTCCCTTAATGTTTAGCTTCCTTGTCACTGAAAATGGCAGGTACCCATTTACAGCTGGGTGGACATGGGGACTGTACTAAGACAAGGCATGTGAACGGTCACCCAGCCATTTGTTAACCACACTTAATTCTGCTTAACCTTAGCTTGGAGAAAGCAAGTGCTCTGACCACTGAGCTATCTTATTACCCAATCTGTAGAAAAAACACCAACAAAAAAAAAGAACAGAAAATTGATAGCGAAGGCCAACAATCTGATAATGATGGTGATAGGGATGATGATGGTGGTGGTGATGAGAATGAAGATGGTAGTGATGATGATGATGATGATATTGATGGTAATGATGGTGGTGATGATGATGGTAGTGATGATAGTGATGGTAATGATGATGATGATGATGTGCACAGAGAGAAGTTGAGCAAGGCCCAGAGTGAGCTGCAGGCCAAGACGTTGCAGTAATAAACTATTGTGAAAAAATACAACGCTAACAATCTGATGATGATGATGGCAGTGATGATGGTGGTAGTGATGATGATGATGATAATGGCATGCACAGAGAGAAGCTGAGCAAGGCCCAGAGTGAGCTGCAGGCCAAGACGTTGCAGTATCTGGACGTCAGTCAGCAGAACGTGGAACTGACGCGCAAACACCGACAGCTGGAGGCGGAAAATGGCCGCCTGCGAGGAGACATGCTGAAACTGGTGGCCCAGAAAGAGGAGATGCTCCTCAAGTATGAACCTGGTGAGGGCTTTCTTTTGATTGGATTTTGTTGTTGTTGTTGTTGTATTGGGGGGGGGGGGGGGGGGGGGGTGGGTAGGGAGTTGGGGTTTTTTTGTTGGGGGGGGATAGGTATTGTGTCATTTAATGTTTCTTTTTTTGAAATGGTTGGTGTTAGATATTTGAAGGTAGGACGTGTTGGTTTTGAACCTAAAGTAAAAGTTACTGGAGCCACTGAAATTGAATGAGGTGACAGCCCTGATGTAGCTTTCATGGTCTGTAGGGTTATCAGCAATATGTAATGGGGGAAGGTTGTGAGGGGTTATGTGTGCCAATAATAAAAAAAATAATAAAAAAAAAAAAAGGTTGTGAGGGGTGAAAATGATCATTATAATAGCCAAGTGTTCCAATTATTTGTTGGGATTTTTTGTTGTCCCATGGCTACAGCTCCCAATGGTGAGATTTTTGCATCTGCAACTGTTGTTGCCCACCATGAAGGTAGCCACATTCTGACTTCGGAGATAAGCCAGTTGTTTAAGCTGCTTAACCTTAGCTGGGAGAGAGTGCACTGACCACTGAGCTATCCCATCCCCATTATGCATGTATATATATATAATACGTGTGTGTGTGCAGACAAAATGAAACAAGGCAAGCTCCAGGAGAAAATCATAGAGAAGATCGACATGGGAGACCCCCTGTTTCACGGAGCGACCCTCACGACCTCCGGGCGACCCAGCGACCTCTTCCGACCTTGCCCTCCCTCCGGACGACCCAGCAACGTCTTCCCATCCTCCCGCCCCCCACCACCACCATCATCATCATCATCATCGCTGCCCGTGTCGGGACGACCCAGCGACGCTTTCAGACTGACCTCCGACAAGGTCGACGCACTCAAACCTCTGAACCACATTCAGAAAAGCAGTCACGTCTCTGAACACGCCCCCTTCAAATTGGATACGAGCCAAACGACGCCGCTACAGAAAGAAAACGTGGGTGACACAGAGCAGAGGTCAGGACCCCCGCTGGTTTTGCCGTCAGGTCGGTCGGTGAGAATGGCGGAGGAGGTGAAGGTCATCTACGCGGATGGGGACGATTCGTTGACCTCTCTGTCGCAGGAGGGCGAGGGGTCGTCAAAGCCCCTGAAGAAACAGAGACCGGCAGCCAAGCCGGTCAAGTACATCAAGGCTGAGGACGCCCCTGAGGCTAACTGTAAAACACAGTGAACTAACAGACAGCATACATGAATGTTCTCTCTCTCTGTGTGTGTGTGTGTGTGTGTGTGTGTGTGTGTGTGTGTGTGTGTTCAAAGTCTATGTTTGTAGCCAGGTTTGGATTGGTGGGGATTTTTTTTTGTATTGGTTTTCTTTTTTTTTTCCATCATCTGCATTTTCATTTCAGTAGTTAAGTTTTCAGTTTACCTTTGTGCTGTGGTTGTTGTCTCTCATTTTTAAACACAGATTGGACAGACGCTATGGCCGAGTGGTTAAGACCGTTCGACTTCAACCCCAGGGGTCCATAAAGTCGAGGGTTTGAATCTATGAAATTCTGTCCGCCATTCCTACCAGCAGGAAGTGACCTTTTTATTTTTACACCACTTTATGTCACAGCAGATTTCTCTGCGAAAAATTCAGGCTGCTCTCCCCAGGGAAGAGCGTGTCGCCACAAGTGCAGTGCTCTTCCAAACAGGTTTTTAACGTGTGCGCAATATGTTCTGTGTGTTTGCACAGGGGACCTCAGTTTATAGTCTCATCTGGAGGATTTTCAGTGAAATGGAGTCAGTGCTGATGTTAACTGGGGGACGGGATAGCCTTGTGGTCAGAACATTGCGCTGGCAATTTGACGACCCGAGTTTGATTCCCGTTGGAGGGGATTTTTCCCCTGGAGTTAACATCAGTGCTGACTCCACTCTCCCCAAAAGTCTTTCGGATGAGACTGTAAACCAAGGCCCTGTGTGCGAACACACGCAGAACATCTTGCGCACACATTAAATCCTGTTCCGCTTTTTGTAAGAGTAGGCCATTGTGTGCCGGTGGGAACAGATAATATTTACAACACAACTGCATACTCACGGGGACTGGATGAAAAAAAGCACATGAGTGCTTATTCCATTATCCTCGATATAAAAGAATAAAATTTTGAAAAGTGTAGGGGAGAAAATTCCCTTCCATGGCGGTGGCTGGAACCTGGGGGCTGTTAGATCATGGGGTCAATGCTGTAACCACTAGAATTTCCCACCCCTAACTCTTTTTCTTTTTTTTTTTAAATGTTGGAGATATGGTTCGTGTGTGTTGTATAAATGTGTTGTGATGTGCATGTGAGCATGAAGGCTCATGGCTGCACACGTGTGTGTGTGTGTGTGTGTGTGTGTAAAATTGTTCCATGCCCATCTTGTAACAGATATTTAAAAACAGAGAGCGTTACAGACAGCATTGTGAATGTATGCATATATTATAAAATTGTTTCAAACTTATTTTAAAAGAAAGTTGTATACATGTACATTGAATGTAAATTTTAAGTAAAGAAAAAAAAACATTGTACAGTATGATGAAATATTCGACTGTGTGATGTGTGTGGTCCAAGTTTGTGACAGATCATTTCTTGAGATTTGGGAGGTCTGAATTGAGAAACAGTGTATGGTAATTGGTTGGTCTTTTAAAGATTGGGATCACTAGGTGATGCTTGCAAATCTTTCCGGTGCATGTGTGTGTGTCATATGTAGCAGCATCATGGATGTATACCCAGATGTGTATTTGCTTATGAATACATGTATAATACACTTGTCAATACATCTATAGACGTGTGTGTTGTGTTCTTTATTGTTACAGGGTTGGTTGGGTCTCTTTGGGGGGGGGGGGGGGGGGTTGTTGCTCGGCTAGAACTTTCAGGTTTACCAATGGTGAGATTTTGCAAGTGCAACTGTGTTTACGCATCATTCCAACTTTGGGGATGCTGTCTCATTTTGATTTGAGCTGCGTTTTGTTCTTTTTGCTATTTTTGTGCGTCTTAGTGAGTTTAAAAACTAACAAACAAAACAGCAGCAACAAAATCAACAGTAAAGTACACCTTTACCACAACTTTTTTTTTTTTTAATGATCTGTCTGCCAGTGTTAAGTCCGTGAAAATTGTATATCTTTCACAGTCATGACTGGTTTCTCTGCAGTAAGTTCCCTGCTGCTCTCCCTTGGATGAGAATGTCAGTACTACTAACTTAGCTAGCAGCTGACAGGTCAGGATAGCTCAGTGGTCAGAGCACTTGCGTCTCCCAGCTAAGGTTAAGCAGCATTGAGTGTGGTTGCCAAAGGGATAACTGACTGTTTCGTGTCTTGGCTTCAGTACAGTCCCCCAGTAGGGTCAAGGAAGGTAAAGCAGCGAGGGAAAGGAGATGGGCGCCACCCTCAATATGCTGGCCCTTGGGGAAGCCGAGGTCTCTGACACCTCTCTCCCCAATGACCACAAAGGTTATGGGAACACCTTTACCTGTTACGAGCTTAGCACTAACCTTCCTTCCTTCTTTCTGTTTGCAGGTGTGTTGTCTGCTTATAAGAGTGGCCTTTTTTTCTACAGAATGGCGTTCAAGACAACTCGGTTGTTGCTGCGAGTTCTTTTACATGCACTGTGTATAATTTCATTGCGCATGTCACCCCAATCATCTCGACAAAGACTGCCAAAGGCAGATGCGCTGGGCCTAACTTTTCAGGCGCTTAATGGCAGCGCAACATATTTTTGCTCCTGTGACAGACAACAGTAGTTGCTGTCAGTCTGAGAATTCGACGAAGAAGAAACTAACAAAGACTAGCACCCAGACCATCTCTCTCAGGGTCTGGTGAACAGGAAAACTGCAGGGTGGTATTGAACCCGCAACTTCTGGTTATCTAAAAGAGACAAGTTCCCTCATGACTGTTTTCTTTGTAAAGGTGTGGTTACATCAAGAGAGTGGACTGGCTTTTGAGTGAAACAGCTGAAAACCGCAAAGAGAGGAGGAAGCTGGTTGCAAAATCTTCAGTGGTCTACGAGACTACAGGATAAGAGAAATAAGGGTTATCCTGGTCTTGCTCAGTTTGATAGTAATCATCAACAGATAAACGCACAACAGGCATACACGTGCACACGGTCAGAACATTGCGCTCGCAATTATGACCTGGGTTCGATTCCTGTGTGAGGGGATTTTTACGCTGGAGTTAACATCAGTGCTGACTCCACTCTCCCCAAAAGTCCTTCGGATAAGACTATAAACCCGAGGCCCGTGTGCGAACACACACAAAACATCTTGCGCACACATTAAATCCTGTTCCGCTTTTTGTAAGAGTAGGCCATTGTGTGCCGGTGGGAACAGATAAGATATACCAAACTACATACACATGGGGACTGGATGTAAAAAAGCACAAGAGTGCTTATTCCATTATCCTCAATATAAAAGTAAATAAATAAACACACATCCATTCTGACTGTACAAGTAACACGCACATGCAAACACACATATCCCAGTTATAATACACATGCAAGCACATTATACACACACACCAAACCCGTCATGTTTTCAACTTTTATTGTTTCATCATCTTTGGCAAATGCACACATGTAATACATGAGCAACCATACACTCACTGCCTGCAGCACACATTTCAACAACTCTCTCATTTCAATCCAACATCACTATCACTCCACTCCGCATCGCTATCACCATCACATCCAATGAGCATACACAGGTTCAGGTTTTTTTTCACACTTCTCACACTCATTCCTCCACTACGATTCACAGCCATCAAACAGCACAACATTCAATGAAGTCTGGAGTTCAGCTGCTTTTCTACATTAACTTGGCCAACTGCTTTAAAAAAATTCAAAAATAGGAAAGAATATTGTGCAATTTTTTTTAAAGGAGAAGAAAAGATTGCATAAATAAAGACACCGAATTGTCGGAACCTAGGAAAGTTCTCTTCAAGTCTTTCATTTACACTTCTGAAAAACTAATAAAAAATAAGATGTTAAGAATTTAAAACCCATGATTTGAAAAAAAAGAATAACCAAAAAAATCTGAGCAAAGGTAAAAAATCCTGGAAGCAGTCTGAATAAATTTCTGGGCTAAATATTATTGCATGTGATCCAGTTAAATCACAGTCAAAACTGATGGAAAAGAACAGTCATGCCATGTAACAGAAGATAAAATCTGTCAACAACAAAGATGTAAATGTATGCAAGTTTTATACATGAAGATGACGGCAATAGAAGAAGAGCGAGTTTAAGAATTTTTCTTCTAAAGATTTTTGTGGTGCAAGTCTTTTTCCTTTTATAGATGAATGATGTTGTCAATTGCATCTTTTTTTTCTTTAAATTCTTGTTCATACGTTTTTTCAGAAAATGTGAATTTTCACACGAAAATGTCAGAAGATTTCATAGGCCATTTCAAACATCTTAATTTCTCTTTTTCTTTTTTATACTCGTTCAAACTAGTTTTTTTTCAATTTTTTTTTAATTTGTACCATTTTTTTTTAAAGAAAGACTGCATATCTACTTGGTCAGAAAGAGAGGTTTGTTGTTTTCATTCTACTGAACAGCATTTGTAAAATGCATAAGTGTACAAACAACTGATTTCTTGTAGGTTCTTTTTCCCCCACCAAGTATTCATGATGTACACACATGCACCGTACATCCGTAACTGCATACTCACTTTCTCTTCATGTATTTCCACAGATGCACAGCCACTTGATTTAAATACTGATAAATCTACACACATGCCACATCAATTTTTGCAGACATTATTTTCTTCATAAACAGGTTGTAACGCTACACCTACACATACACGAGTGCTAGAAACACATTTCTAACTGCAGTAAAAGTGACTTTCTTCGCATGATTGTACGGATGCATAGGCATGTACATAAAACAACATCTCGCCTCAAATGCACAAAACAAGTCTATACCGCTAAAATATAATTTTCTACAGAAACTAGCCCCTGATTAAGTTCACAATCACAACAGATTTTTTTTTTTTTTTGATCTGTGCAGAACTTAAGCCTACTTCTTTAATTCGCAGTGCCATCTGAAAGACTTCTCCACTTCATGCTAGTTCAACATCAAGTTAGTTAATTAAGCACTGCTAAGTACACAGACATAATGCCAACATAATGCTGAAGTATGCAGACTGGACACCACACTGATTAGATTCCTGCATTACGCAGTATGTACCTGCATATTACACAAACACCACCACACATTCACATTACTTCCCTTGCCTGGTGAAGGCCAAGGACAGAAGCTAAGAAAGAGGGAAGGTGGCAGGATGGTTAAGACATTCACCTGCCTAAAAAGTAAACTGTGAAGTTCTGGCTTCAATTCCCAGCCTTGGCCTTTCTTCTCAGTTTGATAAGAAAATCAAACTGAAAATGTTTAAATTCTTCCAATGAGGCTATAAACTAAGGCCCAGTGTGCGAGAACGCAGTTTTGTTTTTTTAGGGGGGGGTGTCATTCTAGTGGGTATTATGGGGGAAGGGGAGGTTTGTGCTTCCTTTTTTTTTTTTTTCAAAACAGAATATTACCTCCGTTTTCACAAAACAGCACAAAAAAAAAACAGGGTAAAAAAAAAAAAGGAAATATTTCGAAACTGGTCAATACTAATGTTTGACCATTGGTTTTGTCTGTGTTACTGCAGCCTTGAAATAGAAAAACCTCACAGTTTTCACTGCCTGAACTCATGGCAACTGATGTGACAAAAACCATTTCTGTCCCTAAGAATGGAGCAGAGTGGATTACTTCTTCCATATGTTTATAGATACACGCACCCCTGATACTTCAGTCTCATAGGAGCAGTATGGATGACTTTTTCAATATATCTATAGATACACGCACCCCTAATACTTCAGTCTCATAGGAGCAGTATGGATGACTTCTTCCATATATCTATAGATACACGCACCCCTGATACTTCAGTCTCATAGGAGCAGTATGGATGACTTTTTCAATATATCTATAGATACACGCACCCCTAATACTTCAGTCTCATAGGAGCAGTATGGATGACTTCTTCCATATATCTATAGATACACGCACCCCTGATACTTCAGTCTCATAGGAGCAGTATGGATGACTTCTTCCATATATCTATAGATACACGCACCCCTGATACTTCAGTCTCATAGGAGCAGTATGGATGACTTCTTCCATATATCTACAGATACATGCACCACTAATACTTCAGTCTCCTACTCCATCATCAATGTAATGTTCATTGACCATTGAAAAAAAAAATATATTATTTGTCAGAGGCTTGATAGAACCTAAATTTTGCTATGCTACCAAGTACCACTGTCATGAAAAAGACAAATGTTGAAAACGAACAAATTTTTCACCACCGTCTCTCTAAATAATAGTTTTTAAAAAAGGGCAGATATCTCGCATACCGACATTTCTCATTCTGATTCACAGTACAACAGCTTCAATCATTTTTTTCCTCATTCTCACACAATCATCGCTTCTCAACAGCATACATGACGTATTCCCTTTGTCATAACAATTCACACTTAATCTCTTTTCTTTTCCGTAAAAAAATCACAGAACTTGATAGTAACAAAATGAAGTGACATGATTGTGTGCATTGCTGATTCAAGTTTTAGAGACTCAAAAAGAAAAACAACACACCACATTAACACAACAATCTTGTCTAGATCGCAAAACCATTGCATCTCAAAGACTTCCTAATTCACATAAAAGCTTTGCAAAATGCTTGCCAATTCTGCTGCAAGCTTAACAAGATCTGTTCCAATTATACCACAAAGGGTAACAAAAATTTTAGAGATCAAAATCCCTACTCTACACTTTCTCTTGAACAATTTAAAACTCATGCACAGAAGAAAGATAACTAAATTCACCACACAAAAAACAACAACAACTGAACACACAAAACTTCACAATGCCTGCCTCTCTCTGTCCAAGACCTGACACCTCACAAATACTGTACTTTCTGAGAATATACTTCCACGACAACAAAAGGATGAGGGAAAATCTGTCAGTACGCATATTTCCACAACAACAAAAAGACCAGGAAAACGTGTCTGTCAGTATGTACACAACGGCACCAGACCGTCTCACAGGAGACAAATGGGAGCAGCAATGCTACACACACAGTGAGTGACTACACCACATCAATGCCCTGAATCTACGCTGAGAATGTGAGTCATTCGGATTCTTCTATCCCTTACTTCCCGTCTATTTACAAACTATGTAGAAAAACAAGTACAGTCTTTGATGACCTTACACAAAACAGAACTAGGATTCCTTACTACAAATTTGGCACACGCTCTTTCATGTACATGAATGAGTAGTCTAATTAGTACTAAATGTGAAATTTAGTGGAGGAAGCTGGCTGCAAAATCTTCAGTGGTGCCTTAACGATCTACATGATAGGGTGAAGTGAGGTGAGATGGCAATTTAGCAAGACAGAGCAAAGTCTATTGAGATAAAAAAAAACAAAAAAACACACATATTCAAATCAAGTTTTTTTCAGGAAAAACATTCCTGGATTGTTACAGAAAAAAATTGGTAGTTTTCCCCTTGCATAAATACTGAGCCTTCATACATCGCAGCAGAGACCAAAGCAAATGGCGGAGGAGAAGGATCATGTTGGTGTCATTGGGCGCAGTGGCTAATGCCTACAGGTGAGATACATCACTAATGCTGGAAAAAGTGTGTCCACTGAACAAGCTGTGTTCAATGCACACTCACTGCATATGTTGTGGATATTGACTTCCAAACAAAATGCACTGTGGTCATTCTGTAATTGGTAATCTCCTACATAATTTCTAATTATGAAACAGATCACGACTTATCACACACTAACACCGATCACTCAATACAGTCGAAAAAAAAACAAATATTTTCAAAATAGCAAATTTTCACACACAATTGAAATCACTTTTTTATAAATAATTTTTTCCTAACTACTTGAGAGATGACTTCAAAGATGGAAATGTTTCGGGGTTTGTTGTTGTTTTTGGTTTTTTTTTTGGGGGGGGGGGGTTTGGGGGGGTTCAGTGTTGTTTTTTTTAACATAGAAGTTTTCCTTACAGCCAACTTCTCATCTTTTTAACCCAATTTCTAGCAAGAGTTGCTGATGACTCATCTTCCTTGATCTTCTGCTGTTCACAGACTGCTTACATCAACCTCACCACCCTTACCATACCCAAGCTTTGCTGCACTGTTAATTCCTACCATAGTTCTCAACAGAATTCTCCATAAATACGGGCACCACAAATGTAAACACAGTAAGTGTACAGTAGTTTTTAAAAGAAAAAGTAGTGACGGAACAGAGACGATTCTTGGTTTTTGATTATCCGCGTTTTTTACCACTTTGTTTTTTGTTGTTGGTTAATATCAACATCGCCACAATATAATAATATACTTTCTTCGTACTTACTCCAAACCGGAGTCAGTTTGTGGGGAATTTAAAAACCCCCTTCACTTCAGTCCAAGGTACAGTAACACAGAGGGGGCTTCATGAAACCCAACCATAAAAAGCAACTTTTTCCCTTTTCCCTTTTTGAAACACGTTTTTAGGATCAAAGATCCATGTTACAGGTACAAATCCAGTACTGTACAACTTTCCATTCCTTTTTTGTAGTATCATACATGTTGGTAATACCAAAAAAAGTTTTTTCCTCTATGTGATAGTGAGGGGATTGTGATAGAAAATTTGTTACGTGGAACCCGATTATGTTTTTCCAAATATTGTAGAAAGTTGAAAACCGAGGTGTAACGGGTTTGGTTTTTCAAAAACGCAGGCTAGTTTGGTATTTATAAAGGCATAATAAAAAAATTTAAAAAAAGAAACCTCTCTGCAAAAAAAAGGAAAGAAAAAAAATACACCAAATGCATTCCTATAGAGTATACAAAAAAAAAAAATTAAACTTTCCATACAATCTAAACGTATACACCAAACAGAATTTCAGATCTTTGGTAAAAAATCTCATCTAATTTTGGGTTTTGGAAGGAAATTATACCACAGTAACACTTAGCCCTTTCTGAACAAAAAGTAGGCTAAACACACACAAAACACCACACACACACACAAAAACAAATCAATTATCTCTTACTACTTTTTTCTTTTTTTTGTGGATTTTTTTTTCTTTTTTTTCTCCCCCCCCCTTTAAACCTATTGGTGGGGGGGGGGTTTTTTTTTTTTTTGGGGGGGGGGGGGGGGGGGGGGGGGGGGGGGGGGG
>CM060348.1:11931019-11971019 GCA_030674155.1 Stramonita haemastoma
CACAGAAAACTGGCATGACATTCATTAAAAACCCTACCAGTAATGGTGACAAATCCTTCAATATCTTCTAAACTCTCATAGCCATGATGTATACAAAACTTTTATTCTCTGACAAAAACTGTCTATACTGCAAGTGCAAGATAAGCAAAAGTGGAAAATGACAAAGATCAGACCATACATACATACAATGAGAGAGAGAGAGAGAGAGGAGAGAGAGAGAGAGAGAGAGAGCAGACAGAGACAGACAGACAGAAGACAGACAGACAGACAGACGACAGACAGAGACAGAGACAGAGACAGAGACGGAGACAGACAGACACAGACAGACAGACACAGACAGACAGAGACGGAGACAGACAGACACGACAGACAGACACAGACAGACAGCAGACGAGAGAGAGGAGAGAGAGAGAGAAGAGAGAGGAGAGAGAAGAGAGAGAGAGAGAGAAGATGAAAAAAGTAAGTATTAAGAAAAAGATAAAAAGAAAGTGAATGGAAAGAAGATGAAAGTAAGGAATAAAAACAAAGTAAAGAAAATGGCAAAGTAAAAACTGATGTCTGGGTTTTTTTTCCATTCATCATTCTGCCTTTTTAACATCAGAAACATATGATGATAACACACACACACACATACACACACACACACACACACACACACACACACACACACACACACACACACACACCTTCAGTGACTTCTTCAACATGTTTTACTCAATGAAATACAGTAACTTCTCATTTCTAGGGATTTGGGGGGGATCTGTCTACAATCATTCATGATCATTTCTTATTCAAGAGTAGTTTTTGGGGGGGGGGGGGTTCTTGGGATTTTTTTAAATGCCAAATTAGCATGAATAGATAACAAATATGCCAATCACTACACTAACGCCTTTAAAAATTAAAAAAACTATCATATCACCTCCATGTTGCTATTTCAACTACATTCAGATTCTCGAGGTGATGTCACTCAATGCATGCAAAAAATTCAATACCTGCAATCTGCAAAGTCATACAAAGTGAGAAGAAAACGCCTTATCAAGAACAGATAAAAAAAAATTTAAAAACCCTAAGAATACAGCTCTAGTGTCTGCTATGTAGGGGTTACACCGACACACTAGTTAGCAAACTTTACGCAATCGTAAAGCCTTGAGCTTCAACCTCTCATGGTGTCATGTACATTCTTAACTAATTAAGCCATGAGTAAGAGTGTGTTTGTACACTGTTGCATGCATAAAGGTCTGGATGATGTTGCTATGCAGTAGTGTGTGTGTGTGTGTGTGTGTGTGTGTGTGTGTGTGTGTGTGTGTGTGTGTGTGTGTGTGTGTGTGTGTGGTTGTGTGTGTTGTGTGTGTAGTTTGTGTGAAAGAGAGCCCTTGGGCTTGGGTGCATTTGTGTACTGTAGGTAAGGGTGTTTTCTGAGGCAAATTTGAACATAGTTGCAAGAGCAAAAAGACCCAAAACAACCCCCGACAACAACAAAAAATGTACATAGCATAGAAGAAAGTGCAGGCAGCAAAATTAGATAATTGTATAATAGTTAGGATGAAACAAATAAAGGTTTCATGACCAAAAAAAATGGAATAAAAAAGGAACAAAACATATAATGCAATCAATAAATAATTCTGCAATAAATGACACAAATTTGTATAAAATGAGGCTGAGTATTTTAACTAAAGCAATTCAATTAGAAGCACTTCTGCCTCTGGCTCATTCATTTATCAAAACTGACAATTAAATAACTACAACATTCATTTTATTTACAATTAATACAATTCATCCCTATCGAAAATGTCAATATCTTTTTCTTGATGGGGTTCTTAGGTAGGTTCTTTTGTTGTTCTTTGTTTTCATTAGTAATACTTTTGCTTTGTTTGCTCATCTGTCTGATGGGGGGGACTGGAGGGGTGAGACAGTGTTTGCTTTTTAAAAGTTAAATTTCCATGATCTTTGTGTGCTTTTGCTCTGTGTACATTATATACAAAGAAACTCTAAAATAGTGTTCACACTGACTTGTTGATGCTTTTCTTCAAGTAAAAGGGAAAGCGTTCCTGTATTGTAGGAAACTGATTCTTGTAGTTGTACTTGAGGTCTTCACACCTGGCAAATTCAAACTCAGAACATCTGTTAATTTCTCAAAGAAAACATTAATGGTATGGTGGGCATGCATATCACAATGACAATTTATCACACATGTGTATCAGTAATCAATACATGCACAGCAAACATAAAATCTACCATCAATTGAACTATGGTGTGGTTTGTTTGTTTTTAAAGAAGTCTGCCCACATAGATGACACTTTTGATAGACTGACAAAGTTAAGCTTTTTAGTTTAAGGGCATGTTTGACAGTTTTTCATTTCATTGTGACTTCACTATAAAACTTGCATTGATGAAATGGTGAATGCGTAGCACAGGTGATCAGACAGAGCTTGTCAACTAACAGTAACTGAGGGTACAGGTTCAACTTAAGCCTCCTCTGGGAAATTTGAGGGGATTTTTACCCTGAATTAACATTACTTCTCACTCTTCTCCCTTGAAAGTCTTAACATTACATACATTTACAGTGATTACTTCTGGCTGTTCTCCACTCAAAGTCCTTGAGACGAGACTGTAAACCTAAGTCCTTGTGCATAACACCATCCACACAGGTGAAATTTCTGAAAACCCCATGCACCTGTCACAGAAGACCAGGCCAGCTACCGCCAGAGGCATATATGACACTTTGACATGAACATACCAAACATCTACCTTGCTACCTGGAGAGGGAAGGTGATGTAAGGTTCAAAGTGACTACAACAGACAACACAACCTGAAAAATTCAGAGGAATACTCCAACCACAACCTCTGAGGGAGTCAAAGGCAAAGCCAAATTATGTCAAAAGTTAAATGATTTGAATCTAGTCTTCTTACCAAAACAATATTCTTTCTTCTTTTTGTTTTATGCACAAGGGAGGAGTGTGAGCTTAGCTGGTTGATTGTGTGCATAAATAGAAAGCTGGGGTGTTTTTTTCAATTTCCTTTTAATATTTTAAGGAAAGGAGAGGAGGGGTGTTCCTCTGTCTAGCTTTGGTTTGCTTTGTGATTCTTTTGGTATTTTCTTTCTTTTTAATTTGTTCTGACTTCTGTCTTCTCTGGTAATAAAAATGTCTGAAGAAGTTAACTTTTTAAAATGACATTGAATTAAAATGATTAATACCAGTAATCAAAAATGTCTGAAGACTAAGAAGTTTTAACTTTTTTAAATGACATTGAACTAAAATGATAAATACCCTTTCCCCATATAAAGCTTTTAAATGTTTTTTCTTGGTGGTATAGTATAGAAGCAACAACTCAAACAAACAAAAATATATGCAATAATAATGGCACAGGAACATCACCTACAAAACATTTGAACAATCTGTAATTCTCTGTGTAATAAAACACGTATGTCAATAAATAATTTTTAAACAATAGTAGAATGATTGTTTTCTGAAATATTTCTCTTTTTTGCAGAGTCACTGAACAAATAGAAATGAACAGGAGTGTAACGCAGTTAAGTTGCACAGTCCAAAAGATAATGAAAAGCCAAGGTGAATGCATTTTTTGTGTTATTGCATTTAAGAAAAAATTTGCTTTTTCCACAGCAAATTATTCTAAATCATTCTTTACTTTTATTTTTCTCTAGTCTAGTAAATATTGACAATTCAGTCTTGGAACTTCTGGGTATATCAAATAAATTTTTAAAAACAGAAAGAAGAACAAAAGGAAGGAAGAAAGAATCCTAAAATAAAAAATATATCTCCATAAAGGCAAATGGTACAGGATCAAGATCAAGGCTGCAAGACCTACTGTCATGGCATCCTGACCTCGCCTGACCCCACCTGACCTGCACTTTTCTGGAGCTGTTCAATCCACCCCCCACCAATTTATTTCATTACAAAATTCTCGCAAGCTAACAAATAAGCAAATGCATATATAATAACTCTCTAATGGGGTAAATAAAGATGTATAAAAGCATCAATCGCACGATGTTGAGACTGAATGCTGGCTTTAAAAAAGTGACCTCGTTCGTTTTCATTAGCTCGGTCAGTGCAGGACAATGCAAGGGAGGTAATTACAAAAACAAAACAAAATTTCAAACAAATGTAGGTAAGATGGGGCAAACAAAAACAAAGAAACTTAATCAACAAAACAGCACATGATCAAAGTTTCAATTATTGATACAGAAGTTGTAAAATCATTTTCACTCATTTAGACTTCTTTCAGGCCCCGACACTTAGTCATACTGAAAAAACATGTCTTAGAATTCGAGAACTAGCACTCTAGACAGGTAAAACCCACGCCGGCAAATACTTACTGGATTTCCTTGTTTGCATCCTCGATTGCTTGTACGGCGCTCATCATGGTTGATTTTGTCAAACTTTACAAAAATACGTGTTATGATAGCATAATGACGGCAGCATCTTCCAAATAACAAACTTAACTTTTTTGTCGCCCAACCGGAAGTTAATATGGTTATTCGAAATGATATTGTGGAAAGTTTGATATTTTTTTTAACTGTATTTTTTAATTGAAACGTAAATCGTCATTCATTCTCCTTCAGTTGCATTCAGAATATCTTCCTTTAGCAGAAATATTTCTGAAACGTTCTATTTAGCCTCAAAGCAAATCTGAAACACTTATGAAATGAAATGGCGGAACGAAGAGAGCGTCTGCTTGCAAAAAACATGTTTATATCACGAACAGTAACAAAAAGTAGAATAAATAAAAAACATCTTCCATAACACAGGTGCTCTCAAAATCTGTTTTAAAAGACTTTCGTGTGGTATATGTAGTTTTTTAGCCATCATTTTATTTTAAGTATTCAGCAATATTGTCTCCCTTGCGAGCGCCAAGTTCAAGTTCATTTTGATTCAGAACCAACTTCAGGTAAGAGTGTCCAGCTGTAGCAACAAGAGAAAAAATAAGAAAGTACAAAAGTATAGCTTTAGTCAGCTGACAGGTTTCGGATTGATTTCTTAAAGTGTCCTTCGTGAAGTCGTGTGCCAGAGGCTGATTTATGAAAAGATACCCATACGTTTGTTTTTCTCTCAACGGAGGTTGAATTTACTCTAACAACTGGGCCACTTGGGTGGGGTGAGTTGAGGAGAGGGTGGGTCCACGTACTCCTAGTGTTAAATCCAATCGAGACATCTCAGTCTTAGAATGCATTGTTCAAATTTAAACTAGTAGAAGCAACCCTTAATGAACTGTACATTTGCGCTTATAGTACACAGTGACACTTAAACTAAAGTATAGCCTGCAGTGCTATGTCTAGTAACCAGGACGCCAGGAAAAACAAATGAATACGTTGCTTACAGAATTTATAATTATTGATCTAGAGTTGGCTATATGAAAATCTCCACAACATCTTAGAAATAATCGCAGTGCTGGGGGAGAAGAAAAGTAAAAGATTGTGAGATTAGGAAAGGTAGTAGTAAGTAAGTAACCTTGGATAAAATTAAAAATAAAACAATATGCTTAATCAAGTTAATGAACTGCAAGTCTCACAAACACTAAAACAGAAACAACACATTCTGTGATTCACCAAACACACACATGTACACACACACACACATGCACGCACGCACACACACACACACACACACACACACACACACACTGAGCAATAATAAAACACTTTTAACTCACAAACAGAAACAGCTCATTCAGTGATTAACCACACACACATACAATGAACACACACACACACACACACACACACACACACACACACACACACACACAAAGTGACTTGCACATGCACGCACACATGCGCACAGTGATTAACACCACAGGACACTTACACTGTATGAGATGTGCGCACCTGCACACACACACACACACACACATACACACTCGCACATCCTCACACACCCGCACATGCACAAATAAACAAGCTCAATCTCTACCATTGCTGTATTGATCAGAAGTTTGGTTTTCTCTGATTTATGGAACATGTGACATTTGATACTGTATGTGACTATGTTGTATGTATACACTAATATAGTGAATCCTATATTTCTGTGACATCACAGAGTTGTGCATTCCACATGATGATCAAGAAAAACAGACACTGCTACTTGGAAACGTTTAGGAGGAAAACTGTGCAGGCTCCTGCAAAAGAGGAAAAGGATGTAGGGGACACAGGTTGAGCTTCAGATCTTTGCAGTCATCTGGTTGAGAGAATGGATCCTGACTTTAGTTCTCTGTATGTCATTTTGACACTTTTGTTGAATGCTCAGACAGCAAATACTGTTGTCTGTCATATGAGTGAAAATCATTGCACCTGGCAAATCGGGCCCAGCACATCTGCCTTTGGCATGGAAAAGAGCTGTTATCGTTGAACTTTTTTCTTCTTTTTTTTTAAAGGCAGGATAATAGAACAAGAAGGTAGAAAATTGACAAAAAGTTGTCAGAAAGAAAGGAACAAGACAGAAACAAAGTAAAGGACAGAAAAGGGGGAATTCCAAGCACAGAATTTCCAGAAGATGGGGATGCTATTTATACTGACAGGCCTCTACATTTCCACATGGGAATTTCTTTCTTGAGACAAAAAGATCCTATCAACATATGCCAGCATATGTGGACTTTTTTTTTTTTTTTTGGGGGGGGGGGGGGGGGGTATCCATCTGTATTGAAAAAGTAAGAGTTGGCCAGTTGTAGCTGATCTAGACAGCAAGAGCATACCCAGCATGCAATCAGTCAGCTGTGATGATTTTAACTAGGCCAAGAGTGCTAAAACAGTGTAGTAATACCACCACCCAGAACAACAGAAAATACTTGAACTTTTATGCCAGTTTTGTATTTGTATAGAATCGACCACTAAGTCGAGGCAAATTTCTCTGCGTGATATTCAGGTTGCTCTCTCCTAAAAGAGTGCCACCACAGGAGCAATGACACCCCTTTTTTCCACCCCTGTTTGCATGTGTATTTGTTTCCCTATGACATCAGTGGCTTTTTTCCACACAATCTTGCCGGGGACACCTCTCTTCTTGCCATGGGCTTTTTTATGTGTGCTAAATGTGTGTTGCACGTGGGACTTTGACTTTTCATCAGATTCAAAAGACTAGCATTCAGACCACAGACTAGTTGATGGGGGTAAAGTTTTGGGCACAAGTGGGGATCAAACCCGAACCCTGATTGAACCTAGTACCTGACTTTAGCTTTCTAAGTTAATATGCAGACAGTTAACATATGGTTTGAATTGAGGGGGAGGTGGTGGTTGTTGCTTTTCTTCTTCTTTTTTTTCATACCACTTTAAGTCATGGCAGATTTCTCTGTGTGAAATTTGGGCTTCCCTCCCCAGGGAGAGCACATCACCACAAGAGCAGCGCCACCTTTTTCTTTTTCTTTTCCTGTCTGCAACTGTATTTGTTTTCCTATCAGAATGGCTTTTTCTACATAATTTTTCTAGGGACAACTCCCTTGTTGCTGTGGGTTCTTTTATGTGGGCTAAATAATTATGCTTAACACACAGGACCTCGGTTTATCATCTCATCCGAAAGACTAGCATCCAGACCACCACTCATGCTGTCATGGTCTACTGGATGGAGAAAAAGTGTCGGGTCCATATGGGGTTCGGACCACCGCACACTTCTGACCTGGACTTTACACTCTCTAGGCAAGCATTTACCTCTACTGGGTCTAGACCACCGATTTTGTTGTTATTTTTACAATGTGTTTGGGTTTTCTGCTTAGTTGTTGTTGAGCTTTTTTTGGGGGGTTAAGGGTGTTTGCTTTTAGTTTTTATCAAAACCATGTGAGAAAAAGCCATCACCTCTCTCACCAATCACTCACTCTCTCACAGTCTCAGACTGCAGGATTTGTTTTCAGACTCTTGCTCTGTTGGCCCAAAGATGGAGCTGACGCCCACCGCAAGCCCTGGTGCGCAGCGCAGCAGACTGCTGCAGCTGGAAGGAGAGGTGAAGGAGAAGGAGGAGAACCTGATGCAGGCGGCCATGTACGGCAAGATGCTGCTGGAGGAAAACACCGACCTGCAGACCCGCATTGAAACCCTCATGAAGCAGCACGCCACCGTTTTGGAGGTAAAGTGTTCAATCCTCTTTTTTCGTTGTTGTTGTTGTTGTTATTCATTAACAGCTTGCCCTCCATGCATACATGCCCAGGCTTTGAGCTGTAAAGACTAGAGCGCAACTCCATAGTCTTCCGAGACTGATGGGTGCCTACTACTACTGTTATTCACAGCGTGCAAATCTAGCATAACTCAGTCCATGGCCCAGTGCTAAAATTAGTCTGCCCCTTCCTATTACTGAGTCCATGTGCAGTCAGTTCCTGCTATAATTAGCACCAGTGGGGATGGAATGGTTAGCAGCTGAGAGGAGCTGAAAGTGGGGTAACTGACATGTTGTTGACTGCTTGTGATTACCTTAGCCCTATCACTGAATTGGTTTTTTCCTAAAGAAAAATATCAGGCCTGTGAACTTGCCTAAATTGACGAGATAACTTAACAATAATGTGTGCTCTCTGCTGCCATGTCTGTCAAGTATACTCACCATGGGGAAGTCCAGAATTTGTCTTATTTTCTATTTTATACTTTTTACTAAACAAAGGATACTTTTGGAAAGGTGGAGGTCTCTATAGTCTATTAATCAACTAGTAATCTTGCATTTGTCACAAGGAATCCCATCTCTTTTTTAAATCAACTTTACTTTTTGCAAATATGTTCCCTTTTCCCCCACCATTAAGGGAGCCGCATTCTGACTATGGAGAGGTGAGTGTTTATTTATTTGGGTTGTTTTGTTGTTCTTTTTTGGTGTGTGCTTTATTTTTTTTTGGGGGGGGGGGGGTAGAACTGTTTTTTTGGGGGAGGGGGTTGTGTTTTGATTTTTTTTTGGGGGGGTAGGTGAGTGTTTGAAAGGAAGGGGGGTTGTTGGATGCATGTTTATGCTATGTGGGTATGTGTGTGACACATTGATTATCATTGATTTCATTCATGTCTTGTGTAAACTTACATCATACCTTAGACCTTTCCACTCAACTGAATATGCCTACTGTAGAAATGCTTCAATAGTATTTTTTGGTATCATCGTCATAGTAATAGATCATGATTACTTTTTGTCATAATCATCAGTATAAGTCATTTGGATGAGACTATAAACTGAGGTCCCGTGTGCGAACGCACACAGAACATCTTGTGCACACGTTAAAATCCCGTTCCGCCTTTCAGAGGAGCAGGCCATCATGTGCCGGTAGGAGCGGATGACAAAATTAAAAAAAAAAAAAAAACCAGCATACACACACTGACTCAGGTGTCATGTTTAGACACCATCCCTGAGGGAAAAAAAAATGGGTAGGCGCTGTACTTGTGGCGACTCGCTCTCCCCGGGGAGAGCAGCCCGAATTTCACGCAGAGAAATCTGCTGTGACATAAAGTGGTATAAAAAATTTTAAATGATCAAATAAAATAAAGATAATACACAGCATTACACACAGTGCTTTTGTGACACAAAACCATCATTGTTTAATTAACCATCACCGTGTCACACACTCTGCAGGACAAGCAGCAAGAGTTATGCAGCCTGAACTCCCGCCTGGAGATTGTGATGAGCACGGAGAAGTGGCACCAGGAGGAAATGGCCAATCTTCGCTCCGACCTGCAGACTATCCGAGACCAGGTGGAGGAGGAGAAGAGACAGGAGATAGCCACTCACAAGAAGCAGGTAAATGTGTTTGTACATTTGACATTTTTTGCAAATATTAGTGGGGGGGGGGGGGGGGGGGGGGGAGTGTGTGCTGCTGCCCCATCATCTGTGATGTACCTGTCCTGCCGTTCCAATTCTTCTCATTGTGATTTCTGTGCCCAAATCAAATCAAATTTGTCAGGTTTGTCATGCTGTTTGCGTGCCTTGGCTTCAGTACAGTCCCCCAGTTCACCCACCTGTAAATGGGTACCTGCCCTCTTTTAGGGTCAGGGAAGGTAAAGCAGCGAGGGAGAAACTCAACCCATCCTCTGTCCTCAGCCTCTGCTCGCCAGGTCAGTTGTACTCATAAATAATAATCTGGATTTTCTCCTCTCTCTCTCTTTTCGTGGCCCAGGTGGAGAGTCTGCGTGTGGACGTGGATCACCTGCAGAGTGTGGAGCAGGACCTGCGTGGGCAGGTGGGGGAGCTGGAGGCTCTGCTGCAGACACACCTGGACCGCACCCTCACCCCCTCTCCACCTCCACCTCAGCCTCCTTTAGCAGCGCCGAAGACATGGCCGCCCTCACTGAGGAACTCTGCAACCTCCGGATGGACCTGGTCAGTGGGGGGCGGGGGGGGGGGGGGAGGCATTTTTCTTCTTTTTTAAAAAATAATTTTATTTTAAGGATAATAGAATAAGCATTCAGCTAAGCTAGGTGCCGCTGTAGTCTAATGGTTAGGGCGTTGGACTCATAATCTAAAGGTTGCGGGTTCGATCCCAGCTTTCAGCTATGGCGTTGTGCCCTTGGAAAAGGCACTTTACGGCTATTTTCTCACCCCACCCAGGTGTAAAAGGGGTACCGACCTTGTGTTGGGGGTTAACCCTGTGATAGACTGGCGTTCTATCCAGGGGGGAGTCTATGACTCTCAGTCGCTTAACGCCACAGAAACCGGGTTAAGCACCGGCCTGATTAAATGCTCACAATTTGATTTGTTTAAATTACAAGATATAGCACTATATATATATATATAAAAAATTCCATTTATTATTATCATTGTAGGGGACAATCAAATCAAATCATGGGTTGACAACATCAAAGACTGGACCGCCCAACCCCTACAACACCTCCTACTAGCCACACAGGATTGTGAAGCATGGAGAAAGATCTCTGTTGCGTCTTCTCTCATGTCCCCCCTACGTCCTTTGGGACATGGGACTGAGTGAGTGAGTAGGGGACAGGATAGCTCAGTGGTCAGAGCGCTCGCTTTCCCCCAGTCAAAGTTAAGCAGCATCGAGCTCGTTTACCACTTGGATGGGAGACTGTTTGCACACCTTGGCTTCAGTACAGGGGTTTTTTGGGTTGTTTTTTTTTTTTTTGCTGCCTCGTCTTCTGTGACGTTCCCGTTCTGCTGTTCCCACTCCGCTCATTTTAATCTCCCCACCACAGCCATACCCAGATTCGTTGTGTCTCACCCCCGGGGTCGGGAGTCCACAGGGAGCTCATCAATATTAGGCCGCCGCGGGGCCACCAGCCAGAGGGGCCCTGCACTTCTGCTGGGTCACTTTGGTGGTGTTCAGTGGTGCCTGTTCTGAGCTAACATACGCAGGACACCACCTACTAAGCCCCCTACTAACGACAGTATTAGCTCAGTCGCGGAGCCAGACTGAGTGAGTCACGCACCCAAGGTGGCGACCACCACAACGTCCCTCCAACGACCGCCTCCCCACGAACCCCCAACCCCAAAGGCTTTGACACAAATCACCACAGGCACAGAAGCAACGGAGGCCACCGAATCAGAGGCAATTTTTATTATTGCATGATGATCAATGATGATGAGGATGATGTAATGATGCTGCTGTGGAGGTGCATCCGCTTTGAGACTACTTGACAGGGTTGTTCTCTACGCTTACTGTCATAATATATCCTGGCGTCAACCAGGCCCGAGAGATACAGACACCTGCAGTGTTGGTCAGGTAATTTGAGCAACACTCTCAAATTCGCATCCGTAAAGTGAATGAAGCTCGACTGTGTGGTCCCAGTCTCCCCACTGAGCCCACAGCACACTCACTCTGGGTAGGAGCCGGCCGGAGCCCGAAAAAATCCCTATGACTTATGGGATTCGAACCCGCGACCTTTCAGTCCGGAATCCACGGCGCTAACCACTGCGCCATGGCGGCTGGTGGCTTCAGTACAGTTCCCCCAATTCACCCAGCTGTAAATGGGTACCTGCCCTCTTAAGGGTCAGGGAGGGTCAAGCAGCGAGGGAGAGGAGATGGGTGCCGCCCTCAATATGCTGGCCCCTAGAGAAGCTGAGGTCTCTGATGCCTTGCTACCCTACAACCACATAGGTTATGGGACACCTTTACCTTTTATTATCATCATTGGTTGATGTTGCGTGTGCAACCTCAAGACACACTTGTTTCAAACTTAAGATTTTCTCCTGTTTCCATTTCTTCTCTGTCCCTGCCTTCAACATCTCTCTGCCAAAGTGTATTATCTTTAAATTGTGTGTGTGTGCGCGCGCACATATGTGTGCGCACGCACATATGTGTGTGCGTGTGTGTGTACATTCGAATTTGCTAAAACTATGAATTGTTATTGATTGCTTGTGTGTTGTATAGGTTGAATGCAAGCGCTTTGATTTGTTTGTTGTTGTTTTTTTTTTACAAGATATAGCACTATATATAAATTCCATTTACTATTATTTGATTATTATGATTATCATCATTTGACGTTTGTGTGTTGTTTTATACCTCGTTTTGATCTCTGTATATAGTTACACAGTTTTAATATTAAGTTAAAGTTAAAGTCTGTCCCGAGCCTAAGGCTCATCAGGCCGGTGCTTATCCCGGTTTCTGTGGCATTAAGCGACTGAGAGTCATAGACTCCCCCCCTGGATAGGACGCCAGTCTGTCACAAGGTTAACCCCCAACACAAGGTTGGTACCCCTTTTACACCTGGGTGGGGTGAGAAAATAGCCGTAAAGTGCCTTTTCCAAGGGCACAACGCCATAGCCGAAAGCTGGGATCGAACCCGCAACCTTTAGATTACGAGTCCAACGCCCTAACCACTAGACTACAGCGGCGGCTCTGTATATGGTTACACAGTTTGAATATGAGTTTTAAAATTTGACAAGGTGACAGCCCCGATATGGCCTGTGTGGTTGGCAGGGTTATAAACAACACGACTGGATTGATGATGTTGTGTGTACAGACAGAGGCGCAGGCAAAGAGCATAGAACTGAGCAGTCAGCTGCAGGAGAGTCAGCGAGAGAAGGACACACTGATGAGTCGCCTCAAGGCAGCCAGTGTAGATATGGATGATCTGCAGAGTGAAGCTGCTGCCTACTCCAGACATCTCGAGGTAAGTTTAAAAAAAAAAAAAATTTTAAGGGGGAGGGGGGAGCTGTGGTGGTGGTGGTATATTAGTATTTATTGTTGTTAAGAGGATGTTTGGCACCCAAATAAACAAACAATAACAAAATTTCATTTTGCACCTGCACTTGTGAAGCTGCCACCTTCTCCAGTCATCTCGAGGTCAGTTAAAAAAAAAATTATAATTTTTTTTTTAAGGAGGGGGAGGGAGGCAGTGGTGGTGGTGGTAGTATTAGTATTTATTGTTGTTATGGGGATGATTGGCACCCATATAAACAAACAATAACAACATTTTGTTTTGCACCTGCACTGTCAAGCTGCTGCCTACTCCAGTCATCTCGAGGTCAGTTTAAAAAAAAAAATTTAGAAGGGGGGAGGGAGGCAAGTGGTGGTGGTGGTAGTATTAGTAGTTGTTGGTGTTGTTAAGGGGATGTTTGGCACCCAAATAAACAAACAATAAACAAAATTGTATTTTGCACTGTTGGTGTTAATTTTTAGTCATTTCTACTTGAAACAAAATGTTATGGGAGTAATTTGACCAAGTTGTGTGAGGTTGCCAATGGTTATAGTGGCCATTTTGGATAACAGCAGCAACAAAAAGGAGGGTGACAGGACGATGAAGTTTCACCTGCCTGACTAGTGATCTGTGAAATTCTGGGTGCGATTCTCAACCATGCTCTTTCTCCCCAGTTTGATGAGAAAACCAAACTGAATTCTTTGTCTAATGCTCAGACAGCAGCTAATGTAGCAAAAATGTGTTGCCCTGCTACAAGTCAGGCCCAGCACATCCAACTTCAGCATGGTAGGGAGGGAATTGTTATCTTTTCAGACTTTCTTGGGGAAAAAAAGGCAGGAGAATGGACAGAGAATGCAGAAACCAGACAAGAAGGAGGTAGCATGTTATTTTTTACAGGAATTAAGGAAAGAAAAAACTCTGGAACTGCTTAGTGCTCTGTTGTGAGAGAATTTGGAAAACTGTAAGAGTCATGATGACAGTGGCAGAATTCTGTGGCATGCCATTTTCACAGGAATCGAAGAAGGAAATTCTGTAACTGCTTTGTGCTCTGTTATGAGAGAATTTGTAATGCTCTGAGAATCATGATGACAGTGGCAGAATTTTGTGTGTGTTATTTTCACAGGAATCAAGGACAGAAATTCTGAAACTGCTTAGTGCTCTGTTGTGAGAGAAATTGTTATACGGTAAGAGTTATGATGATAATGGCAGACAATTCTTTGCATGCCATTTTCACAGGAATCAAGGAAGGAAATTCTGAAACTGCTTAGTGCTCTGTTGTGAGAGAATTTGGAAAACTGTATAAGAGTCGTGATGACAGTGGCAGAATTCTGTGGCATGCCATTTTCACAGGAATCGAAGAAGGAAATTCTGAAGCTGCTTAGTGCTCTGTTGTGAGAGAATTTGGTATATGGTCCTGATGACAATGTGGTATATGGTCATGATGACAATGTGGTATATGGTCCTGATGACAATGTGGTATATGGTCCTGATGACAATGTGGTATATGGTCCTGATGACAATGTGGTATATGGTCATGATGACAATGTGGTATATGGTCCTGATGACAATGTGGTATATGGTCATGATGACAATGTGGTATATGGTCCTGATGACAATGTGGTATATGGTCCTGATGACAATGGCGAACGTTTTTGGCATGCCATTTTGACAGGAATCGAGGAAGGAAGTTCTGGAGTTGCGGGCTCAGCTGGATGCCTCCAGAGTGGACGGCCAGTTCCACCAGTCCAAAGGAAACTCCATTTTTTCAGAGGTACGTACGCGTCTTTGTCGTCTGCGATTGAAGACAGTCTTCTCTTGGTATCATGAATGCTTTCCTAACCCCTTCTTTTATTCTCCACAGTTTTCTTCTGTTCTCTATTTTTTCTGTTTTTTTTTCCCTCTTCTGAGCTTTCCTGTTTCCTTTGTCTTTTTTGCTATCTTAACTGAGGTTTTTTTTCCTAATGTCCATTTGAGAGAGTGTGTGTGTGTTTCTCGGTGTGTGTGTGTCTGTGTGTGTGTGTGTTTGTGTGTGCGTGCGTGTGTGTGTTCGCATGTGTTTGTGTGTGTGTGTACATCTCACCTCTTTTTATTCTTCATCTCTCTCTCTCTCTCTCTCTCTCTCTCTCTCTCTCTCTCTCTCTCTCTCTCTCTCTCTCTCTCATGCTGCTGTTAGGAATATGTAAAGTAAATCTTTTTTTTTTTTTTTAAAGGTTTGTGGTTTATTTCAGAGAGCAAAAATAAAAAGGTTTGTGGGCAAGTATAATGTCACCCAACAAAAAATTGCACAGATTTGTAAGACATCAGCTGACTTCTTTTTTTTTTTTCCTTTTTTTTTTTTTTTTTTTGGGAGGGGGGGTAATGTTAAAATATTTTTCCTCTTTCAGTTCTCTCTCAATTTTTTTCCTTTTTTTGGGGGGGGGGGGGAGGGGGGGGCGAGTAAATTGATTGATTGGAACAAAGCGATGGGAATTCCGGTTTATGATTACTCTCTAAGAGGGGGATGGGGGGTGGGATTCGATCCTCCACTAGAGCTCCAAGGTTCACCAGGGGTGAGATTTTGTACGTGCAACAGTATTTGCCCACATGAAGGTAGGCGCATTCTGACTTTGGAGATGTATGCTGGGTATGTTCGTGTTTCCATTACTTGCTGAACGCTGACATGAATCGCAGGATCTTTAATGGGCATGTTTGATCTTCTGCATGCGTATATATATACATGAAAGGCATGAAGGCATTGGCAGGTCTGCACATGAAGTTGACCTGATAGATTGTAAAAATCCCTACCCTTCGTTCATCATACTGCGCCGAGATTCAGACCCAGGACTCCATGGACGTATGTTTGGTTTGTGGCCATGTACTTTGTGTGTGTGTGTGTGTGTGTCTGCATGCATGTGTGTGTGTGTGTGGTGTGTGTGTATTTGCAAGTATTTGTGTGTGTATGTCTGTCTGTATGCATTTGTGTGTGTCTCTGTGTGTGTTTGTTTGCATGCATTTGTGTGTGTTTTGTGTGTGTCTGTCTACATGCATGTGTGTGTCTCTCTGTGTGTCTGCATGCATATGTGTGTCTGTTTGCATGCATTTGTATGTGTCTGTCTGCATGCATGTGTATATGTGTGTGTGTAAACATGCATGTCCCTGTGTGCACAGCTGGAGGACCGTCGTCTGGTGCTGGAGAAGAAGATGGCGTCCCTGAAGATCCAGAATGAACAGCTGGTGGAGAAGTACAGCATAGAGAAGCAGCAAAACAGCAAGTACAAGGTATGTCTGTTACATTGCTATCTGCAACATAGAAAAACCGCAAGTACAAGGTAGGTAGGTCTGCTACATCACTGTCTATAGCATAAACAGCAGAACAGCAAGTACAAGGTAGGTACGTAGAGAAGCAGCAGAACGACAGGTACAAAGTGGGTACATTCCTGTTCATTTCTGCTGCAGACAGCAGTGTACCCACCGTGTACTTGCTGTTTGCAGCAGAATGAAACAGCAGAACAGCAAGCTTGTATCTGCTACGTCACTGTCAAGCTTCAGGAGCAAAACTTTTTCTTCTTCTTGTAAGTCAGTGGTCTACTGGTATCTTGTAAGTCAGTGGTCTACTGGTAACACACTACTCATGAAGAAACCAACTGGTTGGGCAGTTTTGTTGTTGTTCCCCGGCCAGAGATCCCGATAGTGAGATAGTGAGATTTTTGCGTATGCAACCATTTTTGTCCATGCGACGATTTTTGCCCACCATGGAGGTAGCCTCATTCCAACTTTGGGGATGATGTCTGAACATGACACCGGTGTGCATGCTTTTCGTCAGTTTTGTTGTTCATTCCCACCAGTTCGCAGTGGCCTACTCTTCTAAAAGGCAGAGCCAGTTTTAATGTGTGCACAAGGTACCCTGAGCGTTCACACACAGGGCCTCAGTTTATAGTCTCACCCAGGGGAATTTTGGGGGAGAGGAGTCAGCACTGATGTTAACTCCATGGGAAAATGCCCTTTTTATTTGTTTTATTTTATACCACTTTATGTCACAGCAGATTTCTCTGCGTGAAATTCAGGCTGCTCTCCCTAGGGAGAGCGCATCACCACAAGTGCAGCGCCTACCCATTATTTTTTTTCCTGTCTGCAGCTGTATTTGTTTCCCTATCAGAGTGGCTTTTTTCTACAGAATTTTGCCAGGGACAACCCCCTTGTTGCCGTGGGTTCTTTTACATGCACCAAATAAAAATGTGTAACACCTAGGACCTCTGTTTTATCATCTCATCCGAAAGATTAGCGCCCAGACCACCACTCATGGTCTAATGGATGGGGGAAAAGTTTTGGGCCCAAACGGGATTCGAACCACCGCACATTCCGACCCGAACTTTTCACTTTCTAGGCAGGCACATTACCTCCTAGACCACCGATCCACCGAGGCTCCTGAACAGGCATCTCAGTGTTAGCTCAAACCTAGGATCAGTCCAGGGCCATCAGATCAGGAGTGCGACGCTCTAACCACCTGGCTATCCTGTCACCCGGTCGCAGGTTCAATTCCAGCCTGAATCTGAAGTTTTCCTCCATCTTCTAGTACCATGAGTCGTGGTCTGGGATGCTAATCTTTTGGATGAGACGATAAAGTGAGATCTTGTGTGTTGCAGTAACAAGAGAGTTGTCCTTGGCAAAATTCTGTTGGAAGAAAGTCACTTTTGTAGAGAAGCATGTATATGCAGACAGAGACAAAGACAGGCTTTTGGTTTGTTTGGTTGACAGGGAGGGAGTATGTTCTTGCAGTGTTGTGCTCTTTGGGAAAATGGGATCAGATTTTCCAGACCTGGATAAGGGCTGGGAAAATTCAGGTGTGTGCATGTGTGGGTTTAGGAAAAGTCCTGGGATTTTCAAATCGTTTACCTGTCAACTTCAAGAGCCAAGTAAGCATAACACAAACCTCAAAAAAAAAGTTTGAAAGAAAAATAGAGGTAAGATGGAAAACTATTGATTTGTGAATAGAAGTAGACCAAGTTAGCAGATCAGTTATCTCCCTTCTTTGCCGTACATGCTGAGATTTGATTACTTACTTCCCTCCCTTTAGCAGTGGCAGGGATGGCACACTAATTTCAGCAAAAGAACAAAGCTGAAAATAATGGGGCAAGCTTTTCATTAATCAGTGAAACTGGGCAGACAGAACAATGCAATATTACACCAGGAGTTACACACTACACCATCCTGCCCCCCTCACTGTGCATAGTGAAGACAGTACTCAACTTTTCAATGAAGAAGACAGGACACTATAGCCAAGTGGTAAAGACCATTTGACTTCAATCTCGTCCCATGGGCCCATGAAGTCGCTGGTTCAAGTCTCATCAGCATCTGGTGAATTAAGGGTGGAGAGTTTTACAATCTCCCAGGTCTACTTCAAGTGTAGGCCTGCCAGTGCCTTAATTCCCTTCATGTACGTACACATGCAGTCAAATATTAACGTCAAAGATCTCGTAAAGAAGAAGAAGGCACCCATCAGTCTTGGAAGACTACGGAGTTGCGCTCTAGTCTTTAGAGCGCAAAGTCTGGGTAAGTGAGTATGGAGGGCAAGCTGTTAAAAGCTGATCTCGTAAAACACATCAGCATTTGGTGGGTTACGGAAACATGAACATACCCAGCATACATACCTGAAGTTGGAATGTAGCTACCTTCATGGTGGGCAAGAATGGTTGCATACGCAAAATCTCACCATTGGTGAACCTAGGATTTGTAGCTGAGGTACACTTTTTTTCAATTAAGTATGAGAACAAAATTGAAGTTTGTGGTATTGTTCCTACGAAAACCTTCTATCAATCGTAAAGAAGCGTAAACTTAAATGGTACAGGCATGTAACAAGATCAAAAGGACTTGCAAAAACAATACTGCAAGGCACTGTCCAAGGAGGAAGAAAAGAGGCAGACCAATGAAGAGATGGGAGGACAACATCGGCGAATGGACAGGCCTAGAACTCAACAAAACCCTGAGAAAGGCAGAGGAGTGGAGGGAACTGGTTGTCAAGTCTTCAGTCGCCAGACTAAGGGATAGATAGATATATATATAAATAGAGAGAGAGAGATAGATATTGCTCAAGACTGTGTTTTGGCATGGCTGATGACTGCAGTGTGTGGTGGTGTCCCTCATTACAGATGCAGATCGCCATGGGGCTGGAGATGACCAGTCAGAAAGAGGACCCCACGGCCCAGCGGTTGAGAGCACAGCTCAGTGAGGCCCATGCCGAGATCCGAACCCTGATTGACCGGCTGCAACAGCTAGAGGATTCCAAGGTATTGATTGTGTGTGATGTGTTGGGTGGTTTGTTTTCAACTTTTGTCTTTTTTTTCTCTTCCCTCCATAATATACATACATGTGCATGGGCGTGTATGTACACACATACATGCATACTCTCACGCACGTACATACACACACGTGCGCGCGCACATGTGCACGCACACACACACACACACACTTACACACACACACACACACACACACACACACACACACACACACACACACACACACACACACAGAGTGCGCACGCGCACACACATACATACAGACACGCATGCACGCACACACATGCACGCACGCACGCGCGCACACACACACACACACACACACACACACACACACACACACACACACACACACACACACACACACACACACACACACACACACAAACAAACAAACAAATACACACATGCACACAAACAAATACACACACTTACACACACACACACACACACACACACACACACACACACACACACAAATAAATACACATACACACACACATGCACACAAACAAATACACATACACACACATACACACACACACACACACACACACACACACACACACACACACACACACACACACACACACACACACACACACACACACACACACACACACACACACATTCATTCCAAGGTATTGTGTGTAATGTGTTATCTTTTTCAACTTGTGTCTAGTCTCTCTTCCTTTCATCACATACACACATGTGCATGAACATGCATATAATGATATATGCACATGCATGCGCAAACACACACAAGTTCCAAGGTATTGTGTGCGATGTGTTATGTTTTTCAATTTGTGTCCCGTAATTTGTTTCAATCTTTTACAGGGGAATTGCAGAATTAATGTGAAAAAGATAGCATCACGGGATTAACAAAAAATTTCAAGTAAATATTCTCTTGATGCCAAAGTCCCAGTCTTAAACTGTTTACAATGGTGACACTGGTTTAGTGTTCTTTGTATAGGTCTTGACAAGTTTTAACAAATTTTCTGATAATTCTAAGTTCTTGCAAAATTTGTGAATCCTGTTCTTTTTTTCTGTCATAATAGTTTGGATCTCTGACCCTATATTCTGCTGCAGATATCTTGTGCTTACAAGTACCCAGATTCAAACAATCCACTGTCGGCAGTCATTCTTTCTTTATTTCTGGTCCATCTATCTGGAATGGCCTCCCTCTCTCCCTTCACCAAAAGCCTTCATTTGACACTTTCAAATCCATGCCTGAAAACACTTTTATTTTCTACCTAGGATCTTCCCCCACCTTACATCTGTCCCTACTTTTAATCAGCCTCCTTCATCTCCATCATTTTACCTTAGTGCGTTACTCTGTGTATGTGTGTGTGTGCTTGCATGCATGTGTGCTTGCATGCTGTGTGTGTGTGTGTGTGTGCTTGCGCGCGCATGTGTGTGTGTTTCAATTTTAAATCTGCTAATCTTATTCATGAACAGTTGCATGCTCTTGAATGATTGAATGCAAGCGCATTGATTTGTTTGCTTTACATGATTCGGCACGATAGAAATTCCATGTATTTTAACCATTATTTATTGAATGGTTTCTTTTTATCCTGGCAAGCAAGAAGTGAAGCTGTTGTAATGTGTGAAGTGAAGTTATTGACTGGTGTGTGTGTGACTGGTGTGTGTGTGTGTGTGTGACTGGTGTGTGACTGGTGTGTGTGTGTGTGTGTGCCTGTTGTGTGTGTGTGTGCCTGTGTGTGTGTGTGCCTGTTGTGTGTGTGTGTGTGTCTGTGAGTGTCTGTGTCTGTGTGTGTGTGTGTGTGTGTGTGTGAAGGAGATGGTGGTGTCGGGTGTGGGGGATGGAGGGGACCAGTTCATCATGGCCACCTGCAACTGGAAAAGTGAGTTCTTTTTCTTTTTCTCTCTCTTTTTTTTCTTTTTTTTTTTTTTTTCCTTGGCTACATTTTACATTTTACACCACTTTAAGTCATGGCAGATTTCTCTGCATGAAATTCGGGCTAGAGCTTTGAGGTTCAGCAATGGTGAGAATTTTTGTGTGCAACTGTTTACCCACTATTAAGATAGCTGTATTCTGACTTCGGGGATGATGTCTAAACCTGACGCCAGTGTGCATGTGTTTTTTTTTATTAATGTTATCAGTTTCTGCTGGCACGTAAGTGCCTATTCTTCTGAAAGGCAGAATGGGTTTTAACGTGTGTGTAAAATGTTTTGCATGTGTCTTCTGCACACAGGACCTGGATTTATAGTCTCCTCTGAAAAATTTGATCAGGGGTGTGGTGTTGGTGCTTATGTTAATTCCAGGGGAAGAATCCCTATGGAACAGGCATCTTGGTGGTGGCTTGAATCCAGCACATCAGATCACAAGCTGAACGCTCTTACCACTAGGCTATCCCGCCCCTAAATTATCTCTTCACAACTGTCAGTTTGGATGAACCGTCTTAGCCCCATAATGGCCGCAGCCGACAGTAACGGCAACAGCTTAGTGAAAGTGAGTTCTCTGACCACTGAACTATTTCATTCACCAAATTGAGGAAAGAACACCAAGAGAACAAATAGCACAAAATTCATTAAAAAAAAAAAAAAAAAAAAAAAAAAAAACCACTAACAATTTGATGATAATGATGGTGATGTGCACAGAGAGCAGTTGAGCAAGGCCCAGAGTGAGCTGCAGGCCAAGACGTTGCAGCAATAAACTATTGTGAAAAAATAAAACGCTAACAATATGATGATAAAGATGATGGTAGTGATGGTAATGATGATGATATTGGTGATGATATTGATGACGATGAGGCTGATGATGATAGTGATGGTGCTGATGCTGCTGATGATGATGATGGTGATGTGCACAGAGAGAAGCTGAGCAAGGCCCAGAGCGAGCTGCAGGCCAAGACGTTGCAGTATCTGGACGTCAGTCAGCAGAACGTGGAACTGACACGCAAACACCGACAGCTGGAGGCAGAAAATGGCCGCCTGCGAGGAGACATGCTGAAACTGGTGGCCCAGAAAGAGGAGATGCTCCTCAAATATGAACCTGGTGAGGGTTGGGATTTTTTTTTTGAGGGGGGGGCTTTTTTGTTGGGTAAGGGGAGTTGGTGGGGGGGAGGGGGGTGTCACAATGAACAAACCCAACGTTGAGTGCCTGGTGGCAAGTCAGGCCAACTTCAGCATGGGAGAGAATTGCTGTCTTTTCATTCTTTCTGGCAAAAAATGGGACAAGAAGGAGGGGACATGAAGAAAAGGAACAAAGCACAAACAAAGAGAGGGAGAGAAAAGAAGAAATTCCTAGCACAGTGTCCAGAAGATGGGGTAAACTTGTTGCTCATGGGACATGAGGAAAAAAACAATGTTGACTTCTTTACCAGGTTTGGTTTTGTGTTATGTTGTATTGCATTGTTTTGTGTGTTATGTTGTATTGCATTGTTTTGTGTGTTATGTTGTATTGCATTGTTTTGTGTGTTATGTTGTATTGCATTGTTTGGTGTTATGTTGTATGGTATACCGCTAGTTAGTGGGCAACTGCACAGAATTTTTCAGGCCCATTCTACTAGATGATGCTGAAAAAGAAAAGTCGGTACAAAAGCATGTCTTGCCTCGAAAAAAAATGGAAGTAAAGATGTAGAAGAGTTTTAAAAAAAAAAAAAAATGTTATGCATTCACTTCTTTCTTCTTTTACTTTGCTGAGTATATGTGTGTGTGCATGTGTGCAGACAAAATGAAACAAGGCAAGCTCCAGGAGAAAATCGTGGAGAAGATCGACATGGGAGACCCCCTGTTTCACGGAGCGACCCTCGCGACCTCTGGGCGACCCAGCGACCTCTTCCGACCTTGTCCCCCTCCGGACGACCCAGCAACGTCTTCACAACCTCCCGCCCCCCACCACCACCATCATCATCATCATCGCTGCCTGTGTCGGGACGACCCAGTGACGCTTTCAGACTGACCTCCGACAAGGTCGACGCGCTCAAACCCCTGAACCACATTCAGAAAAGCAGTCACGTCTCTGAACACGCCCCCTTCAAATTGGATATGAGCCAAACGACGCCGCTTCAGAAAGAAAACGTGGGTGACACAGAGCAGAGGTCAGCACACCCGCTGGTTTTGCCGTCAGGTCGGTCGGTGAGAATGGCGGAGGAGGTGAAGGTCATCTACGCTGATGGGGACGATTCGTTGACCTCTCTGTCGCAGGAGGGCGAGGGGTCGTCCAAGCCCCTGAAGAAACAGAGACCGGCAGCCAAGCCGGTCAAGTACATCAAGGCTGAGGACGCCCCTGAGGCTAACTGTAAAACACAGTGAACTGAACTAACAGCATACATGAATGTTCTGTGTGTGTGTGTGTGTGTGTGTGTTCAAAGTCTATGTTTGTAGCCTGGTTTGGGAATTGGTGGGGATTTTTTTGTAATGGTTTTTTTTTTTTTCTTTCTGTGTGTGTGTGTGTGTCAGTGTGTGTGTTCGTTTTTTAATTAAAAAGTCTATGTTTGTAGCCAGGTTTGGATTGGTGGGGATTTTATTGTATTGGTTTTCTTTTTTTTTTTTTCCATCACCTGCATTTTCATTTCAGTAGTTAAGTTTTCAGTGCCTTTGTGCTGTGGTTGTATCCCATTTTTAAACACAGATTGGACAGACGCTATGGCCGAGTGGTTAAGACTGTTCAGCTTCAATCCCAGGGGTCCATGAGGTCATGGGTTCGAATTCATGCATGTTTGAAATTCTGTCCGCCATTCCTACCAGCAGGAGGTGACCTTTTTTTCGTATACCTCTTTATGTCACAGCAGATTTCTCTGCATGAAATTCGGGCTGCTGTCCCCGGGAAAGAGCGCGTCGCCTTAGGTGCCAGTGCTCTTCCAAACAGGTTTTTAACGTGTGCGCAATATGTTCTGTGTGTTTTGCACAGGGGACCTCAGTTTATAGTCTCATCTGAAAGATTTTCGGTGAAATGGAGTCAGTGCTGATGTTAACTGGGGGACGGGATAACCTTGTGGTCAGAAAATTGCGCTGGCAATTTGACGACCCGAGTTTGATTCCCGTTGGAGGGGATATTTCCCCTGGAGTTATCATCAGTGCTGACTCCACTCTCCCCAAAAGTCTTTCGGATGAGACTGTAAACCAAGGCCCTGTGTGCGCACACACGCAGAACATCTTGCACACACATTAAATCCTGTTCCGCTTTTTGTAAGAGTAGGCCATTGTGTGCCGGTGGGAACAGATAATATTTACAAAACAACTGCATACTCACGGGGACTGGATGAAAAAAAGCACATGAGTGCTTATTCCATTATCCTCGATATAAAAGAATAAAATTTTAAAAATTTTAAAAACTGTAGGGGAGAAAATTCCCTTCCATGGCGGTGGCTGGAACCTGGGGGCTGTTAGATCATGGGGTCAATGCTGTAACCACTAGAATTTCCCACCCCTAACTTTTTTTCTTTTTTTTTAAAATGTTGGAGATATGGTTCGTGTGTGTTGTATAAATGTGTTGTGATGTGCATGTGAGCATGAAGGCTCATGGCTGCACACGTGTGTGTGTGTGTGTGTGTGTAAAATTGTTCCATGCCCATCTTGTAACAGATATTTAAAAACAGAGAGCGTTACAGACAGCATTTGTGAATGTATGCATACATTATAAAATTGTGTTTCAAACTTATTTTAAAAGAAAGTTGTATATACATGTAAATTGAATGTAAATTTTAAGTAAAGAAAAAAAAAACATTGTACAGTATGATGAAATATTCGACCGTGTGATGTGTGCGGTCCAAGTTTATGACAGATCATTTCTTGAGATTTGGAGGTCTGAATTGAGAAACAGTGTATGGTTGGTCTTTTAAAGATTGGGATCACTTGGTGATGCTTGTAAATCTGTCCGGTGCATGTGTGTGTGTCATGTGTAGTAGCATCATGGATGTATACCCAGATGTGTATTTGCTTATGAATGTATAATGCACTTGTCAACAAATCTATTGATGCGTGTGCTGTTTTTTAGTTATGGGGTTGGTTGGGTTGGGTTGTTTTTTTTGTTGTTTTTTTTGGGGGGGCGGTTGTTCCTCAGTTAGAGCTTCAAGGTTTACCAATGGTGAGATTTTGCACATGCAACTGTTTTTACCCACCATTCCAACTTTGGGGATACTATCTCATTTTGATTTGAGCTGGGTTTGGGGTTTTTTTGCTATTTTTGTGCGTCTTAGTGAGTTTAAAAACTAACAAACAAAACAGCAGCAACAAAATCAACAGTAAAGTACACCTTTACCACAACCTTTTTTTTTTTTTTAATGATCTGTCTGCCAGTTGTTCAGTTAGTGAAAATTGTATATCTTTCACAGTCATGACTGGTTTCTCTGCAGTAAGTTCCCTGCTGCTCTCCCTTGGATGAGCATGTCAGTACTACTAACTTGGCTAGCAGCTGACAGGTCAGGATAACCCAGTGGTCAGAGCGCTTGCTTCCCCCCAGTTTAAGGTTAAGCAGCATTGAGCTGGTTACCAAGTGGATGGGTGACCGTTTGTGTGCCTTGGCTTCAGTACGGTCCCCCAGTTTACCCAGCTGTAAATGGGTACCTGCCCTCTTTAGGGTCAGGGAAAGTAAAGCAGCAAGGGAGAGGAGATGGGCACCGCCCTCAATATACTGGTCCCTGGAGAATCCGAGGTCTCTGACACCTCTCTCCCCTATGACTGCAAAGGTTATGGGAACACCTTTACCTGTTACGAGCTTAGCACTAACCTTCCTTCTTTCTGTTTGCAGGTGTGTTGTCAGTCTCCTTATAAGAGTGGCCTTTTTTCTACAGATTTGTGCTCAAGACAACTCAGTTGTTGCTGTGAGTTCTTTTACATGCACTGTGTTTATGAGTTTATTGCGCATGTCACCTCAATCATCTCGACAAAGACTGTCAAAGGCAGATGCGCTGGGCCTAACTTGTCAGGCGCTTAATGGCAGCACAACACATTTTTGCTCCTGTGACAGACAACAGTAGTTGCTGTCAGTCTGAGAATTCGACGAAGAAGAAACTAACAAAGACTAGCACCCAGACCATCTCTCTCAGGGTCTGGTGAACAGGAAAACTGCAGGGTGGTACTGAACCCGCAACTTCTGGTTATCTAAAAGAGACAAGTTCCCTCATGACTGTTTTCTTTGTAAAGGTGTGGTTACATCAAGAGAGTGGACTGGCTTTTGAGTGAAACAGCTGAAAACCGCAAGGAGAGGAGGAAGCTGGTTGCAAAATCTTCAGTGGTCTACGAGACTACAGGATAAGAGAAATAAGGGTTATCCTGCTCTTGCTCAGTTTGCTAGTAATCAACAGATAAACACACAAACAGGCATACAGGTGCACACTAGATAGCCTAGTGGTCAGAACATTGCGCTCACAATTTGACCTAGGTTCTATTCCTGTGTGAGGGGATTTTTACGCTGGAGTTAACATCAGTGCTGACTCCACTCTCCCCAAAAGTCCTTCGGATAAGACTATAAACCAGAGGCCCCATGTGCGAATGCATGCATAACATCTTGTGCACACGTTAAATCCTGTTCCACTTTTCATGAGTAGGCCATTGTGTGCCGGTGGGAACAGATAAGATTTACAAAACTGCATACACATGGGGACAGGATGTAAAAAAGCACACGAGTGCTTAATCCATTATCCTCAATATAAAAGAGTAAATAAATAAATAAACACACATCCATTCTGACTGTACAAGTAACACGCACATGCAAACACACATATCCCAGTTATAATACACATGCAAGCACATTATACACACACCAAACCCGTCATGTTTTCAACTTTTATTGTTTCATCATCTTTGGCAAATGCACACATGTAATACATGAACAACCATACACTCACTGCCTGCAGCACACATTTCAACAACTCTCTCATTTCAATCCAACATCACTGTCACTCCACTCCGCATCGCTATCACCATCACATCCAATGAGCATACACAGGTTCAGGTTTTTTTTCACACTTCTCATACTCATTCTCCACTATGATTCACAGCCATCAAACAGCACAACATTCAATGAAGTCTGGAGTTCAGCTGCTTTTCTACATTAACTTGACCAACAGATTTTTTTAAATTCAAATATAGGAAAGAATATTGTCTTTTTTTTTTTTAAAGGAGAAGAAAACATTGCATAAACAAAGACACAGAATTGTCGGAACCTAGGAAAGTTCTCTTTAAACTTTCATTTACACTTCTAAAAAACTAATAAAAAATAAAATTTAAAACCCATGATTTGACAAAAATAATAACCAAAAAATCTGAGCAAAGGTAAAAAAAATCCTGGAAGCAGTCTGAATAAATTTCTGGGCTAAATATTATTGCATGTGATCCAGTTAAATCACAGTCAAAACAGAGGGAAAAGAACAGTCATGCGATGTAACAGAAGATAAAATCTGTCAACAACAAAGATGTAAATGTATGCAAATTTTATACATGAAGATGACACGATAGAAGAAGAGCGAGTTTAAGAATTTTTCTTCTAAAGATTTTTGTGGTGCAAGTCTTTTTCCTTTTATAAAAGAATGTTGTCAATTGCATTTTTTTTTCTTAATTCTTGTTCATACGTTTTTCAGAAATGTTAATTTTAACAAAAAAATGTCAGAAGATTTCATAGGCCACTTAAAACATGTTTATTTTCTTTTTCTTTTTTAACTCGTTCAAATTTTTTTTTTCTTTTTTAATTTGTACCATTTTTCTTAAAGAAAGACTGCATATCTAGTTGGTCAGAAAGAGATGTTTGTTGTTTTCATTCTACTGAACAGCATTTGTAAAATGCATAAGTGTACAAACAAACAACTGCTTTCTTGTAGTTTCTTTTTCCCCCACCAAGTATTCATGATATACACACATGCACCGTACATCCGTAACTGCAGACTCACTTTCTCTTCATGTATTTCCACTGATGCACAGCCACTTGATTTAAATACTGATAAATCTACACACATGCCACATCAATTTTTGCAGACATTATTTTCTTCATAAACAGTTGTTAACGCTACACCTACACATACACGAGTGCTAGAAACACATTTCTAACTGCAGTAAAAGTGACTTTCTTCGCATGATTGTACGGATGCATAGGCATGTACATAAAACAACATCTCGCCTCAAATGCACAAAACAAGCCTATACCACTAAAATATAATTTTCTACAGAAACTAGCCCCTGATTAAGTTCACAATCACAACAGATTTTTTTTTTTTTCGATCTGTGCAGAACATAAGCCTACTTCTTTAATTCGCAGTGCCGTCTGAAAGACTTCTCCACGTCATGCTAGTTCAACATCAAGTTAGTTAATCAAGCACTGCTAAGTACACAGACATAATGCCAACATAATGCTGAAGTATGCAGACTGGACACCACACTGATTAGATTCCTGCATTACGCAGTATGTACCTGCACATTACACAAACACCACCACACACATTCACATTACTTCCCTTGCCTGGTGAGGGCCAAGGACAGAAACCAGAAGTTAAGAAAGCGGGAAGGTGGCAGGATGGTTAAGACATTCACCTGCCTAACAAGTCAACTGTGAAGTTCTGGCTTCAATTCCAAGCCTTGGCCTTTCTTCCCAATTTGACAAGAAAACGAAACTGAATCCTTTGAATGAAACTATAAACTAAGGTCCCATGTGCGAACGCAGTTTTGTTTTGTTTTTAGGGGGGTTTCATTCTAATGGGTTTTTAAGGGGGAGGGGAGGTTTGTGCTTCCTTTTTTTTTCAAAACAGAACAATATTACCTCCGTTTTGTTTCACCTTTTTGTTAAAAAAACAAAGCAAAAAAGAAACAGCACACCAAAACGGAGTAAAAAAAAAAAGGAAATTTTTCAAAACTGGTCAATACTAATGTTTGACCATTGGTTTTGTCTGTGTTACTGCAGCCTTGGTGTAGAAAAACCTCACAGTTTTCACTGCCTGAACTCATGGCAACCGATGTGACAAAAACCATTTCTGTCCCTAAGAATGGAGCAGAGTGGATTACTTCTTCCATATGTCTATAGATACACGCAACCCTAATACTTCAGTCTCGTAGGAGCAGTATGGATTACTTCTTCCATATATCTATAGATACACGCACCCCTGATACTTCAGTCTCATAGGAGCAGTGTGGATGACTTTTTCAATATATCTATAGATACATACACCACTAATACTTCAGTCTCATAGGAGCAGCGTGGATTACTTCTTCCATATATCTACAGATACACGCACCACTAATACTTCAGTCTCCTACTCCATCATCAATGTAATGTTCATTGACCATTGAAAAAAAATATATATTGTTTGTCAGAGGCTTCATAGAACCTAAATTTTGCTATGCTACCAAGTACCACTGTCATGAAAAAGACAAATGTTGAAAACGAACAAATTTTTCACCACCGTCTCTCTAAATAATAGTTTTTAAAAAAGGGCAGATATCTCGCATACCGACATTTCCCATTCTGATTCACAGTACAACAGCTTCAATCATTTTTTTCCTCATTCTCACACAATCATCGCTTCTCAACAGCATACATGACGTATTCCCTTTGTCATAACAATTCACACTTAATCTCTTTTCTTTTCCATAAAAAAATCACAGAACTTGATAGTAACAAAATGAAGTGACATGATTGTGTGCATTGCTGATTCAAGTTTTAGAGACTCAAAAAGAAAAACAACACACCACATTAACACAACAATCTTGTCTAGATCGCAAAACCATTGCATCTCAAAGACTTCCTAATTCACATAAAATCTTTGCAAAATGCTTGCCAATTCCGCTGCAAGCTTAACAAGATCTGTTCCAATTATACCACAAAGGGTAACAAAAATTTTAGAGATCAAAATCCCTACTCTACACTTTCTCTTGAACAATTTAAAACTCATGCACAGAAGAAAGATAACTAAATTCACCACACAAAAAAAAACAACAACTGAACACACAAAACTTCACAATGCCTGCCTCTCTCTGTCCAAGACCTGACACCTCACAAATACTGTACTTTCTGAGAATATACTTCCAAGACAACAAAGGATGAGGAAAAATCCGTCAGTATGTATATTTCCACAACAACAAAAAGACCAGGACAACTTGTCTGTCAGTATGTACACAACGGCACCAGACCGTCTCACAGGAGACAAATGGGAGCAGCAATGCTACACACACAGTGACTACACCACATCAATGCCCTGAATCTACGCTGAGAATGTGAGTCATTCGGATTCTTCTATCCCTTACTTCCCGTCTATTTACAAACTATGTAGAAAAAACGGTACAGTCTTTGATGACCTTACACATAACTGAACTATGATTCCTTATTACAAATTTGGCACACGCTCTTTCATGTACATGAATGAGTAGTCTAATTAGTACTAAATGTGAAATTTAGTGGAGGAAGCTGGCTGCAAAATCTTCAGTGGTGCCTTAACGATCTACATGATAGGGTGAAGTGAGGTGAGATGCAATTTAGCAAGACAGTACAAAGTCTGTTGAGAAAAAAAACAACATTCAAATAAAGTTTTTTTCAGGAAAAACACTCCTGGATTGTTTCAGAAAAAAATTGGTAGTTTTCCCCTTGCATAAATACTGAGCCTTCACACATCGCAGCAGAGACCAAAGCAAATGGAGGAGGAGAAGGAGGATCATGTTGGTGTCATTGGACGCAGTGGCTAATGCCCACAAGTGAGATACATCACTAATGCTGGAAAAAGTGTGTCCACAGAACAAACTGTGTTCGATGCACAGTCAGTGCATATGTTGTTAATATTGATTTCCAAACAAAATGCACAGTGGTCATTCTGTAATTGGTAATCTCCTACATCATTTCTAATTATGAAACAGATCACGACTTATCACACTAACACCAATCACTCAATACAGCTGAAAAAAAAAATCTTTTCAAACAAATTTTCACACACAAGTGAAATCACTTTTTTTATCATTAAATTTTTCCTATCTACTTGAGAGATGACTTTTAAGATGGAAATGCTTCCTTTTTGTTGGGGGGTTTGTATGTTTGTTTTGCTTTTTTAACATAGAAGTTTTCCTTACAGCCAACTTATCTTTTTAACCCGATTCCTAGCATTTGATGGCAAGGGTTGTTGTTGACTCCTCTTCCTTAATGTTCTGCTGTTCACAGACTGTTTATATCAACCTCACCACTCTTGCTATACTAAAGCTGGTTTGCTATACTGTTAATTCCTACTACAATTCTTAATCAGAATCTCCATAAATACAGGCACCACAAATGTCAACACAAGTAAGTGTACAGTAGTTTCTTAAAGCAAAGAGTAAGATAGTGACGGAACAGAGACAATTCTTGGTTATTGCATTATCCGCGTTTCTTTACCAGCTTTGTTCTTTTGTTGTTGGTTACATATCAACACTACAGTACAGCCACAGATATAATATAACTTTCTGTCTGTACATTTCTCCAAACCAGGATGTCATGTTATGTGGACACTTCAAACCCCTTCATCTTCATGTAGCCCACAGGTACAGTAACACAGATGGGACTTCATGAAATTCCAACCATAATTAGCAACATTTTCCTGTTTCTTTTCTGTACATGACGTTAGGATCAGAGAAACCATTTTTACATGTACATATACCAGTTCTGTACAACTTTCCCATTCCTCTTTTTCGTAGTATCATACAGTGTTAGGTAATGACATAAAAAATGTCTCTTTTCCTCTATGTGATAGTGACAGCATTGTGACTAGTAATTTGTATGACTGTGGAATCCGACTTGATGTGTTTCCAATATTGATAGAAATGTTGTAAACCGAGGTGTAAACGGGTATGGTTTTCAAAAACTGCAGGCTAGTTTGGTATTTATAATGCGTACATAATAAAAAATTTAAAAAACGAAACACTCTCATGACAAAAATAGAGGAAAGAAAAAAAATCACACACAAATCGCATTCCATATAGAGTATACAAACAAACATAAACTGCCATACAAGTCTAAGCATATACACACACATCAGAATATTCAGATCTTTGTGTAAAAAATCTCATCTAGATTTGGTTGTGGAAGGAAATTATACCACAGTAACACTTAGCCCTTTCTGAACAAGAAAGTAGGCTTCACACACACACATACAGAATTATCTCTTCACATATCTTATTCTTTTTTTGTGGATTTTTTTTTCTACTTCTTTTTCTACCCCACCCTTTACCATATTGGTGGGGATGGGGGTTGTTTTTTTGTGTTTTTTTTTTTGGGGGGGGAGATGGTGGCCACTGAATTTTTTTTTTTTTTTTTTTTAAAGAGAGAACAAAAAAATGAACTACCATACATGCTGGATACAGAATACATCATGAAACATAACACTGCACCTTTTTTTTTGGGGGGGGGGGGGGGGGGAGAGGACAGTTTCTTTTTTAGGTTTTTTTTTGGGGGGAGGGTAGGATTTATCCTGCATAACCACCCCCCGAATTACCAATATAACCATCAATCCACTGTTTTTGCTATCTAAAAATATTACAGTATGAATCGAATACATTTAAGATTTGAAATGAGCATACGACAGGTCTGAAACAAGGGGAAGAGGAGGGTGGAGGGAGGGGCGCTACACGTTTTAGTGAAAAAAAGTTATTTTTTAAAAAATTATCTTGTTTCCATTTCTAAGGAATGAAAGTCCTCATTCTCTGCTTTTTACCTAATTTATCATTAAAAACAAAACAAACAAAAAATAGGAGATACCATTGTTACATTTGTAAAGACAATAGAAGTCCTCAAAGTCTATTGTTTCCTATTGCACACTGTGCACTTCTAGTACACTGAAGTTGTTCTGAGTGCTTTTAGAGCCAACTGCTATTTTGCTTTTTAAAGGTCTCAATATCATGATCATCATGTTTCTGTATCCAGTATGAACAGTTTTATTCAATACTTATTTTGGTTTATAAGCAAATCAATAAAGATTTCAATAAAAAAAAATTCCTATAAAATTAGGCTCTACAATTGTTACCCTTACATTTCTTTGAAGATACACCAAACAAACATGAAAATTAAGTATGGTTTTGTAGATAGACAAACACAGAACACTTTCAAGGCTGAGTACTTGAAATTATTTTTTAACACATTAGAGTATACTTGTAACACAGACAAAATACACTATGGAGGTTTCTAGCTTTCAATTTTTGCACAATTTTTTCCCAAAAAATTATCCGATAAATACTTTAAATTTATCAATAATACTTCCCTAACCCTTGCTAAAATAAACCAAAAAAAATTCTCCCCCCCCCCCCTCCCTTTTCAAAAAAAAAAAAAAAGCTAACACACAGCCACTCACAGTGAACTTTGTGGTTTTCACACACACACACACCTAATATTACTTCTTTTTTTTTATAAATAAAAACTTACAAAACTAAAAAAACAAAATCAACCACTCAAACTAATGCCACATCTGAAAAAAAAAAAAAAAAATCATCTATCACCCATAACAAAAAAATGGACTCTCAACTATCATCCACGAAAAATCTCCCACTACAAAACACACACACACAGAGAAATGACACAAATTTCGAGTCAAATGTTGAAGTGGGATGGGTGGTGGTGTCACAAAAAATTTCCCAGGGCAGACCCATTTTTCAAAGCCTTGCGGGCACCATGTTCTGGTTCCGGGCACCACCAATGTTCTGGTTGCGGGCGGGCAACCAAAGTTCTGGTTGCAGGGCACCAATGTTGTGTGGACAATTTCATGGCACAGGCAGGCTCTGTATACAGTCTGTCAGTCACTCACACCCTCACTCCCGCACTGAACACATGCGCGCAATCTCAGCCATATGTCATCGATGCAGATGTCGTTCGTCCCTCACGACAGAGGGGACCATGAAAGTAATGCGGCTATGTACACGTTTTGCAGCGGTCCGGTCTGCACTGAAAAATCCCAGACCTGACTGCCGTTCTCTCTGTCTCTCTCTCTCTCCACTTCAGATATACTCAAATCTCATCTCACATCTCTTTCTCTTCAAACAAACTCAAATCTCTATCTCTCTTTCTCTCTCTCTCTTTTCACACATACTCAAATCTCATCTATCTCTCTCTCTCTCTTCTCTCTCTCCAAACAAACTCAAATCTCAGTTTTTCGTACCTTCTGTCGCTCATTCACACACTCTCACTCTCTCTCTTACCACTTGGAAACTTTTTCTCCCCACTCAAACAAAACATGCCTGACTTGGCAACTGGAAGACCTTCCAAACTGAACGTTTCGGAGTCACACCATTTCTTTCTCATTCATTCCTTTCTTACATACATCTTTTTCCACAAAACTACATCCACACATTGCCGTTATAAATACTTCTGTCTCTTTTTTTCTCTCTCTCTCTCTCTTCTCTCATATATTCGCTTTTTTCTTCTTTTTTTTTGTTTTCATTTTTTTGTCTCAAACTTTGTCAGTCTATGTACAATTTGAAAAAAAAAAAAAAATTCACACTTGCTCACCGGTGAGAAATTTCTTCTCAAAAACACGAACCTGTTACAGGTTCTTTGACAACGCTAACACGCAACGTACAAAACCTCTCATACACATATTCCATACATACATTTCTCTCTCTCTCTCTCTGTTTTTTTCATCTTTCCATTTTTTGCCCTTTCCACTGTATTGTGGCCAGTGGCTGGAGTACAAAAAACCATTTCAGAGCTCTCTCTCTATCACTCACTCACTCACTCACACTCTCTCTCTCTCCCTCTCTCTCTCTTCCCTCTCCCTTCCCCCTCCCACACACACACACACAACACATGACACACAAATCACCCCCTCCACAACCCCCCTTGCAAAATCAATCATTCATTCCTTCAATCATTCCTTCAATCATTCCTTCACTCCTTCATTCATTCCTTCCTTCACTCATTCATTAAATCAATCAATCAATCCTTCATTCACTCATTCAATCAATCAATCATTCATTCATTCAATCATTCATTCATTCACTCCTTCACTCCTTCACTCCCCCCCGGTCCTGTCGCCCCAGCAGCGGGAGAGGAGGTGGACGACGGTTTCGTAGGTTGCCATGACGATGGCGGTGTTGGGGATCTGGCGGAGGAGCTGGGTGGTGAGGCCGCGGTACAGCCCCCTGCCCCCCTCCTCCTGCACCACCAGGGACAGCGTCTGGAAGAACGAGCGATACTTGCTGCCCTCCTCTCGCAGGCGTGTCCGCGCCACTTCTGTGTAGAGAGAGAGAGAGTGCATGAGTGAAGGAGTGAGTGAATGAATGAGAGACAAAAATAAATAAATAAATGATCGAATAACAAAATGAGAAGTGATAGGTGGCAAAAAGCGATTGAGCGATAAACAGTATCTGCTGCCTTCCTCACTAAGGCCTGTCCGTGCCACTTCTGTGAGCACAGAATCTTTGGATGAAGGAAGGAAGGAGTCAATAGATGAAATAATGCCTGAATGATAATGAATGAATAAAACAGTGTCTGGAAGAACAAGCGATACTTGCTGCCCTCCTCTCTAAGGCGGGTCCGCGCCACTTCTGTGTGAGCAGAGAGAGAGAGAGAGAGACAGAGAATGCATCAGTGGAGGAGCAATGAAATGAATGAATGAGCAATAGAGGGGAATGAATAAATGAAACAGCACATGAATAATGGATGTAAGAAACGCTCAGCATCTGGAAGAAGGAGCGAGTGATGGAATGAATGATTCCACAGATGAAGTGAATAAATAAATGAATGAATGAAACGTATGAATTATGAATGAAAAAAACAGCCTCTGTAAGGGGGGGGGGGGGGGGGGAGAGAGAGAGAGAGAGAGAGAGAGAGAGAGAGAGAGAGAGAGAGAGAGAGAGAGAGAGAGAGAGAAGAGAGAGAGGAGAGAGAGAGAGAGAGAGAGAGAGAGAGAGAGAGAGCCTGAGTGAGTGAGAGGGTGTGTGAATGTGTGTGTGAGTGTGTGCGTGCACGCGCGTGCGTGTGCGTACGTGTGTCTGTGAAACAATCTTCATTATCACAAAAACTTGCAAAACATTAAAACATTTTCATACCAACAACAACAAAAACATCAACCACATCATCAACAACACAACAACACACAACACCACAAACAACAACAACTTCTCACCATGAGGGTAAGCGACACAGGTGGCGAAAGACTTAGAAATGGCTCCAGCCAGCATGAACTTGAAGAAATCGATCGTCTGCATTTCGTTGTTGTCGGCCACCCCCCGGCCAGGTTTGGCCATCAGCTGACACTTGACGGCCTCGTAAATGACCAGGGCAACACAGTCTCGCTCACGCCATAGTAGGAAGCAGTCAACCCCTTGTAGAACCCCAACAGGCCCCCCTGCTGGTAGATTCGACGGATGCATTCTCGACACGTCATGCTGTCTTTCGTTCTGTCGACACAAAAGGTGAAATAAGATTCGTGTCATTTTTTTTTTTTTTTTTTTAAATTATCTTTTATATCGAGGATAATGGAATAAGCACTCTTGTGCTTTTTTACATTGTCATGCTTGTCTTTTGTTCTGTGGCACAAAGGTAAAGATTCGTGTCTTTTTTTTTTTGTCTTTTTTTAAAAAATTTTCTTTTATATCGAGGATAATGGAATAAGCACTCTTTGTGCTTTTTTTTACATCCAGTCCCAGTGTGTATGCAGTTTTGTAAATGTCATCTATTCCCACCCGGCATATCATGGCCTACTCTTACGAAAAGCGGAACAGGATTTAACGTGTGTGCAAGATGTTCTGCGTGCGTTCACACGTGGGGCCTCGGTTTATAGTCTAATCTGAAGGACTTTTGGGGAGAGTGGAGTCAGCACTGATGTTAACTCCAGGAGAAAACACTCCTCCAACGGGAATCGAACCTGGGTCGTCAAATTGCGAGAGCAATGTTCTGACCACTAGGCTATCCCGTCTCCTGTTCCCCCTAGCATTAAGCTGCTAGGTGAACTGTTAGAAATCAAGAATGGAGTGACTGTGTGAGAGTGGGTTTATGCTTTGAGTTGTCCTTGCAAGATATAGCGCTATATGAATTCCATTCTATTATTATTGTTATTATTATCATTATTATCATTATTACTATTATTATATGCAGAAAGATAGAACTGTCAGTCATGAAAATGAAGATAAAACACAGTTATCACAATATCTTGAAATATGACTTCAGCAAAAATGATTTTTTCATATCTTTATCATCAAGTCATTGCATTCTCCGTCCTTTCAAAAATTCTTTAAAACTATATTAATCATTTAAGAAATATCCACACAGTGCACAAATATCAAGCATGAGCATGAGTGTGTATACTATGTATGGCTATGTTCAGTAAGTCAGTCAGTCAGTCAGTCAGTCGTCAGTAGGTCAGTCAGTGATCTGTCTGTCAGTCAGTCAGTCAGTCAGTTGTCAGTCAGTCAGTCAGTGATCTGTCTGTCTGTCAGTCAGTCAGTCAGTTGTCAGTCAGTCAGTCAGTGATCTGTCTGTCTGTCAGTCAGTCAGTCAGTTGTCAGTCAGTCAGTCAGTCAGTCAGTCAGTTGTCAGTCAGTCAGTCAGTTGTCTGTCAGTCAGTCAGTCAGTTGTCTGTCAGTCAGTCAGTCAGTCAGTCAGTCAGTCAGTCAGTTGTCAGTCAGTCAGTTGTCAGTCAGTCAGTTGTCTGTCAGTCAGTCAGTTGTCTGTCAGTCAGTCAGTCAGTCAGTTGTCAGTCAGTCAGTTGTCTGTCAGTCAGTCAGTTGTCTGTCAGTCAGTCAGTCAGTCAGTTGTCAGTCAGTCAGTTGTCTGTCAGTCAGTCAGTTGTCTGTCAGTCAGTCAGTTGTCTGTCAGTCAGTCAGTTGTCTGTCAGTCAGTCAGTTGTCTGTCAGTCAGTCAGTTGTCTGTCAGTCAGTCAGTCAGTCAGTTGTCAGTCAGTCAGTTGTCTGTCAGTCAGTCAGTTGTCTGTCAGTCAGTCAGTCAGTTGTCAGTCAGTCAGTTGTCTGTCAGTCAGTCAGTTGTCTGTCAGTCAGTCAGTCAGTTGTCTGTCAGTCAGTCAGTCAGTTGTCTGTCAGTCAGTCAGTTGTCTGTCAGTCAGTCAGTTGTCTGTCAGTCAGTCAGTCAGTCAAGTCAGTCATCAGTCAGTCAGTCAGTCAGTCCATATGTCTGTCTGCCTGACAGTCTGTGTCTGTGTGTCTCTCTCTAAAACAGTATAACTACTGTTAGCCTCACTGCTAGTTAGCCTTACTTGTGGTCCAGTTGCAGTCGTGTTTTGACCAGCCAGATAGGATTAGTACAGGTGGCAGCTGAAACACCTGGAAAAATAACAAACACAACATCTCATGAGTCACTGCAGCAATTAACCTCACCACACACACACACACACCTGTACAAACACCTGAATTTTTTCTTTACATTGATTTTGTGTCTGTCTACATTTAGGTGAAACAGACAACACCTGAAAACACATCACCACCAATCAGCAATTAACAGGACTACCTGTACACACCTGAACATGACAACACAAAGAACTGACAGCTGCAATTTCACCTGAGTAGACACCTGTCATCATCACATCCATTACCTGCCACTTTCGTTATACCTGGCAACAGGTTTGGTTTCTCTTGTTTGGGGTGAAAGAGGTTTTTATGGGGGATTTTGTTTGTTTTTTTTGTTTTTTTAAACATTCCATTTTGATTACTGTGCATCTATTTTATCCAAAAAAAGTTTTGCTGTATGATACAACCATGATTTAGTTTCTTTTTTTATACATTTTTTTGTCTGGTGAAAATGAAATCTATTATGTTTTGTTTGTGTACTGTATATGAGTGGTTCTTTGCATCTTCTTTCAGAAATTCTTTTATTTCGAGGATCATGGAATAAGCATTCGTGTTCTTTTTTTTTTCCATCCAGTCCCCATTTTCATGCAGATTAGTCAATTTTGTCATCGGTTCCCACCAACACAACATGGCCTACTCTTCTGAAAGCAGAACTGGTTTTAAAAAGTGTGTGAGTGTGTGGTGTGTGTGGTGTGTGTGTGTGTGTGGTGTGTGTGTGTGTGTGTGTGTGTGTGTGTGTGTGTGTATGTGTGTGTGTGTGTGTGTGTGTGTGTGTGTGTGTGTGTGTGTGTGTATGCACACATGCACGCATGCACGCACACACGTATGTATGTGCATGCACATATGCGTGCATGTGCATGCACACATCCATGTACATGTCCATATGTGCAACTGTCAGAATGTGTACACACAGAAGCATGCATAGACACGAATGAACCCATTAGTGCATACAAACATGTGTGAGCAACCCATATATGTGTGAATGACAGCATGTGAGTGTGTGCGCGCATGCTTGTGGTACGACTATACCAGTGTTCTATACTATCATCTGATGCATCATACTATTCCACACCTTACAGAAAATCGATAACACACACAGTGCATGCCATAAGATTCTTTTTTTTTTTAAATCAAAGATTAAAAAATAACGCACACAAAAAAAAGAGCACCCAAGCCATAAGGGTTCTTTAAATAAAAAATTTTAAGACTAAAAAAATAACACACTCAGAAAAAAAAAGAGTGCCACCATACCAGCCACGATGGCAGAACACAGATGAACAAGGGGTGTGTCGGGTGTCATCATCTCGTTCAGGGTGCGTTTGCTCTTGGCGTACGCCCCAAAGTAGATGGCTCTGCAACACACACACACACACACACACGTCAGTCAATCCTCTCACCTCAGCTTTCCTAACTGGAGTTAACATCAGTGCTGACTCCACTCTCCCCTAAAGTCCTTCGGATGAGACTTTAA
>CM060348.1:11978519-11991019 GCA_030674155.1 Stramonita haemastoma
TCAAAATAAGGATAGCTACTATTTTATGGGGGGTCTTTTCCTTATTTCATAATCGTCGTCATGTTGGATGATTTTTACTTTTTAAATTACTAACGCCATTCTGTAAGTAAAATCCCCGTATTTCGTCTCTCATACTAATTTTTGTTTTTCAATTTCCTTATGATATAATTATGAACAAACAAAACATACAATAACGTATTACCATGTATCGGGTTTGATCAAATAATCATGTGCTGCAAACCCCCGAACACTGTGCAAAAAATCATATTGTTGAGTTGCTTCTATACCAAAAACAAGTATTATCTTACCAATACCTACTTTTATGAGCAATAAATATGTGACAGATGTGTGTGTACACAACATTAACAAGTTTCCTTATCATGTAGATGAAACATAAAATACACCTTCCCCCACCCCTTCCACATCATCTCAAATTTCAAAGGTCAAAATCTTCATTCACTTGTAATTGTTTTTTCTCTGTGTCTGTGTGTGTCTAGTTTTAACATCTACCACTAAAAAGTGATTTTAGATAGACTCTTTGCGTGTGTGTGTGTGTGTGTGTGTGTGTGTGTGTGTGTGTGTGTGTGTGTGTGTGTGTGTGTGTGTGTGTGTGTGTGTGTGTGTGTGTGTGTGTGCGTGTGCGTGTGCATGCATGCATGCGTGCGCAAGCAAGCGCATCCACAACCCCTTTCGACTAAGACTATGACCGCAGGCATGTGTACAGTCTGAAATCAATGTACACATACACAGCTGTTTGACTTTAAGCTTGAATAAAAGCTGAACTACAATGGCAGTGCAACACATTTTCACTTTGAATATGACAGATAACGGCAATGGCTAGCTTAGCGTTTAACGAAGAAGAAGAAGCTGAGCAAAACTACTTCTAAACTAAAGAAAACAACAAAAAAGGTGAAAAAAAACGACTACATTGTAATATACAGCAAAACGAGGGACTTAATAATAACAATCCAACAGAAGGAAGACAACACGAACATAAAGACAGGAGAATAAAAACACACCGACTTGTAATGTACTTCTAATAAAGAGAATAATAATGACACGGGGAAAAATGTTTAGTACGCAATAACTTCACGATACAGCAGAATATTAATTATTATATACATCATACTTCCTCCATACTAATGTCCACACACAAAATTAATAATAGAGAACTACACTATGCACAAATTGGAACAGAACACAAGATTTCTAATTAGAATTTATTCTACCTTACCTCTGCCCAATGACACACAATAAATACAGTTAGACTTTCTAGCCTATCCCTCATAAAGCAACAACGTATTAACAAACAAAAAAACGTGAATGAAACACTGATCTGCAACAGTGTAAGCCTTTGTTCTTTATTTTATGTGCTGTATGTTAGACCACATACATAACATCGTTAGACAAAATATACAGACACGCACACACAAAAAAAAGAACTAAAACAAAACAAAAGAAAGAGTATGATATACCCCCCCCCCCCCCAAAAAAAAAAAAACTTTCACAGGTTTGCACTACAATAACTACAATAATCCCAGAGAAAAAAAAAGAGGATAAAACGCACACACAAAAATCAAAATGTTCAGTAAACCACACAAATCATACACATTTTTGTCTAAAAAAAACAAAATCAAAATACAACTCATTACAAAAAACACTCAAGCAACCAACTTCTTACACACACACACACACACACACACACACACACACACACACACACACACACACACACACACACACACACACAACACACACACACACACAACACACACACAAACATAACACACACACACAAACACACACACAACACACACACACACACAACACATAACACACACACACACAAAACCCACACAAACAACAACAACAACAAAAAAACCAACAAAACCATACATACTTGAGACAAAAGAAGACGCTAGCAGTTCGCCCTGGGCCATGATGCAAGACTGCGGCCGGAATGGGCCGCTCCACAGGAATATTGGAACTGCAGGACGTACACAGGTGTAACTGAGCCACGGAGGTCTGAAAGGGCAGGTGCAATTTGGCACGGTTGACGTACAGGTGGTTGAGTGCCGTTCCGCTGGAAGATTGCAGGCGAGTTTTGACAACTTCTAACGGACAGGTTATCACAGCCCCAGCTGTGCCACCAGCACTGCAACAACAACAACAACAACAATAATGAATGATTACTACTCAAAATTGGAACCATTGGTGCTGAAACAACAACAATAAATAATAATAAAATGATTACTACTCAAAATCAAAACCATTGGTGCTGCAACAATAATAAAATGAACTATTATCTAATATTACTAGTAAAAATCTAAAGCATAGGCACTGCAACAACATCTATTAAGTATTATTAACAGTAGCTACTATATCAGAAACATTTGTACTGCAACAATAACAATTAACATCTATCATCATTCATCATATCAGAACCAGCGCAACAACAACAAAATCATTTGTTACAAAAAACATGTTAAGAGTACACAATTTCACATTCATGCAACTCTTACTCTTTTTTATGATGAACTTCTTTCACGACATACTCATTCTTTTTTCCCATTTTTTCCCCATGATACTCTTTCTCATTTATTCTCTCAACCTGTGGCATGGCTACCTCTAGTCTAGGGTGACAATGAAAAATGACAAGACACTCGCAAAATCCACATACATGTATACAGTCTCCAAGTTTGGAAAGGTGGCATTTTGTGAATTATGTAGTATGTGTTTAGACTTTTTTTTTGGGGGGGGAGGGGGGGGGGGGCTTACTAAGGTTAAAAGCCTGAGCGTGCAGACAGAGGTGGTAGAGGAGGAGGAGGAAGTCGGGAAAGAGGGGAGGAGGAGAAGGAAGAGAACGAGAAGGAAGAGGAAAAGAAAAAAAACGGGAAGTAGGGGGAGAAGAAGGCGATGAAGGAGAACAAGAACAAAGACAAAGAGAAGAAGATGGGCAACAAGACAAAAATCAAAATGAAGAAAATAAACAAACAAAAAGAAAGAGGAAAACCAGTCAGTTGTTGTACAGTTGTGAGGTGGCTAAAATTTTGACAGCGCAACTTTTCGTCTTTTTAATTAACGGTTTTTACATGTACACTTTATACCTCTGCAACTCTAGTATGTGTACTGTTGTGTATAAATTACCATAATTACCTGTGTGTGAGAGAAATGAGTCACAAGTTCATGGCCAATGGTAGTCATGTCTGTCTGTCTAGGGATGACAGTACTCAGTGGAAAACAATTTTAGACCAATCTTCTTCATCTTGGCAATCTGACAGCAGAGACTATGTCCCAGAAACCAAGATCTGCTTGTTTTTCTTGCTGCTTGATGTGTGTGTGTGTGTGTGTGTGTGTGTGTGTGTGTGTGTGTGTGTGTGTGTGTGTGATTGTGTGTGTTGTGTGTGTGTGTGTGTGTGTGTGTGTGTTGTGTTGTGTGTGTTGTGTGTGTGTGTGTGTTGTGTGTGTGTGTGTGTGTGTGTGTGTGTGTGTGTGTGTGTGTGTGGTGTGTGTGTGGTGTGTGTGTGTGTGGTGTGAGTGTGTGTGTGTGTGTGTGTGCATGCGTGGTGTGTGTGTGCCTGTGTGCATGCATGTGTGTGTGCCTGTGTGCATATGTGCATGCATGCATACATACACATGTGTGCCTGCAGGTGCATGTGTATGTACTGTGTATACACAGTTGCAAGCAAACTTTTGTGCAACAAGTGTATGTGCATGTGCCATATATCTAGCTTAGTTACTTTCTATACCCTAGTAAAAAGTAGTATACTGGGGGGTGGGGGGGGGAGGAGATAAAACATTAAAATATGAACCATGCCCAATAACAGCACCACACTAAATAAAACCTCAGTAGCAATACTGATTAAAAGTGCAGTCACCAAAATAAAAGTATTAAAACTGTTCACACTAACATCAAATCATTAAGTGTCAATAAACCAATTAAATCACACAAATACTGGGGAACATAAAATGTAAACTATGCATAACAACATGTATGCAAAACAATAAGAAATGTAACAAAAAGGGTTATCACTACAGACAGACTTGCTAGTGTCAATGGGAGGTATTTTTTCTGACAACACATTTTAAAAAAAGAAAATGAGCAACACACAGCCTCATCTATTATTGGGTCCCTCTGTCATGCCACTGAAAAGGTCACAGTCACAAAAAACACAGCTCACGACTTCTCACACACATGTATCCAAGCTGAAGATAATCATTATACGTCGCATCCACATTCTTCTTCATAGGCAGTCGAGTTTGTGTGTTATCTTTCAAGATACCCCATATTGTTATCTTACTCATCAGCCAGATGTGTTTGCGTGCATACGTAGTATTGTAATTCATATCACAGAATCATAAGAATGTTATCAGTTCAGCATGTCTGCATATAGATACATCAGCTTAACATGCCTTAGTCTGTGGCCGTTTAAGATTAAAAATCATTATCACAGAACGTGATTAAATCTCCGTGTGGGTTTTCATCCTTTCTTTTCCACTGCTGTCCTCATTTTCCAACAACCAAGGAGGAATTTAGTCATGCCATCATGGAAAAACCCTCTCTAGAACTAAAAGTAAAAGGGGCCACTCGAAACTGTCACGAACTGGTCAACCATCCTAGGGCTGAGCTCTCTCTCTCATGAATTCGTATCACCAAAACGCCGTTTTGTCGGTGGTTCCTATCACCAAAACGCTGTTTTGTCGGTGGTTCCTATCACCAAAACGCTGTTTTGTCGGTGGTCTTTTTTCTCTGCTGACATGGTAGTTTTCCATGATCTCTTCAAACAAAGCCTGTACTCTTTGCGGAAAACAAAAATTTGATTCTGTTTTCTTTGACTTTGAGAGAAAAAAAAAATTCCCACAACTTTCACACAACTGATCATACACAATATCAGAAGCACACTTTCAAAAAATGTCAGTGTGTGTTTCCATCAAGTCTGATCTTAAAAAGTCACATGATCAAGGAGAACATCCTCACCATGGTTACGTGAAGCAGAATGTGATGTTTGTACACACAACCATATTGCACAAGCATACTCTCGTCCCATAAATGCTGAAACGACGGAGTATAATCCATAGCATGGTCATTAATCCAGAGCCCTTAATCCAAGAGCAGTCAGACATAATCCCTGGAGGTTGCCTTTCTCACAAGTCCAGTCCCCTAGTCAACCTATTACTGAAAAAAAAAATCACCTGAGGCTCCAGAGAACAAACATGATAAACTGCCCTCCTTCAAGTACTTTTGGTCTAAGTGTTTCAATGCTGGTGTCTGATTTTCACGTACAAATAATTATTTCCAATCAAAGAGATTGAATGAGACTGTAAAGCACGAGATGTCAAACACAAATTCAGATAGCAGCAAGGACAAAAAATTCTAACAGCACTTGCAGAACGAGAATCATCACTTTCTCCCTTTTTCGGTTTTTGCAACTTATCTCCGCTGAAAATAAGTTCTCTCCTCTTCCTTCACCTCAGGGCGGGTACACTTGCAGACGTGCTGTTCACAACAGAGATTACTCGCTCTTCATTACAATGCCTGTCTGCTATCACTGTATCAGAAGAAAATTTGTTTCACAGCTTATTTAGACTTGACTAGTGCAGAAGTGGTGGAAGCAGCGCATTCTCAATGCCAGATTCCAGGGCTATCATGAATACAGAGCAGCTGGAGCACCAAGTGTCAAGCTAAGCAGGAATTCACACCCAAAACAGGATAAAACTCTGGTGTCTGAGGTCAAGATCAGCTCCACAAAAACCAGAATTGTCAACAAGAACAGAGAAACTGTACTGACATGGCATAGTGAGCAACAACAACAAAGTGTGAAGCTAGATTACAGTGTGAATTGAGTACAACTTTAGCAGTACATGACTGTAGCTCTGTGTGTGTATAATGTGTGTTGTGTGTGTGTGTGTGTGTGTGTGTGTGTGTGTGTGTGTGTGTGTGTGTGTGTGTGTGTGTGAGTGTGTGTGATGTCTGGTGTGTGTGTGTGTGTGTTGTGTGTGTGTGTGTGTGTGTGTGTGTGTGTGTGTGGTGTTGTGTGAATCTGTGTGTGTGAATCTCTGTGTGTGTGTGTGTGTGTGTGTGTGTGTGTGTGTGTGTGTGTGTGTGTGTGTGTGTGTGTGTGTGTGTGTGTAACGTGTGTGTGCCTCTGTGTGCCTCTGTGTGTGTGTGTGTGTGTGTGTGTGTGTGTGTGTGTGTGTGTGTGTGTGTGTGTGTGTGCAAGTTGTGTATTTCTTAATGTGAGGTATACATGTATTTATTTATACTCATTCATGCCTAACGCTAGGCTATGATACAATGAATGAATTATAATTTATAGTCTACACCTTAACAAATATATTTGGGATTTTCTGTTTTATATTTGGGACTTTTTGTTATCATCTCCTTTCTTCATTCTTGTAATAGGCCTTTAGTCCAGATCATTATACTCGCATGTGTACAAACATTGCTGCATCAGTGCATGTTGCTTATGTTATGTAAAGTAAGCTGATGTTTTGGACTCTCTCACACATGGTGCCAGTACAAGTCCCAGGCAAAAACAATGATTTCATTATATCAATATCAAATATATCTAAACAGATTCAAAATGATAGGTCTTACACAATAAACACAGGAGTGCGCGCGCGCCCACACACACACACACACACACACCACACACACACACAAACCATAAACACACACACAGTGACAGTGACACACAATCATAAACAAAACACTCCCCTCTCATCCAAACAAGTTAAATATGAAGCTGCTCTGTGGTGTTACTATGGCTTAAAATATTTCTTTGACTCCATAGCCTAATCCCAGTTGCGTCTGATCTATATTCGTGGCATTGCTTCAACCGAGGCAACTCTCTCTAGCCTGATGAGAGAGTGCCCATCAATAATTAAAGGGAGCCTACTGAGAAGGGGTTCTTTCTGTACACCGAGACATTTGTCTAAATGGTATGAATGTGTCTTATCATTTGGACTAGTTTCAACATTTTCTAAATACATTTCTACAACACGCAGACAAAGGACAAAAACACAGACATTGGCATTCAGGATAAACAGTCCAACCCTTGCTGTCTGGTGCTCGGGTTGTTTACATTATTTGCCCGCTGCTCGCGTCATCTACAGCTACTGTTTAACACAGATCTGCACCAATTGTGTGCAAAAATAAAATTTGTCAGTCAGAATATCTGAGATGCACTTATCCCAATTTCCCAACCATCATTTTAGGGCATTTTCTTGTCTAGATGCCGCCACAGCAGTCTGGCGGTCTTCCTTGGCATCCCAGTCAATGGATTCACTGGATTGGTTAGAGAAGCAGACGACATCATGTGACTGCATGTTCAACGTTAAATTGCGCACCACAAACATGAATTCTGCAGTTGAGTTAAGGCTGAAATAAATCATGAAGATACAATTGCATGCATTTAGCAAAAAAAAACACGCGCACTTACCCCCCTGCGATGATGTGTACTACATTCCCTTTTTTTCGCTTCCATGTATGCTCTTCTCTCGCTGACTGAAAACAAACTGAAGCTCAGAAGGCTACCCTGGGTCACAATACACACGACTAGCCAATCAGAAGAAAGTGTGTCAATGACCTTGAGACTGATTGGTCTACATACGGCGCCCTCATTTGACCATGCAAATAGCACGTGGACAGAACATTTCCATCCAGTGATGGGGAGGGTTTGTCTACAGTAAAAATCCAGACACATTCACAAGAGTACCGCGATTTGGTTGTTTTGTAATACCTGCACGTGAAGTAGTTGGATATGTCTGGCATTTACCTGCTTTATGTTTTCAAGACATTGTCTGTTCACACAGGTTTCGTGGCGAAGTTTATGATGACACAAGTTTTGACGGCACAAGATAAGAATGTGTAGACAGTCTCACCTGGGCCGAGTGTTCACATTCTTTACTTTTAAGCAGCCACGTTGAAGGTCAACAAAAAAAAGTTGCCGAGGACAGTTGACTTCTACCTAGACTAAGCAAACAACTATGAGAAATTACGACAAGAAATGCGCAGTTATGAGATTAAAGTAATGTTTTTTCGTTCATCGATTTAGGCTAGTTATGAATCACTCAAATCATGAGGCTTAGGCATGGTCGCTACTAGCAGCCATATTTGGGCTGTAGTGTTATTTATTTTATTTATTTATTCTTCGTATACCTAGCACGAAACAAAACGATTCGTGCTGATTAAAATCCCAAGACCAGAGCAAATCGTTCAGCAATCGATCCCTAAAGTCGGAATGTGGCTATTGTCATGGTAGATAAAAACGGTCGCATACGTAAAATACCACCGTTGAACCTCAGAGCTCCAGCCCAGGATCGAAAAAAAGCCATGATATAATCAGCGCTCAATAATCCCAGAGGCATTTTTGTGTGTACAGATGTTTGCAAAAATCATATTAAAAAAAAAAAAAAAAAAAAGGATAGCATTACCAGTTCCTTGGCTCCTGTAGATCTTACTTGATTGTCGCGCTTTTGAGGTGGGATTTTTTTCAGGGGGGGTTGCTGGGGGGGGGGGGGGGTTGGTTGGGTTTTTTGTTGTTGGTTTTGTTGTTATTGTTGTTGGGTTTTTTTGGGGGGGGGTGTCTGATAGATCTATAACCAATGTGAAAATAACTCTGAAAGAGTGATTTTCTGCCGTTTTGTTTTTCTCAACTTCTGACTACCCACTTTTCTTGAGGGGCACAGAGGGGCTATCAACCACACGCGGCGCGCGCGCGCACACACACACACACACACACACACACACACACACACACACACACACACACACACACACCTTTGATAGCAATTTATCTGTAGTTTGGGGGTGGGGCAGAGCAAAACTGAGTGTCAGAAACTATTGTACAATTCAGTCCGACAAACTTACTATTAAAAAAAAAAATGAATAGAAAGCCATGCCATCATCAACAACAACAAAAAGACTAAGCTATTCAGTCTTAAATGATAAAAAATGTTACATGGGTCCAAATATCAGTGATAGCAACTCCTAGTTTACAAACGATGCTTCAAGTTGTACATTAACGTAATGGACGTGTAGGCTAATTTCCGGGGTCAGTGCCGTGTGCAATTCACGTAAGTTATGTGCACAGCAGGTGTTTGCACAAGAATGAATGTGTGGATAATGCAGTGTCACTGGAATTGACTTACATCAATAGGTGATTGCCCGTCTGACTCAGTCCCCACTGCTTTTTTTTCAATGTTGATTACATCGTTTGTTTTGTGTGTGTGTGTGTGTGTGTGTGTGTGTGTGTGTGTGTGTGTGTGTGTGTGTGCGTGTGTGTGTGTGTGTGTGTGTGTGTGTGTGTGTGTGTGTGTGTGTGTGTGTGTGTTCCCACATATTTGCAATTGAACTCCTTCGTTCCGTTATTGCAACGCACAGTCTGTAATGTACAGACCCTTTGACATAAATCTTTTTCCCCAATCTGTTAGCAAAATAAGCCTTTTGCTTTTTGCACATGGGGTCTTTAACCAGTAGGCCTATAGGCCTACACTTTTTAACATGTGCACAAATGCCAGATATTAAGTACACAGGAGCGAGGCACCTCATTCCAGGAGGCCAATCACAAAACCAGAAACGTTATCTGCTAAATAACTTTTTTCTGTCAGGATTTGAACTCTCAACCCCTCCACAAATGAAAAAGACAGCTTTGCTTGCTTCTTCGGGATTTAGACTCTCAAACCTTCCATAAATGAAAATTAAACAAAATGCACTGTTGGCCATCCAGTAGTATATGCATCAGTGTATGGTGAGATATTAGAGAATAATGTCAGCAGAGATGAACTGAATATATAGGTGATTGAATGAATGTAGGTCACCCATTCTTCCTTTCCTCCATCCCACCTTCCTTATTCCTCTGTGTGTGTGTGTGTGTGTGTGTAATGTATCTTCAGTTTAACGTCTATTCACATTTTGTGATTTTAGACAAACAAAACAAGCAAACAAAACAAAAAAACAACAACAAAAAACCCTGAAAGAGTTAACAATAAACTGAAAAATGTCCTTTAACAATGCTGAAATAAGAAACTCATCCTAACACTACAAAAACTGGATTATTGGACTTCTTTTTAACGCTAACACAATGTCCAACAGCAAAGAAGGTTCAGACAAAATCTGATCCAGTGACAAACTAGGTACAGCAGGTAAAAATGTTTTTAAATGTTCACAATTGAAAATGACATGACTATTTGTAATCTTCTCACCACAAATACAGTTTACATCTTTCACGTATTTTGTCCTGAATGCGTTTAGTTTTAATCTATAAATGAGGGATGACACATTTCTCCGATTATACCAACCAGAAACTTTGTTACATACTAAAGCATTATACCATGTACTTGACTTCCCTAAAAACATATTCAACATCCTTATGTGTGTCGATTCTAAATCGGTTTTGCATGCTTTAAACAATTCTACTTCTAAAGTAAGAAAAGACCTCATCACTGAAATCAGGCATCTGGTACACTTTTTGATTTTAAGAGGTAGCACTATTACTTTCTGTTGGGTTCCCTCACATACTGGTATCTATTTTAATGAAAAAGTTGACTGCCTTGCAAAGTTTGGAGCCAGGTGTAAAAATAATTCTTGTGAAATAAATGTTGCCTTATCTCTGCATGAGGGATATAACTTGCTACAAAACGCTTGCTGGAAGCATTTCAGAAAGAAGATAAATGAGTCTGGCTATTGTCCGTATAATAGCCGCACAAGCAATGTGATAGATTTTCAAAATGCTTTAGTGTGTGTGTGTGTGTGTGTGTGTGTGTGTGTGTGTGTGTGTGTGTGTGTGCTGCTTGCCTCTGTGTGTGTGTGTGTGTGTGTGTGTGCGCGCGCGGGCGTGGTGGTGCCTCTGTGTGTGTGTGTGTGTGTGTGTGTGTGTGTGTGTGTGTGTGTGTGTGTGTGTGTGTTTCTGTCTGTCTGTCTGTCTGTCTGTCTGTCTGTCTGTCTTTGTCTATATGATTTTATCTGTGTGTGTTTTATCTCACGTGTCTTCAGTCACACATCCCTGTCAGCAGCAGATAGTGCTTACACTCCCAATATTGGGTTAAGTGATTAAGATATTATCAGCCCTGATCTCATTGTGCTACTGCCAGTATTCTGATTCATGTTCTCCCCTGCACTGGTGTTTTATCTCTAATTTCATAGGGTACATTCATCGCTTTTGTTAATAACTTCGGGACAATTATGATCATATGCTTATTGTTTTTCTTTATTTCCTTATTTTTTTTATTCTTTTATATTGAGGATAATGGAATAAGTATGCATGTGCTTTTTTTTTTTTACATCCAGTCCCTGTGTGTATACAGTTTTGTGAATGTCATTTGTTCCCACCACACACAATGGCCTACTCTTACGAAAAGTGGAACAGTTTTGTAAATGTCATTTGTTCCCACCGTACACAATGGCCCACTCTTACGAAAAGTGGAACAGGATTTAAAGTGTGCCAAGATGTTCTGCATGAGTTCACATGCAGGGCCTGATTTATAGTCTTATCAAGGACTTTTGGTTCACCTAGAGAGCAAGCATGCACTTTATTGTCCAGCTATAGGACAATGATGATCATGCACTTTATTGTCATGATCATGTACTTTATTGGCCAGCTATAGGACAATGATGATCATATAATTTATTGTCCAGCTATAGGACAATGATGATCATGTACTTTATTGTCCGGCTATAGGACAATGATGATCATGTACTTTATTGTCCGGCTATAGAACAATGATGATCGTGTACTTTATATTGTCATGATCATGCACTTTATTGTCCAGCTATAGGACAATGATGATCATGCACTTTATTGTCCAGCTATAGGACAATGATGATCATGTACTTTATTGTCATGATCATGCACTTTATTGTCATGATCATGTACTTTATTGTCCAGCTTTATTGTGCCAATGATGATCATGTACTTTATTATCCAGCTATAGGACAGTGATAATGGTCACGTACTTTATTGTCATGATCACGTAGGACAGTGAAAATGGTCACGTACTTCATTGTCATGATCATGTACTTTATTGTCCAGCTATAGGACAATGATATAATGGTCACGTACTTTATTGTCCAGATTGATTCAATTGTGCACGTGACTCATTAGAAAAGTTAATTGAAAAACATCACAGCTACAGCACTGGGAGCTGTGTCACCCAAGCCTGCATGCTCTAAATCACGTACACACACACACACACACACACACACACACACACACACACACACACACACACACACACACACACACCTCTCTCTCTCTCTCTCTCTCTCTCTCTCTCACACACACACACACACACACACACACACACACACACACACACACACACACACACACACACACACACACACACACCACACACACACACAACTCTCTCTCTCTCTCTCTCTCTCTCTCTCTCTCTCACACACACACACACACACACACACACACACACACACACACACACACACACACACACACACACACACACACACACACACGCCCCTCTGCGTGCTATTGACA
>CM060348.1:11996019-12001019 GCA_030674155.1 Stramonita haemastoma
CTGAAGTCAGAGTATGGCTGCTATACAGAAAGGTAGGCTACTTGAAAACCGCCATGCACCAGAATTTTCTCTCATCCAGTGTGCACTTTTAAGTCTCGCTGTGATGTTTAATTAAAGTGCATCAGGCCTAAGTGAGACTGTTATTAATTGGGAATGCTCAAAACAACACAATCCAGTGTGTAAACTTTTAATCCATCGTGCGTGTGTGTTGTTGTAAAGTGTGGTGTGGTGGTGTTGTTTTGGGATTGCTTCCATCGAAAAATGGGTGTGTGTGTGTGTGTGTGTGTGTGTGTGTGTGTGTGTGTGTGTGTGTGTGTGTGTGTGTGTTTTTGTGTGATGTGTGTGTGTGTGTGTGTTTCTGTGTGAAATGATGTGTGTGTGTGTGTGTGTGTGTGTGTGTGTGTGTGTGTGTGTGTGTGTGTGTGGTGTGTGTTTAATCAATTTTCTTCGATCTTTAATCACGCACGTGTGTGTGTGTGTGTGTGTGTGTGTGTGTGTGTGTGTGTGTGTGTGTGTGTGTGTGTGTGTGTGTGTGGTGTGTGTTTATCAATTCAAATTCTTTTCAATTAATCAAATTCTTTTATTTCATCCGCGGTTGTGTGTGTGTGTGTGTGTGTGTGTGTGTGTGTGTGTGTGTGTGTGTGTGTGTGTGTGTGTGTGTGTTTATCAATTCAGATTCTTTCAATTAAGCAAATTCTTTTATTCCATCGTTGTGTGTGTGTGTGTGTGTGTGCGCGCGCGCGTGCGTGCGTGCGTGCGTACGTGCGTGTGTGTGTGTGTACGTGTACGTGTGTGTGTGTGCGTTCCATCTAAGCAGTCAGCTGTCTTGACTTCTCCACTCCTTGGTCAGTCATGTTCTCAACAATGAGACATGACTTCTTCCTAAACTCCTTGAGGAGTCCTTGGGGGGGACCCTCCCTCCACTGAAGTTTTCCATCAGGCGAGTTGAACCTGGCGGAGCCCATCCCTCTTGAGGTGACAGATTGCAGTCTGGGCATGGTAGTGTTGTCCATCCCACTGGCCATAGTAACATCAACATACACCAAAAAAAATCAACATATACAGGTGTCAATATAATAAGTTATTGATCCTTTCTTGTTAGTGGGTGGATTAAGTGGGTGGATTACCTATCGCGATTAAAAAACAAAACAAAATATCCGTGGGTACATATTGCCATGATAAGGGCCTGTGTGTTAAAGGCTTGCACTTTTGTTGTGTTTTTTGTTTGTGTGTGTGTGTGTGTGTGTGTGTGTGTGTGTGTGTGTGTGTGTGTGTGTGTTGACTATTGGATCAGTTGGTTACTTGTCTCTCTTCTCTCTCTCTCTCTCTCTCTCTCTCTCTCTCTCTCTCTCTCTCCTCTCTCTCTCTCTCTCTCTCTCTCCTCTCTCTCTCTCTCTCTCTCACACACACACACACACACACACACAACACAGAGGCGCGCGCAATGCTCCAGGAACCAAATACACTGTTTTACACACACACACACACACACACAACACACACACACACACACACACACACACACACACACACACACACACACACAGGCGCGCGCAATGCTGCAGGAACAAAATACACTGTTTTACACACACACACACACACACACACACACACACACACACACACACACACACACACACACACACACACACACACACACACACAGCACACAGACGATGGGTGGTTGTAAGCATCTGCTAGCCTACCGACTCAAACCGGTTTCATGAGTTACCAGTCATCATTCTGGTATTGTGATGTGCCAGTTCAGTAGGCCTACAGCGTGCTGCTAGAAATTTTAAAATTGTGATTGACAGTTTGACCGTTTCTGTAACACTTGGCTAAAGAGTTAAATTAAAGGAGTCACGTGATTGCTTTCTTCGACATTCACTTTTTTCTTTCTTGTTTGATTGTTTGTTGTTGTTGTTGTTGTTTTTTAGGGGATGTTTTTGTTTTTGTTTGTTTCTTTTTTGTTTTGTTGTTGGGGGGGGGGGGGGGGGGGGGGGGGTTATACGTCAAAGTTGGAGAGAGAATATTCTTTCGCTGGACGAAATACTTGCTTAAGGGAGATTCTTACTGTACTGACTCTGTTACATCCAAGTGGTTTAGTCAAGTCAAGTCAAGTCAAGTCAAAAACACTTTAATCATCCCGAAGGGCATTACAATACTGACAGCATATTGATACAATATAATCAAACACACGAAGGAGCTACATTTCTTATTTGTTCAAACTTATAAACACAAATAAATGTCACAACACTCACACTCTACGCGCGCGCGCTTGCACACGCAACACACACACCAATGTGTCTGTTCATGATTTTGCTGAGTGTTTTATCAATATCATTTATCGCTGCTATCGTTGTAGCCTACATATTGATTTCAGGGATGCACGATAATTGTTTGTTGTTGATGTTGTTGTGATTGTATTTACGTCCCAGCGGAGATTTCCGATTTAGGGACTGTGAGAAAGTGGCTTAGTGTCTAGAAGAAGCAAATGCATGACTTATTTCAGACACATTCGAAGCATGCGCGCGCGTGTGTGTGTATGTCGTGTGCACATGTAACCCACTGACTGAAGAGCAACACAGAAAAACAAAACCCGAAACTTCCCAACAACAACCAATGAAGTATGTCCGCGTAAACACCAGAAATATTCCTCTCCTACAGGAACTTTTCCTTCTCTTTCTTCCTTTCGTCTTTCATTCACGCTCTAGGCCTATGACTTACAGAAGCAGTTGTCTACCTGAGTGTGTGTGGAATTTTCCCAACAAGTTGACAACGCAGACTTTCTCTTCGCTTCGCTTGATTGACTGAAAGAAATTTAGGCCTAGTCACATCTTCCTTCTTTCATCCTTTAAAATCACAGAGTGGACCGACCACCCTTGCTCGCGTGCTTACGTGAGCTTTAAAAAGAAATTTAAGAATTGCTTGTTGTAGGCTCTCATTTCGTGTTTTGGTGCATGCTACGTTGTTTCTGAACTAATTAAATTTTGTTTAAAACACACACACAAACACGCACGCACCACACACACACACAACACACCACTCAAACACACACACACCACACACACACACACACCACACACACCACAACACACACCACCACCACCACCACCACCACCAACCAACAAACAACAGCAACAACAACAACAAAACGAAAAACGGGTCACCGGCCTAGTCACACTCGAGTGTGAAACGGACGAAACTTGTTACAACCGGTTGATGTTGAGATCGCAAGCCTAGGCTAGGCCTAACGCTAACATCAGGAAAGCTTGGCTCTATACTCTCACCAAAACACCATATGTCAGCAATAGTTATTGTTTTCGGAATTTTACAGTAAATCTTGTGTGAAATATTGTTGAATAACACACTAAAGGTATGAACTATTTTCTTTCCCCCCAAAAATAACAAAAACCTAAGTGGTCTCGTTCAGACGAGAGAAACCAACCAAAAAATATTCCCGCCTTTTAGGTTTTGGTTTTACCGTCTGCTTCAAAGGTGGGCTGTTTGTGTTTGACTGTGTGTGTGTGTCAATCAATCAATCAATCAATCAATCAGTTTTATTCAGTTTTTGCAGGCCATAAGACCCATATGAACACAAAATATGAAAAGCAACCGTAAAGCAGTCGAGGTGATAAAATATAATGGGTACACAGTCATTTGTTCCAGGCATCGGAAGACCTACATGTTTCTGATCTTTAGGCATTCAATTACATAAACTGCCAAGTTCACAATCAGTTTTTCAGAAGGATTTGAGCACAACATCTGGACCTTAAAGCCTGATGGAAATCTGTGATAATAAAGGGGGATATAACGCTTACGCAAAGTTGCATATTTTGGGCAAACAAGCAAAAAATGACATAAATCTTCAATGGCAGATCCATCACACTGAACACAATATGGACTTACAGGTGTTTTCTTATAACGTGAAATTCCTTTCATGGCATGTGTTACTTTCTTAACAAGCAAAATAACACGACGTGTTCAGAAGAAACCAGAAGTCCTACATAATTTGCTCACATATCTCAGGATGGTAACTCAGTAATCTGGCTTCAGACGTGTGTGTGTGTGTGTGTGTGTGTGTGTGGGGTGGAGAGGAGAGAGAGAGAGAGAGAGAGAGAGAGAGAGAGAGAGAGAGAGAGAGAGAGAGAGAGAGAAGAGAGAGAGAGAGAGAATCAAATTAAATCAAAATTTTTTATTTTCGAGGATAATGAATAAGCACCCATGTGCTTTTTCCCACCTGGGAATCACTGTACGGTTGAAATTGCACACTGAATGAGAAGTTGCGTGTAGTGACTGTTTTTAAGCACCTCACCAGTGACAGACAGAAACAACAAGTAAACTAAGAAGAAGAAAAAAGAGAGAAAAAAAGACCCCCCATTTTTTTTATCTTTAAAAACAACAACAAAAGGGTACAAAGGAACAAAAAACACATCACGTTAAAATATCTTACCCCAACATCACCCACCTTTTCCTTTCTCCTCCCCACCAATTCTTTTGAACACACACACACACACACACACACACACACACACACACACACACACACACACACACACACACACAACACACCAAACACACACACACCACGCATGCACGCGTGCACATGTTTAAACTGTCGTTTCTATTGACCACATGGCCAGCAAAAACTGAATAAAAAGTATTGGTGTTGTTACACACACACACACAACACACACACACACACACAGGCTCTCTCTCCTTCATCTCTCTCTCTCTCTCTCTCTCTCTCTCTCTCTCTCTCACACACACACACACACACACACACAACACACACACACACCACACACACACACACACACACCACACACACACACACAGTCTGATGACGCCATTCAACGAAATCTGATAGGGGAAGGCAGTCTACACACTTTTCCAAAATGTTACCTAAAACCTTTTTTTCTTTAATGAGACAATGTGATTCATGATCTGTGACAGGGATAATGTAGGCCAGTTTACAGCTTTTTTTTATACAGTTGAAC
>CM060348.1:12006019-12008519 GCA_030674155.1 Stramonita haemastoma
TTATTATATTTATTATTATTATTTGTTACTACTTCTCGTATCACAGCAGATTTCTAGCTCTGCGTGAAATTCGGGCTGCTCTCTCGGGGAGAGCTCGTCACCACAAGTGCAGCCAGCGCCACCCATTATTAATTTTTTTCCTGTCTGCCACTGTATTTTGTGTTTCCCTCGTGGGGTTTCTACAGTGCGGCCTTTTTTTTTTCTACTGATTTTGTAGAGACACACCTCTTTCCTTGTTGCCCTGGGTTACTCTTACGTGCGCTAATAATGGGTAACACACGAGACCATCGGTTTCCGTATCACCAAAAGACTAGCGCCCAGACCTACCTCTCATTGGTCAATGGGATGGGGGAAAGTTTGCGGCCAACAGGATTGGACCCCAATCAACTCCACACTGAGCTTTTTCGCTTTCTAAAAACAGGAATCGCTTTACACCTCCTAGACCCAAGAAACGTAGCAAATTGGGATAGGGTGTAGGGAAGAAAAGAGGGGAAAGATCGAGGGTTGATGCTGGAGCTTACGATTATACCCCAGATCAACATTCACAAGTTCAGACTTGCAAGGTCTTTGATTCATGTGCTACTTTTACATAAAAAAAATTTTTTTTTTTTTTACATCACAGTCGCTGTGTATGGTGTTTTGTAAATTTTGTTATGTGTTCCCACAGGCACACAATGGCCTACTTTTTCCTAAAAGCAGAACAGGTTTTAAAATGTGTGTACAATATGTGCGTGCGTTCGACACGGGACCTCGGTTTATAGTCCCATCCAAAGGACTTTTGGGGGGAGTGGAGTCCAGCACTGATGTTAACTTCAGAGGAAAAATCCTCTTGAGCGAGATTCGAACCCGGGTCAGCAGATCACGAGCCCAATGCTCAACCTCTAACCACCAGGCTATCTCATCCTTCGCTCACGCGCGCGTGCACGTGTGTGTGTGTGTGATGTGTTTATACATGTACTTGTGGTCTACTTTTGCCAATGGTGAAACAGGTTTTCACGTGTGCCCAAGATATTCTGCGTGCATTCACACACGAGGCCTCAGTTTTAAGTCTCATAGGACTGACTGATTTTTTTGCTTTACGTCACCTAAATTCCATACATTGCTCCTTCCAGTAGAGTGGACTTGGCACCGGTGTTCACTCCAGGGTACAAAATCCCTGTGAACGGGGGCGTCTGGGTGGGGGCTATAGCCTAACCTGAGTCAGGTCCTCACCTCTTGCACACGCGTTAAATCCTGTTCCGCTTTTCGTAAGAGTAGGCCATCGTGTGCCGATGGGAACAGATGACCGCGATTTACAAAAAAAAACAACTGCATACACACAGGGACTGGATGTAAAATAAAAAAAAAAAGCACATGCGTGCTTATTCCATTCTCCTCGATATAAAAATAGATAAATAAAAATAAATAAAGAACAAATAAAAATAAATAACCAGCTCCTGTTGTCCAATACTGAAAACACCACGTAAAGAGGACTGGTACTCACTCATTTGGAGGGGAGGTATGGGGGGGGGGGGGGGGGGGGGGGGGAAGGGGGCGCAAGTAATTTACCATCATACACCTCCCCCCTCCCCCCTGCAGCTGTCTTCCCTCTCCATTCCCCCCCCCCCCCCCCCCCCCCCCCCCCCCCCCCCGAAACGCTCTCCTATGTCATCTAGGGAGGTAATACCAATGGAAGTAAGTACCCATAGCAATTTACGCCTCAAAGAACAAGCCGCTGAAGTGAGCAAAGCTACAATGCATACCTGCTACTTTAATTGCTAACTATGCTCTAATGAAGGTTAAAGGTTCGCCTTTGGGGTCCATTAACACGACATACACCCATGCACGCACACACACACACACACACACACACACACACACACACACACCACACACACTCACACACAACCACACACACAAAGTGTGCACCCCACATACCTACACACAAGTAACATACGCACACGCACGCACGCACCACGCACACACACACACACACACACACACACACACACACAAAGCGTGCAAGCACATACCTACACACACAAGTACGCACGCGCGCACACACACACACACACACACACACACACACACACACACACACACAAATCGTGCACGCACATACCTACACACACAAGTACGCACGCACGCGCGCACACGCACCCGCACGCAGCGCACACACACACACACACACACACACACACACACACACACACACACACAACAACGAAAAACACCGGGACTTCTTTCTTACTCAAGAGAAGTTGTATGATAGCTTACTTACCAACAGATTGTTGTATTGATAGCAGAGTTTTTTTTGTTTTTTGTTGTTGTGTTTTTTAATAATTGTCGATGTTGTTGCTGCTGTAGTTGGTTGTGTGATGATGATGATTTATTGGTGTGGTGTGTGTTGTGTGGTGGTGGGGGTGTGTGGTGTGTGGTGATGATGTTTTATGTTTTGGTGTGTTGTGTTGTGTTGTGTGTGTTGGGGGAGGGGGGAGGGGGGGCTGACTAGCAGAAATTT
>CM060348.1:12011019-12016019 GCA_030674155.1 Stramonita haemastoma
CACACACACACACACACAACACACGCGCGCGCGCGCGCGCGCGCGCACACACATGATACTCTCTCCTCAACACACTATCACTTCTCTCTCTCTCCTCTCTCTCACACACACACAACACCACCACCCACACACCACCACACACAGAACACACAACGATCCGCACACACATATCGTATTACTTGGTAAGAACAAGTGGTATGAATGACACAATTTCACAATGGCCGACTTTCTCGTTTTGCCGGAATGTTTTTTTTCTATCATACATTGTCACCCCACATTTGTACGCCATATATCTACAGATAAGTTTGTTTGTTTGTTTGCATTTGTAAACAACTTTTTTAAGTCACAGCAGATTTCTCTGCGTAAAATTCAGGGCTACTCTCACCGCAAAGAGCGCCTCGCCACAAGAACAGTGCCACCCATTTTTTTTTTCCCGTCTGCATCTGTTTGTTTCCCTTTCAAAGTGCTTTCTTTTTTTTTTCCTAAAGAATCTTGCCAGGGACAACTTTCTTGTTGCCGTGGGGTTGTTTTCACGTGTGCTGAATAGGTATTGCACACGGGATTTTGGTCTATCGTCTCACCCGAAAGACTAGCACCCAGACCACCACTCACGATCTAGGGCTGGGGGAAAAGTTCGTGGTACAAACAAAGATTATACGGGGACTTTTAGTTTCCTAATTATATCATTAATTGTTGTATGGCTGGTTCGTGTTTGGAGGTCACAAACAAAACAAAAAAAAACAAAACATCGAGGGGATTTTTCCCCTGGAGTTAACATCAGTGCAATTTCCACTCCCCCAGAAGTCCTTCGGATGAGACTATAAACCGAGGCTCCGTGCGCGAAAGCACATAGAACATCTTACGCACACGTTAAATCCTGTTACGCTTTTCGAAAGAGTAGGCCATTGTGCGCTGGTGGGAACAGATGACAAAATCTGCAAAACTGTATACACACGGTGACCGGATGTGAAAAACCACACGAGTGCTTATTCCATTATCCTCGATATAAAAGAATCAATAAATGAATAAATAAAAGAGATCAAAAACAAATAAACAAACAAATCGGTTATCAGCACTTGGCTGTATTGTTCTCAGCCTCTTAAACGCCATTGTTACGTCATAGGACACTAGTGGAATGTGGGTTGCAGTTACCAAACTTGGCTTATGACGTACATTGAGTGAAGTTTCATTTCTTTTGGTCCGTCCGTCCGTCCGTCCGTCCTCTCTCTCTCTCTCTCTCTCCTCTCTCTCCTCTCTCTCTCTCCTCTCTCTCTCTCTCTCCTCTCTCTCTCTCTCTCCTCTCCTCTCTCTCTCTCTCTCCTCTCTCTCTCCATTATAGTTTACATAAATTAGAAAGATTGGCTTATGACGGTACAATGATGATGTTTAATTTCTTTTGGTCTGTCTGCCTGTCTGTCTGTCTGTCTGTTGTGTGTGTTCTTCTCTCTCTCTGTCTCTCTCTCTCTCTCTTCTTCGTCTCTCTCTCTCTCTCTCTCTCTCTCATCATCACTCCTCACCTCTCATCACACACACACACACACACACACACACACACACACACACACACACACACACACACACACACACACACACACACACATGGTTTGCATTCAGAAAGATTGCTTATGACGTTCACTGAGTGAAGTTTCGTTTTTTTGGGGGTCAGTCCAACCGTCTGTCGTGTCTGTCTGTCTGATTGCTTGCTTTTTTTTTTTATTTATTCATTACTTGTCTGTCTGTCTGTCTGTCTGTCTTCTGTCTTGTCTGTTTGCCTGTCTGACTACCTGTTGTCTGCCTCTGTCTCTGTCTCTGTCTCTCGTCTGTCTCTGTCTGTCTGTCTGTCTGTCTCTGTCTGTCTGTCTGTCTGTCTTCTGTCTGTCTCTCTCTCTCTCTCTCCTCTCTCCTCTCTCTCTCTCTCTTCTCTCTCCTCTCTCTCTCTCTTGTGTGTGTGTGTGTGTGTGTGTGTGTGTGTGTGTGTGTGTGTGTGTGTGTGTGTGTGTGTGTGTGTGTGTGTGTGTGTTCTTTGATGAAAACATGTGGCTGTTGAGAGTAATAACATGATAATGGATATTGCTTTATGAGTTGCTGCCACTGCCATAACTGTCACCCCTTGGTCAAAAGCGTTTGTTGGCAATGACAATAACTCTCTCTTCTTCTTCGTCGTCTCTCTCTCGTTGTCTTCTCTCGTTTCTCGTGTCTCTCGTGTTTCTCGTCTTGTCTCTCTTCACTAACTCTCTCTTCAGTGTAATTAAATAAGTGATCAATAGCATTAACTGAGTTTGTGCCACTTGCCATAAACTAATCCTTACAATAGGTTATAGTCATACTGAAAACAATAAACTCTCTCTCTCTCTCTCTCCTCCTCTCTCTCCTCTCTCTCTCTCTCTCCATCTCTCTCCTCTCTCTCTCTCTCTCTCTCTCTCTCTCTCTCTCTCTCTCTCTCTCTCTTCTAGTTGTATTTAATTAAGTGATCAAAGAATTAACGTGTTTGTGAAATTAATCATAACTATTTCCTTAAAATAGGGTTCTAGCTTTCTGTACTACCCTCTTTCTCGCGCTTCGCTCTGTCTCTCTCTCTCTCTCTCTCTGTCCTGTCCTCGTCAATTCTCTCTTTCTTCTTGTCCCCCTCTCTCTTCCCCTCGCTCTTCTGAAGCCCTTCATTGTTCTGACTTGACTCTTGCTCTCCCTCTCTCTTCCCCCCCCCTCTCTCTGCTCTCCCTCCCCTCCTCCCTCTCTCTCTCTCCCCTCCTCTCTCTCCCCCTCCCTCCCTCTCTTGTTCCTCTTCTCTCTCTACTCCCTCTCTCTCTCTCCCCCCCCCCCCCCCCTCTCTCCCTCTCCCCTCCTCTCTCTCCCCTCTCTCTCTCCCTCTCTCTCTCTTCCCCCCCCTCTCTCTCCTTCTCTCCTCTCTTTCCTCTCTCCCTCTCCCTCTCTCTCTCTCTACCCTCTCTCCTCTCCTCTCCTCTCTTCTCTCCTCTCTCCTCCTCTCTCTCTCTCTGTCTCGTCTCGTCTCTGCTCTCTCTTCTCTCTCTCTCTCTCTCTCTCTCTCTCTCACTCTCTTCTCTCTCTCCCTCTCCCTCTCTCTCTCTATTTTTTTGTGTGTGTCTATCTGTAGTTTTACAGTCTGATGCAGTCTTTTTCTTTTACTTTGTCTTCTGCATTTTCATCTCTTTGTAGAGGAGCGGGGTAGCTTAGTGGTTAAAGTATTGCCTTCGTGATTTCACAGCCAGAGATTGAGGGGAGATTTTTTTTCTCTGGGAGTTAGCATCAGAACTGGCTCCACTCTCCCAAAAGTCCTTCGGACGAGACTATAAACCAAAGGTTCGTGTGCGAACACACGCAGAACATCTTGCTCACACGTTAAAAATTCTGTTACCGCTTTGCCAAAAAGTCCATGTGCGAACGGATGGATGCAGAAGAACATCTGGCACACACGTTCTGCTTTTCAGAAGAGTATGCCCTTTATTAAAAAAAAAAATAATTTTTTTTTTCGAGGATAATGGAATAAGCACTCATGTGTTTTTTTTTGTTTTGTTTGTTTTTTGCTTTTTTTTTTATACTTCCAATCTCGGTGTGTATGCGCTGGTAAGAACTTTTGTGTTGGAGACACATGGATACTGGTGTCCTGTACAGAAATTATCTCATAAGTGGGATTGTGCCATTACTGGTGTATGGACGAAAACGGTCGCATACCAAAAATCTCACCACTAACTGAAAATTTCTGAGCTTTAAACCGAGGAAGGGACAACAAAATTAATGTTTTTCCTCCCCATTCCCCCTCTCTCCTTTATTCATCGTCCTCTTCCCTCGCCCTCATGTCGTCTCACATTACTGAATACAACGAATCATCTACATGGTTCCCTTTTAAGGTGGAGCAGGGTGTTTTTTTTGGTTTGCTTTTATTTTATTTATTTATTTATTTATTTACGCTTTGAGAAAATCATTTTGACAATCACTTTCAGGACGAGTTTTCTCCCTTGCTTTTCCTTATTAAAACGGCGTCTCATTTGGAGGAGAGTGGGATTTTTTTAAATTTTTTTTTTAAAATTGACCCCAAACCACAAAAACACACAATCAAGAATAAGAAATTCGCTAGCTTGATGATTACCATGCTGATTTTATTCATACATCAACGCTTTGTCAGGTACATATTTCAGTTTTATTTGTCGTAGACCTATCGAAAGAAAAAGGTCCAATTTTGCTGTGAGCACATAATATATGTAAATCAGCTGGGTCAAGAGGAAATGACGCAATGGTCAAGCTCTTACCGGAAATTCCCGACTCATCACGGAAACACCCCATAAAACTTTCCATTGAACTTAGGCTCATGGAGCTATTTTTAGCAATCGTCATCCTAAAATTCATGCAGTGCCCCATGCGGAAAAATTTGTAAATACCCGAAAGGCGTTCAAGTTTCATTGTCTGAATAATTACGTGGCTTAAGAATGGAGCAGCTATTGCGTTCCACTGTGACGAAAGTTGCTTACAATTTGGGTTTTTTGTTTGTTTTGTTTTTTTAATAGTTGGTACTTTTATTACAAGGTTTGTCCTTCAAGTCATCTTTACGAGCTTTCTGATTTGAGGTCAAGGTCGCTGCCATTGTGTTTCTTCACAACAGTAATGACGCAAGCTGACATTTTTAAGAGAGAGGAATGACACTATATTTAACTGACTTTGATAGCTGAAACTGAAATTTGAAACCTGTGACGTCAAAACTAAAGAGAGAGAGAGAGAGAGAGAGAGAGAGAGAGAGAGAGAGAGAGAGAGAGAGATGTGAAGAATATTTTTAATTAACTGAAGTTAATATCCAACATACAGGAATTGTTGCCCTTCTTATCTTTTTTTTTTTTTTGGGGGGGGGGGAGTTGTTCCATTTTTTTAAGGGAAGGAAGAGGGGGGCAGTTTTTTTTTTTTTTAATCTTGATTTTGTTGTTGTTCCAGCCCCCCACCCCCCATGAGTTTTCTTCTTTTTTTTTTGGGGGGGGATGGGGGGGGGTAATTTT
>CM060348.1:12023519-12033519 GCA_030674155.1 Stramonita haemastoma
AAATGAACGGAAGAACACAAACAACAAAATATAACTCAACAAACATCAATGAGTTCACATAATGGTCGTGATATGAAGATATGATTGTTTTGATTTCTTTGTTGTTGGTTTTGTTTTTCTTTTTTGGACCAATCCAATCCAATCCAATCCAATCCAATGTTTTTGGAGAGGGGGGTGTTGTTGTTGTTGTTTTTTGTTGTTGTTGATTTTTGGGGGCGTGAAATCTGTTTATTTGTCAGCTCAAGCACTCGCAATAATGTTTAAATCTTTGGCGGTGTGAGTAAAGTACGTACATGCAAGTATGTGCTCACATACACATGCATGCATGCACGAACTGACTGTCAGGAAAGCTACTATGCATATATACATGGTCAAAGTTTACACGCACAGGTACACTGACAAGAAAGAAAGAAAGAGAGAAAGAAAGACAGCGCGCGCGCACGCGCGCGCACACACACACACACACACACACACACACACACACACACACACACACACACACACACACACACACACACACACACACACCACACACACACACACACGCACACACATACAACACACACAGGCCATCGTGTGCCGGTGGGAACAGATGACATTTACAAAATTTCATACACACGGGGACTGGATGTAAAAAAAAAAAAAAAAAGCACAAGGGTGCTTATCCCATTATCCTCGATATAAATAGAATAAATCAAATCAAATCAAATAAATCACACACACACACATACACACACACACACACACACACACACACACACACACACACACACACACACACACACACACACAACACACACACACACACCACACTCTCTCTCTCTCTCTCTCCTCTCTCTCTCTCTCTCCCTCTCTCTCTCTCCTCTCCTCTCCTCTCTCTCTCTCTCTCTCTCTCTCTCTCTCTCCTCTCTCTCTCCTCTTTCACAGAGGTGCGCAGGCGCTAAACTAAAATATTATCCTGATGTCACGCAAAGTATGGAAAAACACAATGCGGATGTTGTGGTGACTGACATTGTGAATTAACCAACACACAGACAGCTGTTTGACTGACGTCAAATAAATAGCCCAGTTCCACCATAGTTTTAATTATCATTTTTAGGCCTATCTATCCACGTTTTCACTGACTGACATAAAATGATATAATAATATAAAAAAAAAGCTCACTATGTTTTTGTTCTAGGTTTTTGTTATTTTACTCGCCAGGGTTTTATTTTTCCTTCTAAGTTTTAGACAGGATTATTGTTTTATTTGGTCCGTTCCGTGTTTTTAATCTCAAGTGTGTTTAATTCCAGTACGTTATGAATGGTAACATGTTTTCTTTATGCATCTAAAAAAAAAACAAAAAAAAACTACTAATATAATATGCCCGCAATATTTTTTTCTTTTATCCTTTTTATAAAAAAAAATGTTCCCAGGTTTTGTGTGTATGTGTGGCTTGTGTGTGTGTGTGTGTGTGTGTGTGTGTGTGTGTGTGTGTGTGTGTGTGTGTGTGTGTGTGTGTGGTGTGTTTTGTTTTGTTTTGTTTTGTTTTGTTTTGTTTTGTTTTGGGATGGGTGTTTTGGTTAAGACTATTGTTTTGTGTTTTTGTTTTTCATTTTATGTTTTGACTTTTTCGTGTGTTTGACCTGACTATGTTATGACTGATACCATACAAAAAGAAAACAATATAGTATGTTTGTGCGTGTTTTTGCGTTGTTGTCAAATCCGCTTACTTGAGCGCGCGCGCGCGCACACATACACACACACACACACACACACCACACACACATCACACACACTCACACACGCCACACAGATGGGTGCACATGTTCAATATATCTGTGCAGTCATAACTAGGTGCAATATGACGACAAAATGAAACCTATGCTGTTGTTGTTGTTGTTGTTGTTGTTGTTATTGCACGTTTCCCAGAATCAGAATCAGAATCAGAATCAGAAATTATTTATTGCCATTAAAGTCACATGGACTTATTGACACAACAAATAAACTCAACATATTCATCAATACAACATACTATTCACTGGTCAGCATGACTGAAATGATGTGCAGGCAAAAAAAAAACACCCAAACCACCACAAAGCAAAACCATGTTGCATTCTATCTTAACACCCTGGGTCTGTCACCCAGAATGTACACTCTGACTCACTCATCCCACCTGGGAATCACTGTGAGACTGGAACATCACACTGGATGAGAATTTTGCATGTATGACTCTTTTTAAATACCTCCGCCATGATAAGCAACCATACTCCGACTTCTGAGGATTTTCTTCTTCTTCTGTAAGTACTGCAAGTACGGTCTGTATTGTCTTGTAAAGAAGACGAAGACGATGACGAAGAAGAGGGAAGAGGAAGAAGAAGGAGGTGGAGGAAGAGGAGGAGGAGGAGGAGAGGAGAAGAAGAAGAAGAAGAAGAAGAAGAAGAAGAAGAAGAAGAAGAAGAAGAAGAAGAAGAAGAAGAAAAGTGGAGAGGAGAGGAACGAGGGAAGAAGAAGAATTCAAAGAAGAAGAAGAAGAAGAAGAAGGAAGAAGAAGAAGAAGAAGAAGAAGAAGAAGATCTGGAACGATCAAATCTGGAACGACCTCCCTCTCTCCCTCCGGCAAAAGCCTACTTACTTATGACACTTTTAAATCCAACCTCACGACACACTTATTTCAAACCTAAGCTTTTCTCCTTCCGCTTCCATCTCTTACCGTCCCTGCCTGCCTTCAACATCCACCTGCCAAAGTGCTTAACGTTTGTAGGTGTGTGTGCGCGCGCGCGTGCTGCGTGCGTGCGTGCGTGCGTGCGTGCGTGTGTGCTTGTGTGCGTATATTTGAATTTGTTAAAACTGTGAACCATTGTTGATTGTGTGTTGTGTAGGTCGAATGCAAGCCCTTTGATTTGTTTTTACAAGATATAGCGCTATACAAATTCCATGTATTATTATTATTAAGAAGGAGAGGAGGAGGAGGAGGAGGAGGAAGAAGAAGAAGAAGAAGAAGAAGAAGAAGAAGAAGAAGAAGAAGAAGAAGAAGAAGAAGAACAACAACAACAACAACAACAACAACAAACAACAACAGCAAGAAGAAGAAGAACAACAACAACAAACAACAACAACATCAAACAACACCACCAACCACCACCACACCACCACCAAACCACCACCACCACCACCCAACAACAACACAACAACAAGAACAAGAAAGAAGAGGAGGAGGAAGAGGATAAGGTCACAGCAGCATCTGTCACCACAGTATCCTCATTCAGATGAGAACACCCTATCCCTTTCATTTCATTCCTACAATGGCGTTTTTAGTCTAGCCAACCACCAGGCCGCAACAGCTGGTTGTGTGTGTGTGTGGTGTGTGTGTGTGTGTGTGTGTGTGTGTGTGTGTGTGTGTGTGTGTGTGTGTGGTGTGTGTGTGTGTGTGTGTTGTGGTGTGTGTGTTGGTGTGTGTGTGTGTTTGTTGTGTGTGGTTGTGTGGTGTGTGTGTGTGTGTGTGGGGTGTGTTGTGTGTGTGGTGTGTGTGGTGTGTGGTGTGTGTGTGTGTGTGTGGGTGGATGCGTGTGTTGGGGATGCGTGTGTGTGTGTGTGTGTGTGTGTGCGCGCGCGCGCGCGCGCAGGTTGCGTGAGATGTGCGTGTCAGGTGCGTGCGTGTCTGAGAGGATCTCACACCCCCCCCCTCCCCCCCAACACACACACATCCTGGGAGTGAACATTAGTACTGACTCCACTCCCCTGATAGTCCTTGTAGATGAGACTATAATGCTGAGGTGCCTTGCGCCTAACGTGTGTAATAGACCATCTTGCACACACGTGTGTTGTGTTCCAACCCTAGTATCTTTTACAGAAGAAAAGCAGGCCTGCTGTATGGCATTTGGCAGTTTTGAGGGATGAGACACCAACATACCCAGCATGCACAAAGATACACGGAGAGGGATGGGCTCTGCCAAGACTTAAAGCACAACGACAGAACAACGTTTTAACTAATGAAAGGTCTCGGTACTTTGCTTTCATCAATTCCTGACAAAATCAACATAATATTTCAAAGAAAAAGAACAAACAACATTGTAATTAATGAAGGCATCAGAGTTGCGCTTTTATCAATAACTAACAATCTCAACGTTTTGAAGCCTAACAACATTGTAATGGAGTACTTGGCATTTTCCTTTAAATCAGTAACTGACAATAACAACAAAACATTCCAAAAACAACATGTAGGCCTTGGCACCTTGATTAATAACATTTCAATAACAACAGCAGGCCTCGGCCTTTTCCTTTCATCAATAACTGACAATAACAAACAACAAAACATTCCAAAAACAACATGTAGCCCTTGGCACTTCGCTTTCAACAATAATAACTAACCATCTCAACATAACATAACAACATTTTAATTTAATAAAGTAGGCCCCAGCACTAACTTTCCTTTCACCAAGAACTCGCAAAGCTTTTATAGCTTAGGCCAACCATGAGTCATAATATTGCGTTGGCGTTTTTTTGTTTGTTTTGATTTCTCCTCCTCCCCCCCCCCCTTCAACCCCTCCTCTCCCGCCCCCACGCCCCCCCTCACCCCCCCCCCCCCGCCACCCCCCGCAACCCCCACCCCTCCAAATCGCCAGTTACTGGTAGAGCCAGTCTTTGATACCATTACAGGGTTAATCCCTTCTAGTACGGTTCAGGCTAACCAGGCAGATAAGAGTGGAAAAGGCCAGTACAGTAGGAATGGTGTCCGTGTTTTGACTGGTCACTAGTCAGGTGCCACAGGTCAATATTGGGGTCAGTAGCCTATGGGCGTGGCTTCTGACCTCCAGCCAGCCTGTACTGTGCTTAAGTCCAGCTTTTTCTGACCACCTACAGTCTTGCCTAATAAGAACTGACTGCACTAAAATACCCTCAGGGCCATTTTCGGTTGGTGACCGTTGTATTGGTGGTGGTGGTGTATGTGGGGGTGGGGGGTGGGGGTGTTGAGGGGGTGGGTGGGTGGGAGTATGTGTGTGTGTATGTGGGTGGGTGTATGTGGGTGGGTGTATAGTAGGGGAGAGAGAGAGAGAGAGAGAGAGAGAGTGTGTGTGTGTGTGTGTTCTGTTGCTACTGACAAACTGATCAAACTGATCTTTCTGGACTTTGTTCTGTGCTTAGTCTGTCAACATTTCTTTCTTTCCTTCCGTCCTTCCTTTCTATATTCTTTTTTCCAGTACAGCCATTTCCCAAAGACGGAGGTAATACCACTACAGAAGAAGAAAGATGGCAAGATGATTAAAGACATTCACCTGCCCAACAAGACATTCACCTGCCAACAAGACATTCACCTGCCAACAAGTAAACCGTGAGGTTCTGGGTTCAATTCCCAGCCTCGCCCTTTCTTCCCAGTTTGACCACACAAAAAATCGAACTGAATGTCAAAGTCCTTCAGATGAAACTATAAACCGAGGCCCCATGTACGAATGCACGCAGTACATCTTGCACACAAGTTGAAAATCCGTTACGCCTTGCGGAGAGAAGCCATTTGATTTATTCTTTCTTTTATATCGAGGATAATGGAATAAGCACTCGTGTGCTTTTTTTTTTTTTTACATCCGGTCCCCGTGTGTATGCAGTTTTGTAAATGTCATCTGTTCCCACCGGCACACGATGGCCTACTCTTACGAAAAGCGAAACATGGTTTAACGTGTGCGCAAGATGTTCTGCGTACGTTCGCACACGGGGCCTCGGTTTAAAGTCTCATCCGAAGGACTTTTGGGGAGAGTGGAGTCAGCACTGACGTTAACCCCAGGAGAAAAATCTCCTCGACCGGACTCGAACCCGGGTCGTCAAATTTTGCCAGCGCAATGGTCTGACCACTAGGCCATTTCGTGCTGGTAGATATAATTACAACAAATGCATATAATATAAATATCAACAAATGCATTCACACACTGTTTGACACCTTCTCTAACTGCGTAACTGAGTGTGGTGCTAAGACTTGGCTGCATGCTGGGTACGTGTGTACTTGCACAACATACATACACTTGAAAGCTGGTCTGAATTAGATGAGGTCTTTAACGTGCGTCTTTGATCTTTTGCAACAAGAGAAGAGCAGAGCAAGGTGATTACCAGCCGCCATTCCATCATCATAATTACTGACAGAAGTGTCCAAAAAAAAAAAATGGAGCACAGAAGAGTTGAGAGGTGTGTGCTTTTTGTATGTTTTGCTTATTTATTTCCATCAGCCTTTGTTGTTGTTGTTCTTCTTCTTCTCCTTTTGGATTCTTCTTCTTTGGATTCTTCTTCTTCTTTTTCGTATTCTTCTTCTTCACATTCTTCTCTTTTTTTCTCTTCTTCTTCTTCTTTGCATTCTTCTTCTTCTTTGCATTCTTCTTCTTCTTTGCATTCTTCTTCTTCGTACTCTTTGCATTCTATTTTTGTTCGTTGCATACTTCTTTTTTGTATTCTTCTTCTTCTTTTTCGCATTCTTCTTTTTTTTTCTTTGCATTCTTCTGCCTATTTTTCTTCTTCTTCTTCTTTGCATTCTTTTCCTTTGTATTTCTCTTCTTTGCAATCTTCTTCTCCTCTTTCTTTGCATTCTTCTTCTTCTTTGCATTCTTCTTCTTATCTTCTTTTTGTGTATTCTTCTTCTTTGCATTCTTCTTTCATTGCATTCTTCTTTGCATTCTTTCTATTTGTATTCTTGTTCTTCTTTGCATTCTTCTTCTTCGCATTCTTCTTCTTCGCATTCATCTTCTTCTTTGCATTCTTCTTCTTCGCATTCGCCTTCTTCTTTGCATTCTCCGTCTTCTTTGCATTCCCCTTCTTTTTTGCATTCTCCTTCTTCTTTGCATTCTCCTTCTTTGCATACTTATTTGCATTCTTCTTCTTCTTTGCATTCTTGTTCGTCGTCGTCGAGCCAGACAGCAACCACCACTGAGGTTCTTACTTCCCCTGAACCTCCTTCCCTTCCCCATCATACTCCCCCTAAACCTCCTTCCCTCCCCCATCATACTCCCCCTAAACCTCCTTCCCTCCCCCGTCATACTCCCCCTAAACCTCCTTCCCTCCCCCGTCATACTCCCCCTAAACCTCCTTCCCTCCCCCATCATACTCCCCCTAAACCTCCTTCCCTCCCCCATCATACTCCCCCTAAACCTCCTTCCCTCCCCCATCATACTCCCCCTGAACCTCCTTCCCTCCCCCATCATACTCCCCCTGAACCTCCTTCCCTCCCCCATCATACTCCCCCTAAACCTCCTTCCCTCCCCCATCATACTCCCCCTGAACCTCCTTCCCTCCCCCATCATACTCCCCCTGAACCTCTTCCCTCCTTCCCTACACCTACCCCCACCATACTCTCTCGACCCTAAGCCTACTCCCCATAAACCCCCTCTTTCCCTACACCTACCCCATCATATTTCTCCCTCTAAACCTCCTCCTCCTACAACCATCACCTACACACCTACCCCCATCACACTCCTCCCCATAAACCTCCTTCCATCATACTGCCCCCACCCCCCCCCCTTCAATCTCTTCTTTCGCTACACCTACCCCCATCAGACTCCTCCCCCAGAACCTCCTTCCCTACACCTAATATACACCTACCCCCATCATACTCCCCCTAAACCTCTTCCCTCCCCCATCACACTCCCATAAACCTCTTCCCTACCCCCCATCATACACCCCCTAAACCTGTTCTCTCCGCCCCCATCATACACCCCCCTAAACTCCCTCCCTACACCTCCCCCCCATCATACTCCCCCTAAACCCCCTCCCTACACCTAACCCCCTTCCCTACACACTAACCCCCCTCCCTACACCTAAACCCCCTCCCTATACTTAACCCCCATCATACTTCCCCTAAATACTTTCCACAAACCTCTTCCCTCCCCATCATACTCCCCCCAACCTCTTCACTCCCCAACCACATTCCCCCTAAACCTCTTCCCTCCCCATCATATTCCCCCTAACCCCCCTCCCTACACCTACCCCCATCATAGTCCCCCTAAACCTCTTCCCTTCCCCCATCATAGTCCCCCTAAACCTCTTCCCCCCCATCATAGTCCCCCTAACCCCCCCCCTACACCTAGCCCCATCATAGTCCCCCTAAACCTCTTCCCCCCCCCCCATCATAGTCCCCCTAAACCTCTTCCCCCCCCATCATAGTCCACCTAAACCTCTTCCCCCCCCCCTCATAGTCCCCCTAAACCTCTTCCCCCCCATCATAGTCCCCCTAACCCCCCTCCCACACCTACCCCCATCATAGTCCACCTAAACCTCTTCCCCCCCCCCCATCATAGTCCCCTAACCTCTTCCCTCATCCCCTCCTCTTCCCCCCCCCTCATAGTCCACCCTAAACCTCTTTCCCCACCCCCCCCTCACCTCCCCCCTAAACCTCTTCCCCCCCATCATATCCCCCTAACCCCCCTCCCTACACCTACCCCCATCATAGTCCCCCAACCTCTCCCCCCCATCATCAGTCCCCCTAAACCTCTTTCCCCCCCCCATCATAGTCCCCCTAAACCTCTTCCTCCCCCCCCATCATAGTCCCCCTAAACCTCTCTTTTTCCCCCCCCATCATAGTCCCCCTAAACCTCTCCCCCCCCCATCATAGTCCCCCTAAACCTCTCCCCCCCCCATCATAGTCCCCCTAAACCCTCTCCCCCCCCATACATAGTCCCCCTAAACCCTCCCCCCCCCATCATAGTCCCCCTAAACCTCTCCCCCCCCATCATAGTCCCCCTAAACCTCTCCCCCCCCATCATAGTCCCCCTAAACTCTCCCCCCCTAACCCCCCCCCCCATCATAGTCCCCCTAAACCTCTCCCCCCCCATCATAGTCCCCCTAAACCTCTCCCCCCCATCATAGTCCCCCTAAACCTCTCCCCCCCCATCATAGTCCCCCTAAACCTCTCCCCCCCATCATAGTCCCCCTAAACCTCCTCTCCCCCCCATCATAGTCCCCCTAAAACCTCTCCCCCCCCATCATAGTCCCCCTAAACTCTCTCCCCCCCCCATCATAGTCCCCCTAAACCCCCCCCATCATACCCCCTAAACCTCTCCCCCATCATATCCCCCAAACCTCTCCCCCCCATCATAGTCCCCCTAAACCTCTCCCCCCCCATCATAGTCCCCCTAAACCTTCCCCCCCATCATATCCCCCTAAACCCCCCCCCCATCATAGTCCCCCTAAACCTCCCCCCCCTCATATCCCCTAAACCTCTCCCCCCCATCATGTCCCCCTAAACCTCTCCCTATACCACCTCCCATCGTACTCCCCATAAATACTTCCCACAAACCTCTTCCCTCCCCATCATACCCCATAAACCCTCACACTCCCCCTAACCCATCATAACCCCCCCTAATCCCTTCCCTCCCCTAACCCTTCCTCCACCATTATACTCCCCCCTCCCCCTCCTCCCCCTTCTACCCCCCCTTCCTACCCCCCTCCCTCATACTCCCCCTAAACCCATCATACTCCCCTAAACCTCTTCCCTCCCCCTAAACCTCTTCCTTCCCCCAACCCCCCCCCCCCATCATACTCCCCTAACCCCCCTCCCTAACCTCCCCCCCCCCATCATACCCCCCCATACCCCCCTACAACCCCTCCTAACACCTACCCCCTAACCGCCCTCCCTACACCTAACCCCCCTCCCTATACCTAACCCCCCCATCATACTCCCCCTAAACCCCCTCCCTATACTAACCCCCATCATACTGCCACTAACCCCCCTCCCTAACCTAACCCCCCATCATACCCCCCTCAACCCCCTCCCTATACCTAACCCCCATCATACTCCCCCTCAACCCCCTCCCCACCATACTCCCCCTCAACCCCCGCCTTTACCTACCCCCCCCCATCATACTCCCCTCAACCCCTCCCTATACCTACCCCCCCCCCCATCATATCCCCCTCAACCCCCTCCCTATACCTACCCCCCCCCATCATACTCCCCCTCAACCCCGCCCTATACCTACCCCCCCCCATCATACTCCCCCTCAACCCCTCCCTATTTCTCCACCCTCCATGTACATTCTCCACGGCCACC
>CM060348.1:12053519-12058519 GCA_030674155.1 Stramonita haemastoma
ATACCTGCAATGACGTGGAGGGAAGAGCTCTTTACAGGAAGAAATTATGAAAGTGTAGGTTTTGTGAATATACAAACGTGACATTTTCATTCTCTTTCAGTTTTACCGTTCACCTATGCAGTTTGGGGAAGGGTAAAAGTGAGATGGGAGAAGGTGGAATGTCAAAGTCAAAGTCAAGTCAAAGTCAAAACCACTTTAATCATCCCTGAGGGGCAATTACAATGGCTTTTTTTCAATTCTGCAGTGTTCAGCAAAACATTTATTTTCCATACAAAAAGCACACAATGTAAAGTGCGACATGCTCGTGCCTGTGTACATACATACATACATACATACATACATACATACATACATACATACATACATACATACATACATACATACATACATAATTCTTTTATATCGAGGATAATGGAATAAGCATTCATGTGCTTTTTTACATCCAGTCCCCGTGTAGGCCTATATGCAGTTTTGTAAATGTCATCTGTTTCCACCGGCACACGATGGCCTACTCTTACGAATAGCGGAACAGGATTTAACGTGTGCGCAAGATGTTCTGCGTGACTTCGCACACGGGGCCTCGGTTTAAAGTCTCATCCGAAGGACTTTTGGGGAGAGTGGAGTCCGCACTGATGTTAACTCCAGGAGAAAAATCCCCTCGACCGGGAATCGAACCTGGATCTTCAAATTGCCAGCGCAATGTTCTGACCACTAGGCTATCCCGTCCCCCACACACAGCATGTGTGCCCCCCCCTCCCTCCACACACACACCACACCACACATACGCACACACACGAAGTAGATCGATTTTCCGATGTAAACATACCATTAAAAAAGCGAAAGGCCATGGGTTCAATTTTTTTTTCTAAAGGTAGACTTCCCCCCCCCCAGTCTACAAGATCTTGAGTGGTGATCTTTATGATAGTGTTTCAGATGAAACAATGAATAAAAAAAAAAAAGAAATTGTGAGGAACCTACATTTAGTGCTTGTAAAAGAACGCTCAGTAATAGCAGAGCTGTTTTAAACAAGCTTTATTCAACAGATCATAATTTTTTTTTTATTATATGAACAAAAATATCAGCGAGTTAACAACAACAAGCTTAAGTATTTTGCCTATTTTGCCTCTCTCTCTCTCTCTCTCTCTCTCTCTCTCTCTCTCCTCTCTCTCTCTCTCTCTCTCTCTCTCCTCTCTCTCCTCTCTCTCCTCTCTCTCTCTCTCTCTCTCCTCTCTCTCTCTCTCTCGATTTTTCCAATGTAAACATACCATAAAAAAGCGAAAGGCCATGGGTTCAATTTTTTTTCTAAAGGTAGACTTCCCCCCAGTCTACAAGATCTTGAGTGGTGATCTTTATGATAGTTCGAGAGATAGAGATAGTTTGAGAGATAGAGAGAAAAACGGATAGCCAGTGGTCAGAACATTGCGCTGGCAATTTGACGACCCGGGTTCGAGTCCGGTCGAGGAAATTTTTCTCCTGGAGTTAACATCAGTGCTGACTCCACTCTCCCCAAAAGTCCTTCGGATGAGACTTTAAACCGAGGCCCCGTGTGCGAACGCACGCAGAACATCTTGCGCACACGTTAAATCCTGTTCCGCTTTTCGTAAGAGTAGGCCATCGTGTGCCGGTGGGAACAGATGACAAGATTTACAAAACTGCATACACACGGGGACCGGATGAAAAAAAAGCACATGATTGCTTATTCTGTTATCCTGGATATAAAAGAATAAATAAATAAATAAATAATCTCTCTCTCTCTCTCTCTCTCTCTCTCTCTCTCTCTCTCTCTCTCTCTCTCTCTCTCTCTCTCTCTCTCTCTCTCTCTCTCTCTCTCTCTCTCTCTCTCTCTCTCCCTTCTTCGGATGAGACTTTAAACCGAGGCCCCGTGTGCGAACGCACGCAGAATATCTTGCGCACACGTTAAATCCTGTTCCGCTTTTCGTAAGAGTAGGCCATCGTGTGCCGGTGGAAACAGATGACACAACTGCACACACACGGGACTGGATGAAAAAAAAAGCACATGAGTGCTTATCCCATTATCCTCGATATAAAAGAATATAAAAAATATTTTTAAAAATTAACCCATTGAATGCTGACTGATCTTTCACGTGAATATAATTATGATCTTCTGCATGACTTTATATACATGATGAAAATTAAGGCACTCGCAGGTCTGCACTATGAGTTGACCTGGGAAATTGTATAAAAAAAAATCACCATCCTTTATTAACCAGATGCTGCTGCCAAAATTCGTACCCATGTCTTCACAGACGTATGGAACTGAAGTTAATGCTTTTATCCACTCAGCTATACAAAGCTTACGTTACACCATGCTCAGCTTCAAAAGACATCCTTTTCATGAAGACTGGTGGACATGGTCATTGTTAGCTTATACCAATGCTGTGTACACTGATCATTATGAATCATTTGTTAACTGTCCCCGCGTCAGAACCCACCTACTACCTTAATGGTGAGTCATAACAGCCACTAGGCAAAATCTCACCATTGGTGAACTTTAACAGTTTTACCCAAGGGACCAAAAATACTCCCCCCCAAAAAAAAACAACAACAACAACAAAAACACAAAAACAAACACCCCGCCCCCAAAAAACCCAACAACAACAATACACACACCCAACTCATAAATCAGAACAAGAATTAAGAGAAAAAGGTGAAGATGTTCTGGCAAACAAAGTAAAGGAGTCCATTATTCACCAGATGCTGCTGCCTTGTGCAGTCAATGGGGAGCGATTTGTTAGATATCTCAGATTTCTTTAGGGGTCAGCATCTTGAGGGTTACGCCCATCTCCTCTCATCTCCTCTGCTGTACCATCCCTGTCCCTAAAGAGGGAAGGTACCCATTGACAGCTGAGTGAACTGTGGGACTGTTCTGAAGCAAAGGCTCATGAATGGTCATATATCCATGAAGCAACCATGCTCAACACTGCTTAACCTTACCTAGGGGGGAACAAGTACACTGACCACTGAACTACTCCGTCCCCAGGTTAACAAGCAGCAAAAAAAAAAAAAAAAAAAAAAAAAAAAAAGGGGGGGGGGGGGGGGGGTGGGCATTATCATCTTAACAAACTGACAAACTAAATGACGAATAAACAAGAGCCAGAATTATAGACAAAACAATCCTGAACACAGAGACCAAGAACTGCTGTTTTAGTAATAATCCTGGAAGTACTGTAAAATCGGGTGTGTGATGATGATATGATGATGATGATGATGAGTGTGATGATGATGATGTGTGGTGGTGGTGGTGGTGGTGGTGATTTTTTCTCCTTGATTTAATGTCTATTCACTACTAGGAGACTTATACAAGCAACTTGATGATGGTGAGTTATTTATTTATTCTTTTATTTTGAGGATGATGGAATAAGTACTTAATCATTTATGTTTTGTTTTTGTTTTTTTCTTACATTTTGTCATCAGCTCCCACTGACACACAATAGCCTACTCTTCCAAAAATCGGAGGGGGTTTTAATGTGTGTGCATGATGTTCTGTATGCGTTCACACACGGGACCTCGGTTTATAATCTTTCGAAGGACTTTTGGGGGGAGTGGAGTTAGCACTGATCCAGAAGAAACTATCCCCTTGAACAAGCTTCAAACCCGGGTCAGCGGATCACGAACACTATACACAACTCTCTAACTACCAGGCTATCCCGTCCCATGTGATGCATATGAATTGATGAAAATGATGCTGAAACACGTTTTCCTTATTCATTTTCAGCACAATGCCAAATGTAGTAAATTTCATTATTATTCAAGAAGGATGGTGGCAGGATATTTAAGGTGTTCGTTCACCTGCCTAATAAGTAAACCATGAAGAATCTGAGTTGATTCCCAGCATTGGCCTTTCTCCCCAGTTTGACGAGAAAATCGAACTGATTGTCAAGGTCCTTCGGGTGAAACTTTATACCGAGGTCCCATGTGTGATTGCACGAAGAACATCTTGTGCACATGTTGAAAACCTGTTCCACCTTTTGGGCTGATAGGAACGAATCAAAAAATTTAAAAACACATGCATCCACACAGGTGTCATGTTTAGACACCATCATTGAAGTAAGAATACAGCTACCTAAATTGTGGGCGGAAACAAGGAATGTAGGCCCTATCTCACCATTCCTAAACCATGAAGCATTAGCCAACGAAAAACAAAATAAAAAAGAGGTCTTTTACAATTTCGCTTTAGTCATACTTTTAATTAAATGGAACAGCCAAATTAAAGAAGTAAACAAAAAGTCAAAACCAAGCACGTGGACAATTTATTATTTCATTCTTTATTTCGAAGATAATAGAATTTTATTATTTCATTCTTTATTTATTTTGTATTTTATTTTATTTGTTTTATTCTTTTATATCGAGGATAATGGGATAAGCATTCTTGTGCTTTTTTTTTTTTTTTTTTTACATGCAGTCCCCGTGTGTATGCAGTTTTGTAAATGTCATCTGTTCCCACCGGCACACGATGGCCTACTCTTACGAAAAGCGGAACAGGATTTAACATGTGCGCAAGATGTTCTGTGAGGATAATAGAATGAGCACTCATATAGTGGGTTTAAAAAAAAAATTTACGTTCAGTTCTCATGTGCATGCAGTTATGTAAATTTTGTCTTCCGTTCCCACTGACACAAATGGCATATCTTTTGAAAGGCTGAACAGGTTTAAACGTATGTGTATTTTATTTTAACTTATTTATTTTAAAAAAAATTATTTCGAGGATAATAGAATAAGAGCTGATGTGTTTTTTTCCCCACCCAATCCCCGTCTGTATGCAGTTTTGTAAATGTTGTCATTCACTCCCGTTCGTGTATGTTCGGACACAGGGCCTCGGTTTATAGCTTCATGTGAAGGACTTATAGGGGATGAAGTCAGTACTGATGTTAACTCAAGGGAAGAAATCCCTTTGAAGGGCATCTGGGTGGTGGCTTGAACCTGAGTTCGAACCGGGTCATCAAATAACGAGCTCAACGCACAACACTTTATCCTCCAAT
>CM060348.1:12068519-12081019 GCA_030674155.1 Stramonita haemastoma
GTCTTTTAAAAAAGCTGAGTCTGTCTATCATGCAGGGGACAAAAACAGACTGCAACAGTCTGGACCCCAGCACAAGAAGAAGGGTGCTTCAGGCACCAGCAAATAGGGATTCGGCCGGGCCACTTTATCTGAAAATATGTCCTCTAGAAAAGAGGATCTGTTCATTTCATGTCCAAGTAAAACCATCTTTGTACAAAATGTAAATAATCATTCAGTAAAATTTCTTAATTACAACATAAATGGTCTTCTTCCAAAACTAGAAAACGTTGATTTCATTAAATTTCTTACTTTTTATGATTTCATATGTTTAACTGAAACATTTGTTGGTTTTGAATTTGAATCTGATCTATTTAACGATTATGTAATATTTACCTCAAAGGCAAAGAAATTATCCCAGCAAGGGAGATACTCTGGTGGTGTGATTGTTTTAGTAAGAAAAACATTTGCTAAATTTATTGAACGTGTCCATGTTGAACAAGAAAACTTTGTTGTTTTAAGAATTCATAAAGGTCTTTTTGCAACAGATAAAAATATTATGTTTATATGCTGCTATATTCCTCCATATAATTCACCATTTTGGAATGGTCAACAAGATGATTTTGGTTTAGAGTTATTAGAGAAATGTTTAGCATATCTGTATGATGTACATAGCGATTTCTATATTTTGTTAAATGGAGATTTGAATGCCAGAACAGCACAAAAGAATTATTTTTTCAATGGGGACAGCACTGATTTTGAAGAAATGTCTGCTTCCAATAGTGACCAATTCCTAAGGAAATCACATGATAGTACTGTGAACAACTTTGGTGAACAACTGATAGAATTTTGTAACATGTATGATTGTCTTATATTGAATGGGCTGAGTGAAGCAAATTTTGATGAAAGCTGTACATTTGTTGGATACACAGGGGAAAGCACTGTGGATTATTTTCTTTCATCTGTTGAACTTTTTTCTTCAGTTCAAATATTATCCTTAGTTGTAGAAAACTTTGTAGAGTCTGATCATTTACCTATTGTCCTAGAGGTAAAGGCAGCTGGAAGCAGCAATGACTGTCCTGATAACAGAAAAGTAAATGACAATGCTGTGTTTGAGAAATTTATTTGGAATGATGCAAAAGAAAATGAATTTAAGAAATTGTGGGAGGGCACGGATGTTCAAAACAGATTGAGAATGGCCATAAATAACTTAGATGATGACGTAGACAGAGCTTTAGATATATTTGTAGAATGTATAAAAGAGTCTAGCAAATGCATGCTTAAAAGATGTGGTATTCATAGAACTGAAAGATCAGAGTGGTTTGATAGTGAATGTAAAAATGCTAAAAAAGAATGTAGAAAAAAATTAAGACATTTTAGAGCAAGTCGAAAAGAAGTAGATAGACAAATATATGTTACAGCAAGAAAACAATACAGACATCTGTTGAAAACCAAAAGACTCACATTTAGTAAGCAAAAGACTGAAGCATTAGCAAAGGAAATGAAAAATGGGTCACACTTCTGGAATGAGCTTAGGAAAATGGGTTGTGCAAACAAGAAAAAAGTAGTAAATAGTATTAGTACAGATGAGTGGTATAACCATTTCAAAACTGTTTTCCAAGGTAATGACGAAGAACTTGAAAGGGATGACAGTATCGAACTTGAACTGCCAGAGCAAATAGATAGTACACTGAATAAAGAAATATTAGAATTAGAAGTTGTTCAGGCAATAGGTAAACTTAAAAAGGGTAAAGCTAGTGGGATAGACAACATTTTAGCTGAAATGTTACAGACTCGTGGCAGTCATATTGTGGAGTTTTTAACAAAATTATTTAATGTTATTTTTGAAAGAGGTATTTACCCACAGGAATGGTCAAAAGCCATAATTATACCATTGCATAAAAAAGGAAACATAAATGATGTAGATAACTATAGGGGAATATATCTTTTAAGTATTATATCTAAATGCTATACTTCAATACTTAATACACGACTATACACTTGGTTAGAGAACAACAACTTTATTTCAGAATGTCAAGCAGGGTTTCGAAGAAAATATTCAACAACTGATCAAATATTTACATTATATGCAGTTATCCAGAACTACATGAACAAAAAAGGAAGAAAACTCTATGTTGCTTTTGTAGATTTCCGAAAAGCTTTTGATTCTGTTCAACATAACATACTCATGCAGTGCATTCAAAATCAAGGTGTACATGGTAAATTCTTTGCTGCACTACAAGCTATGTACAGGTCATTAAAATCATGCGTCCGAGCAAATTTTGAACTAACTGAAATGTTTGATTGTCCCAGGGGGGTAAGACAAGGCTGTGTTCTTAGTCCTACACTGTTTTCTCTATTTATAAACCAGCTAGCAGATCAAATCGAAGAAAAGGGTAAACACGGGGTGCAATTATTCCCAGATATTATGGAATTATTTATCTTGTTATTTGCAGATGATGTAGCATTAATATCAACAACACCAAGTGGTCTTCAGAATCAGTTAAATGTTTTAGAAACTTGTTGTAGTAAGATGAAATTAACTGTAAACATAGATAAAACAAAAGTTATGGTGTTTAGAAAAGGGGGTTTTCTGGGTAAACATGAAAAATGGTTTTATGATGGGAAGAGCTTAGAGGTAGTAAACAGTTATTGTTATTTAGGATTCAAGTTTACAACTATGATAAGTGCGAAAAACGGTACAAGGCATCTAGTAACAAAAGGGAAAAAGGCAGTAGTTCAGCTTAACAGAGTTTTTCGAAAATATAAGGAGATGACCGCAAATACTTTTTTCAAAATTTTTGATATAAAAATACAACCAATTTTGCTATATGCTGCTGAAGTATGGGGAACAAACCAGTTAGAACACATAGAAAAAGTTCACATGATGGCATGCAAAAGATTTTTAGGGGTACCAATCAAAACACCAAACAAAATGATATATGGAGATTTGTGTAGATATCCACTATATGTAAATTCATACACTGCCTGTATAAGATACTGGTTTAAGTTATTAAAAATGAATAGCGAACGGTTACCACACAAGGCATATCAAATGCTGTTGCATCTAGATAACTCAGGAAAACAGTGCTGGGTTTCGAAAATAAGAGAAATCTTATGCTTTACTGGATTTAACATTGTTTGGTTACAACAGGGTGTTGGGGATGTCAAAAGGTTTCTAAGGATATTTAAACAGAGGCTCGTGGATTTATTTATTCAAGAATGGTCAGGAACTATAAGAGATCGTGATAGATATCAATCATATAGATCATTTAAGACTATTTTTGAAAAAGAAAGTTATGTACTAGATGTTGAAAAGTATTGTCTTCGTGTTGCCATTACGCAATTAAGGTTTAATGTACTCCCACTTAATAACAATGTACATCGCTATAGTGAATCTGTTCATGATAAATTCTGTCCATTTTGTAAGAACCAGATCGAAAATGAAAACCATTTTGTGTTTATTTGTGCCACGTATGAAGATTTAAGGATACAATTTCTAAAAGAATCCAAAGAACTCTCTCTGCACTTGTTACTCAGAGCCTCTGATCCTGACCACAGATATAATTTATCTAAATTTGTGTTTCATGCAATCAATAGGCGGAAAAAGTACTCTATTAGGTAATCCTGTGATGTACATCTGTCTAAACATGTTCACCTTTCTCTATATCGCGTATTATCAAGAATGTGTGCTACAACATGATTGTTTTTCCTTTTTTTTTTCCTTATCTGCCCCTCTTATACTAATGTCTCTGATTTTGATCATTACAGTAAAAGTGAAATGTAAAATATGGTTAGACAACTGTTCTGAAGACTTGAACTGTAGTAGGTATGAAATGTACATAAGCTTAAGATGTCTAGTGATTGTAGAATACAGATAGGTGCTATTATGTCAGATATTTTTCTTATTTTCTTTTCTATATTGTATTGTGGCCCAAGGCCGATGTGCAATTAAATCATTTCAGTGTTCAGTGTTCAGTGTTCTCTCTCTCTCTCTCTTCACACACACACACACACACACACACACACACACACACACACACACACACACACACACACCAATCACACAATCACACACACACAATCACACACATTTTTGGTCCAGGTATCCAAGAAAATATAATTCATGAATAGAATAGACTTATAAATTTATAATGTAGACTATCTATCATCCAAATGAAGGCATCTCAACATTTTACATAGGGGTGGGGGGGGGGGGGGGGGGGGGGGGGGGGGGGGGGGAAGAAAGATGGAGAAGAAAATCATCTTTCATATGGCTTGACCATGACACTCTAGGTTTTTCTCACACAGCTGTTACCACTGGTTTAGGAAGCTTTATTATATATATCGATAATCAAGTGTATTTGTTTAGTCGTTTGTCCTGAAAAGAAAAAAGAAAGAATAGGCTAACTCTGTGTGTGTGTGTGTGTGTGTGTGTGTGTGTGTGTGTGTGTGTGTGTGTGTGTGTGTGTGTTTGTGTGTGTGTGTGTGTGTGTGTGTGTGTGTGTGTGTGTGTGTGTGTGTGTGTGTGTGTGTGAGAGAGAGTAAGAGAGAGAGAGAGATTGATTGATTGATTGATTTATTCTTTTATATCGAGGATAATGGAATAAGCACTCATTGTGCTTTTTTTTCATCCAGTCCTCGTGTGTGTGCAGTTTTGTAAATATTGTCATCTGTTCCCACCAGCACACAATGGCCTTCTCTTACGAAAAGCGGAACAGGATTTAACGTGTGTACAAGATGTTCTGCATGGGTTCACACACGGGGGCCTCGGTTTATAGTCTCATCCGAAGGACTTCAGGGGAGAGTGGAGTCAAGCATTGATGTTAACTCCAGGGGAAAAAATCCCCTCGACAGGGAATCGAACTCGGGTCGTCAAATTGCCAGCGCAATGTTCTGACCACAAGGCTATCCCGCGCGTGTGTGTGTGTGTGTGTGTGTGTGTGTGTGTGTGTGTGTGTGTGTGTGTGTGTGTGTGTGTGTGTGTGTGTGTGTGTGTGTGTGTGTGTGTGTGAGAGTAAGAGAGAGAGAGAGAGAGAGAGAGAGAGAACACTGAACACTGAATGTAGATTATTGCCAATAACAATACATTTTTGTTTTTGACAAGGAGCACAATATAAACACGCTAGCAGCAATTTTTTTTTTTTTTTACAATAAAGAAAGTTTTTGCTTTCTTTGTTGTAAAAACAAATGGATGGTTTGGAGAGATTTGTAACCGGGAGTTAACATGATCAGTTGATAGTATTGACTCCATTCCCCTAAGGCAAAAGTCTTTCGGATGAGACTATAAATCATACTCAGAGGTCCAGTGTAGGAACACACGCAGAACATCTTGCGCTCACATTTAAACCCATTCCACCTTTCTTAGGTGTAGGCCATTGTTTGCCAATAGGAACGGATGACAACATTTGTTTAGAATGCAAACATGTTGGTGTCGCATTTAGACATTATCCCTGAAGTCGGAATATGTATGAGTAAACAATCTCATACACAAAATCTCACCATGCTCTTTGTCAGGTAATAATATTTGCTAAACCCTCAAGGTGTGATTTGAAAAATAGATGTATTTGTCGCATGTTTACTTTTTGTATTGTGTTGTGTTGTATTATCAGACCTGTGCACCATCTGTGTTCTTTCTGTTTTTGTTTTTGGAAAAAAAACCCGGAACACGTGTAAGTTAAACAATTTTGTATGTCAAATTTCAATTTTTCAATTTTGTCAACAACCAAAAAAAAATCTGAAAGTTGAAAGCTTTGCTATTGTTTAGAGACAGGTCTCCCCTTATACTGTTGAGTCAATGCACACACACACACACACACACACACACATATATATATATTATATATATATATATATATATATATATATATATATATATATATAAATATATATATAATATATACACACACACACACACACACTACAACATTTTCACAACAATATGGCGAAACAAGATGGTGGTTCACGGGGGGCAGGAGGGGGGGGGGGGGACATCCAAAGCCTTTTTATGCCTTCTTGGCATGTAGGGCAGCAAACAAAGGTTCTCCACTCCTGCCTGTCTTGGGCCAGTTTCTGAATGGTTCCCCAGGAGTGTTGGAGGGTCTTCAGCTCTGTTTCTATTGTCCGACGCCAGGTGTTCTTGGGTCGTCCTCGCCTGCGTTTTCCGTCTGGTGTCCAGTGGAGGGCTGTTCGGGCGATGTTCCCTTGTTCCCGTCGGCTGATGTGTCCTATCCATCTCCATCGTCTTTGCATAATGATGGTATCTATATTTTCTTGGTCGCAGCGGGCCAGGAGTTCTTGGTTGGAGATGGTCTCAGGCCAGAAGATGCGCAGTATTCTCCTGAGATTCTTCGTGTGGAATGTAGACAGTTTGTTAATGTCATTCTCAGTCATCCTCCAGCATTCTGCGCCATACAGGAGGGTGGAAAGTACGCAGCTCTGATACAGTCTTAGTTTGGTCTTTGTGCTGTATTGGGATGACTTCCACACATTGTTCAGATTTCTGTAAGCAGCTCTTGCTTTGTTGATGCGGTTTTTGATGTCACTGCTTGCTCCGCCATCATGCCTGACAATACTCCCAAGGTATGTGAACTCTTCAGTTGTTGGCAGATCTTCTCCGTTCACTGTGACAGGAGAGGGATTCTGAACGTTTAGCATCATCACCTCTGTCTTCTTCTGGCTGATTTTCAGGCCTACTTGCTGGGCAAAAGTGTTGAGACGGGATGTCTTCTCCTGGATATGATGGTGGGTGTGTGAGAGCAGTGCCAGATCGTCAGCAAAATCTAGGTCTTCAAGTGTTGTGAAAGGGGTCCATCTGATGCCCCGCGGCTGGTCAGCTGTTGTCTGTCTCATCACCCAGTCGATTGTCAGGTTGAAGAGCAGTGCCGACATGGGGCAGCCTTGTCTGACGCCGGTCTTTACACTGAAGCTGGTTTCACTGTTTCCTACTCTGCATGTGAAGTTTTTGTAGAAGCTCTTAATGACTTGTACAATCTCCTGCGGTATTCCATATGCTCGGAGTATGCACCATAGACTTTTTCGATGTATGCTGTCAAAGGCTTTCTCAAAGTCTACAAAGTTGATGTACAGCTGTCTCTGCCATTCCGTGCACTGTTCGATGATGTTGCGCAGGGTAAAGATCTGATCTGTGCATCCTCTTCCTGGTCGAAAACCTGCCTGTTCTTTTCTGAGTTGTTGGTCCACTGCTTCTGAGATTCGTTTAATTATTATTTTTGCTAGGATCTTGCTGGGAATAGATAGCAGAGTGATTCCTCTCCAATTGTTACAGTTGCTCAGGGCTCCTTTCTTTGGGATCTTCACGATGACTCCTTTTGTCCAGTCTTCTGGTAGCTGTTTCTCCTCCCATATAGCAGTAAAGAGTGGTTGTAGAACCGTGGCTGCAAACTCTGTGTCTGCTTTGAAGAGCTCTGCATTTAGGTTGTCCTGGCCAGGGGCTTTTCCGTTCTTGAGAGATCTGATGGCTGTTATAATTTCTTTCTTCTCTGGTGGAGTGGTGTTAACACTGAGGTCGGCATCAGGGTCTTGTACATCCGCCTCTTCAGTTGGTGGCGGTCTGTTGAGAACTTCGTTGAAATGTTCTGCCCATCTAGCATCTTGTTCTGCTTCTGTGGTAAGGAGTCGGCCCTGTTTGTCTTCAATCGGCGTCTCGGTGTTTCCCCGGTATTTGCCACTGACAATTTTGGTGATCTTAAACACCTGTCCTTGTTCTCCTTTGGCGGCGGCCTCTTCTGCTTGGCTTGCAATATCATCCAAGTAGGCTCGTTTGTCTGCTCTTGCCATCTTCTTCACAGTTTGGTCTGCCTCTCTATACTGTTGTTTGAGCCTCTCTCTTATTCTCTCGGACTTGGTTTCCAAAATTTTCTTCTTCAGTTCTCTCCTGTTCTCAATGGCCTGCCAGGTGTCTGTTGTGATCCACTTTTTCCTCTTCCTCTGTCTCTGTCCTAAGCATGTTTCGCTGGCTTGTGTGTAGGCTGTTTTGACTTGTTCCCACATGGTGTTAATACCAGTCATGTCTGGTTGTGCGTAATTTTCAGCATCCACCAGTGCTTGGAACTTGTTTTTTAGCTGAAGGATGAAAGCACTCTTTGCTTTGGTGTCACGCAGCTTCTCCACATCAAACTGTTGTTGTCTCAGTTTCCTAGATATATTTTTCCTCAGCTTTACTTTGAGGATGGCAGTGACAAGGTGGTGGTCACTGCCAACATCAGCTCCCCTTTTACTCTTACATCTAACAGCGATCTTCTCCATGTCCCATTGATCATCAGGTGGTCGATCTGGTTCTTGTCTCTTCCATTGGGGGAGCACCAGGTAAGCTTGTGGATATCAGGGTGTGTAAACAGTGTCCCTCCAATAATGAGGCTGTTTGTCATGCAGAGTTCCACCAGTCTCTCTCCGTTGTCATTCATGGTGCCACATCCTTCCTTTCCCATGGCTCTTTCTTGGCCTATGTTGTTATTTCCAACTTTTGCGTTCAGGTCGCCCATTACAATCTTCATGTCATGGCTTGGGATATCTTCTAGTTCTGCTTGTAGTTGTGCATAGAATTCGTCTTTGTCTTCTTCTGCACTGTCGTTAGTTGGTGCATAGCATTGGATGATAGTGGTGTTAATGTGTCTCCCTTCATTCTTATCTTCATCAACCTGTTGTTGATAGGTTTCCACTCCATCAGGCACTTCTCTATTCCTTTCTTCATGATGATGGCTACTCCTTCACGGTGCTGGTTGTCCCTTCTGCCGCTGTACAGCACTGTCTCTCCTGTGTTGGTTTTGCATCTGCCTGATCCTGTCCATCGGCTCTCGCTGACTCCTAGGATGTGTAGGTTGTTGCGTTTCATTTCTGCTGTAACTTGCGCCAGTTTTCCTGTCTCGTACATCGTTCTAACATTCCAGAATCCAATTCTGGTTTTGGTTTTGGCGCTCAAGACTTCCATCTTCCTGCCAGTGGCTTCCTCTCGGCTTTCACCACTGCCATTCATACGAGTATCTTTCGATGTCTCTGGAAGCCCGTCGCACCCAGTAGTGTAGAATTTCTCTGTTGCTGTTTCTGTAACAATCTTTTTTTTTACAGAACGGGGTTGTTAGCCCTGTGTCCAACCCCCTACCTGGGGGAGTGGTGCCACCTTAGTCGCCTCTTACGACATGCCTGGCTGGCGGGCAGGGACCCTATTCTTGTTATGCTCGCTTTGCAAGCATTCCCCGGGAGTCCCACGGGGGGGGGGGGGGGGGGGGGGGAATGAATGTTTTATTAACATTTTTATGTCTATTATGCTATGCCATGAGCTGGTTTTTCTCATGAGAGAAAAAGCTTATTTCCTGTTAGATATAGATATATATATCAACAACATTGAGAGCACACACACACACACACACACACACACACAACACACACAACACACACACACACACACACACACACTTTTTGATATCTTCCTGTATGAAAGTTTAAAAAAAAAAAAAAAAAAAATTCTGAATCCTATCCCACCATTAGACCTGTGTTAAGATTTGCCAGGTGATGAGAAAGAACAAAAGGTTTATTCATGAACTCGTGAACTTGAGAGTTCAAAGAAGGATTTTCATTTCATGTTGTTTAAATTATAGCCCCACCAACCCCAAAATCCATACCAGGGCTGTTATCACTATGTGTTTTGTTTTGCTTTTCCCTTGGCTAAAACTGCGAGGTTCATCAGTGATGAGAGGTGGGGTTTTTTGTTGTTGTTTTTTTTAAAGGAAAGTTTGCATATAATATATTGTGCGACCATTTTTTTGCCCACCATTAAGGTAGCTTCGATCCAACATTGGGGTTTGCAAAGAATAATGGTCTTCTTGCTGCTAGTTCTTGTACAGGTGGTAAAAATTATGTTGTGACTGACAGCAGTATACAATTGTGCAATACACTAGGATACAGTACCATTTATAAATGTGACGCTCGGCTCCACCTCGAAATGAGTTGCATAGCACCAGAGATCAAGTTTTAGTTATTGGCATGTTTTGAATCTGCAGTTAAAAGGCTGTTTGATACAGAAAACAGATTGAAAATCAAACAGTTCTATGAAAAAGTTTTTTGCAAATTGAAATGAGAGACTACAGAAAGTGACAAAATGAGAAAGTGATCAGTTTTTCACCGTTAATAGGTGGTCAGAATGAGCGCTTGGGTGTTTTTAAACGTGTTTGTAAAATAAAAGGACGCAGAATTACTCCATGATACTTCAGTACAAGGTCGAAGAATGGCTACAGTTTATTGACCAATCAACATCTCACAGTCAACAACCTGACCCCACCTGCCTAAAATGGCTCCTAGTGGAAAAGTAAGTGGGTCAGGTGCAAAGTGACTCTTTTCGTGGTGGAGTGTCACACATTATATAATATACAACAATGTGGGTACTAAAAAATAAAAAATAAAAAAATAAAATAGAATAACCCCCCCACAGTGTGTGTAATGTTGTTGTACAGTGTGTGTGTACTGTTGTTGTACAGTGTGTGTACTGTTGTTGTACAGTGTGTGTAATGTTGTTGTACAGTGTGTGTAATGTTGTTGTACAGTGTGTGTAATGTTGTTGTATACAGTGTGTGTACTGTTGTTGTACAGTGTGTGTACTGTTGTTGTACAGTGTGTGTACTGTTGTTGTACAGTGTGTGTACTGTTGTTGTATACAGTGTGTGTATGTAATGTTGTTGTACAGTGAGTGTGTGTAATGTTGCTGTTGCTGTGCTGCAGGCAAGGTGCACTGGAAGGAATACTACATGCACTTTCTGCTGGCCAAGGGCTACAGACAGGATGTGGCCGCCCAGCATCTAGTGGACTATGACGTCATCCAACTGGATGCACAGGGTGAGTGCCCCCCCCCCCCCCCCCCCTTCCTCCTCCTCTTGTTTTTTTTTTTTTCATAATTTTATTCTTTTTTAAAATTAAAAAAAAAAATTCCCTCCTCCTCTTCCTCCTCTCTTTTGTCATAATTTTATTATTTTAAAAATGTTTTTAAATTTATTTTATTTTATTTTTTACTCCTCTTCCTCCTCTTTTCTCCTTTCTCCTTTTTTTTTTTTTTGTCCTTCCTCCTTACCCCTCTTTTCTTTCTGCTCCTCCGCTTTCTCCTTCCTCCCTTTTTTTCCCCCTCCCTCCTCCCCCCTCTCTTCTTTCTGCTCCTCTTTCTCCTTCCTCCTTTTCTTTCTCTTTCCTTCTCTTCTCCTTCCTCTTTTTACTCTCCTCCTTCCTCTTTTTTTTTTTTTATTCTTCTTCTTCTCCTCTTCTCCTTCCTTTTTTCCTTCCTCCTTTTCTTTCTCCTACCTTATTCTCCTTCCTCTTTTTACTCTTCTCCTTCCTCTTCTTCTTCCTCTTCTTCTTCTCTTCTCCTTTTTCCCCCCTTCTCCTTCCTCCTCTTCTCCTTCCTCCTCTTCTTTCTCCTTCCTCCTCTTCTTTCTCCTTCCTCCTCTTCCCCTTCCTCCTCTCTTTCTCCTTCCTCCTCTTCTCCTTTCTCCTCTTCTCTTCCTCCTCTTCTCCTTCCTCCTCTTCTCCTTCCTCCTCTTCTCCTTTCTCCTCTTCTCCTTCTTCCTCTTCTTTCTCTCCTTCCTCCTCTTCTCCTTCCTCCTCTTCTCCTTCCTCTTCTCCTTTCTCCTCTTCTCCTTCCTCCTCTTCTCCTTCCTCCTCTTCTCCTTTCTCCTCTTCTCCTTTCTCCTCTTCTCCTTCTTCCTCTTCTTCTCCTTCCTCCTCTTCTCCTTCCTCCTCTCTCTCCTTCCTCTCTTCTCTTCTTTCCTCCTCTTCTCCTTCCTCCTCTTTCTCCTTCCTCCTCTTCTCCTTCCTCCTCTCTCTTTCTCCTTCCTCCTCTTCTCCTTCCTCCTCTTCTCCTTCCTCCTCTTCTTTCTCCTTCCTTCCTCTTCTCCTTCCTCCTCTTCTCCTTCCTCCTCTTCTCCTTCCTCCTCTTCTCCTTCCTCCTCTTCTCCTTCCTCCTCTTTCTCTTCTCCTTCTCCTCCTCTTCTTCTCCTTCCTCCTCTTCTCTTCTCCTTCCTCCTCTTCTCCTTCCTCTTCTCCTTCCTCTTCTTCTTCTTCCCTCCTCTTCTCCTTCCTCCTCTTCTCCCTCCTTTTCTCCTTCCTTTTCTCCTTCCTCCTCTTCCCCTTCCTCCTCTTCCCCTTCCTTTTCTCCTTCCTCTTCTCCTTCCTCCTCTTCTTCTTCCTCCTCTTCTCCTTTCTCCTCTTCTTCTTCCTCCTCTTCTCCTTTCTCCTCTTCTTTCTCCTTTTTCTTCTTTCTCTTTCCTCTTCTCTCTCTGTGTCTTTCTTCCTCCCCTTTCTTCTTCCATGGATCTGGTGGTCTCTCTTTTCCTTCTGCCCTTGACTTACTTGACTTATGCCTATGAATTCCTTAGCCACCGCTGTAGTCTAGTGGTTAGGGCGTTGGACTAGTAATCTAAAGGTTGCGGGTTCAATCCCAGCTTTCGGCTATGGCGTTGTGCCCTTGGAAAAGGCACTTTACGGCTATTTTCTCACCCCACCCAGGTGTAAAAGGAGTACCG
>CM060348.1:12086019-12111019 GCA_030674155.1 Stramonita haemastoma
GACGGCAAGGTCACCATAGAGGAGCTTAAGCAGAGAGGATCAAGGGGGGATTTAGGTCAGAGGAGGATTTTGTGTTAAGGGGGGGGGTGGGGGGAGGGGGGGGGTTATGGTTATGGTCAGAGGAGGATTTTGTAAGGGGGGGGGGGGGGGGGTTAAGGTCACCATAGAGGGGCTCAAGGTCAGAGGAGGATTTTTTTTGTAAGGGGGGGGGGGGGGGGTTAGGTTAATGGTCACAGAGGAGGATTTTTTGTAAGGGGGGGGGGGGGGGGGTTAAGGTCACCATAGAGGGCTCAAGGTCAGAGGAGATTTTTTTTGTAAGGGGGGGGGGGGGGGGGTTATGGTTAGGTCAGAGGAGGATTTTTGTAAGGGGGGGGGGGGGTTAAGGTCACATAGAGGAGTCAAGGTAGGGAGGATTTGTTTTGTAAGGGGAGGGGGGGGGGTTATGGTTATGGTCAGAGGAGGATTTTGTAAGGGGGGGGGGTTATGGTAGGAGGAGGATTTTGTAAGGGGGGGGGGGGGGGTTATGGTTATGGTCAGAGGAGGATTTTGTAAGGGGGGGGGTTATGGTTATGGTCAGAGGAGGATTTTGTAAGGGGGGGGTTTGGTTATGGTCAGAGGAGGATTTGTAAGGGGGGGGGGTTATGGTTATGGTCAGAGGAGGATTTTGTAAGGGGGGGGGGGTTATGGTTATGGTCAGAGGAGGATTTTGTAAGGGGGGGGGGGTTATGGTCAGAGGAGGATTTTGTAAGGGGGGGGGGGGGGGTTATGGTTATGGTCAGAGGAGGATTTTGTAAGGGGGGGGGGGGGATTATGGTTATGGTCAGAGGAGGATTTTGTAAGGGGGGGGGGTTATGGTTATGGTCAGAGGAGGATTTTGTAAGGGGGGGGGTTATGGTTATGGTCAGAGGAGGATTTTGTAAGGGGGGGGGGGGTTATGGTTATGGTCAGAGGAGGATTTTGTAAGGGGGGGGGGGTTTATGGTCAGAGGAGGATTTTGTAAGGGGGAGGGGGGGGGTTATGGTTATGGTCAGAGGAGGATTTTGTAAGGGGGGGAGGGGAGGGGGTTATGGTTATGGTCAGAGGAGGATTTTGTAAGGGGGGGGGTTAGGTTATGGTCAGAGGAGGATTTTGTAAGGGGGGGGGGGGGGTTATGGTCAGAGGAGGATTTTGTAAGGGGGGAGGGGGGGTTATGGTCAGAGGAGGATTTTGTAAGGGGGGAGGGGGGGGGGTTATGGTCAGAGGAGGATTTTGTGAGGGGGGGGGGGGTTATGGTTATTTTGGGGGGGGTGGGGGGGTTGGGGGTGGGGGGTGTTGTTGTTGTTGATGGTTTGGTTGTTGGAGCTTTTTTGTTTGAAGGTATCGTTAGAATGTTTTTTTGTAAGTGTGTTGTGTTGTATTGTATTGTGTTGTGTTGTCGTTGATGGTTTGGTTGGAGCTTCTTTTATTGGAAGGTATGGTTAGAATGTTTTTTGTAAGTGTATTCTGTTGTATTGTATTGTGTTGTATTGTGTTGTAGTGTGTTGTGTTATATTGTTTGTGGTATTGTGTTGTATCGCTTTGCATTGTATGTCACAGCCGAGTTCTCTTCTGTGTGAAAATTCAGGCTGCTCTTCCCCCCCCCCCCCCCCCCCCCCCCCCCCCCCCGGGTAAGAGAGAGTGCACGTTGCTGCCACAAGTGCAAGCACCATCCATCATCTTTTTTTCTTTTTTTTTCTCTGTCTGCAAGCGTATTTGTTTCCCTTATCAGAGTGGCTTTTTTTAATGAAAACATAATTTTGCCAAGGACAACAACTCTCTTGTTGCCACGGGTTCTTTCACATGCGCTAAATAATCCGTGTGTACATAACACACAGGACCTGGGGATTATCATCTCGTCCGAAATGCTAGCACCCAGACCCCACTCATGGTTTGGTGGAGGGGGAGAAAAAGTTTCAGGCCTGAATGGGGAGAGAACACCACACACGTAACGTTGAACCCAGACTTTGGGCTTTCTGGGCAGGTGTCTTACCTCAAGGCCACTGATCCACCAGACCCGCACAGTGTGATTTTTTGATTGATTTATTGATTTATTCTTTTATATCAAGGATAATGGAATAAGCACTCTTGTGCTTTTTTTTTTACATCCAGTCCCGTTTGTATGCAGTTTTGTAAATGTCGTCTGTTCCCACCAGCACACGATGGCCTACTCTTACTCTTGTCTTGTCTGTGTCACTGTAGGTGTCACTGTAGGTGTCGCTGTGTGTGTCTCACTCTTGTCTGTGTTACTGTATGTGTCACTGTATATGTGTCACTGTCTGTGTCACTGTCTGTGTTACTGTATGTGTCACTGTATATGTGTCACTGTAGGCATCACTGTAGGTGTCACTGTAGGTGTCACTGTGTGTGTCTCACTCTTGTCTGTGTTACTGTATGTGTCACTGTCTGTGTCACTGTCTGTGTGTCACACTGTATGTGTCACACTGTATGTGTCACTGTAGGTGTCTCACTCTTGTCTGTGTTACTGTATGTGTCACTGTGTGTGTCACACTGTAGGTGTCACTGTGTGTGTCACACTGTAGGTGTCACTGTAGGTGTCACTGTGTGTGTCTCACTCTTGTCTGTGTTACTGTATGTGTCACTGTAGGTCATGTAGGTGTCACTGTGTATCTCACTCTTGTCTGTGACACTGTCTGTGTCACTGTGTGTGTCTCACTCTTGTCTGTGTTACTGTATGTGCCACTGTAGGTGTTACTGTGTGTGTCACTGTGTATGTTGTGTCACACTGTATGTGTCACTGTAGGTGTCTCATCTTGTCTGTGTCACTGTGTGTGTCACACTGTATGTGTCACACTGTATGTCTCGCTGTATGTCTCTGTGTCACTGTATGTGTCACTGTATGTGTGTCACACTGTATGTGTGTCACACTGTACGTGTGTCACACCGTATGTGTGTCACACTGTATGTGTCACACTTATGTGTCACACTGTATGTTTGTCACACTGTATGTGTGTACATGTATGTATGTGTCACACTGTATATGTGTCACACTGTATGTGTCACTATGTGTACAGGAGTTTCTGGATCCTCGTAACCCAGTACAGGCCCTGGCGGAAGCGAAGAACCTGATAAAGCTGATCGACGATGACAAGGACGGGAGACTGTCCATGTTCGAGATCATGCAGTTCAAGGACATTTTCATCTCCAGCAAGGTCATGAACTTTGCCGCTAACGTGCACGACGAATTCTGATTGGTGGTGGATTTTCGGGGGGGGGGGGGGGTGGTTTGTGTTGTAGGTTTCTGTAGGGGTTTGTTTTGGTGAGGGAGGGTGGCGTGTGTTTGATGAGTTGTGTGTTGTTGTTTTTTTTTTTTGCTTTTGTTTTTAAAAAATGAAACTGTGGGGTATTGGGGGGGGGGGGGGGGGTTGTTTGTTGTATGTGATGTTTATTTATTATTATTCTGTTCTGTAGGGATTTGTTTTGGTGAGGGGTGGGGGGGTGGGGGAGGGTGGCGTAAGTTTTATTTTGTGTGTCTTTGTGTGTGTTTCTTGGTTTTTTTTGGTTTTAAAAAAAATGAAACTAGGGGGTGGGGTGTGGGGGTGGGTGGGGGGTTGTTTGTTTTATGTGAGGTTTATTTTATTTTTGGAACTACAAGTATTTTTTTTTGTTGTAGTTTGTGATTCATTTGTAAATCAATTATTTATGTATTTCTTTGTTTATAAATTGACAAGTGTGTGTGTGAACTGGATTTATTCCTGCTATATTTTTTTTGTATTTATTTGATTATTTTTTTTAATGAAGATCTATCTATTTTATCTTCTTTTATTTGACCTTTGTTATATATATTTTATTCCGTTTTACTTTTTTGACATTTCGTTTTATCTTCTTTTTAAAATTTTTTTTTTTTATTATCTATATGAGATATTGAGCAATTGGGTACACTGCATAATGGATGAAGTCCTTTGTTCTTGTTAACCTGAAAACCTGACATCATTGATTAGAGGGGGGAAATGACTTAACTGATGTTTTCTGTTGAGGACATTGCAACTCTGAACCTGTCTCCTTCAAAATGCTAGAACTGCTTTTGCAGTGTGTGTGTGTGTGATATTTTAGCCCTCAGCATTTTTTTTTTTTTTTTTAACATACTTTTCTGTTCGCACTAAATCAAATTCATCTTGTGTTAGAATCGCCACCCCCCTCCCCCCTCCCCCCATCTCCAAAAAAGAAATAAATATAAAGCAAAAATATTCATTTGAACTGTTTCCAATTTTTTTTTAGCAAGATTTGAGACTGTTGTGTGCAAACTCGACCAAAAATGTTATGAAAATAAAAACGACCATCTAGATTATGCTTCAGAGCATGTAACCATGGGTGGCATAATAAAAGTCATGTGTCTGAAACAATGTCTTTTTCCTTCTGTGGGTATAATTGTGGGTTTAGTTCAAGATTCAAAGTCGAAATTAGCACACGCATTTCCTAGGAAGAATAACTACCGAGAGCAATGTCAATTCTGCTTCTTTTGCCAAAATTATTACCAATGGGGAGGGATAGCTCAGTGGACAGAGCACTTCTTCCCCCATGCTAAGGTTAAGCAGCGTTGAGCATGGGGTTTTTGTTTGGTTTTTAAAAAAATTTTTTAAAATTTTTCAAATAGAGTACAAAAAAACTTAATTCAGAAACATACCTCCCATGCCCACGCCACACATGCCCACAAACTGTTACCACCAATTACATCAAGGAAAACACCCAAACATCCTAGAAAGTCATAAGTAACAAGACTTACTATCATCGTTACCAACAACCCCCTTTTCTGAACATTTTGTGAGCATGGTTACCTAGAGGATGGGTGACGTTTGCGTGCCTTGGCTTCAGTATAGTCCCCCAGTTCACCCAGCTGTCCATGGGTACCTGCCCCCTTTAGGGACAGGGAAGGTAAAGCAGCGAGGGAGAGGAGATGGGCGCAGCCTGGAGAGCTGAGGTCTCCGACATCTCGCTCCTCAACGACTGTATATGTTGTGGGAACACTGTTAAATTACCGTTACCTTTTCACCCGTGGGTGGTGAAAGTTATAGGTAGATCTGTTTGTCGTTTACAGTTTTCTGTTATGGTTTTACAGAAGACGATTTCGTGATGAGCAGGTTGTAAGTTAAAATTTTCTTTTTTCCAAAAAAAAGAAAAAGAGGAAAATTCACAGACATTAGTTTTTATGCTGGAGAACCATTGTTAGCTAAAAGCTAAAAAAAAAAAAAAAAAAAAAAACCCTGAAGATTTTTTTTTATCTCTGTTCCTTGGCTAAAGCTCTGTTGTATCATCTATGTTGAAATTGTGCATTATAAAAGATTATTTCAAGTTAAACAGTTGTAAGTTTAAAAAAAACTATAAGAAAAAGTAAAAAGTTTCGGTGGGTTTTTTTCAGACTAACCACTGTACTAAAGTATTGCTTTCTTTTTCACTGTTTACAAAGTGTAGACAGCGAGGTCCCGTTCATGTGTGGGTTATTGACATATTGTATAACCGATGTTAGTATTAGATGTGGTTGTCACATCATATGAAAACCAAAATCCGTTGTTCACCATGTACGGTATAAATACAGATTCCCCAATTCAGATATACAGGTCTAAAAAAAAATATTGCATGTGTATAAAATGTATTTGATATGGTGTTATTATTCCGCCATGCTGAAAATAGAGTTGATCACATTTTAGATGCAGATTCCAAGTTCAGATATATATATTATATATAAGTCTAAAAGCATGGTATGTGTTCTGTATATAATGCTATTAACACCATACTAAAATTAGAGTTTGTGTGTTGGTACAGTTTCGATGCAGATTTCTACTAGCTCAGCTATACACGTCTTAAAGTATTGTATGTGTATAAACTATACAGCGTTATTAATACACCATACTGAAAAGAAGTTTGGTTTTCTCACGGGAACGCCCAGAACTGCGGAGCCCCATCTTGTTGGTGTTGGATGCATGCATATTGAAAAGAAAGCTCCTAAGTCTAGAGAGTGTGGCATTGTTTGGAGGTTTTCCCATTCCTCAGCTAGAGCTTCCAAGGTGTGAGATTTTGCAGATAATGCCATCATTTACTCACCGTTTATGAAGGTAGCCACATTCCAACTGCAGGCAGTGTTTGATGTGAGCAAAAGGGCTCTCTCCCTGTAGCCTTCTGTAAACACAATGTCAATGTGCGTGTCCTTAACTGCTCGATTTCAGCTGTGTCCTTAACCGCTCGATTTCAGCTGTGTCCTTAAACGCTCGATTTCAGCTGTGTCCTTAAACGCTCGATTTCAGCTGTGTCCTTAACCACTAGATTTCAGCTGCATGGGTAACAGCTAGCCCTCCATGCGTACATGCCCAGGCTTTGAGCTCTAAAGACTAGAGCGCAACTCCATAGTCTTCCGAGACTGATGGGTGCCTACTATATCATCATCATCATCATCCTTAACGACTCGATTTCAACTGTGTCCTTAATAAACCAATTAACTTTTTAAAACATGAATGACCAGCACTTCTTCTGCATTTTTATGTCAGTATTTTATTGGCTGTGTCTTCCAATGATTAAATGTTTTTGTGATCTGAATAAAAAAAAAATTTAATATTTTTTTAATTGTTATTTTTGTTGTCTGATCAAGTCTAGTGTTGTCAACATTTGTCATGGTTATCCTTATTTTTTGGGGGGTAAATTATCATTTATCTTTTTCTTTTTTTTTATGTCGATTTGATTAAAACAACTGTCACTTGTTGTCATATGAATAAGCTGTTGTTTTTTTTCATTCTTCAGAAAGGTCTTTGACTTGAAGGAAATTGGGTTTTGTAATGTTACAGCAAAAAAAAGAGTGGATAATTATTGTATGTTTGGGCTTTTTTCCCCATGCCTGATCCAGATCTCTGAAGTACACAAACGGTAAGATATTGCCTTTGTGACAGTTTACCCATCGTTAAGGTAGCCGCATACTGACTTTGGGAAATGTATGAACTATGGAAAGCATGCAAAACTCTGTCCATAAGGGGTAGGTGGTTGCAAGGCAAAATTTTGAGTTCCAAGTTTTCAAGTTAGTTGGGTTTTTTTTTCATTTTTATCACAGTAACAACCATACCCGATTTGATTTTTCAAAAGTCATGGTGTAGATCAGGACGATTTTTAGAAAATTATCATGAATATGTTCTGCTTCTTCAGCGTTCCCTGCCCATGCAAATCTTTTTAGTAATAATAATAACAATGATACATAGAATTTATATCGCGCTAAATCTTGTAAAGCAAACAAATCAGAGCGCTTGCATTCAAATCAGTCACACGCATGCAGCCATTCACAAATAAATTAGCAAATTATATATTTACTCAAACGCAAGCAAACACACACACACACACACACACACACACACACACACACACACACACACACACACACACACACACCCTACACCACACACACCCTCACACCCACACACCCCACCCACACACCACCCACACCCACCCAACCCAAACCCCCACACACACATGATAACACACAATGATGGAGATGGAGGAGACTGAATAAAAATAGGGACATACATATGTGAGGTGTGATGATGGAGGAAGATCCTAGGTAGGAAATAATTGTCCGGTCTGAACAGCAAAATCTGTTGTCTATTGCTATCATGACCCTGCCTGTCCCCACAGTTATTTTTTTTTATTATTATTTTTTTTTTATTCTTATAGTTTTTTCTCCTGGAGCTCTTACTGGGCTGGGCCATGCTTGGTGTCTCAGAGAGAGTCCTCTTTTTGTTTTCGGGTTGTTGTTTTTTTTCTTCAGATTCTTTGTTTTTCTTCTTTATCGAACGAACGCTCAGCAACCCACCATTGTCTGTCATTTGAGCAAAAAAAAAAAAAAAAAAAAAAAAAAAAAAAAGGAGGCTTATATAGCGCAAATTCCCGAAAACGTAGGCTCACCGCGCTGTACAATCAAATCAATTTAAATAGGTTACATATGAACATGGAAAATTTTGCGCTGCCGTTAAGCACCTGACAAGTCAGGCCCAGCACAGCGCATCCAATTTTGGCACGGGAGAGGATTGCCTATGAAGTCTTTGTGGGGAAAAAAAGGCGCAGGAGAATGGACCATGAAGGCAGAAAACAGACAACAAGGAGGTGGGTGACATGGAGAGCTAGAGAAGGGGGAACAAGGCAGAAACAAAGAGAGGGATAGAAAAGAGGGCTTTCTTAGCGCAGAATTTCCAGAAGGTGGGGATGGTATTTATATACTAAACAGGCCCCCAGTATCCCCTATGGGAAAGAATCTTTTTTTTTTTTTAAAGATAGGTGGGGTTTTTTGTGTGTGCTAATTTCCTGTGTCATGAATCGTGTTTGTTTTGTGGTGACATTTCAAACTTTGGAAAAACCCAAGCACAGAAAGGATTTGGTGAAGGAATGGGCCTGAATCATTTTATATTCTTTTTTATTTTATTTTATTATTTTTTTTTATCATTTTATATTCTTTTTCGTTTGTTTTTAAAAGGGTATTTTCATGAACTCTGGTTATATCTTTTTTTTTGTCTTTTTGCGCTCTTTGAATGTTTTAATATTTTTTTTGTTTTGGCCAACATCTTTCATCTTCTGCACAAGCATTATAAGAGAGAGTGATCTCTGTCCTTTTCAAGTCCTGTCTTCCTGGAATGTACTTTCTTACTGTTTTTTTTCTGTACTTTTTTTGTTGTTGGCACATTGCAATACTTAGTTTACTATAAGTTTGACTTGAATATCGCTCTGTTTTTGTTCTTGAGTGTTTTTTTTGGGGGTGTATATAAGGTGTGTGTGTGTGTGTGTAGGGTGGGGGGGGGGGGAGTGTAGGTGTGTGTTCGCGTGTGTGTGTGTTTGTGTGAGTGTGTGTGTGTGTGTGTGTTCGTGTGTGTGTGTGTAGGGTTGGGGGGGGGAGTGTGTGTGTGTGTGTGTGTGTATGTGTTCGTGTGTGTGTGTGTGTGTGTGTGTGTGTGTGTGTTGTGTGTGCGTGCGTATGTGCGTGTGTGTGTGTGTGTGTGCGTGCGTATGTGCATATGTGTGGTGTGTGTGTGTGCGTGCGTGCATGTGTGTGTGTGTGCGCGCGTACATGCGTGTGTGTGTGTGTTCATGCATGCATGTGTGTGGGAATGAATGAATGATTTGTTTAGCTTTTGTTCATTCTGTAGTTAAAGTCTAAGTCATGTAATGAGGATTTTCACCTGTGTGGTGTGTTGTTGACAAATCAGGCAGATGTCTTGTCTTTCTTTCCATGTGACACTGACTGTCTGTGTTTTCAGTTGTCTGTGGTTCAGTTCATTTTCTCGTTTTGTCTACGTCGTCTTTCCCATGTTGGCATAATGCTGCGGAGTTAACTAGCCCTCCCCCCACCCCCCACCCCCCACCCCACCCTTTTTTTTGTGGAATGTGACAGGTTGTGCAAATAATGTATGATTTTTTTTGTTCTTTTAAGTTTCGTACTACTTACTGTTTTTGTACCTGAATGTTTTTAATTTTTTAATGGTAATATTGAGAAAATGATCTGTGGATTAAGTGATACATAACTGATTAAAAAAAACAAACAACAACAAAAACTGACTAAAAAGCCACCTCTTTCTTCATACAGTTGGTGAAGGGTATCTGTTCCTTACCTATCAGTGAAGAAAAGTGATTACATGTTAAAAAGAAAAAAAAAGATGGTTTGTAATTTTTGGTCTTCAGCGTTATTTCAGTCTGGAGAGGGGTGGGCTCTGGCCAGGTTCAATTTACCCCTGTCAGACTGACTCACAGCGCACAAATGCAGCATTTATTTATTTATTTTTATTTTTTTAATTTTATTTTACTTTATTTTATTTATTAAAATTAAAAAAAAAAATTCTTTTATATCAAGGATAATGGGATAAACACTCTTGTGCTTTTTTTTTTCATCCAGTCCCTGTGTGTATGCAGTTGTGTAAATCTTGTCATCCGTTCCCACCGGCACACAATGGCCTACTACTCTTACGAAAAGTGGAACAGGATTTAACGTGTGCGCGGGCAAGATGTTCTGCATGCGTTCACACACGGGGCCTCGGTTTACAGTCTCATCTCAAAGACTTTTGGGGGAGAGTGGAGTCAGCACTGACGTTAACTCCAGGGGAAAAATCCCCTCCACCGGGAATCGAACCCGGGTCGTCAAATTGCGAGCGCAATGTTCTGACCACTAGGCTATCCCGTCTCCCGCATAACGCAGTCAAGGGGCCAGGGCCCAGTGCTAAAATCAGTGCTCCCTTCCTTTTCCCCAAGTCCAAGTGTGGTCAGTTTCTGCTATGATTAGCACCAGCTGGGGTGGAATGGAATGGATAGCAACTGAGAGGAGATGGGAACGAGGGGGGAAACTGACAGCTGCGTGCCTGAAAAATCCCCTGCAGGGCCCCAACGACTCCTCAAGGGGTTATTAAGGGAGAAGTCATTTCTTGATGTCGCTTTATGAATCTCAAAATAGGTCTGTTGCAAAATTCCTAGCTAGTATGGGCTTGGCAGATTGGTGGGGTTTTTTTCATGTTGTTGTTTTGGTACATTCAAAAATAGCTTCTATTGTTGTTAATTAATGAAAATAGGCATGCTTATGAGGGTAGCTTGCCTATTTTGGGGGTGTGTGGTTTTTGTGCTTTGGGATTTAGAATGTGTTGCACAGAACAGGATATGCGATATCAAACGTAAATTGTTGATTTAAAAAGGTATTAGAGAGAAAGTGGAAAACCATGTCAATTTTTTGGAGGGAGTCTTGCATTTATTGTGTGATATGTGTTGGAAGTTGAGACTGTATTAAGGAGAACATTGCACTCTTTATCATATTTTTAATTTTGAATTTTTTTTTTTTAATGTTAAAAATGACATTTTGTTATGATTATCAAGATCAGATTGTGTTGATAATTTTCAAAAAGAATGATGAAATCAAAAGCCCTTTTTTTTTTTCTCATCAGATTGTGCCATGGTGTTGAAGATTCCTCGTCTGTCTGAATTTTTTCAAATTGATAACAACAACAAAAATGTCCAATCAAATCAGTTACTTCTAAAAATGTAAAATCATATGAAAGATTTTGAAAATAAAATCCCATTTTAGGATAAAAAAAATAGATAAAACTTAATCAAACTGCACTGCTCAGAAATGTGTAATCAAAGCTTGTTATCATCATCTTCCAGTCATCAAGTAAAACTTTCCTTTTTTTTGTTTTGTTTTTGAATCAGCAGAATCAAAAATCTGTTTAAAAAATAACTATTGGACTTCTCCCCCAAACAGTTCTTTTTTTCTAATGGCTGGAACATGGGGAAAGGTTGTAGGCACTGGCAGGTCTGCTTATAATTTGACTGGGAAATTATTTGATGATTCTTTCCATGATTAATTGCGAGTCACCTGCCACACAGATTTGAAAATATCTCTTCTGGAAGCGTGGTTGTTTTTTTTTTGTTTGTTTTTTTTTTTGTTTTTTTGGGTGGTGTGTGGGGGGGGGGGGGGGGAGACTATGATCTAAGCAGTGTATAAGTATGTACTTGTAGATTTGTGCACTTTTTTTTCTTTAAAAAAAAAAAATATTATTTTATTAACACTGATATGGTAGTTTATGGCTAGCAATGTTCTTTCTGGGGAAGGCAGCCTGAATTTTTATGCCAAGAATTTTTTTTTTGTGTGGTGGAATAATGCCTCAAAATATTAAACATTATGGTACAAAACGAGCAGTAATATACAACACAATACAGTAAAAGGAAAATCAACACACTGCAGCAAAATGCAATATTATACAGCACAACACAGTGCAGTGCAACACAATACTATCAGTATAAATTAACACAAAACAATGCTGGTTTTTTTCGCTTTTTTTTTTTTTACAAGTGCAGTGGAGTGTTGTGTGGCATGCGTGCGTGTGTGTAATTGATGAATTTTTTTAAGATCCAGAATTGGGGGTAGGGGGTTGGGGTGGAGAGTATAGCGGTGTTCTCCTGATTTGGAGTTACTAACCTAGAACAAACTTTTTTTTTTTCTTTTTTGTTTTAAAACTTTATCTCTGAGTGAATGTTATGAAGGATAAATTCCGGACATACAGAACCAGACTGTTGCAGTAAACTGTGGTGGTAAACCAAAGTTTTCTTTTTTGTTTTTGGTTGTGTTGTTTTGATTGCTCACAATACAAGTCTAGCAGTTGGAATGGCCTAGTGGTTAGTCAGAGCATTGTATTCCTGATCTGAGGGTAACTGAGGGCATGGGTTCCAGTCTCCACTGAGGTGTCTGTTTGAGGGATGTTTCCCCTGGAGCCAACATTGGTACTGACTCCAACTCCCCTTAAAAGTTTTCTCTTTTTTGCATGAGACCGTAAATTGATGTCCCGTATTGTTCTGCATGCATAACATCTAGCTCACATGTTAAAACCTGATCCGCATTCGCTTGAAGAGTAGGCCAGGTATGGTCGGCGTAATGGATGGCACTAACATACCCAGCATGCACCCAGCTACCTGGAGATGGATGGGCTCCGCTAGGTTCAACTTGCTCAAGAGACGTGTCTGAAAACTTCAGTGCAGTGACCAAGAACTCCTTAAGGAGTTAAGGAAGGGAGAAGTGAAGCTGGAGAACTTTTGTGGGTGTTACCCTCAACATGTCGTAATAATAATAATATCAAATATGGACAGACTCTAAACGTACAAAATTTTAAAAAATGCTGGTAAATTTTAAAGCGCTTTTTTTGCTCATAACTACAAATTTGGAAATACTGCGAATTTTTAAAGTGTAAAGGAAAATCGGTAGGTGTAGAATGTTGCTTTGTTTTGGTGTAGCTTAAATTTTGTTGCTTTGAGATGCTGGGGTTTTTTGTTTGTTTGTTTGTTTTGCTTATTTTTCCAGGAGAAAACAAACTTTTAACTTCTTAACAGTTTTCTGCACTTGTTTCCATCCACTACTACTATGTCTGCATTGTACTTAACAGTTTTTTTTTTGAGATTTTTGCATCTTAAGAAGTAAACTTGCATTCTTTTAGAAATAAACTTGCAGCAGCATTAAAAGACTGATACAGATTGTGATGCTATCATGGCTTGGTCCACATTCAGTGTAATGTGTTGCGTGTTGACCAGTGTATGAACAAAAGAAATGAGCTATATTTCCAAAATGTAATACTTTAAAAAATTTTTTTAAAAAATTGGGAAGATATTTCAAAATGATATCTGCCAATAAGTGGTGATAAAAAAAAAATGAAGGGAAAGAACTGATGGAAGTCATATGATATCGTCTCATTAGTTTGTGTTTGCTGTGTGTGTGTGTGTGTGTGTGTGTTTGGGTTTTGGTTTTTTTTGTTTGTTTTTGTTTTTGTATCAGTATGGGTAACAGTTTGCTCTCCATACTTTCTTACCCAGGCTTTGCCTCTAAAGACTAGAGCGCAACTCCATAATCTTCCGAGACTGATGGGTGCCTACTACTACTATACTACTACCACTAACTACCACTACTACTCTCTCTCTCTCTCTCTCTCTCTCTCTCTCTCTCCATTTTCTCTTACTCTTTGCCATGATTTTTCTCAGGATTTTGTTTTCTATCTGAACAAGGGACCCAGTCTCTGTTTCATTTGTGATAAATGCAGTTGTTTTGATTTTTCTGTTTTGTTTTTCGTTTGTTTTTGTGTTTCATTTTTCTTGATTCATCCGTTGATCTTCCATGTATAATAATTATACACCGAGAATGGTAAGGATTCAGGCCAGATTTGATTTAAAGGACTTGCTGTCATGATTATGTGGGTTTTTTTTGCTTGTTTTGTTGTTGGTGTTTTTTGTGTGTTTTTTTTTACAACGGTTTTTTGCTTATGTGCACAATGTTCATGTTGTCATCTTGATTCAGCTTCTCTATATTTTTTGGAAGCAGGGTCTGTGTGTGTGTGTGTGTGTGTGTGTGTGTGTGTGTGTGTGTGTGTGTAGAGTTCAATATTTCCTGTATAGAATTACAGAACTCTTCTGCACTTTAAGAAACAAAATTTATTTATGTCGTTCGTTTTTAATCTGTGATTTTCGCGCGCATATGTGTGTGTGTACTGTATGTGAGAGAGTTTTTGATAAATAATTTTTGTTGATGATGTTGCACATTTTTAATTGCCTCCCTTATGAAGAGTGCAAGAGCTCATTTTGGTGTGTTTGTGTTACCAAAAATAGGACACTATTGGAGATGTTGGCAGACCCACCCAGACCTCTCTGCTCTGTTAAACTATGAATGAAATCGTTTTTATCTCAATAATTGTGCAACAAAAGTTTATTTTTGTGTTACATCTTTATTCTGCGCATGTATACTACAGCATGCATGCGATGTAAATTCAATAATAATTATATAGAAATTATTCCAGAAACTATATATTCCTCCTCTCCTAAAAAAAACAAGTGTTGATACAATTTATCACATGTGTATCGTCATCCTTGCTTGTGTGTTCCTCTTACAGCAACAGAAGAGAGTTCCAAAAGGCAAATAATGGGAGGTAACCTCTGGAGGGGAACAGAATTATCTCCAGTTAAATCTTGTGTTGAAGTGGTGACAGTTTTGTTCAGAGTAATACAGTGACGGTTTTTTGCACTTATTTTTTTTTCCCAGTGAATATTAAGAGTATTTTTTCCCAGTGAATATTAAGAGTATTTTATTTTACATGTTGTTTTTTTTTCTGTCCATATTTTTGTTGTTGTTGCTGGTTTTAGTCATCAATAAAAAGGGATTAGAACGGTTTATTCGAATTTTGGTGATTTTGGGGAAAATCCGGTGCAATCTTGGTTATTTGGAAAAAAATAAGCTGTTGGGCTTTTGTTTGCTTGGTTGTTTTGTTTGTTTGTTTTTCTTTTAATTTTTTTTTTCAGAAGATATGATAGTTCTTTTGGGTTTTTGGTTTTGTTGTTGTTGTTTTTAGTATTAGTCGATGACGATGAGTTGATTACGAATGTTTGGTTTGAATGTTTTTCTTTCTTCTTTTTTTTAAAGTTGTTTTTTTTACTTTCTCAGACTGGTAGAATATGACTGTCTGTATATGATAATATATATATATATATATATATTATATATATATATATAATATATAATATATATATATATATATATATATATATATACATACACATACATACATCAACATACATACATACATACATACAACATACATACATACATACATACATACACATACAACAACATACATACACACACACACACACACACATACATACAAATATATGTATATTCCAAACATGATTGGACTAGGGGGCATTGTGTTGATGCACAGTGAAGGAAAGCTGTATATATTTGTAGATAGATGACAGGGGTGTGACTGGGGAGACACAGAGAGGTAGGAGAACAGTGCACATACATGACACGTGCTGTTTTGAACAGTCCACATTGTGACACTCCACCACATAAGGAGTCGCATTGCACCAGAGGTGAATTTTTAGTTATTGACAAGTCATTAATCTGCAACAAAAAGGCTATTCAATACAAAAAACAGATTGAAAATCAGAAAACTCTGTGCAAATTTATTACAAATTGAAATGATAGACTACAGGACATGACAAAATGAGAAATGGACAAGTTTATTTTTGTAACAGGTTGTCAGATGAGGCCTTGTGTATTTTCAAAACACATTTAAAAACAAAGGGAATAAAAACTATGCCTTGATATTTCACTACAAGGTAGAATAACGGATATAGTTTAATAATCAGTCAAAATCTCAAAATTGACAACTTGACCCCCACCTGCCTTTAATGGCTCTGAACGCAAAATTGGTAATGTGCTAAATGACTCAGTTTGTGGTGGAGCGTCACGTATGTGCTGTCTTGAACAGTGCACATACAGAACATGCGCTGTCTTCTTCTTCTCCTGCTTGCTGAGGTCAGGGGATCACGATCTTTTCGTTACATCATATACATGTGTGCATTCCTTGGTTTGTTTCTCTTCACTTTGTTGTTGTTGTGATGTGTGTTGTTGGGGGGTGGTGTGGAGGGGGGGGGGGGTGTTGTGTGTGTGATTTTTTTGTTGTTTGTGTGTGTAACCTATGTTGTTTTTGTTGTTTGTTTTTTTTTTGGAGGGGAGGGGGGGGGGGGTAACAACTATTGCTCTTTTTTTTTTTTTTTTATCTATTTTTATTATTATTTGGGTGGGGGTGGTAATTGATGACCATTTTGTTTTTTTTCTTTTGGTGTGTGAAATTGAGTAAACTCCCACAGATTTTTTTTTTTTTTTTTTAATGATGGGGAAGAAGAAAAATCCAATGTGTAGAATAGTGAAAAGTACAAGAGAGGGTTTTCAAAAGTTTTTTTTTTTTTATATTATTTCCCTAGAACAGAAAATCAAAGAAGATAGGGGAAAAGTTTTTGTGATATGACTTGCTCACATCTATTGGAGCTGTGAACTGCTGTACAGATTCATATTTCACATAGCTTCTCTCCCCTCCCCCCCCCCCCCATCCCCCAGTCTTCCGTTTCTGATTTCAATTTTCCAACTATCAGGGAATATAATTTTGGCATCGATTCCACCAAAGTCTTTTTTTCTTTCTTTTTTTTCCCCCTCTTGCTCAGTTTGTTCTGCTTTTTTTAGGGGTAGGGGTAGTTGCTAGACTTTAGAGTATCAAACAGAATTTTGTGTGGCTTGTTTTATTATTAAAAAAAAAAAAATTGTTGTTGTTGTAAACATGATTCAGAATAACAGTTTTTGATGGAGGTATGAGGTGTCTTGAGTGGACAGAACATGAAATTGGTGATGTGAGGGTTCAGGTTCAAGTCTCTTCGCGCGAAAATTTTTCTTCCTTGGTGTTAACATTGGTACTACAGTACTGACTCCACTCTGTTGAAAGTCTTTCAGACGAGACTATACTATGCTCAGGACAGGCCAGGCTATAACAATGGCCTAAACTAGGGGTTGTGTGCTATACATGAGACTTCACACTGGCCACACAGAGCAGTGCCCTTGCAAGACAGGCAGCCAGACAGAACAGAAATTGTGTGTAGGGCAGTTCAGCTCTCCACTGTAAACACTCTGAACAGGGACCTGACTTAGCTGATCAACACCTGTGAAAGCCAACGAAATAGCTTCTCAGGGGACTATAACAAGCCAAACCTGGGTTTAAAGTTAAAGTCTGTCCCTGAGCCTAAGGCTCATCAGGCCGGTGCTTATCCCGGTTTCTGTGGCTTAAGCGACTGAGAGTCATAGACTCCCCCCTGATAGGACGCCAGTCTGTCGCAGGGTTAACCCTCAACACAAGGTTGGTACCCCTTTTACACCTGGGTGGGTGAGAAAATAGCCGTAAAGTGCCTTTTCCAAGGCACAATGTCATAGCCGAAAGCTGGGATCGAACCCGCAACCTTTAGATTAAAGTCCAACGCCCTAACCACTAGACTACAGCGGCGGCTGCCCGCTTATAAGGCACTCTGAAAGAGGACCTGGCCTGAGCTGATAAGAACACCGGGTGAAGAACAACAAAACGCACTTCTCCTGGGTGTTGCACCCACACCGCTTGTCCCTACAGGCTGTAATTATTGCCATGAGGACGTAAATCTCCCCTTTTCCAGGATCTGGCCTGACTGACCCCTATCTATCACCCCAGTGGCCAAGAAGCTCTTTATGGAGACTGGGAGAGGACCTGTAGCGTAGTACAGCTGCCTTCATTTGCAGAGACTGAGCTGTCCATCTGACAAACACAAAAAAGAAAAAAAAGAGAGACTGTAGTCCCGAGATCTCATGACGGATCACCATTGTATGCTGATGGTTAAAAACCCATCCTTCTTTTTGTTGTAGAGTGTGCCATTTACGGTGGTTGGTATGGATGACACAAAACATACCCGGCATGCAATCTTGCACCTGGAGAGGTTGACTCCGCAGGTGCAAGTTTCACTCATGGAAGTTTTTTGTGCAAGTTTCCCAATGACTCCTTGTGGAGTTAGTAGGGTAGAAGGATTGTAGAAAGAGAGAAGAAAGAGGAGGGTTTGGTGTACATGCAGACCTGTGCACCCTCTGTATTCTTTTTGTATTTGTTCTGGAATAAAGGGGAAAGTACAGAAATACCATATTGTACATCAAAATCCAAATTTTGTCAACAGAATCTAAAACAAATGAAGAAATCAAAACGAAAAAGAAGAGAAGAAAAAAGCGTAGTTTAAAAATGTTTTTATAAATTTATTTTTGTTTTTTATTTCAAGGTAATGGAAAAAGCACTTGTGTGCTTTTTTTTTTACATCTAGTCCCCTGTGTGTATGAAAGTTTTGTCAATTTTGTCATCCATTCCCTTTAAAAAAAAAAAAAAAGCATGTCACATTGTGGGCATGAAATTAATGAAACTGTGAGGAAAATACTGAAAATTGTCCTAAAAATATTGAAATGAGGGTGCACAGGTCTGTAAATGTTTGTATGTTGAAGATTCTTTGTTATGTTTTGTGGAGAAAACAGCATTGGAAAAGCGTTGTTCTTTTGGAGGGGTTTGTTATGTTTTGTCGAGATCTGGTGTCATATATATGCTTCAAGCCTTGGTTTGTGAAGTTAACCCAAGTTATGACACCAATGTTTGTCGAGTTGTACAGATATATATATATATATATATATATATATATATATATATATATATATATATATATATATATATATATATATAAAAATTTTAGTTGTTTTATAGTGGAAAATAAAGATGGATGTACTTTTTTGATTTTGTACTATTTATTTCAAAATGTGCACAGTATGTGTGTGTGACTGTATGCAGGTGTGTGAGTGTGCACATGCACTGGCGTGGCTATAATTGGGACATAATGTGAATGTAAGCAATGTACACTGTTCTTGAAATAAAACCAGTTATCATGAACAAAAAAAAATTGTGTGAGTGCGTATTTGTGGGGAGATACATTGAAAGCGTGTGTTTGTGAGTATGTATGTGCTTGTTTGTGTGTGTGTGTTTATTTATTTATTCTTTTATATGGAGGATAATGGAATAAGCACTTGTGTGCTTTTTTTCATCCAGTCCCCGTATGTATGCAGTCGTGTAAATCTTGTCATCTGTTCCCACCGGCACACATGGCCTACTCTTACAAAAAGGGAACAGGATTTAACCTGTGCGCAAGATGTTCTGCGTGCGTTCACACACAGGGCCTCCACTTTTATTATTCTCATACACTAAGCACAAGAACTTTTGGGAGGAATGGAGTCAGCACTGATGTTAACTCCAGAGGAAAAATCCCCTCGAACGGAATCGAACCCGAGTCGTCAAATTGCGAGTGCAGTGTTCTGACTACTAGGCTATCCACTAGCTATCCCGTCCCCCTTTAAAAAAGTGTGTGTGAATGTGTCTGTGTCTGCGCATGCATGCATATGTTCAAGCAGTGGCAAGCATGCTTACTTGTTATGCCTCATCCACTGCATGATCTTTTACACACAACACCACAACACACACATGGCATAACAACACACACACATCACCCACCACTAACTCTCTCCTTCATCACCACACACACCATGCACGCACGCACATGCACACACACACGACACAGCACACATACACACCACACACAAATGTTGATATCATAAATTTTGTGAAGACAACTGAGATTATGGAAAAAGTTTTTTGATTGATTATGCCTTCACATTAATCCTGTACAGTGTCATGTTTTGTTGGGTTTCTCATTACACCAGATAGGAGTTTCATTCATGCCACCTGGGATTGGTAGGTTTCTACAGTCCAGCGCAGTACTGATTAATTAAGGACAGTGACTGAACCACCATCACCATGTATTTTCACAGAATCACGTGAATCTTCAGTATCGGATAATAAAAAGTTGTTGGCATGTATGGCTTTTAATAAAAAACTCTTTTTTTAAAGAATATCATCACCTTAATAGCTGCTACACTCTAACTTCACACAATTTTTTTTCTCCTTTAATGCAGAGCACATTTGACACGCTAAGAGCTTGTCATGGCTGACGACAAACCATTTCAAGCACGTTTTAACGTAGGTCATGGGCGCTTTGCCTTCTACATCAATCACTGGCACAGTCAGCATTTGGCCTGAGTCAGATATACCTTGTAATTTTCCCCATGGGGGGCTCTTTCACTGTAAATAGCAACCCCACCTCCTGAAAATTCTGTGCAAAAAATTTCCACTTCTTTATCTCTCTCTTGTTGTTACTGTCTTTCTCCTTACCATCATATCATCTCTCTTGCTGTTTTTTTTTTTTTCTGCTTTCCCAGTCCACTCTCCTGCCTCATTTTTTTTTTTTTTAGCAAATCTTTCAAAAAAATATTCTGTTTTCATTATATGACATTTTGCCTTTTTTTTTTTTCTTTTCTGGGGACTAGGTAGTGATTCTTAGACACTGGGATGGGCACAGGATGTCCATTTTGCAGTGGCATTTGCCCATGTGGCACTTTTCATGGATATTTTTGTACTCATAGATTAAAAAAAAAAAAATTTGCAATCTGGGGATAATACATTAAGCAGAATGGCTGGAGTCCTCAGCATAGGCTGGTTTAGAAGCCTTAGGGAATGAAATGACTAAGGTGTTGCATTATTGAAGTTTTTTTTCAGATAGACAGTGTTACGTATTTGAAGGTATTAGGTGTTGGTTTTGAAAGTTACTGGAGCCACTGAAACTGAATCAGGTGACAGCCCTGATATGATTTTCATGGTCGGTAGGGCTATAAACAATATGGTATAGTAATGTACCATGTCAATTAAAAGATGTAAACAAAATATCAGGGATACAAAAGCCAACCTCAGTATAAACAAACCCCCACTTACAGACATGAACCCTTCAAACAGTCCTCCTCACATTGTGTGTAGGGATAGAAAATGAAACACCTGCTGTGTGCATAGTCTTTGCATAATATTATGTTAAATTCAAGCTAATTCCTTTGTAGCATCATTTCATACAAAAAACCTCTGACATCTAGTAAAAGATGTGTAATTAGAAGCCTAGGCTCTTGCATCAATTGTAACATGCGAATTTGTGCTTTTTACAAATTTATGTAGCCAGCCTTCAAGGGTATACAACCAGCATCCATGCAAAGGTATAGTAACAATAGTCTTGCATGTACATCAATGCATTTATTACACAAAATAAACAACACACAGAATAAATACTTATCAGCTATTGCATATGCATAATCAGTATTTTATTAGCACTCAGATAATGCACATAAATGTGTATAAATATGTATTGCAATATAAAATGACAAGCAAGACGCCTAAATACTAGGTCCCAGAACCAAATTAGTCACTAGTTACAGCAATGATTAGATAGTGCTGGAGGTTAGCATTTTATTGATTTATTTTAGCAGAAAATATCTCTTTGATTTTCTACTAAAATTTTTGCTCCTGTGGCATTACACAGGGTATTTAAGGATCAAACAATATTATCATGCTGCCCAAACAGAGACTGGTTTCTCCCATTGCTTTTTGTCACACAAAATCAAAGCATCTCAACACAGAGGCTGATGCCTGGCATGATATGCACATAATAATAATGATAATATATGGAATTTGTATAGTTCTGAATCTTGTAATATCATAACAATAATCGCTATAACCTTAAATGCAAACTAAAAGCTCTGAACATATCTTTTTGTTGTTGTTGTTGTTTCATTATCTTTTATTGGGGGGGGGGGGGGGGGGGGGGGGGGGGCGGGTTGCATCATGTAAGCTAGGAGCAAGTCTAGATCAAACTTTTAAGTAATCTGTGTAGAGAATTTTTCAAAAGCCAAAATGCATGTCAGCATAGCCAATTTTAGTTAGTGTGCTTGTTTCGCCATGACACACACACACACACACCTGTCTTCTGCTTAAACCTTCTTTCTTCAGTTTAAGGTCCTGTTTACCTTATACAAAATGTGTCCCATAACCTGTGTGGTCGTTGGGGAGCAAGGCATCAGAGACCTCAGCTTCTCTAGGGGCCAGCATATCGAGGGCGGTGCCCATCTCCTCTCCCTCGCTGCTTTACCTTCCCTGTTCCTAAAGAGGGCTGGTACCCATTTACATGTGGATGAACTGGGGGACTGTACTGAAACCAAAGCGCACGAATGGTCACCCATCTACAAGACAACCACACTTAACGTTGCTGAACCATGGCTCGGGGAGAGCAAGCACTCTGGCCCCTAAGCTATCCAGTTCTGATTTACTTTTTCTACTCAGCTTTAAATCATCATTTTTGTGGAAAACTTTATTCTGATTCTATCCTACATTCACTCAACCACTTACAAAAAATACAGTAAAATCGGCAACTGCCGCAGCAGTTTGTGGCTCACTCTGTCCACACCTACTGGACTGAGAATTTGAGATTTAGATTTTCTTTGCATCTTCAGTTTAAAGTCCTGTTAGCCTCATGCAAAAGTGACAGCTGAAGCTACTAATAGCTACGATAGCCTATATCTGTTTCTAAAGCAGCCAATAAGCGGAGACTTCACTTGTGTGTGTGTGTGTGTGTGTGAATGTGTGTGTGTGTGTGTGTGTGTGTGAGTGCATGCGTGCGTGCGTGCGTGCATGCGTGCGTGTGTGTCTGTGTGTGTCTGTCTGTGTCTGCGTCTCTGGGTGTGTGTTTGTTAGGTGTGTGTTCCTGACCTTACCTTTCCAGCATCTCATTAACGTAACAGAAAATTTTCAATACTTTCCACGCATCTCCACATGCTACAAATATATGAAAGAAACAACAAAGTTTATAATACTTTAACAGCAATTCACTCTATGCCTTTACAGCATGTTTTCAAAGATTCATTACCCAATTGGCAGAGTATTTTTTTTTTGTGGGTTTCGTTTTTCATTCTGTCCCTTGCAAATAGGCAGGAGGGGGTGAAAAGCAAGGAACAAAACTCACCAGACCCAAAGAATCAGTATATATATGTGACGCTCCCACACATAAGGAGTCGCATTGCACCAGAGGCCAATTTTTAGTTATTGGCATGTTATTAATTTGCAATGAAATGGCTATACAATACAAAAAACAGATTGAAAATCGGACAGTTCTATGAATTGTTATTACAAAAGTGAAATGATAGACTGCAGGAAATGACAAAATGAGAAACTGAGAAGTTTGGCATCCTAATAGGTGGTCAGAATGAGGGCTTTGCTATTTTCAAAACACGTTTAAAAGCAAAAGGATACAAAATTATGCCTTGATATTTCACTAGAAAGTAGAATAAGTACTATACTTTTATAATCCATTAACATCCCAAAATCGACAACCTCAGACCCCACCTGCCTAAAATGGCTCCTAGTGGAAAAGTGGGTTATGTGCTAAGCAACTCATTTTGTGGTGGAGCGTCACACACACACACACACACACACACACACACACACACACACACACATATATATATATATATATATAAAATATATATATATATATATATATATATATATATATATATATAAAATACAGTACCTGATGGCAAACAACAATCTACACACACGAAAGATGCAAAACAAAAAAAATGCATAAACTGGTTTTCAGATAAAACTTGTGATCTTGGTAAGAAAACCCTCTTGCAGGCTTAAAAAACAGCACACGTATTGCATTACTTCAAGACAACGTGGTAAATACTATTGCAAAGTTTATGAGTTGCTAAGCAAAAATAAAAATGCAAAAGCAAAACTTAAAAAAACCCAACAACCTCAAAACAAAACAAAACTTCAAACAAATAAAAACAAACAACATGAATAAAACAAAAGCCAAAATATCAAAACAAAAATGCACATCCACTGAAAACCCCAGCTCTGTAATACATCATAATTATGGTAGCAACATTACAACTGCTTAAAAAATACATTGCTTTCTCAGTAAACTTGCATCAAAACAGACAAAGTCTCTCAAGTTTGCAATATTTTTTTTTTCTCAAACACACACCACATTACATAATCTCAACAGTCATAATATAAGCCCAAAGAAAAGGAATTCTCTTTCTTTTATCCATGAGAGTTTCATTAAAAAAAAAAAAAAATCATCATCATACCAGCTTGACTTCTCTTGTTAACTCCTTAAGGAGTCATTATTGGGGCACTGCACTCCATTTTTCCAGGCAGTGTGGCGGAGTCCATCCCTCTCCAGGGAGAAGGTTGCATGCTGGGTATGCTGGTGTCATCATCCATCCTCAGGGCCACAACTGGCCTACTCTTCTGACAAAAGGTGGACAGGGTTTGAACGTGTGTGCACAAGATGTTCCGCATCATGTATTCACATGGGCCATGGATCAAGGTTTCATTGGAAGATGTTTGGGAGGGAGTGTGGAGTCAGGACCTGTGTTAACTCCGAGGGAAAAAATCTCCTTCATTTAGTGGGAACTTAAAACCAGCACCTTGAGTCATTGTTGGATTACAAGAACAACACTCCAACTACTAGACAGACAAGCCTGAATTTCATTTGCAGTTTGGTTTTACCTCTCTCTCAAAAGAAAAAAAACAACAAACAAAAAACAACAACCCCTTGACAACCCCTAGACCAAAAACATGTAAACATGCTGGTGCGCACATGCACACATACGTGCACACACACATGTACGCATGCATGCACACACATGCACGCACGCACACACGCACGCACGCACACATGCCTGCCTGCATGCATGCTCATACACACAAAAAACACACACACACACACACAAACACACACACACACAAAAACACACACACACAACCACACACACCCCAACACACACACACACAAACACACACACACAACACACACACACACTCACAACACACACACACACACACACCACACACAAAAACACACAACACACAACACACACAACACAACACACACCACACACACACCACACACACACACAACACACAACACACACACACACACACACACACACAACCACACACAACACAACACAACACAACACAACACACACACACACACACACACAACACACACACACACACACACACACACACCCACAACACAAACACACACACAACACACACAACACACACACACACACACTCACTCACACAACACACACACACACACACACACACACACACACACACACACACACACACACACACACTCCACACACACACAC
>CM060348.1:12113519-12118519 GCA_030674155.1 Stramonita haemastoma
AGTGCTGTGTCGCAGGTAACTGCCTGAGGTGTGCAGCAATGCCTCTCTCTGTAATAATCTGAATAATATATAAAAGATAAATAATAATAATATGGGATTTATACAGTGCTGAACCTTGTAAAGCACACAAATCCAAACACTTAAAGCGACATGCATAATGGTGTTGACTGTTGTTTACCAGGCAAACACACACACCCCTAAAAAAAAATTTTTTTTAAAGTTACAAACCAAAATTTTGGTCTGCTAAAAGTTCACATAGATGTCACATCTATTGTACTGTGTTAAATTGTGTTGGATTGTTGTGGTTGTTTGGGGTTGTTTTGTTTTTGCATTTTTTGTTTGATTGTTTGTTGTTTGGTTGTTGTTGTTTTTTCAACTATCCCAGGCTTTTATTGTCTTATCATATGATATTGTATCAGGTTGTATCACATTATTGTGTTTTCCTTCACTTTGTAGTGTATTACAGACCATGGTAAGATTTTACATCGGTCAATACTGAGGGAGAGAGTCTGACTACAGCATTAGAGTCTTGAAGTCATGAGTTGAATTATCTAAGGGATTGAATTTAAGCTGTACATTTGAATTAAGATGTTTGTTTTTTTCTCCTGGAGTTTATACAGGTGGTGACTCCTTTGCCTTGCAAGTCCTGGGTCTCTGATGGGACTTGAATGCACAGTGTCATGCAGACATTTCAACAGTTTTAATGCATGTTGTGTTGCATTTACGCCCCCCCCTCCCCCCCCATTTTTACACCTCTTATTCAAAACAGCTAACACATGTTCTGGAACTTCTGCAAATGAGCTGTTTAGCAAGTAAATGCAAACAACTGGTATATAAAACGGAGCCATGTAAACGTAAACGTCGTCATTGATAAGCCACACAAAAACAGCAGTAAAAAGAACTATATCAGAATGATTATTTTGATTTAATGAATAGAAAAAAAAAAGTTTCCTGCTGAGACGAAACTGTGGTTTACTTGATGATGCTTGGAGGTACACAAGAATAACTTCCAAGGAAAATTAGAAATACTAGGCTATCCAAGACATATCACTAACATCATTTATAAGTTGCGGTTAAATTCTTGGAAGACCAAATATTCTCGAAATGTAACTTGCTCCTGTTCTGAGCCATTATCTTGTGAACATATTCTTTTTCAATGTTCAGTTTTGAATGAATTCAGTTTACAAAGAAAATGGCATTGAAATTCAAAGGGAACCATTGAATATAGTTTCGCGAAAACCGTTGAATACTGATGTTGCTAGGATTATTTCCAAGTCTTCTGTAACTATTTTATGGTAGGGTTTTTGCTTGTTTGTTCATTTGTTTGTTTAGTCTAATATCACCAAGTGTGAATAGACTCTAAATTAAACAACAACAACGATGCTTGGAGTTTCGGGTTTCCTAGCTTACAACCGAAAAGAAGAGTATTTACATTTCTTGGTGCAGTAGAGTAAGCTGCTTTTCTCTCTCTGCCAACGTGTCTCTTCTCATGGTGCCGCTTCTTCGGGACAAAAACGTCATTTTCGGGCCGTTTTTCTGTTTGTGGTTTCGCAGCAACTCCAGGGAGGCTACTCTTCACACTTGCAAGGAATCTTTGGCTATATGAAAAGCAGAAGCGGTGAGAAGCGATATCCATAATCATAGGTAGGATAACTCGGCTGGGACTCTCATATGATCAAAGAAAGAATCAAATGAAGATGTGATGTGTTATATATAGTATATGTGATTGTTGGTTGATAGCACAGTCCCTAAATCAGACAGGCCTGGTTCCACTAGGACTCAAGTACGATTAAATGAGATGAGACTATAAACCGAGGTACCGTGTGCGAATGCACGCAGAACATCTTGCGCACACGATCCTGTTTCGCTTTTCGTAAGAGCAGGCCATTGTGTGCCGGTGGGAACAGATGACAAGATTTACAAAACTGCATACACACGAGGACTACATGTAAAAATCACATGAGTGCTTATTCCATTATCCTCTACATAAAAGAATGAATGAATAAGTAAATGAATGAATGAATGAATTGATTAATTAAACCAAACCAAGAAGCTATGTGTTGTTAAAACATGATAGCCAATCCAGCTCTCCTTTCCTTACGAAATAAAAGTTAACTTTTATATCAATGACAGAATGGTAAACTCATTCGTTCGTATTCCCTCGGTAATTGACAGATATTATGTTATTTGTTGTAATGATTTTATCCTGATTTTAAAGTATGAACAGCAAGGAATTACATGACTAGAGTGAATATACAGCAGGCAGGCTAATAACTCACAATCTCAACGAAGATAGATGGTTTTGTCATCACGCATTGGCTCCTCCAATCAGCGGCTATTACAAATTATCTGCCAGCCAACACGACACCATTTCGCAGCAACTCGCTAACTTGAAAATGAGATGATACAGTCTCTGTCCCACCTCCCCAACCTAAACTTGCAGAGCCTCCTTTTCCCAACGCACAACCTAATCTTCCAACAGCTTATCTTCCCCACCCCTAATTTATAGCCGACCCCCTCCCCCCAAACTCCCCACAAGAACAAGAACAAAAACAACAACAAAAAATAAACAAAACACCATCCAAACAAAAACAAAAAAACCCAAACAAACCAAACAGAAAACTCCAAAGCACAACGTAGGCTTAGAGCCTCCCCCCCCCTCCCTCCATCCTCTCCTTTGAACGCCCGGACAGCAGCTAGGCCTATTGTTGTCTGTCATATGAGCGAAAATGCGTCGCACTGCCGCTAAGTGCCTGGCATGACAGGCCAAGTGCATCCGACTTCGGCATGGTAGAAAACTGTTATATTTTAAATCTTTCTTTACAAAAAAAGACAAGAAAATGGACCAAGAAAGTAGACAATAGACAAAAAGGGGGGTGACATGAAGAAAAAGAACAACATAAAAACATAAAAACAAAGAGAGGGATAGAAAAGAGGGAATTCCAAATATAGAATTTCCAGAAGGTGGGGATACTGTTTATACTGACAGATTTCTCCCCCCCCCTCCCCTCTCCCGGCATCTCCACGGGTGAAGCTACAGCCTATCTCTGTAGTGTAGCCTGTTTATCATTAGCAGTCTTTCCTCCCTTCCATCCACTCCCCACGGGTATCCACAGGTTGAGGTCTGCACAGATGCTGGTATGGAAAATGCTAACACCCATCATTTTGCATTTTTATATTCAAACTGGCGCCGCCGAAATTCAAACGAATGGTTTTAAGAAGAAAAGTCCTTTGCCTTCTCCACTAGGCTATGGCACCCGTGTTTTAACTAAACACATTCCTCTGAAGCCGGAGTATGGCTGCCTATATGGCGAGGTTCTTGAAAACAGTCATGCACACAAACTTCTCATCTGGTGTACTTCCTATCTCACAGTGATTCCCAGGTGGAATGATTGAGTCAGAGTGCACATTCTGGGTGACCCCCAGAGTGTTAAGCTGGGAAACGCACAACAATTAAACAGAAATAAGAAATACATAGATATTTTTTTTTGTTCCCTGGCTAGAACTCAGGGGTTCACCAATAGTGAGATTTTTTAGTGTAAGTGACCTTTTATGCCCATCATTACGACAGCCGCATTCCGATTTCGGGGAACACAGCAACATTAAAATAATAAAAAGGTAAAGTGTCTCATAACCTAGGCTGTCGTAGGGGAGCGAGGAATCAGAGACCTCAGCTTCTCCAGGGCCCAGCATATTGAGGGCGGCGCCCATCTCCTCTCCCTCGCTGCTTTAACTTCCCTGACCCTAAGGAGGGCAGGTACCCACTTACAGCTGGGTGGACTAGGGAACTGTACTGAAGCCAAGGCACGCAAACGGTCACCCATCCAACTGGTAAGGGAAAGCGAGCACTCCGACCACTTAGCTATCCCGCCCCACCTTAAATTAATGGTGGGTAAATATTCTGGCTAAGTAGATCTATAGTGGAAGATAAAACGTGCAGTGTAGTGCATTTATTTATTTATTCTTTTATATCAAGGATAATGGAATAACCATTCATGGTTGTTGTTTTTACGTCCAGTCTCCGTGTGTATGCAGTTTTGTAAATGTCATCTGTTCCCACCAGCACACGATGGCCTTCTTTTACGAAAAGTGGAACAGGATTTAACGTGTGCGCAAGATGTTCTGCGTGCGTTCGCACACGGGACTTCGGCATCCGAAGGGCTTGTGGGAAGAATGGAGTCAGAACTGATGTTAACTCCCTGGGAAAATCTCCTCCAACGGGAATCGAACCTGGGCGTCAAATTGCGAGCGCAATGTTTTGACCACTAGGCTATCCCGTCTCTGACAGATCAGATCAAAGAGAGAGAGAGAGAGAGAGAGAGAGAGAGAGAGAGAGTCTCCGATGTAAGCCTCTCCTTATTACGCAGTTGTGTCTGTGAATGCAGCTGTAAGCCTACTGCAAGAGCAGTATAGATAAGCACAGATAAGCCTAGCTCCAGCACGAAAGATCACAACAAGAAAAATACCACCACCACCACCACCACCACCAGTAGACACGCTCTTGACTCAAGGGGATGTCTGGACAACAGCCCTATTCTAGCCTAACCTCATCGCTAATCGGATTTTGCCCTGCATCACAACACAACACCACATGTGCTTTTACTAAAAATAGCTTCGTGCCAGATGCCGGCAGCGAACCACGTGACCAGCTCTTGGATCAATCAAAAGGCTACGGTGCACGCGAAGGTCAAAGGGTATGAATTTGAAATGAGTTTCTGAGGAGAAAGAAAGAAATCGGCGATCGATAGTTTGTGAGAGACGCTCGTGCTTTTGAATAAGGCAATGTTTGAACGGTAGTTATTTGGTAATGGTGGAGTTCGCTCTCTCTATTTTCTCGAGATTTTGTGCCAGTGACCAGTGTGCAATTGTTTCTTCTCTCGTCGCTACACGAATATGATGCAGGGGATTTTCTCACGGAAGGGAGAGAACTATGTAAGTCCTTTGCAGCTGAGTCAGTGCAGTGCTTTTCATTACAACTATATGTTGTTCGTCTAGACATG
>CM060348.1:12133519-12136019 GCA_030674155.1 Stramonita haemastoma
GACTCGATCACAAAGAGGGGGTCACATACACGGTGCATGGAAGAGCAGGTCAGATTTTACTGGGCAAAGGAATAATTATTTATAGCTGAGGTGATGGTGGGTGGGTGTTGAAAGATCTATAGATAGCGATGACATTGGACAGTGTCTGTTTTGACGGACGTTCAGGATTTGAGGCTGTGGCCAGGGGATGTGTGTGTGTAAAATTGTGTGTGTGTGTGTGTGTGTGTGTGTGTGTGTGTGTGTGTGTGTGTGTGTGTGTGTGTGTGTGTGTGTGTGTGTGTGTGAGAGAGAGAGAGAGAGAGAGAGAGGGGGGGGGGTGTTTGTGTTTGTGTGTGTGTGTGTGTGTGTGTGTGTGTTTTATTTTATTCTTTTATATCGAGGATAATGGGATAAGCACTCTTGTGCTTTTGAACATCCAGTCCCCGTGTGTATGCAGTTTTGTCAATTTTGTCATCTGTTCCCACCGGCACACTATGGCCTACTCTTGCGAATAGTGGAACAGGTTTTAACGTGTGCGCAAGATGTTCTGCGTGCACTCGCACATGGGGCCTCGGTTTATAGTCTCATCCGGAGGACTTTTAGGGGGAGTGGAGTCGGCACTGATGTTGTGTGTGTGTGTGTGTGTGTGTGTGTGTGTGTGTGTGTGGTGTGTGTGTGTGTGTGTGTGTGTGTGTGTGTGTGTGTGTGTGTGTGTGTGTGTGTGTGTTTGTTTGTTTGTTTGTTTGTTTGTTTTATGTGTGTGTTTTATGTGTATGTGTTTTATGTGTGTGTATGTGTGTGTGTGTTTGTGTGTTTTATGTGTGTGTGTTTTATGTGTGTGTGTGTGTGTGTGTGTGTGTGTGTGTGTGTGTGTGTGTGTGTGTGTGTGTGTCTGTGTCTGTGTGTGTCCGTGTCTGTGTGTCTATTGTTTATTGTCTGTCTGACTGACTGTTTGGTCATTTGCCTGCAGGCAGGAATTGTCTGACATTATCATGACATATTACTTCCGCCGATTTCTCTGTCTGTCTCTCTCTCTACTGGTTTGTCTTTCTCTCTCTCTCGCTCTGTGTTTGTACATGTGTGTGTGTGTGTGTGTGTGGTGTGTGTGTGTGTGTGTGTGTGTGTGTGTGTGTGTGTGTGTGTGTGTGTGTGTGTTGTGTGTGTGTGTGTGTGTGTGTGTGATTGTGTGATTATGTGTGTGTGATTGTGTGATTATGTGTGTGTGATTGTGTGTATGTGTGTGTGTGATTGTGTGTGTGTGTGTGTGTTTGTGTGTGTGTGTGTTCGTGAGTGTGTGTGTGTGTGTGTGTGTGTGTGTGTGTGTGTGTGTGTGTGTGTGTGTGTGTGTGTGTGTGAGAGAGAGAGAGAGAGAGAGAGAGAGACAGACAGACAGACAGACAGACAGACAGACAGACAGACAGATGTATCACAAAGCTATATATACAAAGATTGAGGACAGACGCACAGACAATGCGTGTACGTGTCATTCCTCACTCTTTCAGTTTTTCTTCCATCTGCTCATTACTGTTGTTCCACCACAGCAGTACTAGTACTTCCCATGTAAGACCGTATGCGAAATTCTTTTGGTGGGCGCCAAAGAACACAACAGTTCTCACAGCTGATGTTCCTCATGACTAGGGGTTAAAAAACAAAAAAAGTCGGTAATGACCCGTGTGCTGGAAAGAAGCGATGAGAACTGGACAATGTAAACACCTAGAATGAAGCGTTGGTGAACAGCCAAACATAGTAAACTTTGAAAAAAAGACGACCATTTACGCATGGGTTAGACGGACAAACAACTATACTAATGAGCCGAGGGTATGCCGAGGGCTGAGGGTATAGATAGGCTAACCGAGAAAACTGTACAGGAAGGTTTTTAGGTATGTAGCCGCAGTATAGTAAAGCACAGTCTTCCAGTTCACCCAACTAGCTGTAACTGCATACCTGCCTTGTTTTAGGGACAGGGAAGGTAAAGCAGCGAGGGAGAGGAAATGGGCGCCGCCCTCAATATGCTGGCCCCTAGAGAAGCTGAGGTCTCTGACACCTCGCTCCTCACTGACCGCATAGATAATGGGAACCCCTTGGCTGTCACCTTTTACCACAGACTATAGTTGTGTTCTTTTTCGTCTTAATTTTTCCTCAGGGCTGGAGGTCTGGATGGGTAATGCTTTCGAATCCCACTTGTAGTTGTTAGGTTAAAAGAGGCTTTTCTTTTTCGTATGTGTGTGTGTGTGTGTGTGTGTGTGTGTGTGTGTGTGTGTGTGTGTGTGTGTGTGTGTGTGTGTGTGTGTGTGTGTGTGTGTGTGTGTGTAAAGCCAACACCCATATAGACGCCAGTTTTCTTCCAGTCCACCAGAAAAGCTTTTAAGCCAAGTTTTAAAAGCGCGAATGTGCTGTAAACAAACTCACACTGGCATTTAATCCCATTCTGTGTTTTACAAAGAGAAGGCAATCACAGGCCTCTTAGCTTAAAAAGGATGTCGCAAAAAGCAAATGCACACTTGTGTCGTGCTTAGACGTC
>CM060348.1:12148519-12153519 GCA_030674155.1 Stramonita haemastoma
TTGACAGCGCGGAAATTTCAGGGTCAAGACTCCAGGAGAAATACTCAGTACCAACCGTCTCCTGAGTCCTCTCCAACCGTTGTCACTAAGAGCATCGATTTTTTCCCCTCCCAAGACCTGAATAAATCTTTTCAGTCTCCACAGGGAATTCCCTAGAAAACATGTGACATCTCTACATTGTAGAAGTGTCGGAGTATATCTGTAGAATGGTCGTCACTTCATATTATTACGTTGTTACAGTGACAGTGACTGGGGGGACGGGATAGCCCAGTGGTCAGAACATTGCGCTGGCAATTTGACGACCCGAGTTCGATTCCCGTTGGAGGGGATTTTCTCCCTGGAGTTAACATCAGTGCTGACTCCGCTCTCTCCAAAAGTCTTTCGGATGGGACTTATAAACCGAGGCCCCGTGTGCGAACGCACGCAGAACATCTTTCGCACGCGTTAAATCCTGTTCGGCTTTTCGTAAGAGTAGGCCATTGTGTGCCGGTGGGAACAGATGGCAACATTTACACAACTGTATACACACGGGGACTGGATGGAAAAAAGCACACGAGTGCTTATTCTGTTATCCTCGATATAAAAGAATAATAAAAATAAATAAATAAATATGAGCACATTATAAGCTGCAAGCTTGTTGTTGCTATGATTTCTAAATGCTGTTGTTTTCAATGTTTGTCCAAAATTCTGAATAAAAACTATTTAAACCAAATAAATATGATTATTACGTTGTTGCAGTGACAGCCAAGTATCTGTACTTGTTTTGTTTTGGGGCTAAGAGAGTCAAGGGAGAAAACTGTGTACTACCTTTTCAATCACGGCTGATTTTATTTTTCTCTGTGTGGAAATTTGCTGTCTGGGTAGAGAGCGTGTTATCAGTGATACAACCACCTTTGAAAAATTAAACACACACACACACACACGCACGCACGCACGCACGCACGCACGCACACACACACACGCACGCGCACACACACACACACACACACACACACACACACACACACACACACACACACACACACACACACACACACACAAACACACACACACAAACACACACACACAATTATGAAGCTAGCTACAGTATGTATGAGAATTTCAGGTAATTGGCCTTTTTCTTCTTCGTCCAACGCTCAGACAGCAACTATTGTTGTCTGTCCTTTGGGCGACAATGAGTAGCACTGCTAAGTCAGGCTCTGCGAATCCGATTTTGGCACAATAATATTGAATAAATAAAATTAAGCCTTTATGATTTGTAGCCTTTTGCAACAGTTATTCACCCCCTCCCCTCCCTCCCTCCCCAAGCTCCAACCACATAGGGCCAATGCTGTGATCTGTTCTTTTGTGCTGTCTCCTCTTTAACCCTCCCCCCACCTCCCACCGACAGTTCCCCCTCCCTCTCCGTGTCCATATATCTCTCTATGTAGACCTACATCACGCCTCTTTACCCCCACCCCCATACCCCCTCTCTCTCTTTCCCCCTCTCTCTTTCTCTCTCTTTTTTGTGTCTCTCCCCCCCCCCCTCTTTTCTCTGTCTGTCTGTCTCTCCCCCACTCTCTCCACCCCATCTCAGAATATCTTTCTCTCTCTCTCTCTCTCCCTCTCCCCACTCTCTCTCTCTCCCTCCCTCCCACTCTCCCTCCTTCCCTCCCTCTCTCTCTCTCTCTCTCTCTCCCTCCCCCCTCCCTTCCTCCCTCCCCCCTCTCTCTCCCTCTTCCACCCCCCCCCTCTCTCTCTCCCTCCCTCCCCCCTCTCTCTCTCCCTCCCTCCCTCTCCCACACACTCTCTCTCCACCCCGACCTCAGAATTCCACACAGAGGAAGCAAAGCGTCTTTGCAGCGACTTAGACCAAAGGGCAGACAGAAGCACAGGCGGAATCCGTTATTGCCATGGCGACATGGCGCTGGTCAGGTTTCTGGGGCTTCTTCTTCTCTCTCTCTCTCCTGGGGGCGGCGGGCGGGGGAAATGACTTTTGAGAAGATGAAAGATAAGAAGTATAAGCCTGTACATTGGTTTAACTTTTATTCATTTATGTTATGTTATTTATTTATTTTATATCGAGGATAATGAAATAAGCACTCGTGTACTTTTTTTTTTTTTTTTTTTTACATCCAGTCCCCATGTGTATGCAGTTTTGTAAATGTCATCTGTTCCACCGGCACACGATGGCCTACTCTTACGAAAAGCGGAACAGGATTTAACGTGTGCGCAAGATGTTCTGCGTGCGTTCGCACACGGGGCCTCGGTTTAAAGTCTCATCCGAAGGACTTCTGGGGAGAGTGGAGTCAACACTGATGTTAACTCCAGGAGAAAAATCTTCTCGACCGGAGAGAGAGAAAGAGAGAGAGAGACAGAGACAGAGACAGACAGACAGACACACAGACAGACACACAGACAGACACACAGACAGACAGACAGACATATAGACACACAGACAGATACACAGAGTAGCCTGGGCCAGGTTTAGTTAGAAAGAATAGAACCCACCACCCATGGCCTCACACGAATGCGTGCAACAAACCACCACCAGGCTACCACGGACCCACCCCAGTTTCTCCACAAAGTTTCTGTAATAGAAGTCAGTGTTATATACTAAAACTGACTGTGTGATCTGTCAGGCGTGTCTATATAGAGCAGTATTATGTTGCTGACAGAAAGCCCAGACAGGAAAAAGTTTTCCCCGTGTGTTGTTTAACGCCTCAGTGAATCCCGGATCAATATTTGTCAACGTTATGACCCCCCCGCTATTATTGCGCTGTGTACCCCCCTGTCGTTTTAGGTTAATGAGACAAAGGGAAGGGAGGGGAGAGAGAGGGGGGACACAGAGAGAGAGACAGAGAGACAGAGACAGAGAGGGGCAGAGAGAGAGAGAGAGAGAGGGGGGGGGGGAACAGAGAGAGAGAGAGGAGGGGGGAGAGGGAACACAGAGAGAGAGGGAGAAACAGAGAGGGGGGAAGAAACAGAGAGAGAGAGGGGGGGGGGGGGGGGGGGGGGGGGGGGAAACACACAGAGAGAGGGGAGAAACAGAGAGGGGGGAAGAAACAGAGAGAGGGGGGCACAGAGAGAGAGAGAGAGAGGGGGGGGGGGGGAGAAACAGACAGACAGACAGAGAGAGGAGAAACAGATAAAGGAGAAACAGAGAGAGAGGGTGGGGGGAGAAACAGAGAGAGAGAGACAGAGACAGAGAGAGAGAGAGAGAAACAGAGAGAGAGAGAGAGAGAAGAGGGGTTGGAGAGAAACAGAGAGAGAGAGATAGATAGAGAGAGAACTCTGATCTCTGAACTCTGAACATTTTAATTGTACTTCGGCCAAGGGCTACAGTACAACTAAAGGGTACAAAAGGGAACATACATAAATATTTTACTAACAGTGTTTCTGTAGTACTGTCTAATGATGCCCACATTCTTCAAACACATAGCATAATTATGACTAAGAGCATCATCGTTATCACCATCCTCAGCGCATAGTCTCATCATTATCAGTACTTAGTCACGTTCAATACCATCGTTGTTATCATCTTCATTATCTTCATCATTGTTTATGGTGTACGTCATCAATTAATCGTTGTTATCATCTTCATTATCTTCATCATTGTTTATGGTATACGTTATCAATTATGACAGTGACATCTTGGTTTTTTTTTTCTATTTTAGTTTACATCAGTGTAAGCATGGTACTTTCCATCATTATTGTTTTGGCGATGCGATATTACTCACGCACGCACGCACGCACGCACGCACGCACGCACGCACGCACGCACGCAAGCACGCACGCGTGCGTGCGCGCGCACGCACGCACGCACGCACACACACACACACACACACACACACACACACACACACACACACACACACACACACACACACACACACACACCGTTTTCAGCATTTCAGAAGCAGTACTTCACAGAAACACGAAACACCTAAAATAAATTGTCAAAGCACATCAAAAGGATTATCAAATTCCAATCAACTTTTTCCTCCTTCTGTTCACAGAATGAAAAATATACTTGGACACACTGTACATCTGTTTGCTCTTTGACATTAAATATTTTGTAACGATACATAGATTGGGGTAGTAGCTACGAAAATTTTAAATAAAATCAGAATATGTAGGACATACAAAAAGAGAATGCTCTTCGTCTTCCTTGACTGAACAGAAAAAAACGGACAGGTTTTTTTTCTGCATAATATTGCTAAATCGATGCACACTAAGGATAAGGAGAACATTACACCTGGCTTGTGAAATGGCAACTCTTAAACAGTAGGTTTCCATGCGAGTCACATGAGAGAGAGAGACAGAGAGACAGACAGACAGACAGACAGACAGACAGACAGACAGACAGACAGACAGACAGACAGACAGAGAACGATAACGATATTTATTCAAAAAGGCCATGGCCGCATTTGAAGGGGTTTACAAAAAAAAGACACATATAGCAAGGATAAACACAAGCACATAAAATGTTCAAGCAACTAAAAAAACAGAGAGAGAGGAGAGAGAGAGAGAGAGGGGGGAGAGAGAGAGAGGAGAGAGAGAGAGAGAGAGAGAGAGAGAGAGAGAGAGAAGGGGGGGTGGGGGTGTTACACAATTCGCTCTTCTCATACATGCATACATACATTAATATCTTTTTGTTGTGGAGTTGATGTTGATGACGGTGGTGATGATAAGTTGTTGTATGATTGTCATCATTATATTAATTAGTATTATGATGAGTGCTAGATATTAGCAATGCTGACAGCTGACTTCTCTGTTTATATTTGCTGTTATGAGCACTGGCATCGTTTCCATTATCCTGTAATTATTATATCATTTCTGTTATATAATTTTTCTAACGTTTGCTTATTTGAGCATCTGAATTATATTGTATTTCCTGTCTTTTACTAACTCTCTCCCTCTCCCCCCTCTCTCTCCTCTATTTCTCTCTCTCTCTCTCTCTCTCTCTCTCTCTCTCTCTCTCTCTCTCTTCTCTCTCTCTCTCTCTCTCTCTCTCTCTC
>CM060348.1:12156019-12158519 GCA_030674155.1 Stramonita haemastoma
ATCAAGAATATAAGTGTGGCAGGGCGGTAAGTAGATTACATCCCATGCGATGGGAACAGCCAATCGCAGCGTTGTGGATCTAATTTTAGATCAACACCTGTGAATTGTGCGATGTTCTGTATCGTTGGGGGTTGGTCGAAAACCGTCCTCTGCATGCACTTTGCCCGTAGCGGTAAAATGTAGTATTTATGCAGCCTCTTTTTAGAGGCCACATTCCCACTGTCTGACCGTGCTGTCGTCGCCGAGAAGTTGTACAGAGTCGCGGCAGATCAAATATCTGCACTCTGTTACAAAGTGGCGCTGCGATTGGCTGTTCCCATCGCATGGGATGTAATCTACTTACCGCCCTGCCACATAAGTAAGACCCATTAATATTGCTACAAGTTCTGCTGTAAATATCGAGTGATGTTTACCAACATGATATGATTTTTCAATTTTTAACGCTGGTATAACAAAAGCAGATCCCGTTTCTTGATTATCTAGACGTGATCCGTCTGTATAAATTTGTAAATGGTCAAAATATTTATGATGGATGTGGGATCGGACATCAGAAACCATTATGTTCGGATTTTCATTCTTTTTTTCATTAGACACCTCAATATCGAAGTGTGCTTTATTCATCTCCCAAGATGGGCAAGGTAATATTGCCTCTCTTGTGTCCATGCTGTGTTGATTGACTTCAGAGTTTTGAACAAGATCAGACACGTATGTACTTATAGGCATTAAAGAGGATATAGATTTTGCTCTTTTAGGAAAACTAAATTCTGATTTTACTTCTATTTCTTCTGAAATAAAGTTTTCAGTTGTTCTGTTTCTGAGCACATATTTAGCACATGCTAGTTGACGATAATCATCTAAAGGTAATATGCCGACTTCGTTATACGTTCCCATGGCTGAGGCGTGATAAGGCACACCAAGAGCAAGCCTGTATGCTTTGCAGTCTATACTTTGTAACTTTTTAAGTAAATACCTAGGAGCACTGAAAAAGACCTCTTGGCCATACGATAATTTTGAACGAATAAGAGATGTAGCTAAACTTTTCAAATTTAATGTATCTTGGCCCCAGAACTGTTTGCTGACCATCTTCAGTAAGTTCAAGCATTTTTTTGCTTTAGTTAAATTGTGTTCAATATGTGCATTCCAAGTTAGCTTAGAAGTAAGAAAAACACCTAAGAACTTTATGGTATTTTTATACTCAATCATGTCGGCCCCAATTTTAAATGCTGGTAGCTCATCTGGATTACTGCTATTGTTAAAAAGCACAGTGTAAGTTTTTTCTGTGGATAAAGTAAATCCATTTTCAAACATATACTTATCGACATTGTTTAGCTGGTTCTGATATACCTTTTTAATGTAGTTTAATACTCTTTTTGGTGTGTTTCTTTTCATAGAAACATTCATCCACATACATATGTCATCTGCATATTGCACTATGACGACTTCGTTTGACAATGTCATAGGGAGATCATGCAGCAAAACATTAAACAGTAGAGGTGATATAACAGATCCTTGGGGTAGTCCCATATGAAGAGATCTAAAACCTGAATATGATTTTGCTACTCTAACTTGTATACTTCTATTAGTCAAAAAACTTTTAATATAATGATAGAAATGCCCAGAAAAACCTAGATTCTTTAGTTTACACAGCAACTTAGCATGCCAAACTTGATCATACGCCTTTTTTATATCAAAAAAAGTTGCAAGAACGTTCTTTCTTCTTGCAAACTGAATTTTTATATGCGTTGACAGTTTAACCAAGTTATCAATAGCAGACCTATCTTTTTGAAAACCCGTTTGATTGACCGGGATTATCTTATTTTTATCACAGAAATACATCAGCCTTTTCAGAATAATTCTCTCCATTAGCTTGCCAGTGTGTGAGGTCAACGCTATTGGTCTGTAGCTAGTTTTGTCTGTTTTGGCTTTCCCTGTTTATGAATTGGAATGACAATTGACTGTTTCCAAATTACTGGCATAACACCTTCAACCCAACATTTATTGAACAGTTTATGAAGTAGAAAAATAAAGTTTACTGGTATATGTTTTAGCATGTCGTTAGAAACTGCATCTAATCCAACAGATGTTTTCTTAGTAGAAAGAGATGTTAAAGCATCTCTAACTTCTTCCACTGAAATTGCGGCATTAATATATGAACTGTTGTCAGGGACTGGGTCAGTATACTCTGTTTTATACTCCTCTTCTGTTCTATAATTCTTGCAATTAAGTGACAAGCCTTCAAGACGCATCGATTTTGAAAACATGTCTGCAAACGCTTCAGCTTTTTCTAAATTTGATGGAAATTCTTTGCTCTCTAGTCTCACTGGACAAGCTGGTAAACTAACACCTCTTTTCATTTCATGAAATTTTTCCCAAACCTTTTTAAGGTCTTTATGGTTTGAAATTTCGGTTGTACAAAAAGATGTCCAAAATTGTCTCTTAGCCTGAGCTACAACAAGGTTACAGTGATTTTTTGCTTGTTTCTGTTTTAAATTATTTTCTG
>CM060348.1:12171019-12176019 GCA_030674155.1 Stramonita haemastoma
AGACAGACAGACAGACAGACAGACAGAGAGAGAGAGAAGAGAAAAGAGAGAGAGAGAGAGAGAGAGAGAGAGAGAGAGAGAGAGCAAAAAAAAAAAGAGTATGCAGCGTGGAGGTTTTGTCGAGGGCTGAAACAAGACTAGGGGTATTGTTCTTTTTTTTCTTTTTTCTTTCTTTCTCCGTCTTTTTTTTTTCTCCCTCCCTTCCTCTTCAGCGATATTCTTTTTCTCTCACCGTATATATACCAAACGATAGACAAGAGCAGAAGCGCGGTGTGGCTCTAGGTCTACTTAACTTACTGCTACCAGCACAAAATACGTTAAATACAGTCTGAAGCTGGTCTACAGGTGTTGGAAGTTTAATAATAATGATAATAATCCTACATGGTGTGAAGATGTGAGAGAGTGCCTTTCAAGTGTTTCTGCTCTGTTCTGTGAACAGAACATGCCGTTCGTTCCGTTCCGTGTGTGCAAAAGCAGTCACGCCAAAAGATGAGTACGAAACGAGCAGATGGGCTTGGCTATATTTAGCTCAGCCGGGGAAAATCTGTTACAGAGCGTGGCTTGAAGAGGAGGAATATAGGTCAGTGCTGGAAAGAGGAAAGCCTCAATTAATGAAGAAGACGACAGAGATTGATGACTCGTTAATTTCAGTGTGGGATCTTGGAGAGATCAGACCTATATGAAATGAATTACAACGATTGTGTGATATTTGAGACGGTTTCAGTTTTCCCTAGGTGTTACCGCTCGCAGAATATCTCTTATACGCTACATATCCTCTGAGAAATCCGCCCAGTAAGCAGATCTATACATGACTAACTTACACTGTAACTTAGTAGTGCGCTGGTGGTACCTGGAGTTCGTGCATGCTGGGTGTTGTAGAATTTTGACAATTTGCTAAACGCTGAGTTGAACTACGGTATCTTTAACATGCAACTTGATCTTCTGTGTGCGTGCATTCATTTCACAGGGAACGAGGCATTGGCAGGTCTGTGATAACTAAGTTGGCTGGGGAGATAGTTATCCCCCCCCCCTCCCCTCCCTTTCAACCACCATGATTTGCTAAGAATCGAACCGGTTTGTTAAGAATCAGAAACGTTTAATTTTTATCCTCTATTCCAGACCATTGCTTGGAGAGCAGTGTCCAAGACCGAAATGTTGTTCAGAGAATCGAATTTATCATTTATATGAATTGGGCTCTGACATTGTAATTTACTCAAAAGCAAAACAGCTTTAGTAAAATTCTGTGGTTACTTTAACTTGCTAGCTAGTATACCTTGATACTTTGGATCTTTTCAAGCAGAGAGAGAGAGACAGAGACAGAGAGACAGACAGAGAGAGAGACAGAGAGAGTTTAGTGTGTGTGTGTGTAATGTGTGTGTTTCGCTGATTTTTCGATTTTATTGAGAAAAAAAAAACCTTGTACACTCCGAGCACCTGTGCTTCCTTAGCCCCCTTCGAGCTCCCTCCTCATAGCGGACAGTACAGCTAAGCGTGAGGGAGTATGGGGAAGTGAGTGACCGCAGGCCGTCCATGTAGATCACAGTACTACAGGCACATTGTTGACATTCTCAAGGTGCTCTATCGGCCCCCTCCCCAAAGCCTGTAGGCCTATGTGCGCTTAGCACACCACCCCCAACTCTGTTACCGCAGAGGCCCGCAGTAGGTAGGTCCCGGTATAGGCTAGGGCAAACTTCGAGTTGGTGAGAGATCGGAGTCTGTATCAATAATGATAAAGCGAGTCTGCACCGCTTAGAGAGAGAGGGAGGGAGAAAGAGAGAGACGGGGGAGAGAGAGAGAGAGAGAGAGAGAGAGAGAGAGAGAGAGCCGGCGTGGCAGTCAGTCAGTCACTCAACTCACTTCTCTCTTCTACAACGTGGAGTTGGAGCGTAGTATAGCCTAGTCTATCATCTGATGTGGCTGAAGTGAGGTTGTGGAGCCAGCTACCTGTCGAAAATTTGCTGCCTTTTCCTGCTTTGCTGCTGTCAGCTGATAAGATTACATACATGTAGACAACCTCCCTCGGGAGTTACTGGGAGGGTGAGAGAGAGAGAGTATCGGCACTGCACGATGGCTAGGCTACGGTACCGGAGGGTGAATGGAGGAAGAGAAGAGAAAGTACATGTATTAGTTTCCTCCTAGAAAATACCCCCGTGGTGGTGGGCCTATGCTGCGTGAAGGGGTGGGTATTAGAGTTTACGTCAGGGAGAGAAGGATGAAATAACATGGTTTACATCGCTCCTGGTATTGCGTGGAGAAAGAAAAGTGTATGTGTGTGCACAAGTATAGCACAGTATAGCCTAGCTGCCTGCTTCTGCTCCTCTGCGGATAGTTGCTTCGTGGCTTGTTTCTTCTGCCTGTAGCCGAGTGTTTCTTCGGCTTCTGAAGTGTCTGTGTGTTTGTCTGTTCTTTGCTTGAGGTCTGTCTGTGGTGTTGTTGTTGTAGGTTTGTTTACTGCACAGGGGATTCGTGTTCCTGCCTGCTTCGGCTGTGTGTAGCTCAGTGAGGGCTTTGCCTGCGTAATTGTAGAGCCGACACTGCAGAGCAGAGAAAAAGAGAAGTGAAGAGAAGAGAAGAGAGGTGAAGAGAGGTGAAAGAGAGGAGAAGAGAAGAGAAGAGGGAAGAGAGGTGAAGAGTGAAGAGAAGTGAAGAGAGGAAGAGAGTGAAGAGAAGAGAAGAGAAGGAAGAGAAGAGAAGTGAAGAGAAGAGAGAGAAGAGAAGAGAGGTGAAGAGGAGAGGTGAAGAGAAGAGAAAGTGAAGAGAAGAGAAGATGAAGAGAAGAGAGGAAGAAGAAGAGAAGAGTGAAGAGAAGAGAAGAGAAGTGAAGAGAAGAGAAGAGAGAAGAGAAGAGAAGAGAAGAGAAGAGAGAGAAGAGAAGAGAAGAGAAGAGAAGAGAAGAGAAGAGAAGAAAGAGAAGAGAAGAGAAAGAGAAGAGAAGAGAAGGAAAGAAGAGAGTAAGAGAGGAAAGAGAAGAAAGAAAGAAAAAAAAGACAGGAGGAAAGAAACACGGTGAGAGAAGAAAAAAGAGATGGAGGATACCCAGACCGTAGAGACAGAAAAGAGTGGACTCGCTAGAATCCAAAAAAGAGTGCGAAGCCAAAAATATTAAAAGAAATTAGAGATCTTGCACTGATTGTAGTGTGAAGAAGAATCTCAACGTGTGTGTGTGTGTGTGTGTGTGTGTGTGTGTGTGTGTGTGTGTGTGTGTGTGTGTGTGTGTGTGTGTGTGTGTGTGTGTGGTGCTGCGTGCGTGCGTGCGTGTGTGTGTGTCTGTGTGGTGTGTTTCTGTGTGTGTGTGTGTGTGTGTGTGTGTGTGTGTGTGTGTGTGTGCGCGTGCGTGTGTGTCTGTGTGTGTAAGCGGATATCTTTTAAAGTGCGTTGGTGTGTGTTGCTTCTCCCATCCAACCGTGAAGATTTCAATCACAGGTGATCGGGTCACGAGATATATATGTTGATCGACGACGTCACTGACAGCACTGATCAGGATCGCTGAAAGGATCGAACTTCAATTGCAGTCAGGATATTTCACATTTTGTGTCGTTTTTTTGATCAGTGTGTTATCGTGAAGATTAACCTACTCGTTCGTTGTGTAAACTGCGTGCATACATGTGAATAATCATGAAAAAAACACGTATGATTTTTACGTGATACCAAATAAGAATCGTGATCCTCAGTGATACGTGCATTACTGTTGTTTCGTTATTCTTTTTATCATCATTATTACCGAACGTGACTCGTGTCTTCAACATTCCAAGCACGCCATACCGAGTATAACCTACGCTACGCCCCAAACCAACCAAACTCTACACACATTCTCAGCAAAACTCCAAACATTTCACATTTCTCTCCCATAAACTCCGGAATTCCTTACCATGGAGACTTTGATCGATGACCCCCCACTGCCTCAAGGGGACTGGAACAAGCCTCACGAAGACTCCAAATCTTCATCGCACAGGAGACGTCGGAAAAAAGAGAAAGCCAAACCCGAGGACCCACCGGCTGAAACAGAAAGACCAGAGAAGCTAGAGACAGCCATTGATGACTCCCCGACACATCACGACACAGAGCACAAAGCAGACGACCCAACTCACCAATCTCCATCGCATGGACGAAGACGAAAAAAGAACGAGCCCCGTGAAGAGAAGTCTACAACCTCACATATACCCAAACTGAAAGCGTCATCCCCGCTTAAAACCAGAGAAGATGCAAGAACGCCTTCACCAAAGTTCTCCCAGAGGGAAGACCTTCCACGACCTTCTGGTGGTCACGAAACGATAGAACACGATCCTTCTCATCCACACAGAAGAGCGAAGATGGACAATGATTCTCCAGCCTCCCACGACAGAAAACAGAGAAGCGAGGGTAGGGGGGTGTCAACGCCTCAACACACCCCGCATCCCAACAACCAAGACTTGGTCCCAGAACCTTCCCAAGAGAAAGAAAGCGGCACACTTTTACCGGACAGTACCACGAATCAGACACCCAATGAAGATGCTGCCGCCCCATCACCAAAACACACTACTGGCAAAAAGAAGAAAAAGAAAGGAGAGAAGAAGAAGGCCGAGAAAGAAGGAGAAGAAGAAGAATTCTCTAAACACGCGAAAGGAACAACGAACACTGACATAGATACTGTGGAACAGGTATCAGCGCAGGTAAAAGAAACCGTTGAAATCGATCCGCACCACCACCACCACCACCACCACCAAACGCCCAAAGGTAGATAAACCCTCAACACCTCCTCAACACAAACGACAGGACACTGAGGAGGAGAAGAAGAAGAAAGAGAAGGCACCTTCAAAATCTCCTCAGAGGAAATCGCAAGAAATGGAAGCGAAGGAGAAACCAAGATCTCAACACAGACTACAAGAAACGGAGAAGGAGAGGGGATCGGTTTCTCCTCATCGCCTATCTCAAGAACCTCGGAAGGAGAAGAGTTCGCTATCTCCTCAGCGAATTCCGCAAGAAACGGAGGAGGAGAGGAAGGAGAAATCGGTGTCTCCTAG
>CM060348.1:12188519-12191620 GCA_030674155.1 Stramonita haemastoma
GGCAGGAAAACAGACCAAGAAGGCAGAAAAATAGACAAGAAGGAGGTGACAGGAAGAAAAGGAATGGGGTGACACCATACTCCCCCCTCCCTTGCCCCCTAAACTTCCTCCTCCCTCCCCAGGCCTACCCCCACCTAAACCTCTCTCCTCTCCCTACCCCCTCATACTCCTTCCTAAACCTGAACACAATCCCTATTCACCTTTTTTTTTACATACCCCAACTTTCGCTGTCTCTGCTCAGTCAGTCCCAGTCTGGACAGAGACATTCACAAACAAATCTATCAACGAAGAAACCTATCAGCTTAATGAAGGGGTAGGATTGTTACCCGTATTTTTATCCGCCATAAAAGGCGGCCATAGTCTGTCTTTAAAGAACTTCAAAGAAAAGTTTGAGAGAAGAAAAGACAAAGACACGTAACAGGTAAGCGGGTATTGTAAGCAGAAATGATAAAAAGAATCAAGAGAAAGGACACCTGGAAAGAAAAAAAAGTTACCTCGATCACTTTACGGTGTGGCCTAGTGGTTAGAGCGTTGTATTCCTGATCTGACGGTAACTGAGGGCACGGGTTCCAGGCTCCACTGAGGTGTCTGTTTTAGAGTATTTTTTCCCCTGGAGTTAACATTGGTACTGACTCCACTCTCCAGAAAGACCTTTGGATGAGACTAATCTGAGATTCCGTATGCAAACGCACATAGAACATCTTGGACATCTCGTGAAGTTTAAACCGCTTACATCTTTTGTAGAAGAGCAGGCTAGTTCAGCCACGAACATACCCAGCATGCACTCTGCTATCCGGAAAGGTATGGGCACCGCCAGGTTCAACTTGCTCAACTTTCTCACTGCCTGGAAAAAAAATGTAGTGTGTTGTGCACAGAGGAGAGAGAGAGACAGAGAGAGGGAGGAAGGACACATGGAATCTGTTCTATGATACAGGTGATTATGTTTGACATGCACGCGCGTGTGTGGTCTGGAACAGGCAGAAAGTTAGAAGGCTGGAGAAGGGAGATCGGATGGAGTAATGAGTGTGACGAGTTGTTCCAGGTATTCCTGATTACTTTTGTAGCGATATTTTCTACGACTCAGAACTAATAGTCTAGCGGTTAAGGCAAAGATATTGGGCAAAACCTGCAAATAGGGGTGACAGCATCCCCTCCACATTCAACCCTTCCTATTCTACCCTGAATTACTCCTATCTCCCGCTACCTTCCCCTTTCTACTGGCTGAGGTGTTGCTGATTTGTGGGTGCTTTTCATATTGTGATGGGTGTAAGCTGATGTTTTAATATTAATGTTTAAGCTGATGTTGTATTTTCGTGATATTATGTTTACTGTTTTTATGTGTGGCTCGTGACCCGCGTGAATTTCTCTGTGAGAACAGAGTATTGGAATTCTCTGTCAATGACGGCTGTCTTGCAAGCATCATTTACTTCCCGGGGAAGCCTGGTGTCATTGTCCTTACATTCCATGTGCCCAATTCAGGACATGAGTTTTAATTTTTTGTTGCCCATGTTGTCGATCCGCTTGTCAGTTGTCCTCCCCCTCAAACTTCCTCCTCCCCCACACCCCACCATACCCCCCTCTAAACTTCCCCCCTTCCATACACCTCTCCCTAAACCTCCTCCTGCCCTACACCCTACGCCCACCATACTCCTTCCCCTAATCCCTCCTCCCTCCCCACACCTTTAAACCTCCCCCCTTCCTTAAAACCTCCCCCCACCATGCTCCCCCCCTTAAACCTCCCCCCCTTCCTTACACACCTACCCCCTAACATACTCCTCCCCCCAATCCTCCCCACTCTTTTCCCTACACACCCTCAATACTCCTTAGATAACTCCTCCCCCCTCCCCCCTCTTTCCCTAACCTACCCCCCACCATACTCCACTCTAAATCTCCCCCTCTCCATACTCCCCCTTAACCTCCTCCCCCTTCCCTACACCTACCATACTCCCCCCCTTATCCTCCCTCCCTTCCCTACACCTACCCCTAACATACTCCTCCCCTAAATCTTCCCCATTCTTTTCCCGTACACCCTCAGATACTCAGATAACCTCCCCCCTTTCCTACACCTACCCCCCACCATACTCCTCTCCCACCATACTCCCCACCTAGATTTCCCCCTACCAAACTCTTCCATACTTCCCCCCTAAATTTCCCCCCTAAATTCCCCCCCCCCTTCCCCAACCTACTCCCACTATACCCCCCCTTCCTTACACCTACCATACCCCCCCTAAACCTCCTACCCCTACACCCTCCCCCACATACTCCCCCCCCTAAAACCTACCCCCCTTTCCCCACCATACTCCCCGTAAACCTCCCCCTACATCTACCGTACTATCTCCCCCTAGGTGTAGGGAAAGGGGGGGCCTTTCCCTGCACCTACCCCCCCCCCATACTCCTCCCCCTAAACCTGCCCCTTTCCCTACACCTACCCCCACCATACTCCCCCTCCCTACACCTACCCCCACCATACTCCTCTCCCATAATCTACCCTCTTTCCCTACACCTTCCCCCACCATACTCCTCCCCCTAAACCTACCCCCTTCCCTACACCTTCCCCCACCATACTCCTACTCCCTTTCCTACACCTACCCCCACCATATCCCCTCCCCCTAAACCTACTCCTTTTTCCCACACATACCATACTCCTCCCCCTACCTCCCACCCCCTACTCCCCCTAAACCTTCTTCCCCTTCCCTACACTTTACCATAAACTCCTCTATAAATCCCCTCCTAAATCTAATCTCCCCCCACATACTCCCCCCTAAACCTCCCCCTCCCCCAATACTCCCCCCTAAAACCTCCTCCCTCTTCTCTACATCTACTATACTCCCCCCCTAAACCAACCCCCTTCCCTGCACCTACCCCCACCCATACTCCTCTCCCTACACCTACCCCCACCATACTCCTCTCCCTAAATCTACCCCCTTCCCTACACCTTCCCCCACCATAACTCCTCTCCCTAAATCACAACCCCCTTCCCTAACCTACCCCCACCATAACTCCCCCCCTAAACCTCCTCTACACCTACCCCCCCTAAACCTCCTCTAACAAAATCCCCCCCCCTAAACCCTTTTTTCCCCTCCTAAAGATTTCCCCCCCTC
>CM060348.1:12191720-12199220 GCA_030674155.1 Stramonita haemastoma
AGAGAGGGGAGAGAGAGAGAGAGAGAGAGAGAGAGAGAGTGTGTGTGTGTGTGTGTGTGTGTGTGTGGGGTGTGTGTTTGTTGTGTGTGTGTGTGTTGTGTGTGTGTGTGTTTTACCACCTCAATTTTGCTTACACACTCAAGGGCTTTGTGTGGGTGCGTATTCACACGCGGTGCACACCACACACACACACACACACACACACACACACGCACGCACGCAGCCGCACGCACGCACGCACCGCCGCGCCCCGCGCGCGCACACACACACACACACACACACACACACCACACACACACAAAACACACACACACACACGCGCACACACACACCCAACACACGCGCCAACACAACACACACACCGCGCACACACACACACACACCGCAAACACACACACACACACCACACACAACACACACACACACACAACCCACGCACTCTCTCTCTCTCTCACACATACACACACACACACACACACACCACACACCACACACACACACACACACACACACACACACACACACACACGCATGCACACACACACACACATTGTGGCTTTTCTTTTTGCAAGCAGTAGAGGCCTTACACATGTTTGTGCTGTCATCATTATTTATTCATATCCCGTGGCTAGGGGCCTGGCGAACTTCGTGAATCTGATCAGCATCAAGTAGCAATACATTTGTCCATCATTATTTTTTTACAGTGTGATTTGTTGTAAGCTTATTATGCAGGCCAACTCTTCTAACATGGATTATGCGGCGTTTTAAAATAGAATAATGAAAATAGATATAATTGTTGATGACGATTGAAGATGATGATGATAAGTGATGATACTGATAACTGATGGTGATGATGATGATTGGTGTTGGAAAGTAGCAGCACCAGCGCTTTGATTTTGTTTTTGCTATTAACAAGATTTAGCGCTATATAAATTCCATAATAATAATAATTATTATTGTAGTAATAACACACACACACACAAACACACACACAACGCGCGTACACACACACACACACACACACACTCACACTCCGCCACACCAACACACACACACACACACAACACACACACACACACACACACTCCAACACACACACAAACCCCACACCCCAGATTGATTAATAGAGACAGACAGACCTGTAGACAGACAGACAGGCACATAAAACATTAAAACAGCTCCAACACCACCAACATAAAAACACACCCTGCAATATTACACCCCGCCATGATTCTCTCCTCACCCCCCCCCCCTTCCCCCTCACCCCCCCCTCCCCTCGACACGCCCCGTCTCCACACACCCACCCCTTAATATCTTTTAACACCACCATCTCCACCAATACTACCCCCCCCCCCCCCCAAGGTAAGCCTTTCTCACAGAAAGCCAACCCGAACCGAACCGTTATCAAACAGGTTCATAGGCAATCCTACCACCCCCATACCACCACCACCACTCCCACCCTGCACCACCACCCCACCACCACCACCACCACACCTTTCCCCCATCTCCTCTTCGTATGTAGATTCCCCCCCCTCCCCCCATGTTTACAAGGTGCCAGATAGGTATTGCTGACGTCAACACCACCCCCTTGCAAAACGGGGTGCTTGGTAACAGCGATAACTTCAAGTGGGTACTTACCTTACGATGCTGCTTTTTGGGTAGGGGGTGGAGAGGTAGAAAAGAGTGAGTAGGAAGGGATAGGAGAGCAAAGAGGAGAGGAAAAGGAAAGTAGTGAAGGAAGATGGAGGAGGGGTAGAGGAAGAAAGGGAGCGGAGAGGAAGAAAGAGGTGAAGAGAAGAAGTAGGAGAAGAGGAAGGAGGAGGGGAAGGGAAAGGAGGAGAAGAAAAGAAGTAGGAGAAGAGAAAGAAGTAGGAGGGAAGAGGAGGAGAAGAGAAAGAAGTAGGAAAAGAAAGAAGTAGGAGAGGAAGGAGGAGGAGAAGAGAAAGAAGTAGGAGAAAGAAAGAATAAAGAGGAAGGAGGGGAAAAGAAAAGAATAGGAGGAGAGGAAAAAGAGGAGGGATGAAGAGAGAGGAGGAGAGGAAGAAGAGGAGGAGGAGAGGAAGAAGTAGGAGGAAGAAAGAAGGAGGAGAAAGGGAAGAATGAGGGGAGGAGAGGAAGGAAGAGGAGGAGATGAAGAAAGGAGGAGGAGGAGAGAGAGGAGGAAGAGAGGAAAGTAGAAGAGGAAGAAAGAGGAGGAGGGAGGGAAGAAAGAGGAGGAGAGGAAAAGGAGGAGAAGGGAAGAAGGAGGAGGAGGAGAGGAAGGAAGAAAGAGACAAAAGAAAGAGGGGTAGAGGAAGAAAGAGGGCGGAGAGGAAGAAAGAGGATGAAGGAAGAAGTAGGAGAAGGAAAGAAGAGGAAGGAAGAAGTAGAAGAGAAGGAGGAAGGAAGAAAGGAGAGGAAGAAGCGATGAGGAGAGGAGGGGGAGGAAGAAAGAGGACGAGAGGAAGAGGAGAGGAAGGAGAAAAAAAGGGAGGAGGAGAGGAAGAAAAAGGAAGAGAAGAAGAGAGGAAGAAAGGGACAGCGAAAAGAGGGGGAGGAGACTGTGGTATGGGAGAGAATTGTTATCTTTTAAATCTTGCTGGGAAAAAAGGCAGGAAAACAGACCAAGAAGGCAGAAAAATAACAAGAAGGAGGTGACAGGAAGAAAAGGAATGGGGTGACACCATACTCCCCCCTCCCTTGCCCCCTAAAACTTCCTCCTCCCTCCCCAGCCTACCCCCACCTAAACCTCTCTCCTCTCCCTACCCCCTCATACTCCTTCCTAAACCTGAAACACAATCCCTATTCACCTTTTTTTTTACATACCCAACTTTCGCTGTCTCTGCTCAGTCAGTCCCAGTCTGGACAGAGACATTCACAAACAAATCTATCAACGAAGAAACCTATCAGCTTAATGAAGGGGTAGGATTGTTACCCGTATTTTTATTCCGCCATAAAAGGCGGCCATAGTCTGTCTTTAAAGAACTTCAAAGAAAAGTTTGAGAGAAGAAAAGACAAAGACACGTAACAGGTAAGCGGGTATTGTAAGCAGAAATGATAAAAAGAATCAAGAGAAAGGACACCTGGAAAGAAAAAAAAGTTACCTCGATCACTTTACGGTGTGGCCTAGTGGTTAGAGCGTTGTATTCCTGATCTGACGGTAACTGAGGGCACGGGTTCCAGGCTCCACTGAGGTGTCTGTTTTAGAGTATTTTTTCCCCTGGAGTTAACATTGGTACTGACTCCACTCTCCAGAAAGACCTTTGGATGAGACTAATCTGAGATTCCGTATGCAAACGCACATAGAACATCTTGGACATCTCGTGAAGTTTAAACCGCTTACATCTTTTGTAGAAGAGCAGGCTAGTTCAGCCACGAACATACCCAGCATGCACTCTGCTATCCGAGAAAGGTATGGCACCGCCAGGTTCAACTTGCTCAACTTTCTCACTGCCTGGAAAAAAATGTAGTTGTTGTGCCAGAGGGAGAGAGAGAGACAGAGAGAGGGAGGAAGGACACATGGAATCTGTTCTATGATACAGGTGATATGTTTGACATGCACGCGCGTGTGTGGTCTGGAACAGGCAGAAAGTTAAAGGCTGGAGAAGGGAGATCGGATGGAGTAATGAGTGTGACGAGTTTGTTCCAGGTATTCCTGATTACTTTTGTAGCGATATTTTCTACGACTCCAGAACTAATAGTCTAGCGGTTAAGGCAAAGATATTGGGCAAAACCTGCAAATAGGGGTGACAGCATCCCCTCCCACATTCAACCCTTCCTATTCTATCCTGAATTACTCCTATCTCCCCGCTACCTTCCCCCTTTCTACTGGCTGAGGTGTTGCTGATTTGTGGGTGCTTTTCATATTGTGATGGGTGTAAGCTGATGTTTTAATATTAATGTTTAAGCTGATGTTGTATTTTCGTGATATTATGTTTACTGTTTTTATGTGTGGCTCGTGACCCGCGTGAATTTCTCTGTGAGAACAGAGTATTGGAATTCTCTGTCAATGACGGCTGTCTTGCAAGCATCATTTACTTCCCGGGGAAGCCTGGTGTCATTGTCCTTACATTCCATGTGCCCAATTTCAGGACATGAGTTTTAATTTTTTGTTGCCCAGTTGTCGATCCGCTTGTCAGTTGTCCTCCCCCCTAAACTTCCTCCTCCCCCACCCCACCATACCCCCCTCTAAACTTCCCCCCTTCCATACACCTCTCCCTAAACCTCCTCCTTCCCTACACCTACCCCCACCATACTCCCCCCTAAACCTCCCTCCTACACCCCTAACCCTCCCTAAACCCCTCTACACACCAACCCTCACCACCCCCCCTAAACCTACCCCCTCCTAATTCCTCCCCCCTAACACCCTCCTACCCTCCCTACCCCACCCCCCCATACTCCTCCTCCCTTCACCCCCTCCCTCCCTACACCCTACCCCCCTACCATACTCCTCCCCCTAATCTCCCCCTTCCCTACACCTACCCCCACATACTCCTCCCCCAACCTTCCCCTAAACCCCCTACATACTCCTCCCCTAAATCTTCCCCCTTCCCTAACCTACCCCACCATACTCCCCCCTCCAACCTACCCCCTCTCCCTAACCTACCCCCCACCTAACTCCCCCTAAACCTCCTCCCCCTAAATCTCCCCCCTCTCCCTACACCTACCCCCACCATACTCCCCCCCTAACCTTCCTTCCTGCACCTACATCCTCCCCCTAAACCTCCCCCACTTCCCTACACCTCCCCTAAACCCCCCCCTAAACCTCTCCCCTACTCCCCTACACCTACCCCCCCATACTCCTCCCCTAACTCTCCCCTAAACCTACCCCCCCCCACCATACTCCCCCACCATACTCCCCCCCTAAACCTACACTCCCTTTCCCTACACCTCCCCCACCATACTCCTCCCCCTAAACCTCCCCCTTCCCTACACCTCCCCCACCATACTCCTCCCCCTAAACCTACCCCCTTCCCTACACCTCCCCCACCATACCCACTCTCCCTTCCTACACCTACCCCCACCATACTCCTCCCCCTACAACCTACTCCTTTCCTACCCACACCATACTCCTCCCCCTACCCTCACCATACTCCCCCTAACCTTCTTCCACCTTCCCTACACACCATACTCCTCTAACTCCCCTCCTACAACTCCCCCCACATACTCCCCCCTAAACCTCCCCCTCCCATACTCCCCCCCTAAACCTCCTCCCTCTTCTCTACACTACTATACTCCCCCCAAACCTACCCCTCCCTCACCTACCCCCACCATACTCCTCTCCCCTACACCTACCCCCACCATACTCCTCTCCCTAAACTACTCCCTTTCCTACACCTTCCCCCCCATACTCCTCTCCCCTAAACTCTCCCCTTCCTAACCTACCCCTACCATACTCCCCCAACCTCCCTACACCTAACCCCCCCTAAACCTCCTCTACACCTACCCCCCCCTAAACCTTTTTCCTGCCCTAAAGATTTTCCTCCCCCTAAACCTCCCCTTCCCTAACACCTAACCCCCACCATACTCCTCTCCCTAAATCTACCCCCTTCCCTACACCTACCCCACCATACTCCTCTCCCTAACTACCCTCCTCACCTCCCCACCATACTCCCTCCATACTCCTCCCCTAAACCCCCCTAAACCCCCTAAACCTCCCTCCCAACCTACCCCCACCATACTCCCCTAAATCTCCCCCCTTTCCCTACCCCTACCCCCCCCAATACTCCCCCTAAACCTCCTCCCCCTAAACTCCCCCCTCCTCCCTAACCTACCCCCACCATACTCCCCCCCCTATAACCTTCCTTCCTCACCTAAGATTTTCCTCCCCCTAAACTCCCCTTCCCTACTACCTCCCCCTAAACCTCTCCCCTTCCCTAACCTACCCCCACCATACTCCTCCCCCTAACCTACTCCCCTAAACCCACCCCCCACCTAACTCCCCCACCATACTCCCCCCTAAACTCTCCCTTCCCTCACCTACCCCCACCATACTCCTCCCCCTAAACCTCCCCTTTCCCTACACTACCCCCACCATACTCCTCCCCTAAAACCTACCCCCACCATACTCCTCCCCTAAATACCCTCTTCCCTACACCTTCCCCACCATACTCCCCCCCCCTAAACCTCCTCCCCCTAAACCTCCCCCCTCTTCCCTACACCCCCTAACCACCATACTCCCCCCAATACCTCCTCCCCTAAATCTCCCCCCCCTCTTCCCTAACCTAACTCCCCACCATACTCCTCCCCTAAACCTCCTCCTCCCTAAATCCTCCCCCACCCTAACTCCCCCCTAACCTCCTCCCCCTAAATCTCCCTTCCCAACCATACCTCCTCCCCCCTCCCTAACCTACTCCCTCCACCCTCCACAATCTCCCCCCTATACCCCTAAACCTACCCCCACCATACTCCCCCCCCCCTCTTTCCTAACCTAAACCTCCCCACTCCCCCCTCCCTACCTCTCCCTAAACCTACCCCCCACCATACCCCCCCTAAACCTCCCCTCCCTAATCTCCCCCCATACTCTCCCCTAACCCTACCCTAACCCACCCCCCACCATACTCCCCCCTAAACCTACCCCCTACCCCCTAAATCTCCCCCCTCTTCCCTAACCTACCCCCCACCCCCCACCACCCCCCCACCCCCCACCATACCCCCCTAAACCTCCTCCCCCTAAATCTCCCCCCTCTTCCCTAACCTACCCCCCACCCCCCACCATAAACCCCCCACCCCCCACCATACCCCCCTAAACCTCCTCCCCTGAACCTTTCTTTTCCTGTTTGCGGCTGTATTTGTGTAGGAGTGGATTTTTTCTACAGAATTTTGTCTGGGTCAACACTTTTGTTGCCGTGGTTTTTTAAATTTATTTAAATATTTATTATTTTATATCGAGGATAACAGAATAAGCAATCATGTGCTTTTTTTTTTCATCCGGTCCCCGTGTGTATGCAGTTTTTGTAAATATTGTCATCTGTTCCCACCGGCACACGATGGCCTACTCTTACGAAAAGCGGAACAGGATTTAACGTGTGGTTCTTTTACATGCACTAAATAATGTGTAGAGACCTTGGTTTATAGTCTCATCTGAAAGACTAGCACCCAGACTGCCACTCATGGTCTAATGGATGGGAGGAAAGTTTGGGGACCTGACAGGATTCGAACTATCGCACACTTCGACCCAGACTTTTTGCTTTTAAGGCAGGCGCCTACTAGGCTACTGATCCATAATCATTCTCCTTCTGGAACTACTCCTACCCCCACCATACTCCTCCACCTTAACAAGCTTTCCTACATCATACTTCCCCTCCACCTCCTCCCTCCCTACACCTACCCCCACCATACTCCCACCCCCGCAATACCCCCTCCTGCCCTTCTTAGACTTCTTCACCCTTCCTAGACCTACCCCCAGCATACTCCCCCTAACTTTCCTCCACCCTCTTTTTTTTTTTTTTTTTTTTTTTGTCTTTTGGAAAGGGCATAATTTTGACAACACTCCCACCGAAATTCGAACCCATGACACCA
>CM060348.1:12204220-12206720 GCA_030674155.1 Stramonita haemastoma
GGCCACCAGGATTTCCATGATGGTTTCCATCATTCCAACCAGCCATGCAATCTGGACAACCTGGCTTCTGTACCTGATGCTGCCAAGAACAACAAGGAGAAAGGAACACTGGAAAAGAACTCCAGTCATCCCTGTGGGTCAACACCAGGACAGACTACTCCAGCACCTGACCATCAGCTGAACACCACACAGTCTTCACAGGACATGGCTGCCAGGGTGGTCACAACAGTGCCCTCAGCAGAGGAGGGAATGACTGCAGCAGCCATGGACAGTGATGCTGGAGACAATTCTGGCACCAGTGCACCTCCTGTTCTCTCACCAGAGACACTGCACATGCCACAAGGGACTGTGCCCACACAACATGGTGCTCCTCAGGGGGAACCCGACAGCTTCACTCCGCCTCCAAGGGTCAGCCTTGCTGTGTCCAGTGACCCACCTCACCGGGGGGCCTTGTCCACGCAGTACGGGGATACCGAGGGGGAAGCAGGCAGCTCTACTCAGCTTCCAGGGGCCAGCTCTACTCAGCTTCCAGGGGCCAGCTCTACTCAGCTTCCAGGGGCCAGCTCTACACAGCTTCCAGGGGCCAGCTCTACACAGCTTCCAGGGGCCAGCTCTACACAGCTTCCAGGGGTCAACTCTGCATGCAGTAAATCACGCCATGGAGCTGTGCCCAGACAGCCTGATGGTACTGAGGGGGAACCAGACAGCTCTACTCTCCTCCCTGGGGTCAGCTTCACATCGTCCTGTGGGGACACGGCTGATGGTGACAGTGTCCAGGCTGATGTCAGCCATCTGCTCACTTCACCAGAACTTCAACCTGATGGGCAGAATGAGGAGGATGCTGTTGGTGTGATGGGTGCTGACCCTGAGACCACTGATTCTCAATCCACTGCCCATGCCATGCCTAGGGACACTGTTTCAAGCCAAACGGGGCCGTCCAGTGGCAGCAGGAAGCCAAAGGTGAATGCTGCCACTCGCTTAAAGAAAGGCAGCACAGTCCAACAAGTCCCAAGCAGCTCTGATAGTGCTCTCATAAACAAACGCTTATCTGATACAGAGAGACGCTTAAGAAGCAAGTCTGTGGCAACAACAGCTGGTGAAAGAAGACAGTTAACTTTATCAGAAAGCATCTCAAACAAGAGCAACAAAAATATCAGTAAACAAAGTAACAACAAATAGGATAAAGGCTTGGTCCATATCACACCTGACAGTGACCCTAGTACACACAAAAGCCATTTGCGTTTTGTTTCATTTAATATTGAAGGAGTAGGAAGCCTGTATGATTCAGATGTGCAGACGTATTTAGCAAGCTTTGATTTTTGTCTTTTAGTTGAAACTTTTGCTGCAAAATTTCCACAAGCACAACAATTATTTCCAAATCATGATATGTTTCTATCTCCTGCAGTAAGTTTATCAGGTGCTACCACTGCACGACTGTCTGGTGGTCTAATTATGTTGGTTAAAAAAGAATTTGCTTCTCATGTGGAAAGTATACGTTTAGAATATGATAATATGATTGTTTTGCAACTTTCCAAAGAGCTTTTTGAAACTGAAATGCCTGTAGTCTTAGTAGGTTCCTATGTGCCTCCTAGCTCATCTGATTATTATAAAGAAACAGATATATATAATGGTGTTGCTATGTTAGAACATTGTATGCTTGATGTGATTGAGAGATTGGGTGATGTTCTGTTTATTTTATTTGGTGATTTCAATGCTCGAACTGGCAATGAAAATTCTGGTGAGTGTGATGTTTTGGATGATATTATTGATAGTTTTTGCCATTGTGAGTATGCAGGTGAACAGACCATTCGGGCATCTAGAGACCATACATTGAATGATTTTGGAAAATATCTTTTGAATGTTTGTGATGAGTTTGATTTATGTATTATGAATGGTTTATTTGGTGATGTAGAATCTGCTGGTTTCACTTACATTTCTCCTACTGGATGTAGCGTTGTTGATTACTTTATTGTGTCAAAGTCATTATTACAGCTTCCTCTGAAAATGAATGTTGGCAACAGAGTTGAATCAAAACATATGCCTGTTGAACTCTTTTTTAATTGTGGTGAACAAAACAAATCTGAAGCAAACCTTGATACTTTCAAATTAGATAAATTTATATGGAAACAAGAAAAAGCAGATGAGTTCTTACAAAAAATTAGTTCAGTTGAAGTAAAGCAGATTTTCGATGAAGCAGAATGTTTGATAGATATGAATATTAATGAGTCAGTTACCAAATTTAATGAAGGTCTTCTTAAAGCAGGCTCCAGTATGAAGTCAGTATTATACATAGGACAGAAAAAAATTAACAAATGGTTTGACAAAGAATGTAGAGAGAGTAGAAAAATAGTTCGACAAAAACTAAGAAAATTCAATAATACTAACAACCCAGATGACAACATAATGTACCAGGAAAATCGTAGACAGTATAAAGAACTATTAAGACAGAAAAAGGCAAAGCACCGCAGTGATCTGCTTAGCTCATTACAAGAAAATACTA
>CM060348.1:12211720-12214220 GCA_030674155.1 Stramonita haemastoma
GACTGAGTGAGTCACCCACCCAAGGTGGCGACCACCACAACGTCCCTCCAACGACCGCCTCCCCACGAACCCCCAACCCCAAAGGCTTTGACACAAATTCACCACAGGAACAGAAGCGTATGGGGAAACCGAATCTGAGGTCACCATGAGACCAGAGCAACGGAGGCCACCGAATCAGAGGCAATTTTTTTTATTATTGCATGATGATCAATGATGATGAGGATGATGTAATGATGCTGCTGTGGAGGTGCATCCGCTTTGAGACTACTTGACAGGGTTGTTCTCTACGCTTACTGTCATAATATATCCCGGCGTCAACCAGGCCCGAGAGATACAGACACCTGCAGTGTTGGTCAGGTAATTTGAGCAACACTCTCAAATTCGCATCCGTAAAGTGGATGAAGCTCGACTGTGTGGTCCCAGTCTCCCCACTGAGCCCACAGCACACTCACTCTGGGTAGGAGCCGGCCGGAGCCCGAAAAAATCCCTATGACTTATGGGATTCGAACCCGCGACCTTCCAGTCCGGAATCCACGGCGCTAACCACTGCGCCATGGCGGCTGGTGAGCGGAGTTATTTATTGGCTGGAGAATCGAACATGATTATCCTCTTAGTTGTTTTTTTTTTTTAATGATGGGGGGTGGGTGGAAGGACGCACTTGCGACGTCTTGCTTTTTAGACAGATGTGTTACCACTGATACGGAAAAATGCACACGCAGACAGGAAAAGAAAAAAGAGTGCGTGGCGCTACTGATGTGGCGACGCGCTCTCCTTGGGGAGAACAGCCCGAATTTCACGCAGCAAATCTGCCGTGACTTGAAGTGGTATACAAGTACAAGATTACTGATCCGATCCAGGTAATGACAATAATAACGGCTGTTAGCGATGACAGGTGTACGGCTGGTCTGCGTTACGTGTAAGATGTAACATGCGACAGAGGGTGAGAGGGAGAGATCCATGATTGATGACTCGTTTATGTCCTGCGCTTCTGAGATAAAGAAACGAGAGAGAGAGAGAGAGAGAGAGAGAGAGAGAGAGAGAGAGAGAGAGAGAGAGAGAGAGAGAGAGAGAGAGGGAGAGTCTGTCCGTCTCCCTCTCTCCTTTTTCTTTTTCTCCTTCTTCTCTTCTTATTCCCATTGGAATAGGGCTAGGCCTAAATCTGATTAAACATTCGATTCTGCATTTGCATTTGCATTTGCATTCGCATTCTCTCTCTCTCTCTCTCCTCTCTCTCTCTCTCTCTCTCTCTCTCTCTCTCTCTCTCTCTCTCTCTCTCTCTCCTCTCTCTCTCTCTCTCTCTCTCTCTCTCTCTCTCTCTCTCTCTCCTCTCTCAAGTTCTTTTACCTTCTTTTATCTAGAGCATATCTCTGTCTACCTGCCTGTCTGTCTGCCTGTCTGCCAGCGTATTGATCATTCTAGTTCTGTTTGTATGTCTGTCTGTCTGTCTCAACGTTCCCCCCGTGTTAAAACCAGAACCCAATTGTTGCCGCGTATGTGCTGATTATTTTCCGATCACTGTAGATACGAGCAAAGAGTAAACTGATACAGCCCCTGACCCCTCTGCCTGCCTGACTGCCTGACTGACTGCCTGGTCATAATCACGGCAATTGTCTTGTCACCCTATCTGCCTACACACACATACATGCGCGCGTGCGCACACGCACGCACGCACGCACACGCGTGCACGCCACACACACACGCACACGCACGCACACACGCACACACACGCAAGCACGCACGCACGCACCACACACAACACAACACACACACACACACACACGCGTGTGCACGCACGCACGCGCACCAACACACACACAGCGCGCGCACACACACACACACACACACACACACACACACACACACACACACACACACACACACACACACACACACACACACACACACACACACACACACACACACACTGCTCTTTGCTATAGCACGCGTTGATAAGTCATTCTGATTACACACACACATACAGGGGGATTGGTAGCCTAATGGTTAGAACGTTTTACTCCTGATTTCATGGTAACTGAGGGCACGGGTTCCAGTCTCCACTAAGGTGTCTGTTTGAGGGATATTTCCCCCCAAAGTTAACATTGGTACTGACTCCACTCCTCTGTAACTCTTTCAGACGAGAGTATAAACCTAGGTCAGGTGTGTGAACGTATGCAGAACGTCTTGTGTACACATTAAGACCACATCCACCTTTCGTCGCAAAGTTGACTAGCTTTTGCCGGTGGGATGGATGATGATACCAACATACCCAGCATGCATCCTGTGTGCTACCAGGAGAGGAATGGGCTCCGCCATGTTCAAGTTATCGACGAAAGGCTGTCTAAGAAATGCAGAGCAATTCCTCAACGACTCTTTATGGGAAAAGTCAAGTTAAATCTCTGTTTATTGTCTCGTCTGAAGGACTTTTAGGGCAGTGGAGTCAGTTATCTGGTGTTAATTCCAGGGAGGAAAAAATCCCTTCAAACAGACACCTAACTTTTAG
>CM060348.1:12229220-12249220 GCA_030674155.1 Stramonita haemastoma
CAATGGGGATTTTCCCCCAGGAGTTAACATGGGTACTGACTCCACTCCCCAGACATCCTTCAGATGAGACAATGAACTAGATCCCAAACACACACAGAACATTGGCACACACGTTGAAACCCCCCACTTTCAGAGAAGAGTAGGCCAGCTATGGTCGGTGGGATGGATGGCACCAACATACCCAGCATGCATCCTGCTTGCTCAAAGATAGGCTCCACCAAGTTCAAGTTTTTCAAGACAGACTAGCCTGAAAACTTTAGTGCAGTACTCCAACGACTCCACAAGGAGTTATGGGAGAAGTCAGATCAGTCTGGTTTTGCCGTTAATCAAAGTTCATCGATCAACATCTATAGTAATTATGCTTTATGTATTTCTCTTATCTGGGAATGTGATAGCTCAGTGGTCAGAGCACTTCACTCACACTCCCCAAGCTAAGGTTAAGCAGCATGTGGTTGTCTAGTGGATGGGTGACTGCTCTTGCACCTTGGCTTCAGTACAGTCCCCCAGTTCACCCAGCTGTAAATGGATACCTGCCCTCTTTAGGGCCAAGGAAGATAAAGCAGCGAGGGAGAGGAGATGAGCGCCGCCCTCAATATGCTGGCCCTGGCAAAGCCAAGGTCTCTGACATATTGCTCCTCAATGACCACTATGCCATGGGAACGAACACCTTTACCTGTATTAAAAAAAAATTCTGATCAGTTTAGTTGCAATGACAGTACATCTTAATCTTCTTGTAAATCTGTGAAGGAAATCTAATCTTTTCCTTTTGTTTCTGCTTTTTTTGGTTTCTTTTCTCTCATCACTTTCGTGTTTAGTTCTTCCTTTATCAGGTCAATCGTCTGCCATTTTTATGCAAATTTTTTTTTAAAAAACAACAACTGTTTTTGTTAAACTTGCTTACTTATTTTGTTGCAGATTACTTTGAGAAACAACGTCACAAAGGTACTGTATGTTTGTGTGTGTGTGTGTGTGTGTGTGTGTGTGTGTGTGTGTGTGTTGTGTGTGTGTGCGTGTGTGTGCGCGTGTGTGTGCGCGCGCGCGCTATCTACATGTGTGGTCTCACTTTTAGAAGTATGTTTGTGCAATGTTAATGCATATTTTAAACCATGATTTGAAATCTTCAAAAGCATGGACAGAAAAATAGAACAGCAATACCTAAGGATGTATATATGTATTTTTGTCTTTGATGGAAATCTTGGCCATTGATTGCATTTGATGCCTTTAATTGAGCAGTGTTCTTATAATAGCAATTTTTCCAAGATTTCCTGCCATTGTATAATGTATGTTTTAGACATGATGTCTATTGCATGAGCGTGATACAAGTTTTAAGCTTGTTGATGCTCTGTGTCATTGATTCTTGTATAATTATGTTTGTGTAGTTCAAGAAAAAAAAATTCATGTTAAGACAATAACAGAAAAATATTCAGAGATCACATTGTATATCGATTATTCTGTGTTGTGTCCATTTTTTTAAGTCTTTATTGCTTAAAATCCTCCAAAATTTTTATTCAAGAATCCGTATAGGATGTACACTCACTCACTCACTCACTCACTCAGTCCCATGTCCCAAAGGACGTAGGGGGGACATGAGAGAAGACGCAACAGAGATCTTTTTCCATGCTTCACGATCCTGTGTGGCTAGTAGGAGGTGTTGCAGGGGTTGGGCGGTCCAGTCTTTGATGTTGTCAACCCATGATTTCTTTTGGCGGCCTCTTCTTCTCTTGCCCTCGACTGTTCCTTGCAGGATGGTTTTTGCTAGGGTGTTGTGTCTTGTGGTGTGGCCAAACCACATCAGCTTTCTCCTCTTTATGGTGGAGAGCAAAGGCTCTTGGGGGCCCACACACTTTTTGATTTCTTCTTTCACATAGTTATTGGTCTTGTGTTGTAGGATGTACAACAAACATTCAAACCTCGATGCTCACCCCAAGTTTTCTCTTCTGACAGGGGAGGTCACCATCATCATCAAAGTGCACGCCCTGCTGATCGTGGTCCCTGAACGGGACTCGGAAGGGGACGTCATCGACGATTCCATGCTGGCCTCCCCTCACAGGGGCGGCATCCACCAATCGTACGACAACATGCTGATGATGGACGACGACCCCAACGTCATCGTGGACACGGCAGACGACGAGGACGACGCCCGGAAGAAATCCTTCTTCTGCTTCTGCTTCCCCTCCCGCGCCAAGAAGCAGAAGGAGAAGAAGTACGCGGAGCAGCACGAGATGAAGCCACACCCCCCGCAAACACGGCAACAGCGGGGACAGCAGCGCCCGCAAGGAGAGAAACGGAGCCTGGTCCTCCTCACGATCCTCAGCAGTGAGCTCCCCTCAGCATTCCGGCCGGCAGCAGCAGCAGGGGGAGCCACCGGACGTGCTCTTCAGCGCAGACAGTCGCCGCAACAGCGGCAGCCCCAAGAAGGAGTGGGGGGTGGAGTGTGGGGACCAGAAAAACGGGGTGAAGGAGTGGAGAGGAGGGGTCGGGGGTGGGGGCGACAAGGAAAACACGGACCCTGTGATCATGGAGTACAACAAGCAGATGGAGCTGATTCGCCTCAAAGCGCAGAAACAGCGCGACCGAACGCGCACGACGTCCCAATCTTCCGCCATCGTCATGTGCGAGAAATGGAAGTCCGGGGGTCAGTACTTCCGCAAGAAACTGACGGCGCTGTGCGAGCAGTTTGAGTTTGACCTGCAGACGTACATCATCAAGTATATCGAGCAGGACCGCGGCACGCTGGTTATGTCCGTGTGGACGGACCGCCACGCCATGTTCGTGTCCAACATCTGCATGACCAAGCAGCAGGTGAGACAGCTGCACAGGGACTACACCAGCGGAGCGCTGCGGGAGCGCTTTGACGCCTTACTGCGGACCAACCAGTGTCTTCAGAAGCTGGACATTGCCGACATGGACTTGCGCATCGTCATCGAGGACGACCAGTTTCAGCAAGCTCTGCGGGAACTGGCGTGATGGTCCTTTTGATGGGTTTGTTTCTGTGCTGTTGTTGTGTTGTTGTTGTTGGGTTGTTTTTTTTGTTTTTTTTTTTAAATAAGTGCTTGAGACTTTGTGTGAGAGTTCCATGGGATTTTTTGTTGTTTTTTTGTGTGTTTTTTTTTTTTTTAAAGAAGTGCTTGAGGCTTTGTGTGGAGTTCCATGGGATTTTTTTTTTATTTTTTAAAGCAGGTGCTTGAGACTTTGTGTGTGTGAGTTCCATGGGTTATTTTGTTGACTTTTTGGGTAGGAGGGAGTGTGTGTGTGGGGAAGTTGTCTGAGGTCCAGGGATTGCTGTTGAAGACGATCCCTTTTCAGCAGTCTCTTCAAGAATTGGCGTGATGGATGTTTTAGAGATTTTTGGAGTTTTAAGTGCTTGAAACTTGCGTGTGAGAGTTCCTGTGGTTTTTTGATATCCGTATCTTTTATGTTTTTTTTTTTTTTTTTTAAAGGTTGCTGTCTTAGCAGTTTTGGCAAGCTCTGTGAGAAGTGGTGTGATTGGTGTTCAGTGATTTCTGGATTTTTCAAGTGCTTGAGACTGTATGTGAAAGTTAGATGTGGGTTTTTTTTCTTTATAGTTCTTTTTTTTTTTTTTAAAGCTTATATCAAAGACGATCAGTTTTAACAAGCTATGTGAGAACTGGCGCAACAAATGTGCGATGATTTCTCGACTTTTAAGTGCTTGAGACTGTGAGAGGTCCAATCTTTGTTGTTGTTTTTTAAAGAGTACCAGATTTTAGATTCTTTTTTTTAACATTTTATTTGATCTTTTTTAGATTTTTTTTTTAGCTGCAGTGTGGTATCTTTTTAGAGGAAACCATGTGTGTTATTTCATTGAATCAATGAATGTTTGTTTTAAATGTGTGGGCTTGAGATGTCAAGTCTGCTTTGTGTCTTGTTGAATGCTTGAGGCCTCAGTATACGTGTTCAGGATAATAACACAGCAGTGCTGAGCTTCAAACTGCTTTTATTAGTTCAAGACTGGTGTCTCCTTATGTCTTGGATCTTGTGCGTAAGATTTAAAAGAAATGCTGATTTCGTTCTTCTAAATATGTCTTCTTGGACATAGATATGCAGTTAGAATTCTTGGCGTCTTTCCAAGTAGCTGTGTGTGGGCTTTGTTGTTGTTTTGGTAAAATTTTGCAGTATTTACAAATTATTTAATTTGTTCCTCTGCTTGAGCTTCGAGGTTCACCACTAGTGAAATTTTGCATATAATACATGCCACCTTTTGCCCACCATTAACTGAGTAAGGTAACCAACCACATTGCAACTTTGGGGATGATGTCTGAATACAACAGGAGAGTGCATGTATTTGTTTTTTTCAAATGTTGTCATCTGTTCCTACCACCATGCAATGGCCTACTCTTGTGAAAGGCAGAACAGGTTTTAATGATTGCGCAAGATGTTCTGCATGTGTTCACACAAAGAACTCTGTGTTTATAATCTCAACCGAGAAACTTTCGGTAAGAGCGGAGTCAGATTTGAACAGTGTTAACTCCAGGGGAAAACCCTTCGGAACAAGTACCTTGGTGGTGGCTGGAAGCCAGCTGTCAGATTGTGAGGGCAACACTCTAACCACTAGACTGTCCCACCCCCTCCCTTACAGTCTGTAGGGATGTATGGAATAGCCTAGTGGTTAGAGTGTGGTACTCATGATTTAATGATAACTAAGGGGGCAGGTTCAAATCTCTGCTGAGATGTCGTTGAAGGGGATTTTTCTCCTGGAGTTAACATCAGTACTGACCCCCAAAAATTTTTTTTAATTAAAAAAAAAATTCAGTACTGACTCCACTCCCCCAAAATCTTTCTGATGAGACTGTAAACTAAGGTCCTGTCTGTGAAAACCCACCAGAATATCTTGATCACACATGAATTAAATCCTGTCTGGGGGTACAGGGTGGGGGTAGCCAAGTGTTTGAAGAATTGAACTTTGGATTTGACAATCTTTGTTCGAGCCATCAGTGAGATATATGCACTTGAGGATTTTTTTTTCTGCCTGGAGTTAACATCAGTATCAACTCCTCTCCCACAAAAGTCCTTCAGATGACACTATAAACTGGGTTTAGTGTAAGAGCACATTCAGAACAACTTGTGCATATGCTAAAACCTGCTCCTACCTTTCAGAAGATCGGATTTTGTGTGCCAGTAGGAATAGATGACAAAACTTTAAAAAAATGTATGCCACTGGTGTCGTGTTCAGACATCATCCCTGAAGCTGGAATACAGCTACCCTAAGGTGAGGAAAAAAGTGGCGTATGCAAAATCTGACTGTTGGTGAACCTCAGAACTGTAGCCGAGGAGTGAAAAAAGAAAAATGCCGTCTATATACCTTCAGTAGATATAGAAGAGTATAGGCCAGCTATGGCCAGTGGGGTGAATGACATGAACGTACCCAGCATGCATCCTGATACTGCTTCTTTGAGCTTCTGTTCTCTGGCTAGAGTTCCTAGGCGCTCGAATGGTGGGATTTTGCATAAAGTATATTATGCAAACCATTTGCTCACCATTAATGTGGCCCCAAACTGAGTTTGTGGTATACTTTCTAATATGTGGAGACTGATGGGCTGTGTTCGGATTATCTTGTTCATGACACACTAACTGAAAAAAAGCAATATCCTACCAACTTCTCCCCCCATCTGCCTTTCTATCCTTTTTCTTTCTCCATCATCTTTTATTTTTAATCTCTTCTTGCTGTTCTTCTTTTTTGTGTTACTGCTGTGTGCTTCTTCTTCTCTCTTCCTTCTCTTCTCTCTCCTTCTTCTCCTTCTTCTTCTTCTTCTTCTTCTTCTTCTTCTTCTCTTCTTCGTCTTCGTCTTCTTGTCTTCTTCTTCTTCCTCTTCCTCTTCTTCTTTGTCATTGAAACCTCAGACAGCAACTATTGCTGTCTGTCATATGAGCAAAAATGCGTTGCGCTGCCATTAAGCACCTAACAAGTCAGGCCTAGCTCTTCGAACTTCAGTGTGCTGCTGTGTGTTTGAATCTTTCTGTATGTTAGCCTTTCTTTTTCTTTTTTAAAATCTTTTTTCTTTTTAATATTTCTGACTGAATCTTGCTAAGTTTTGGTGTCCTCATACTGGTGTCTTGCCTGCTGTCTCCATCAATTTTAGGGACTTGCCTTGCTGACTTTGGCTGTCTGTTATGTTACATTGACTTTTTTTTTTACTATTAATTTCTGTTTGTCCATCTGCTGTGTTTCACCTGTCTGATATCTTTTTCTAACTTATGTTTTGCTGAATATTGGCGGTTTGGGATTTTCCCTGCTCTGAATGTTTTTGGGGTTTTTTGTTGGTTTTTTATTTTTAAGGAAATGTGTCATGGGCAAGTTGAACCTGGCGGAGCCCAATCCGCTCCAGGTAGCAGTGTGCATGCTGGGTATGTTTGTGTCATCCATAGCATTGGTCATAGCTGAGCAACCTTCTATGAAAAAGAAAAGTAAAAAGAGTTTTTTTAATTTGTGAACAAGATGTTTTGTGTGCATTTCTGCTCAAGTCCTCACCTCATAGTCTTATCTGAAAGACTTTTTCAGGAGAGTTAAGTCAATGCCAATGTTAAGTCCAGAGTAAAAACATCCCCTTGAATTGACTGACAGGTAATGCAGAGACTGGAACCGTGCCCTCAGTTACTGTCAGATTGCGAGTTCTCTGCTCTAACCACTTGGCTATTTTGCCCCTTTGCACAGGAAAGGGTGGGGCAAGAGGGTCAGTTTGATTTTTTTTCCTTTATTTTTCTCCCCCAACCCACCCACCCTGACTTTTTAATCTGCTTATAGATGACATGGTGTATATATATATATATATATATATATATATATATATATATATATATATATATATATATATATATATATATATATATATATATATATATATATATATATATATATATATACACACACACACAATATATGTGTGTGTGTATGTATGTATGTGTGTATGTATGTATGTATGTATGTGTATGTATGTATGTATGTATGTATGTATGTATGTATGTATGTATTCTCTATGGATCAGAACTTTTTTTTAAAAATGTAGTAGATTTAGTTAAGCCAAGATTAACCATGTTGTATAGACGCTACTACTTCATGAAGATCTATGTCTCTTATCAAAATGTTTGAAGTTGCTAGGACTGCTGCTTACATTAAATCAACTTATGATCGCTTAAGTTTGGAAATGACATTTGTTGGAACCAGTAAGAAGGAACAACTTGCTGGGTGCAAGTTGTTCATCACCCACACTAACAGGGATTAGAAATGTAACCATACTTTTTAAAAACAGAACATAAATCGTTTTGGATTTTTAAAAAATTCACTTGAAAGGAAAAGGAAAAAACCATGTTAAGTGTTTTGGATGTTTTTGTGTAGATTATGCTTTGTGGCTAAGAACAAAGTAGTTTTCGTTGTCTGTGGATGATAACTTCCTCAACTGCAAATTATGAAGATATGCATATTGCCATGATTACAATAATATCTGCCTTAAAATTGGCCTTGATGATTCACTATACTTTTGATATAATCGTGAAAAAAGTTTGTATTGTGCTTGTGCAATATAGTGCGATTAATAGCTTCATTATGTAATTTTGGTCAAATCTATGATTTTGTTATAAAAAAAACAAAAACCTTTGGTAGAAAGAGTTTTGAAATACTTTTATCAAGAAACCTTGTCATTTTTGCCTTTTTCATCATGTGTAGAGTTTCAGACACTATTTTGAAAGCAGATGTGAATCTTTTTATGAAACTGTTCTTTGTACAAATCTACCATTAATTGTCAATTCTTTTTTACTAGAAAAAAATATCTTTCTCTCTGTCTGTCTCTGTCTCTCTCTGTCTGTCTCTTTGTCTGTCTCTGTTTGTCTGTCTGTCTATCTGTCTGTCTCTCTCTTAACCTACTCACATGTAATAGGGTGCTAGAGTCAATTTGGTTATGGAATTAACCCTTTCAGAACCATAGTTACATTTTTTGCTGCAAGAATGACACATAGCTGGCATTGCAGAAATGTGACGACTGATATACTAGGGCACTTAACTCATGTACTTGTAGTCCTCTGATTGTTCAAGTTAAAAGGATCCCAGGCACTATCCTTGCCCAGGGATTCCCATTTGCCATTCATTCCCAGTTCAACATGTGTACAGGTTATTCTGTGTCATTCACTATCTTTTCTTCAGTTGTATTTGTTTCGGTATATTGTCTTATTTTCTGTGTTTGGAAAACAAGATTGCTATTATCAGGGAGGCAAGGGGAGAGTTTTTTCTGTTGTTATTTTTAAGTCGCTAAAAAGTTAAAATCATTATTGACTAGACTTATATAATATACAAAGCATTATCAGATTATTAAACTTGCAATCTCGTAATCATAGTTGACAAACAAGTACAGCTAAAAAATTGGTTGTGAAGTTTTAAGCACAGGAATAGCATTGATGGGTTTTTTTCCCTTGAAAAACAGCTGGTGCTGATGATTTTTGTGAAACAGTGTGGCTGGTATTGAAAGGGTTAAGATTCTAATATCATAGTATGGTAAGTGTGGTGCATAGCCAATGGACAGTTCAACATGTTCACAGGTTATTGGTGTCTTGTGCACTGTCTGTATCCATTTTTTTTGTAATAGTGTATTTCAGGAACATTTATTATGCTGCAACCTTGTGCTTATTTTTCTTTGGGGCATTATACATCTTTCTCTATCTGTTTCTCTGTGCTGTCTCTGTCTGTCTGTCTGTCTCTCGGTGTCTCTCTCTTTCTCTCTCTCTTACACACACACAGTGTGTGTGTGTGTGTGTGTGTGTGTGTGTGGTGTGTGTGTGTGTGTGTGTGTGTGTGTGTGTGTATTTTCCATTAATTTTTTTTTATATCTCTTTCTGACAGTCCAGTCCCAAATTTTTGCTCAGTATTGACACTGGATACAAAGAAAGGTTTAATAAAAATTTAACATGAATAAAACAGCAGCTTAAATCATGGAGATTTTTCTTTCTTTTTTATATAAATGGACAAGCTTGACAAATGTGTAGATAGTGACACAATGAGTCAGATGGAATCTATAAACTTGAACTAGTGCATGTCCTTGATTTGATTTCTTTGAGGATTTGATGAGTACTCACTGTGACTCAAACCGAAACATGTGCTGAAGAGTCTGTGATAACACTGTGTATTATTATAAAGCTCAGAATGGTGGCCGACCTTCCAGCCCAAAGAACAAAGACCTTTACCTGTAAATTTACCTGTGTACCTAGAGGGGCTCTGCAGCCTCAGTGCATATTAACGAAGCTCAAAACCTAGTATTATTTGTAATATCATCATTCAGAAAGTGGTTGAGGGAATGAAAGGATATGTGCAGAAAATGGACATTGCCAGTAATGCGATCAGCTTTACTGTACCGCATATAATGAGTTAATGTTAATCACATATCGCAGGCTCACACTGGAAACTTGATCCTGCTATACCATAATTATGGCATATAATCAGTTTCTCAGACATTGCAATCTCAGGCTGGAAACTTTTTATCACTGCACCCTTACATAGCAAGCAGGCAATCTTTTGCAGTAGAAAAGTCATTTTGATAATGGAGAATATGTGCTTTTTTCTTTTCTTTTCTTTTTTAAACTAACCTGTCACAATCTTGAATTTGGCATTTCTGTTTTCAGTACAACCTTTCAACTAAGTTTAAATCGTACAATAGAGAATTCTGGTTGTGAAAAATAATATCGGCTAAATCTTGTGCACACAAGACAATCAAAGCCATGTATTGCTTTGATTTTTGGGTCTTGAAATCACAAGAAATTTCCAAGGCAGAATATTTGAACATTGTCATGAATATGAAAATTTGACTGTAACAATGAATATTCATCGTGTCATTGTGGTGCTTTCTTTGCAAATCAGACTGGCTTCCCTTACATTGTTCTTTCAGAATCTGCTTGTAGAGCAATGTGATTGGTTTATATTTTTATGTCCTCATCTTTCAACCAATGAGATTAAATCTTTCAAGCAGATGTTTAATATTCATTAAAAAAAAAAATTACTGATATGTCCATCATATTTCATGTACTGAAAGCAATCTGTATTTTTGTGGTTGTATTCCACAATATTTTATGAACATTATTGCCATATATATTCTTTGTACATGTTTATATGGCCACCATCCAATCTATTCAATATATAAAATATATAATTTCAGATACGGTAATGCGGACATTATAATGATGATAACAATACATGGAATTTATATAGTGCTGTATCTTGCAAGAACAAAACAAAGTGCTATATTTTCATGTCCTATTGATCACAGCTTGCACATGGATGACTCTAAAGTTGATGTGAATGATGTACAGAAGCGAAATGTCTGCCAGTTATACCCAGTTTGTGCCAGTGTTAGTAGTATTTACCTGCAAAATGTCTACAGGTCAGTCAGCCAGGACTGAAAATAGATTCTTTCTATCACATCCTCCTGACTGCAGACAGACTGATTAACTCTCCCTTAACTCCTTAAGGAGTCATTGGAACATGAAGTTTTCAGGCCGTGTACCATGGACATATTGATCCTGGTGGAACCCATCCCTCTCCCAGTAGCAGGATGCATACTGGGTATGTTTGTGTTATTCAAGCAACGCAGTTCTACTACTTGACCACAGAATAGGTGAAGGTGAAGGCAGTGATGGGATGGCTCAGTGGTCAGAGCGCTCACTCTCCCCAAGCAGAGGTTAAGCAATATTGAGTGCAGCTGCCTTGCAGATGGGTGAATGTTTGCGCACCTCGGCTTCAGTACAGTTCCAGTTCACCCAGCTGTAAATGGGTACCTGCCCTCTTGAGGGTCAGGGAAGGTAAAACAGCCAGGGAGAGGAGATGGGCGCCACCCTCAACATGCTGTCCCCTGGAGAAGCCGAAGTTCTTGATGCCTTGTTCTTCAGCTGCTTGGATTATGAAACCTCTTTGTGTTTAACCCATCAGTTCCCTGAAGTCAGAATGCAGCTACCTTAATGGTAGGAGGCAAAAACGGTTGTATACTCAAAATCTCAGCATTGGTGAACCTCTGAGCTATAGCTGAGGAACAGACTTTAAAAAAAACAACAGTTGCCCCCCCCCCCCCCCCCCTTTCAAAATATACTCTCCCTTTTCTATGAGAAGTATCAGCATCATTCATTGGTATTTTGAAAACAGTTATTTTGATTTATTGTTCCTTATCTCTGAACCAAACTGAAAAGCATAGTAATTTTATTTTTTGGGACCCTTAACAATAGTGTTAATTTTTTGACATCATACTTTTTACATTCGTTTTTGTTATCATGATTGTTTGACTTTTTTTGTGTGTGTTACAAACTTATCTGAAATCTTTTTTCCCCCCCTTGCGCTCTCTCTCTCTCTTTTTTAATTTTTACAAATATTTTACCATTGTTACCACATATTTATAAACTAAATGATTCTGTAACTGTTATGAGATGAAAACACTAACACAGAATGTCCCTTTTTTCTTTCTTTTTAGATTATTCCCTTTGAGTATTGGACAGTCACTATGGTTGAGTGGGTAGATTGTGGACTTTTTTGCTGTGTGGGTCCATGAAGTTATGGGTTTGAATCTTGGTGGCTGGGTCTGGCGAATTAAAGATGGGGTATTCTTTAAGATCTCCAAGGTCAACTTTAAGTGCAGACCTGCCAGTGCCTTAATTCCCTTCATGTATATATGCATGGAGAAGAACCTTCTGGGTTTTTTTCATTCCTTGGCTAGAGATTGGAGGCTCACTAATGGTAAGAATTTTCGCGCATGCAACTGATTTCCCCCATCACTGTGTAGGTAGCTGCATTCCAACTTCGGGCATAGAAGATAAAATGATTATGTACATTCAAGACTTTTTCATTCACATCTATGTTTGGTGGGTTACGGTAACGCAATCATACCCAGCATGCATCCTGTATCGAGAGAGGGATGGGCTCTGCCACCGTTAACTTGTCCAAGAAATATGGCCTGAAAACTTCAGTGAAGCGCCCCAACAACATTGTACGTTTTTAGGGAGAGGAGAGGAAGGAGACTGAAGTATAGATTATACTGTTTTAGTTTGTAAAGAGTGTGCATTGGATAGAATTTTCTTCTTTTTTTTTAGCGTTACATTTGTAGGAGGGAAACTTTGAGTATGTTGTTTTAGTCTGTAAGTTGAAAACTTGAAAAGATTGTACATTACACAGAATTTTCTTTTTTTTCAGTATTATACTTTGTAAGAGGGAGGGGTTTTTTTTAGCATACTTTTTTTTAGTCTGTAAGTTGAAAACTTGAAAAGATTTGCAATGCGTAGATTTTTTTCTCTCTTTTTTTAGTATTACATTTGTAAGAGGGTATATTGTTTTAGTATGAATGTTGAAAATTTGTGAAAAGATTGTGTATTGCACAGGATTTTCTTTTCCTTTTTTTTGAGTATTAAACTTTGTAAGAAGGAGACTTTGAGTGTATTTAGTATATTGTTTTAGTCTTTATGTTGAAAGCTTGAAAAGATTGTGTATTACACATCATGTTCTTTTCCTTTTTTTTTTGGAGTGTTAAACTTTGTAAAAGGGAGAATGAGTATATATTGTTTTAATATGTAAGTTGAAAGCTTGAAAATACTGTACATTGCATAGAATTTTCTTCTTCTTCTTTTTCAGTATTACATTTGTAAAGAAGGAGAGTTTGAGTATGTTATTGTTTTAGTCTTAAAGTTGAAATTTTGAAAAGATTGTGGAATACAAAGAATTTTTCATTTGTTTAGTATTACATTTGTACTTCATGGGTTAGGGAAGGTAAAGCAGCAAGGGAGAGAAGATGGGTGCCACCCTCAATATACTGGCCCCTTAGAGAAGCTGAGGTCTCTGACGCCTCGCTCCCCTATGACCACATAGATTATGGAACACGTTTACCTTTTACCTTTTTTTTTTATTTCATGGGTTTAAAAAAAAAAGGGAGACAGTTATTCCTTACTGTTCTTGCTGCTGCTGCTGCTGCCAATGCTAGGCCTTTCTGTACAATGGTTCTATTATACCTAGTGCTGGTATCCTGAAAAACAAACGATATGCAATGACCACTGTGAAGTTTGGTATAACTTCATAGACACAGGGTGTTTTTGTTCTCTTGTTTTTCCAAAAGAAATGAGAGAGGAGAGAGAGAGAGAGAGAGAGAGAGAGAGAAAAGAGAGAGAGAGAGAGAGAGAGAGAGTTTATTAAAAGCTCATGTGTGTGTGTGTGTGTGTGTGTGTGTGTGTGTTGTGTGGTGTGTGTGTGTGTGCGTGCGTTGCGTGCGTGCGTGCGTGCTGTGTGTGTGTGTGTGTGTGTGTGTGTGTGTGTGTGTGTGTGTGTGTGTGTGTGTTGTTGTTGTTGTGTTTGGTGTGTGTGTGTGTGTCTTACGATGCTTACAGATTTGACATAGTCTCCTTTTATTTGCATAGTTAAGGATACATATACTGACAACATTGTTCATTGATATGTTCCATATTGTACATGTACACTATTATAAACTGATTTGCATAGGGGGGTGGGGGGGGGGGGAGCTGTTGATTCGCATTATGTGCAATACTAGTTAATACAGTCTGCTAGAGCAGTTCATATTAGTTTGTTTTTGCCTGTTTGGAAGATTCTGGTCAATATGCTGGTATCATTATCAGATAATATAGAGTTTGTGCATTTTTGTTTAGCAATACATGATTCTAGTAATGTGATAAAGGGTTATGTGGTTGGTTTTTTGGTTTTTTTGGTTGACAAGGTATATCTAGTTAAACAGCGGGAAAAAAAAAGAAAAGAAAAACAATGTTATCCCTTGTGTTGAATTTTTTCCATTCAAACTTTTTTGCTCTTATTACTGTTACTGACCTTTTTATCTGTTTTGCAATTTTTTTTCTTTTTCCGTTCTCTCTTTAAAAAAAATTTTTTTAACGAAATATGAAACAGAATTGCAGGTTTATTTAATCTGCTGTTGTGTCAACTGATTAGAATGTGAATTTCTCTTATGAGAGAGAGAGAGAGAGAGAGAGAGAGAGAGAGAGAGAGAGAGAGAGAGAGAGAGAGAGAGAGAGAGATTTCTGCCGTTAATTTATTTGAACTCTCTTCATCGTTAGTTCAGAATATGTTCATGAGGAAATAGTAATGGAGGAAAACAAGTAGTTCAGAATGTCAGACAAACGATCAGATTACTCTTTTTTTCCTCATCTTCTTGAGCTGTTAATACCCCAGGCTTTTCTGACTTCTGCCTGAATGTGAACATTACATGAGTGCTTGTCCTTGATCCTTGAAAGAATAAGAATTTGATTTGATTTGATTTGAATCAAAGTCGCTACGCTATTCTGTCTGCTTGGACATGAGGCGCCAAAAATTCTGAGGCCCTGGGTTTGAATCTAGGTCTAGGCTACTGTAGCAGAAGTCAGGATGTGGGTGTAGCCTAGCCCCCCCCCCCCACCTCCCCTACATCATGATTTGTGTGTGTGTGTGTGTGTGTGTGTGTGTGTGTGTGTGTGTGTGTGTGTGTGTGTGTTTAATGATGACAGAAATGAATCAGTTTTTTCAAAATCACAGGCAGAAACAGTTTTACAATTTTTATCATAACTGGGTACACAGTTCTTACTTTGACTAAGATTATACAGGAGTCATTGTATTTTATTTTTTGTATGTGTGTCATTTTATTACTTTTTTTTTTTTTTTTTTAGTCAACATTCCTGTATATTTTGGTACAGCTATTCTAACTGATACACTTTCATTATAAATTGAATCAGTATGTTGGACCATCTGTGTGAGTGTGTGTGTGTGTTTGTGTGCGTGCGTGTGTGCATGCGTGCGTGTGTGCATGCGCATTTGTACTATCAACATGGGCATGAACATACTGTTCATGAATATTTTTTTAAAGCTCTATCAAGTATTTATTCTTTTAAGAATGACATTTGCACAGATCATTGATGACAAAAGACACACCTTTCAGACCATATACTTGTATTTTTCTACAAACCTATCACATACTATGCTCAGAAAATTATATGAAGAAAAAATAGTGTAAATGTTCATCTATCACATTTATCTAATTCTTTTTTATTTTTTTGCTTTTTTTGCTTCAAAAACAATCATAAAACATGCTCACACACAGGAAGATAATCCATCCAGCAATTTTTTTTTTTTTTGGTCCAAGTTGTGCAATAACTCTCTATATAACAGGTTGTGTGACTTTGCCTTCCTAAATGTAACACAGAGGCTGCTCATATACTTTGAGAATAATGTATGCAGGGACAGGGGTTTTGGGGGGCCTGTTTTATTTTTTAGTTGAATAATAATATAGAGGCACTTTTTTGGGGGGGGGTGGGTGGAGACGTATCAGTTTCATCACAAGGAAAAATTGTCACCCTGTTTTGTCAAATTAAAATATATTATTGATCTTATTAATATGATTTTGTCAAACTAATAGTACTTTTACCAATTTTATTCCTCCTTTTAAGCAAGGTGATTTGATGAATGTATGAATGGTTTATGGAGGGCACGAAAATGTTCAGATGGATAGGTGTGATTGTTTTGCTGCATTGGGAGAAGAGATGGGCGCCGCCCTCAAGATGCTGGCCCCTGGAGAAGCAGAGGTCTCTGATGCCTCGCTTCCCTAGAAACCATACAAGTTATGGGACACATTTTCAGTGACAATTTGGGGCCTGTTTTGGGGTTTTTGTTGTTGTTTGTTTGTTGGGGGTTGTTGTTTTTTTTTTTTGGGGGGGGGGGTTTGGGAATATATTTTTTTTTATTTAAGGATTACTGGCAGGGCACTTAGTCTCATGTTGAACTTTGAGAGCAAAGTCAGATCAGAGCAGTAAGGAGTGTGTCGTGGTGACCTTAGTGTGTCATGGTGACCCTAATGTGTCATGGTGACCCTACTGTGTCGTGGTGACCTTAGGGGTGTCATGGTGACCTTAGTGTGTCATAGTGACCTTAGTGTGTCATGGTGGCCCTAGTTGCTTCGCTTTTCAGGCAACTATAATATTAATGGATATGTACAAACTGGAATGTTTTGTGTGCAAACATGCTTATTTTCAATCTGGCGGGGTAGATATTTGTTATGGAAGATCTTTTGCAAAAACAATGTTTTGCAAAAGAGTGTATGCCAGTAGTTTTGTTATTGTTGTTGCTTGTTTCTTGTTTTTTGGGTTTTTTTTCCAGGGGTGTTGGTATTTATTTGGTTATTTTTGGTGTGTGCACATTTGTACATGAGGCAAAGTGTTATAGATAAATATGTACAAATTTTGCAGAGAAATATGTACAATTTTTAAAAAGCGTGTACATTTATTTTTTAAATGTGTCTTGAGGTGTTAAAAAACTGATGGTGGGTATTACCACACTATCACTGAATTGCAAGTGTGAATATGATTTTTTGCAAGTGTGTACTACTGATTGAGAAAGAAAACCCAGTTTGTATATGTGGCTGTCGTAATGAACAAAATCCTAGTTTGTACATCTAATGACCTGTGGGAATGAGTATGTACATTGTTTTTTTATGTACCTACTGTGTACAAATGAGTGATGTTTGTAAATGAGCATGTACAAACGAATACCTAATTTAGCGAGATGTACAAACATACTGTATATGTTGTGTGGATGAATGTGGATCATAATGTCAGGCAAAAAAAAAAAATGTACAAATTTGGAAAACGAGTGTAAAATGTGTATAGAAATGTTATACAGTTACATATTTTTGAAATATTAACAAAATAACGTATTTTTTAAAGCATGAAGCTTGATGCTGCGAGGGGAAAAAAAAAAAAAAAAAAAGAGGGGGGGGGGGGGGTAAAGAAGAAGGAAAAAAAATTAAAGTTTGGTTTCCTGAATCCAGAGTTTTCACTATAATAATAATAATAATAATAATAATAATAATGAATACATACGGAACTTATATAGCGCGTTTTCACTCTACAAGCTTTTACGTTGTGGACAGAACAAAAAACTGGCATGAAGGACATTACCCATTCTGTCAGTGAAAAGCTTCATCTTGAAGTATATTACATGTAAATGTTTTGTGATTAATTTTTTGTATATTTAATTTTTAAGGATGAAGGGAAAATAGTGTTTTGTGATGAGTTTTTGTGTGTATTTATTTTTAAGGATAAGGGATAATAGTGAATGTTTTGTGATGAATTGTGTATTTATTTCTAAGGATAAGGGATAATAGTGAATGTTTTGTGATGAATTTTTTGTATATTTATTTCTAAGGATAAGGGATAATAGTGAATGTTTTGTGATGAATTGTATATTTATTTTAAGGATAAAGGGATAATAGTCTAGTCTATTGTTACTCTGAACAAATGGAAAAACTTGCAGTAAGACCATGAGTAACTCAGAGAATAGCTTCCTTGTGAATGTTTGAACGTCTTGCGAACAAGTCCATGTTTATCTTTAAGGATATAATTATCAATATAGCCGACACTGAAGTTTATTATAGAACAAAATAACAAGCTTGCATTAAGAATATTGCTTGCTCTGCAATGAAAAGCTTTTTTTTTTTTTTCGAATGCTAAAATTGTGAATGTCTTGTGAATAGTATCTTTTTCTTATCCTTTACAAATTAGCCTACATGTAGTTGTGTGGGCAGACCTGCAAACTGTTGTGTCTTTGCAGAGAGACCGATGTTTTGATGTCGATGACTGGTACTGCTGTGTGGATAGGCACAAACCATGTTGGTTCACAGTCTGTGCATGAGCTGTGAAGAAGGAAGAGGAGGCACTGAAAAATGTCGTGCCCTTCTGATGAATTGAAGAAGTATGGGTGGTGTTCTTTGTTGTTATTTTTACCAAAACATTTGGTTTGTGATTTTTTGTGCAGTATTTTTGATTCGTGTAAGCTGTGTGTGTGTGTGTGTGTGTGTGTGTGTGTGTGTGTGTGTGTGTGTGTGTGTGTGTGTGTGTGTGTGTGTGTGTGTGTGTGTGTGTGTGTGTGTGTGTGTGTGTGTGTGTGTTTTGTAAATGTGTGTGCATGCATGTTTTTATTTAGATACTGGGTGCATTTTTAAGTCTGTAAATTGCGATGACAAATTTCAAGCATGATTTTTTTTTTCATGCGCAATCATTAACATCATTTTCAACAATAAAAAATTCATGGTCTTGTGCATTCTTTTTTTAAAACAATATTTCAATAAACAACTCTGCAGCTAAGATTCGCAAGCTGTAAAAATGCAGTCATTGTACAGTTGCTTGTCTCGAATTCTATTCTAATAAGTGACCATCTTTTGATAAAAAAAAAAACAAAATTGTGGATTGTATCAACGATTGGACAATGCCATTCATTTCATAATAATTCTACACTGGCCTTGCTTGCATTTGATTTTCATACTGAATGGACCAGCCGATTTTTGCGGACATTTCCATATTGATTTACCTACCACCAACATGCCTTTTTTTGCTTTGACCAAGGTTTCTCTAATTATATCGGTTTCTGATGCTTGTTTGTTCGTTTATTTTCATAATGCCTTATCCATAACCCACCTCTGTCGTTTTTCTTCAGATATTTTGATTCTGTATGAATTTTTGATAAGTAATTTGTATTTGGTCTTAGCAGTGGTTTTGTTGTTTTTTTAAAATCTTTTTTTTTTTTTTGTGGGTGGTGGATGTAGAAGTATATTTTTAGCTTTCTCCTCCATCTCTTCCTCCCGTGTCTTTTGTTTCTATCGATTATCTTATTAATATATATAATTTTTTTTTTTTTCTTGTTGCCAATTTCTTGTATTTGCTAGCTAGATCTAGCTGCATATTAAGTGTGATAAGAAATGAAGATGCATTTTTAGAGGGAGAGGGGGTGGGGGTGAGAAGTAGGGGGGAAGGGGGAGAGAATGCATCCATAGTTGCATGAAAATAGTGTGAGTCGCAGTATGCTGCATTATTATGTAATAATGGAATGAAAATACAGTGTGAATCACCCTCAATGTGTCGAGTTTTTATTTTTCCTGGGGTTGCATGGTCTGAATTTGCTGTAAGAAAAAACTTCTTCAGGGGACCTGTCAGTATGAATAGCATCCCCCATTCTGGAAAATCGGTGTGCTAGAATTCGAAATTCCCTCTTTTCTATCCCTCTCTTTGTTTCTGCCCTGTTCCTTTTCTTCCTGTCATCACACCTTCCTTGTCTATCTTCTGCATTCTTGGTCCATTCTACTGCCTTTTTTTTCTAGAGAGACTTTAACTGTAGTTTTCTCCCATGCCGAAGTCAGATGCGCTGGGCCTGACTTGTCAGGTGCTTACTGTCTGTGCAATGTATTTTCACTTGTATGACAGACAACAAAAGTTGCTGCCTGCACATTTGATGAAGAAAAGGAAGCGAAATTTTACCAAGGGAAATACTGCGAGGAAAAAAAGCGTCTTTCAGAATATTGAGCGAACGCACGCAAAACATCTTGCGCATACATGAAAACCCCTTCTGCTTTTAGGAAGAGTAGGCCATTGTGTGCCATGGGAACGAATGATAAAATTTACAAAACTGCATACACACGGGGACTTAATAAAAAAAAATATATATAAAAAAGCGCAGGAGTGCTTATTCTATTGTCCTTGAAATGAAATAATGATAATAATAATAATAATAATAAAAATAATAATAATAATAATAATAATAATAAAAACTAAAGAATGACTAATAATTGTGATCATTCCTATCAGTGCTTAAATTTTTCACTTTTTTTTTCTAAGGGTGCGATAGCCTAGTGGTTAGACTGTCACAGTCCAGACCAGACAGAGATGTAGGTCACAGGGTCAGGGGCAGGGATAGCCTAGTGGTTAGGGCACTGAGGTCAAAACCAGATGGTCTTGGTTCAAGCCACCACCAAAGCACCTGGTCAAGAATATTTTCCCCCTGGAGTTAACATCTGTGCTGACTCCACTCCCCTAAAAGTCCTTCAGATGGGACTATAATCTGAGATCCTGTGTGCAAATATGTACAGAACATCTTGTGCACACATGAAAACCCATTCTGCCTTTTGGAAGAGTAGGCCATTGCATGCTGGTAAGGATATCAATTTTGTTTTAAACACATGCTTACTGGTGTTGTTCTTAGACATGGTCCCTGA
>CM060348.1:12254220-12264220 GCA_030674155.1 Stramonita haemastoma
CACACACACACACACACACACACACACACACATATATATATATATATATATATATAATATATATATATATATATATATATATATATATATATATATATATATACATATACACAATTCCCTATTTGTTCTTCAGAAAAATATTTTATATATATATATATAATATATTTGTTCTTCAGGAAAATAAAATGATGCACAGACTAGTGTCTACAGCAAAATCTGACTTTTTTTTTTACATGGAAGATTAAGCTGAAATTATTAAAGAAAGACAGGAGCCTTTGGACATAAAACTAATCCAGCATGTTCAAAAATCAAACATAAAAATGTAGCGTAGATCTGAACTAGTGTGTTGTATCTATTGGTGACACTGCCCCCCCCCCCCCCCCCCCCCCCACCCCACCTCCCTCCCAACTGGCCATCAGAGGGAAAACAAGGGAGAGAACTTACTGTCCTATAGAGTTAAAAGCTTTCTCTGCATAACCTCTTGCAAGTCATGATATTTAAAAAAAAAAAAAATAAATAAATAGATAAAAGATGAGACAGTTCTTGCAGAAATATTTAAAGCTGAATTTTCTATGATAGCTAAAATTTAAGGTAAATATAGTCATCTAGAATACATCAAGTCTTACTAAAAAAAAAAAAATCAAAAAATGAAAAAAACCAAAAAACTTTTGGCTGGCAAAACAACTTAAATTTTGGTTAATAAACACACACACAAACACGCACGCACGCACACAGAACAGCTTGCACACACGTTAAATCCGGTTCTGCTTTGTCTAAAGAGTAGGACATCGTGTGCCGGTGGGAACAGATAACAAGATTTACAAAACTGCATACACACGGGGAGAGGATTTAAAAACGCACATGAGTGCTTATTCCATTATCCTTGATATAAAAAAATCAAATAGATAAAATTAATAAGCACACACACACATACACACACTTTCTGAGTAAAAACCTTAAATCCAAGTTACCCACAACAAAAATGTCATGAAATAAACTGATTTTAAAAACTTTCAGTTGCAAAAAAAGTTTAAAAAACTCTCAAAAACTCCTTTTTGGCATGGAATGCTAATTTGATCATTTTAAAAGATTTGAAAGGCATTCAAGCAAACGTATCGTCTAAACAAATTCTTCAGACCAACACAATCTGCGCTGCTTTAAAGCTAGTTATTTTGCTGTCCAGAAAAAAACACACACAAAACCCCCACTTTAATTCACTTGTTCAATAAAGAATAAGTATCTCATGCACAAGACCTCATAAAAAAAAGGAAAATATTTTCATTCTTCCAGAGTGAACAAGAAAGCACAGAGACATAGACAGAAAACAGGGATAGGGAAAATAAAAAAAGAGAAATTTTTGTTCCTTAAATAAAACAAACTCTGTAACCAAAACAAAACAATTAGAGAAGGTGACGGCATACATTTCATATCCGTGTTTTAAAACAAAACAAAAAAACGAAAAGAAAATATGCATAACTACATATGGGAAGCGCTTGCAGAAAATCACAGTGAGTGGAAAAGAGCAGAGCATGACAGAGAATTTTAGCTCAGGCATAGAACATGGGGTTAAAAATCCACACCAACAACACCGAGATTTAGGATTACGATTTAATCGTGTGTTCGTATGCTCTCCTCTCTGCCTAGTGGTCAGAACACTGCGCTTGCAATTTGACAACCCGAGTTTGATTCCCCATCAAGGGGATTTTCCCCTGGAGTTAACATCAGTGCCGACTCCACTCTCCCCAAAAGTCTTTTGGATGAGACCGTAAACTGAGGCCCTGTGTGCAAACGCACGCAGAACATCTTTCGCACACATTAAATCCTGTTCCGCTTTTCGTAAGAGTAGGCCATCATGTGCCGGTGGGAACAGATGACAATATTTACAGAAACTGCATACACACAGGGACTGGATAAAAAAAAAAGCACACGAGTGCTTATTCCATTATCCTCGATATAAAAGAATAAAATATTAAAAATATATATATATACATAAAAAAAATCCACACCAATGTCATTCATTGCCTTGTACTGAAAACTTAGGACTGACAGAAGGAGTGAAGTCATGATGTTGATCCCAATCTGTGCCATCATACGGCAGTTTCAGGCACACAGTGGCATAACAGTAGTAAACTGCGTGTGGTGCTGAAGAGATTTATCAAAAGAAACAAAGAATACAATACTCTCAACAACAGGAGACAGAATTTTCCCTATGCTGATGTAAAGGGTATGTATACGTCTTTCTGGTCAATGGTCCTCACAACATTGCATTCCTATGCTCTGTGTGTGTGGTGTGGTGTGTGTGTGTGTGTGTGTGTGTGTGTGTGTGTGTGTGTGTGTGATATTTCTTATTTTAAAGTTATCTTTGAATGTTTAAACCAATATGAAATGTAGTTTTTCTGTGTCTTTTTGAGATTATGATTCGTATCAAAATGCCTGTCAGTATTGTAATTGCCTTTGATGGATGATTAAAGTATCTTTGACTTGACAATGTGTTGTGTTTTTTTTTAAGTATGAATGGAATCTAGCATCTATCATGGAATTTATAATATCTATACAATTAACAACATATTAAGGAATTGTGATCAGTGTCCAGAGTATTAAAACAAAATTCTCCCCCATCTCCTGGCCTGTGACCTAAGTGGAAACATGCAGAGCGCTTCACCTAAACACAGCCCAAAGCACACAGACACAACAGCACAGAAAGGCCTCGTGAAATGAAGATAACATGACAGGAAAAAAACACATATACAAAGTTAGAAAAACAGGAACAGCAGTCATAATTATACATACAGAACAATCGTACAAGACTTCAACCCCCAACAGTCTTTTAAAGAAATACGTCAAACATCTTCTGTCTGTGTGTCTGTCTGTCTGTCTCTCTCCAAAACATAGTATCGCAAAATTGAAGGACACTTGTATGATGAGTAGAAAACATTTTAAAAAAACATGAATTATTTTGTTCTCAGTCCAAAGGTTATAAATCTTTCAACAATGAATGTGTATACAATGAAATCTCAAGAGAATATGACAGAAAAGCCACACATGCAGATGTCAGAAAAGCCACACGTCACTGGTAAAACACATCTGCCACAAAAACCCTGAGATTAGAGTTTTAAGGAACCAGGAATGCATTCTGTCTTGGATCATCACAGCCGTAAACAGTCACACCGCTGCCCAAAGTGTTGTCTTCACAGTCATCTCGAGCCTGAGTGATGGTTGAATACAATCAAAAAACAACAACAACAACAAACAAAACCCAAACTAACAAAGGAAAAAAGCACATAAGAACGATCATACAACGAAAAACACCTATAAAACCCCACCCCCCAAAAAAAAAAACTATTGTGGAATCAAACTTAATTTCTGGTGGGGGGAGAGGGGGGGTGGGGGTAGTCAGTCCATCATTTTTTTTTATTTTTTATCCCAAACAGCTGAACACTTTAACCATTCTCTACTCAAAACACCACTAATGCAGAAAAAACATACCTCCTCCTCTCTCTTACAGCCTACACAATCCCTGAAGTCGGAATACGGCTACCTTCATGGTGGGCAAAAACAGTTGCATATCTGCAAAATGTCACCATTGATAAACCCGGGATTTCTAGCCGAGGAATGAAAAAAAAACAACAAATCAACACATAAAACGTAAGCCATCTTCTCTAACTAACCACAGTCAGAAAAATGCGGCTGGCTACCTTCATGGTGGGCAAAAAACAACAGCATGCGTAACATCTCACCACTGATGAACCTTAGCGGAGAAACAAAACGAAACAACAACTACAAATCACGCACACACACAAAAATCACTAACAAATCACCTACTGAAAAAAATGTCCAAGGCTAAAATCACAACAGCTTCATCACGATGGGAGGACGATGACGATGATAACGTACGACAACGATGAACACGCAATCAATCCCTCCTCAGTCGATTTTCTGGTTGCTGACAAAGCCGGCGTAGGCTCCTTGCAAGGCCAGCAGCTTCTGGTGTGTGCCTTTCTCCAGAACGTGACCGTTTTCCATGACGAAGATGATGTCTGCATTCTGAATGGTGGACAGGCGATGAGCGATCACCACGCACGTGCGTCCCTCTCTCGCATTGTCCAGGGCTTCTTGAACCAACTGTGGAGAGAAAAAAAAAAAAGTTAAAGTCTGTCCTGAGCCTAAGGCTCATCAGGCCGGTGCTTATCCCGGTTTCTGTGGCGTTAAGTGACTGAGAGTCATAGACCCCCCCCCCCCCCCCCCCCCCCTGGATAGGACGCCAGTCTATCGCAGGGTTAACCTCCAACACAAGGTTGGTACCCTTTACTTTGTGGAAAATAATGCCGTAAAGTGCCTTTTCCAAGGGCACAACACCATAGCCGAAAGCTGGGATCGAACCCGCAACCTTTAGATTACGAGTCCAACGCCCCAACCACTAGACTACAGCGGCGGCTACACTGTGGAGAGAGGTGTTATTTTGTTTTTTTTAAATCTGGATTTTAAAAGTTTTTTTTTTAATTAATTAATTTATTTATATTATTTTATTTTATTTTATATTTTATACCACTTTATGTCACAGCAGATTTCTCTGCGTGAAATTCGGGCTGCTCTCCCCGGGGAGAGCGCGTCCCACAAAGTGCAGTGTCTACCCATTATTTTTTTTCCCCCTCAGGGATGGTGTCTAAACACGACACCTGAGTGCATGCTGTTGTTTTTTTTTAAAATTTGTCATCTGCTCCTACCGGCACATGATGGCCTGCTCTTCCGAAAGGTGGAAAGGGGTTTTAACGTGTGCGCAAGATGTTCTGCGTGCGTTCGCACACGGGGCCTCGGTTTATAGTCTCATCCGAATGACTATTATTCAGACTGTTAACTTATTGTTGTGGTAGTAGTCGTAAAGAAGCATAAACTTAAATGGTACGGGCATGTCACAAGATCGAAAGGACTTGCAAAAACAATACTGCAAGGCACTGTTCATGGAGGAAGAAAAAGAGGCAGACCAAGGAAGAGATGGGAGGACAACATCAGCGAATGGACAGGCCTAGAACTCAACAAAACTCCTTATCTTTCTCCTTCATTTCTCTATCTTTCTCTCCATCATTCCTTCTCTCTCTATGAAGTCTGTCTGTCTGTCTGTCTGTCTCTCTCTCTGCCTCTCTGTCACTGTCTCTCTCTGCGTCTCTCTCTGTCTCTCTCTCTCTCTGTCTCCTCCAATGAAACTACAGTAAGGAATTTGTCATTATATATATACACGAAGCATTGACAAGACGAAATATTGCCTTAATTAAGTTAAGTAATATGGTATACTGTTTATGTGAAAATGTCAATTCTTTCGTTAAATCAACTGTCATTTACTTTTAATTTATTTTGATATAATGATATTGTACAGGCCCCTTCAGAATGGGCCAGTGGCCTTCCTGAATAAATATTCGTATTCACATTCTCTCTCTGTCTCTCTCTCTGTCTCTCTCTCTCTGTCTCTCTCTCTCTCTCTCTGTCTCTCACCTTTTCACTCTCGGTGTCTAAGGCAGAGGTGGCCTCATCCAGCAGAAGGATGCTGGGGTTGCGGATGATGGCGCGAGCAATGGCCACTCGCTGCTTCTGTCCCCCTGACAGTTGTGTCCCTTTGCCCCCCACAGGAGTATCGTAGCCCTGCCCACAGCACATGTTTTTATCACATTAGTTTAAAATTGTTTCATAAATGTTTTGGGGGGGGGGGGGGGGGGGATTAGCCTAGTGGTTAGATCATTGTAGCAGTGATCTGATGATCATTGCACACCTTGCCATGAAATGTAGGTTTTCTCTCTTGCACACCTTGTTATGAAATACATGTTTTCTCTGTTGCACACCTTGTTATGAAATACATGTTTTATCTCTTGCACACCTTGTTATGAAATGTAGGTTTTCTCTCTTGCACACCTTGTTATGAAATACATGTTTTATCTCTTGCACACCTTGCCATGAAATGTAGGTTTTCTCTCTTGCACACCTTGTTATGAAATACATGTTTTATCTGTTGCACACCTTGTTATGAAATACATGTTTTATCTCTTGCACACCTTGTTATGAAATACATGTTTTATCTGTTGCACACCTTGTTATGAAATACATGTTTTATCTCTTGCACACCTTGTTATGAAATACATGTTTTATCTCTTGCACACCTTGTTATGAAATACATGTTTTCTCTGTTGCACACCTTGTTATGAAATACATGTTTTCTCTGTTGCACACCTTGTTATGAAATACATGTTTTCTCTGTTGCACACCTTGTTATGAAATACATGTTTTCTCTGTTGCACACCTTGCAATGATATGTATCTTTATCTCTTGCACACCTTTCAATGACATATATCTTTATCTCTTGCACATCTTGCAATGAAACGTAGTTTTATCTCTTGCACATCTTGCAATGAAATGTATCTTTATCTCTTGCACATCTTGCAATGAAACGTAGTTTTATCTCTTGCACACCTTTCAATGACATGTATCTTTATCTCTTGCACACCTTGCAATGAAATGTATCTTTTATCTCTTGCACACCTTTCAATGACATGTATCTTTATCTCTTGCACACCTTGCAATGAAATGTATCTTTTATCTCTTGCACACCTTTCAATGACATGTATCTTTATCTCTTGCACACCTTGCAATGAAATGTATCTTTTATCTCTTGCACACCTTTCAATGACATGTATCTTTATCTCTTGCACACCTTGCAATGAAATGTATCTTTTATCTCTTGCACACCTTTCAATGACATGTATCTTTATCTCTTGCACATCTTGCAATGAAACGTAGTTTTATCTCTTGCACATCTTGCAATGAAATGTATCTTTTATCTCTTGCACACCTTGCAATGAAATGTATCTTTTATCTCTTGCACACCTTGCAATGAAATATAGGTTTCATCTCTTGCACACCTTTCAATGACATGTATCTTTTATCTCTTGCACACCTTGCAATGACATGTATCTTTTATCTCTTGCACACCTTTCAATGACATGTATCTTTTATCTCTTGCACACCTTTCAGTGACATGTATCTTTTATCTGTTGTAGGCTGCTTTTCCTTTTCTTGTTGCCATTTCTCTGCTAGAGCTCTGAGGTTCACCAATGGTGAGATTCTGCATGTAGAACCATTTTTTGCTGAAGGTAGCCACATTCCTACTTTGGGGATGTATTTTTTTTATTCATTCATTCTTTTTTAAAATTTCTTTATTCTTTTATATCAAGGATAATGGAATAGGCACTCCATGTGCTTTTTTACATCCAGTCCCTGTGTGTATGCAGTTGTGTAATTCTTGTCATCTGTTCCCACCGGCACATGATGGCCTATTCTTATGAAATGCGGAAAAGGATTTAACATGTGCGCAAGATGTTCTGCGTGCGTTCACACAGGGGCCTCGGTTGATAGTCTCATCTGAAAGACTTTTGGGGGGGAGTGGAGTCAGCACTGATGTTAACTCCAAAAGAAAAATCCCCTCGAACGGGAATCGATGTATGTTGGGTATGATGCTGTTTTCCTAACCTACAAAACGCTGACATGAAAGACGGGAGCTGTAATGTGCATGTGTGATCTTCTGCATGTGTATATATACACAAAGGGAATAAAGGCACTGGCAGGACTGCCCTTGAAGTTGACCTGGAAGATAGTTAAAATCCCCACCTTTGATTCATCAGATTGCTGCTGCCAAGATTCAAACCCTGACTTCATGGACCCATGGAAATACAAAGTACCATGAGAAACAACTTTTGTATGGTGTAATGGTGAAGGAATCAATGATTTACAGAGCACATGAAAAAGCCTCCACACCACCACAAAGGTGTGATTACAGCCCTGAATGTGATTACCTTCATGTGGGTGTCTGGTGGTCTACAAGTCACACACCTGCCTTGAAAAGAACAAGTCAGGGGTTCAATCCCCCATTTTAACCAGATTTTTTCCCCCATCCACTAGACCTTGAGTGGTCTTTCTGCTAAGAACTGAACTGTTCAGCCATAGCACCATATAATACAATACCACTACATTATATTCAGCCTTCAGTGCCTGGGCTTTATCACAGTTCCTGATTAAACCATTGATGCTGGTGGCAACAACAAAGTGAGAGGCTGTATGATCAGTGGCTTTCTTTCCCACTCATGGAATTCCACTTTACAGCTTAGTCTTTAGTGATCGACTACTGACTCTCTAACTTGGAGGCTTGACTGGCACAGTCCTTATGTGCTGCAGCCCTGGGGACTAGTTGGCCTTTGGAGAACATCTCCAACGCTGACTGTCCTTATGCCCTCTTGGCCAACAGATTTGGGGGGGGGGGGGGGGTGGCTGTGGGCAAGGCATCTCCACTATAATCAAATTTCTGCCCAATTTCTGAAACAGCAGCTGCCTCCTCAGCTGTTTTGGAGGTCATTGTCGAACACAACGGACAAACAAGAGAACACTATACTACACTACATTACACTATACGACAATACACTACATGACACAGCACTATACTGTACAAAACAACATGACACCACACCACATCACACCACCACCCCATCACACCACCAACCATACCACATCAAATCACACCACACAACACTACCACAACACCCCCCCCCCCCAACACCCCACCCCCACCACTACCCCCCCCCCCCCCCCCCCCCCCAGCCCCCCTCCCCCCTCCAGCAGTGTACAGACCTGAGGCAGAGCGGTGATAAACTCGTGGACGTTGGCAGTCTTGCAGGCCTGGATGATGTCGGCCATGGGCACCTCCTCCCCCCCCTCCAGGCCATAGACGATGTTGCTGCGGATGCTGCAGTCGAAGAGGACGGGCTCCTGGCTGACCACGCTCAGCATAGACCGCAGGCTGCTGATGTTGTAGTCCTTCACGTCTGTGCCATCCACCAGCTGTGTCACACACACACACACACAGCACACACATCCTACATCTGGAGTTAACATCAGTGCTGACTCCACTCTCCCCCAAAAAGTCTTTCGGATGAGACTATAAACCGAGGCCTCGTAAATGAACACATGCAGAATATCAACGTAACATAAATGTTGGTCTCATTGTTTCTCTCTCTCTCTCCCTCCCTCCCACTCTCACTCACTCTCTCTCTCTCTCTCTCTGGGACGAATAGCCTAGTGGTCAGAACATTGCACTCGCAATTTGACGACCTGGGTTCGATTCCTGTTGGAGGGGATTTCTCTCCTGGAGTTAAAATCAGTGCTGACTCCACTCTCTCCAAAAAGTCTTTCGGATGAGACTTTAAACCGAGGCCTCGTAAACGAATGCATGCAGAACATCTACATAACATGAATGTTGTACATAACATGAAAGTTGGTCTCATTGTTTTCTCTCTCTCTCTCTCTCTCTCTCTCTCCTCTCTCATCTCTCTCTCTCCTCTCTCTCTCTCTCTCTCTCTCTCTCTCGAGGATCCACAAGAGAGTTCTTAAACTCATACTGTTAAAATCTTCTAGCTTGTCACCTCAAGATTACATTAAACTAGATATCCTCCCCTTAAATTACCAGCTCGAATACAATAAAGCTGTTACAATGTATCGAATAATGAAGGAACTTGCTCCAACTACTGTGACCGCAAGATTTCCCCTTAATCAGTCAAAATACACGAACAATATACTGATTCGGAAACCAAGGATTGACATGTACAAAACTAGCCTTTTCTACTCAGGAGGAGTTCTATGGAACACGTTGCCAGAATGTATAAAAAAATGCCAGCAGTATTTTGACATTTAAACGTGCTTATAAATGTCATCTTATGCATTCATTGAAAAATGAGTTAACCTAGTCAATAGTTTGTATTTCCTGTCTTTATTGCTACTATAATGCTAAGCTAAAGACTTACGTCATATACGAGTGTTTTGTTAGTTGAAGCGTATTGATCTTAAACTTGCGTATTTCACATTTTAAAGTAGTTTTTATTGTATAACTATCCATACAGTGCATCATCCATTTGTCGTGCATATGCAGCATGCAGTGATCAGTATGTTTTAATATGAGATTGAGTGCATG
>CM060348.1:12269220-12291720 GCA_030674155.1 Stramonita haemastoma
AAACCACTAAAATAACAAAAAGCAAAAGATATAAAAGATACACACACATATGCATGTGTACACAAATATACACACACATACACACACAAACAAATACACACACATACATACATACACACACACACACACACACACAACCACACAATCTTGAAACATCTATCTGCATGCATGCACATCTACACATAATATATCAAAATACAATAATTCTACTGGATTTTTTTTTCTCTGTTTTTCTTTGTTTTTTCTAAAGTTATCTTGGAATGTTTAAACCTATATGAAATGCAGCTTTTGTGTGAGATTACAAGTTATATCAATATGCCTGTCAGTATTGTAATTGCCCTTCATGGGATGATTAAAGTGTTTTTTGACTTGACTCTGACTTGACTTCTAGCCACTCTTCACACCATTCCCAATCATCATTATCAGACCATCAACATTTCCTCTGAATTCGTAATATACCTGCCTTCAGGGCAAGGTGCTGAAAAAACAATCCTCCATGTCACCACCTCATCTTATTCTCAGCTTCACATGTTTTTGCTGCTTTTTCTTTTCGTTCCTCAGCTAGAGCTCTAGGTTCACCAATGGCCAGATTATGACGTATGCAGCCTTTTTGTCCCCCATGAAGGTAGCTGCATTCTGACTTCCGTGATAAGTCGAGTCACCAGGGTATATTCATTATTCTGGGAGACCCCAGAGAGTTAAGCTTGGGAACACCTGACGAGATGATGATCATCCACTCACTGGCAGAGCATATATACATGTATACACAGACACAGATATGCACACACAACACACAGCAACACATGCGTAACACACACACACACACACACACACACACACACACACACACACATACTCTGCAGCACATAGGTTAGAACTTAAAGTAAATATGAAAAATCAAACATTATAGTATTTCGTAAAGGTGGATATCTCGCAGCTAGGGAAAGATGGTATATGGTAACATTCAAATGTCTGTAGTTAATGTATACAATATCTTGGATTTTATTTTTCAACAAAATTAAGCTTCAAGTATGCATGCCAGGATCTCGTCAATCGAGCAAAAAGAGCTGTTATGGGCATTATGCGTATGTTATGTAAGTTTGATAGTCAGTCAACGGATATCTTTTTCAAGCTTTTTGATTGCCAAGTACAACCAATTGTGCAGTATGGAGCGGAGATATGGGGGTTTGAGGCTGGACATGAAATAGAAAAGTTGCATCTGTTTGCTATGAAGAAGTTTTTGCATGTAGACAGAAAGACACCAAATGATTTTATTTATGGGGAGTTGGGAAGATACCATTATATATAAGTTCATATGTAAAATGTGTGAGTTATTGGTTAAAGGTGCTGCAAATGGATAACCATAGACTACCTGTACAAGCTTATAAAGTTTTATATAACCTGGATCAGCGCGGTAAAAAGACATGGGTAACCCACATACGTAATTGTCTGTCAAACTATGGGTTCTATGATGTATGGCAAAACCAGGGTGTTGGATGTCTAAAATCTTTTCTAATGTGTTTCAGGCAACGCCTCACAGATTGCAGGTGGCAAGACTGGGACTGTCATGTGCAAACGAGTGAAAGGTTTTCACTGTATAGATTGTTTAAGGCGACTTCCTTGTGGAGTCCTATCTCTCATATAACATGTGTAGCTTTGTTAGAAATGCTTTGATAAAATTTCGACTTGGAATGTCAAATATTTTTAGTACATTCTCATAGATACAAGTCAAGCCAAAATAGTACAGAAAATAAGTTGTGTCGTCTTTGCCAGTCATCGACAGAAGACGAAATTCATTTCGTATTTGTTTGTCCAGCACTAAGTGACTTGAGAAACAGACTTATTCCTTCCAAGTATTACAGTAGACCTTCAACCTTTAGATTGCTTCACTTTTATCGGCAAAAAACGAAAGACTAATTAGTAATTTAGCACTGTATTTGTACAAGTCATTCAAAAGACTTAGCGCATATCCATAAGCATGTTATATGTGTCCCAGTACAGATGCTACTGTATGTGATTTTGCGGGTATTCATTGAACCAGCGGGTGAGCAAGATATATATATATTTTTCATTACAAAAAACATTATGCTTGTCAATCTACCCCTTCATATGGGGCTATGGCCTTGATGAATAACTTATCTGCGTCTGCGTCTGCACATACACGTACACACACGCATGCGTATACACACGCAAACACATGCTTTTGACTTGACCTGACTTTTTTTTTGGGGGGGGGGGGGGACTTAACCTGACGTTTTTTTTTTTGTTGACTTGACCTGACTTTTTTTTTGATTGTTGACTTGAACTGACTTTTTTTTTTATTGTTGACTTGAACTGACTTTTTTTGATTGTTGACTTGAACTGACTTTTTTGTTGTTGTTGACTTGAACTGATTTTTTTTTTGATTGTTGACTTGAACTGACTTTTTTTGTTGTTGTTGACTTGAACTGACTTTTTAAAGTTGTTGTTGACTTGAACTGACTTTTTAAAGTTGTTGTTGACTTGAACTGACTTTTTTGTTGTTGTTGACTTGAACTGACTTTTTTTTTGTTGTTGTTGACTTGAACTGACTTTTTTGTTTTTCGACTTGAACGGACTTTTTTTTTTTATTGTTGACTTGAACTGACTTTTTTTTTTTTTTTTTTTAATTGTTGACTTGAACTGACTTTTTTTTTTGACTTGAACTGACTTTTTGTTGTTGTTGACTTGAACTGACTTTTTTTTTTTGACTTGAACTGACTTTTTGGTTGTTGTTGACTTGAACTGACGTTTTTGTTGTTGTTGACTTGAACTGACTTTTTGTTGTTGTTGACTTGAACCGACTTTTTTTTTTGACTTGAACTGACTTTTTTGTTGTTGTTGACTTGAACTGACCTTTTTCTTTCTTGTTGACTTGAACTGACTTTTTGTTGTTGTTGACTTGAACTGACTTTTTTTTTGACTTGAACTGACTTTTTCTTTCTCGTTGACTTGAACTGACCTTTTTTTTTTTTTTTTGACTTGACCTGACCTGACTTGACTGTCTCACCTTCTTCAAGCCTGTGGTGCTGTAGTTGTCGATTTTGGGCACCAGCCCAATCATGCGGAACATGTAGGCCGCGGCCAGACGACCTTTGCTGTAGTCGGGCAGGAAGGACGACGTCTGACCTACAGTCTGACCTGCCAAGGTCATGGCCATGAAAACCCTGCAACACAATCAGTGATGCCGTTGGGTTAGTTCCTCCGCCCTCCAGTGGAAATCTTCACCTTTTGATGATGTTTGTGTGTGAGTGTGTATGTATGTGTGTGTGTGTGTGTGTGTGTGTGTGTGTGTGTGTGTGTGTGTGTGTGTGTGTATCTGTGTGTGTGTGTGTGTGCGTGCATCTCTCTCTCTCTCTCTCCTCTCTCTCTCTCTCTCTCCTCTCTCTCTCCCTCTCTTCTCTCTCTCTCTCTCTCTATATATATATATATATATATATACATACATACATACATACATACATACATACATACATACATACATACATATACACACACATAATATATATATATATATATATATATATATATAAAATAGATATATATATTATATATATATTACATACATACATACATACATACATACATACATACATATACACATATACACACACATATGCTGCTTGTATGTGTGTGTGTAAAGGTATGCACATAACCACATAGCGCACTTTCAGCTGAGATAACCAGGACTTTGCACTAGATACTAAAGTGATTTCTACCATCACGATGATCATCCTCATCTTTATATTTACTACAACCATGATTACTTCCCTGCTGACACTGACTAAGCCTACCCCTTTACTTTACCTGTACACACCAAGCCTACCCCTTTACTTTACCTGTACACACTAAGCCTACCCCTTTACCTGTACACACCAAGCCTACCCCTTTACCTGTACACACCAAGCCTACCCCTTTACCTGTACACACCAAGCCTACCCCTTTACCTGTACACACCAAGCCTACCCCTTTACCTGTACACACCAAGCCTACCCCTTTACCTGTACACACCAAGCCTACCCCTTTACCTGTACACACCAAGCCTACCCCTTTACTTTACCTGTACACACCAAGCCTACCCCTTTACTTTACCTGTACACACCAAGCCTACCCCTTTACTTTACCTGTACACACCAAGCCTACCCCTTTACTTTACCTGTACACACCAAGCCTACCCCTTTACCTGTACACACTAAGCCTACCCCTTTACTTTACCTGTACACACCAAGCCTACCCCTTTACTTTACCTGTACACACCAAGCCTACCCCTTTACCTGTACACACCAAGCCTACCCCTTTACCTGTACACACCAAGCCTACCCCTTTACTTTACCTGTACACACCAAGCCTACCCCTTTACACCTTTACCTGTACACACCAAGCCTACCCTTTACCTGTACACACCAAGCCTACCCCTTTACTTTACCTGTACACACCAAGCCTACCCCTTTACCTGTACACACCAAGCCTACCCCTTTACTTTACCTGTACACACTAAGCCTACCCCTTTACTTTACCTGTACACACCAAGCCTACCCCTTTACCTGTACACACCAAGCCTACCCCTTTACCTGTACACACCAAGCCTACCCCTTTACCTGTACACACCAAGCCTACCCCTTTACTTTACCTGTACACACTAAGCCTACCCCTTTACTTTACCTGTACACACCAAGCCTACCCCTTTACTTTACCTGTACACACTAAGCCTACCCCTTTACTTTACCTGTACACACCAAGCCTACCCCTTTACCTGTACACACCAAGCCTACCCCTTTACTTTACCTGTACACACTAAGCCTACCCCTTTACTTTACCTGTACACACCAAGCCTACCCCTTTACCTGTACACACCAAGCCTACCCCTTTACTTTACCTGTACACACTCAGCCTACCCCTTTACCTGTACACACTCAGCCTACCCCTTTACCTGTACACACCAAGCCTACCCCTTTACACCTTTACCTGTACACACCAAGCCTACCCCTTTACCTGTACACACCAAGCCTACCCCTTTACCTGTACACACTAAGCCTACCCCTTTACTTTACCTGTACACACCAAGCCTACCCCTTTACCTGTACACACCAAGCCTACCCCTTTACCTGTACACACCAAGCCTACCCCTTTACCTGTACACAACCAAGCCTACCCCTTTACCTGTACACACCAAGCCTACCCCTTTACCTGTACACACCAAGCCTACCCCTTTACCTGTACACACCAAGCCTACCCCATTACCTGTACACACCAAGCCTACCCCTTTACCTGTACACACCAAGCCTACCCCTTTACCTGTACACACCAAGCCTACGCCTTTACTTTACCTGTACACACCAAGCCTACCCCTTTACTTTACCTGTACACACCAAGCCTACCCCTTTACCTGTAGCTGCCGCTGTAGTCTAGTGGTTAGGGCGTTGGACTCGTAATCTAAAGGTTGCGGGTTCCATCCCAGCTTTCGGCTATGGTGTTGTGCCCTTGGAAAAGGCACTTTACGGCTATTTTCTCACCCCACCCAGGTGTAAAAGGGGTACCAACCTTGTGTTGGGGGTTAACCCTGCGATAGACTGGCGTCCTATCCAGGGGGGAGTCTATGACTCTCAGTCGCTTAACACCACAGAAACCGGGATAAGCACCAGCCTGATGAGCCTTTGGCTCGGGACAGACTTTAACTTTAACTTTTAACTACCCCTTTACCTGTGCACACCCAGCCTACCCCTTTACACCTTTACCTGTACACCTCCTCAGGGTTCATCTCCCCCAGCCTGACCAGGTAGGCCCCGTAGCGGAAGCAGCCAGCGTAGATGAAGAAGATGATGGAGCTGGAGAAGGCGTAGGCGAAGGAGTACACCTGGGCATTGCGCAGGTTCTTCCTGCACACACACACACACACACAGACACATGAACTGAAGTATGGAGGTATTGTAATCTGACATAAATTGCTTATTGACATTTCATGGATTCTTTTTTTTAAGTCTTAAATAATGGTATTGGTGACATTGTAACTGATATAAGCTGTTTGATTGACACTATATGATTTTTTGAAAAACTTTAAATGTGTGCATGCGCGTACATGCATACATGCTGTGCGGACTAGCGCATGAACCATGTGTGTGTGTGTGTGTGTGTGTGTGTGTGTGTGTGTGTGTGTGTGTGTGTGTGTGTGTGTGTGTGTGCGTGTGTGTGTGTGTGACTTTTGAGTGTTTTTTTTTTGGTTGTTTTTGTTATTGTTGTTGCTTGTATTATCTATAGGCATATTTTATTTTTAAGGCAGTTGAAATCATGTTAGTTGATTAATGTTGTTGAATTTTTTTGGTCCATTTTTTTGTGCTTGTTTGTTTGTTAGGGTTTTTTTGCTTTTTTTTTAAATAGATATATGGCTTGATGAAAAAAAAAAAGCAAATCAATGCTTATTCAATGTACCATCTGGAAATAAAATTTGATTTGATTTGATTTGATTTCACACACACACATACACACACACACACACTAATACACTGAGGGGGACAGGATAGCCTAGTGGTCAGAACATTGTGCTCACAATTTGATGACCCGGGTTTGTTTCCCGTTCGAGAGGATTTTTCCTCTCGAGTTAACATCAGTGCTAACTCCATTCCCCCCAAAGGTCCTTTGGATGAGACTATAAACCAAGGCCCTGTGTGTGAGCACACGCAGAACATCTTGCGCGCACGTTAAATTCTGTTCCGCTTTTCTTGAGAGTAGGCCATCGTGTGCCGGTGGGAACAGATGACAAGATTTACAAAACTGCATACACACAGGGACTGGATTTTAAAAAAAGCAGTAAAATTCTTTATACAGGCAGACTTATTTATTTATTTATTTATTCTTTTATATTGACGATAATGGAATAAGCACTCAAGTCTGCCTGTATAAAGAATTTTACTGCCTTATGGGCAGCCACATACCCGTTTCGGAGCAATACATCATTCAGGGTGGCACTATCACGTGTTTAAGAAGGAGGGAAGGTGGCAGCACTGCCCAACACGTAAACGGTGATGTTCTGGGTGGTTTGATTCCCAGACTTGCCCTTTCTTCTCAGGTGGACCAGAAAATCTAACTGTATTTTAAGTCCTTCAGATGAGACAGCGAGGCCCCATGTGCAAATGCACGTTGAACATCTTGCACACACATTAAAAACCCGATTCACCTTTTGAAAGAGTAGGCCGTTTTGTGCCAGTAGGAATGGATGAAAACATTTCAACAACACATTTTAAAAAAAAAATCTTTTACATCGAGGATAATGGATAAGCACTCCTGTACTTTTTTACATCCAGTCCCTGTATTTATGCAGTTTTGTAAATGTCATCTATTCCCACATGCACACAGGTGTCATGTTTAGCCACCATCTCTTAAGTTGGAATGCAGCTACCTAAACGGTAGGGAAAAAACAATCGCGAATGCAAAAATCTCACCACTGGTGGAACTCTAGCCAAGGAAAATAAGTTTTGTTTTTTTTGTCTGTCACTGCCATGCAGCCCAAGAGAAACCGAGAGACAAAAACATCATAAAAAGTGGTGTACCTCTAGCACACAGCCTGATTGATGTTTCCATTCATGAAGTTAACTTTATACCCAGAGTTCATTTCATACCTCTAACCAGCACACAGGCTGGCAGCAAACAAAAAGTGTACAAGTGACAACAAGGAGGACTGGATGTAAACAAAGAAAAAGCACATGAGTGCTAATTCCACTATTCTTGAAATGAAAGAATAAGATGAACAAAATGACATAAAGACTTGACCTGACTGTGAGACTCACTTGTAAGGCACAGTCAGCTGGGAGCAGTACTTGTTGAAGAAGTGGGGTTCTCTGGTCAGTGACTGCACTGTGGCGATGTTGTCAATCGCTTCACTGGAGGTCTGCACAGCACAGCATCAAGTGCAACGTCCTCTCTCTCTCTCTCTCTCTCTCTCTCTCTCTCTCTCTCTCTCCTCTCTGTCTCTCTCTCTCTCTGTCTCTCCCTATCTCTCTCCCTGTCTCTCTCTCTCTCCCTCTCTCTCTGTCTCTGTCTGTCTGTCTGTCTCTCTGGGACGGATAGCCTAGTGGTCAGAACATTGCGCTGGCAATTTGCTGACCCAGGTTCGAGTCCGGTCGAGGAGATTTTTCTCCTGGAGTTAACATCAGTGCTGCTCCTCTCTCCTCAAAAGTACTTCGGATGAGACTTTAAACCGAGGCCCTGTGTGCGAACGCACGCAGAACATCTTGCGCACACGTTTAAATCCTGTTCCGCTTTTCGTAAGAGTAGGCCACCATGTGCCGGTGGGAACAGATGACATTTACAAAACTGCATACACACAGGGACTGGATGTAAAAAAGCGCAAGAGTGCCTATCCCATTATCCTCGATATAAAAGAAAAGAAATAGAAATAGAAATCTCTCTCTCTCTCTCTCTCTCCACATTCTCTCTTTCTTCGTCTGTCACTCTAAAGCATCGCCCATAGCAAAACAAAACAAAGAAGTAGGAAAATCAAAAGAAACAAAACAACACAACATGGACTGGTGATCTAGAGGTAATGCACTGCCTAGAAAGCGAGCAGTGCAGGATCAATCCCCATTTGTGCCTGAACTTTTTCCCCATCCGCTATTTTATTTTATTTATTTATTCTTTTATATCAAGGATAATTGAATAAGCCATGTGCTTTTTTTACATCCAGTCCTCATGTGTATGCAGTTTTGTAAAATCATCTGTTCCCACCGGCACATGATGGCCTACTCTTACAAAAAGCGGAACAGGATTTAACATGTGTGCAAGATGTTCTGGCGTGCGTGCGCACACGGGGCTTTGGTTTATAGTCTCATCCGAAGGACTTTTGGGGAGAGTAGAGTCGGCACTGATGTTAACTCCAGGAGAAAAATCTCCTTGACCGGAATCGAACCCAGGTCGTCAAATTGCGAGCGCGATGTTCTGACCACTAGGCTATCCCGTCCCCCCTTGAACCTTCAGTGGTACTCTGAGGGCTAGTCCTTTGGATGAGAAGGTAAACTTTGGTTCCATGTGAGCATGCACTCAGCACAGGTAAAAAAAAACCAAACCCATAGCAATTAGAGAGTTATCCCTGGCACAATTGTGTTGAAAAAAGTCACTTTCATAGGGAAACAAAACCCATACAGATAGGAAAGTAAAAAAAAGAAAAGAAAAAAAGTGGCACTGCTCTTGAGGCGATGCACTCCCCCTGAAAGAGCAGCCTGAACTTGATTCAGAGACAGACATCTGCGGTGACTAATTTTTTATTCATTTATTTTATTTATTTATTCTTTTATATCAAGGATGATGGAATGTCCTCATGTGCTTTTTTTCATCCGGTCCCCATGTGTGTGCAGTTTTATAAATATTGTCATCTGTTCCCACCGGCACACAATGGCCTACTCTTACGAAAAGGGGAACAGGATTTAACATGTGCGCAAGATGTTCTGCGTGCGTTCACACACGGGGCCTCGGATTATAGTGTCATCCGAAGGACTTTTGGGAGAGTGGAGTCAGCACTGATGTTAACTCCAGGAGAAAAATCCCCTCCATTGGGAGTCAAACTCGGGTCGTCAAATTGCGAGCGCAATGTTCTGACCATTATGCTATCCCGTCCCCTACTAAAAGTCAATCAGTACACTAGGCAACACAATGATTGATACAAAGAACATAAAACCCCCTAAAGAAGGAAGATGGCGGGATGGTTTAGATGTTCGCCTACCTCACAAGTAAACCATACCATGAGCTTCTGGCTTCAACTCTCCCCAGCCTAGCCCTTTCTCCCCATTCTGACTGGGGAAATCAAACTGAATGTCAAGTCTTTCGGGAGAAACGCTAAACCCAGTGCTTACAGACTTAGTTAGTTAAAGTCTGTCCCCAGCCTAAGGCTCATCAGGCCGGTGCTTATCCTGGTTTCTGTGGCGTTAAGCGACTGAGAGTCATAGACTCCCCCCTGGATAGGACGCCAGTCTATCGCAGGGTTAACCCCCAACACAAGCTGGGTACCCCTTTTACACCTGGGTGGGGTGAGAAAATAGCCGTAAAGTGCCTTTTCCAAGGGCACAGCGCCGTAGCCGAAAGCTGGGATCAAACCCGCAACCTTTAGATTACGAGTCCAATGCCCTAACCACTAGACTACAGCGGCGGCGCTTACAGACTTGCTTAAGTCAAAAAAACCCACGACAGTAGCGAATCAGAAAGAGCAGGGAGGTACCTCCTGACTGTCCCTGCAAAATTGGTAGGTTCAATTCTGAACTGTATCCCCGAAGTCAGAATGCACCTACCTTTACCGTGGAAAGGAAAACAAATAGTCGCATACTAAAGAAAAAATCTCATCAGAGGTAAATCTCTGAGTTTTATCTGAGGAAATGACCCCCCCCCTCCCCCCCTCCTCTCTGAAACCCATTGTTTTCTCTTTCCACATACACCTATCAACCTTTCATAATCTGTGAACAGAAACAAACTACATCTTATTTATTTATTTATTCTTTTATATCGAGATAATGGAATAAGCACTCGTGTGCTTTTTTTTTATCCAGTCCCATGTGTATGCATTTGTAAATATGTCATCTGTTCCACCGCACACAGAGGCCTACTCTTACGAAAAGCAGACAGGATTAACATGTCGCAAGATGTTGTCGTGCGTTCGCAAACACGGCCTTGTTTCAGTCTCATCCGAAAGACACATATCCAAAACTGCCTTTGCTACACCCCTTTCCACACACTTCCAACTGTTTTGTGTCCGCTTTCTGGTTTCCCATCATCACTTTCATCTGTATGCCCGCTGTGACAGCAACAAGCATGCATATGCATGATTATGCAAAACACAACATGTGTAATTAATAGTTGTGATTATGTAAAAAAAAAAATAATAATAAAAATTTTAAAAATATTACACCTGCAAGCAAATTATCAGTAGGAGGAGGCTTTTCAACAACAAAAAATGTCAAAAATTTTAAAATCTGGTGAATGGGTTTCATGTATGTTATAAGTTAAAACTCCATTTGAAATGTATCTACATAGATGGACAAAAAAAAGAAGAAAAAGTTGCACATACGCACACACAACACACATACACACACACACACACAGTGACACACACACACACAATACACACACACACACACACAGTGAACACACACACCATGCACACCAAAAAACCCAAGGAAGACACATATGTAGTACAAACATCCAGAAAAATATCACCCACAGACAACACTAAACAAAAGCTGCAATCAAATTTTTTTTTTTAAAAAAGGAAAAACTACCCCCCACCCCCCTATTTTCCTATAAATTCATACAGACACAACACAAAGCACACCAACATAGGATACTAGGATGGGTAGCCTGGTGGTTTAGAGCGTTACCCACTGCGCATGTGATCTGCTGACTCAGGTTCGAATCTCTTTCAAGGGGATATTTTCTCCTGGAGTTGACATCAGAGCCGACTCCACTCCCCCCAAAAGTCCTTTGGATGAGACTATAAACCAAGGTGCTCTGTGTGAACGCACTGCAGAACATCTTCACACATGTTAAAACTTGTTCCGCTTTTCAGAAGAGTAGGCCATTGTGTGCCAATGGGGATGGATGACAAAACTGACAAAACCGCATACACACAGGGGCTGGATGTAAAAAACATTTAAAAGCTCATGAGTGCTTATTCCAATATCCTTGAAATAAAATAAACAAATGAAATAAGGAAAAAAATAAACATAAACCACCTACACATCAACCACCATCCAACACAGCTCACTAACACACACCACCAACACACATTAATACACACCACCAACACAACCCACACCGCCAACACAGCACACTTACACACACCACCAACACAAAACAACACACACCCACCACACAACACAACACACCACCACCACACACAACACCAATCCACCAAACACAAGCACACTTACCACAAACCACCAACACAACACAACCACCAACACACATTAATACACACCACCAACACAACCCACACCGCCAACACAGCACACTTACACAACCACCACACAACACAACACCAACACACACACACCAACACAACACACACCCCAACACAACACATTCACCAACACCACACACACACCACCACCAACACAACACACCACCAACACAACACACCACCAACACAACACACCACCAACACAACACACCACCACACAAACACCCAACACAACACACCACCAACACAAACACACACAACACAACACACCACCACCACAACACACCCACCACCACCACAACAACACCACACCCAACACCACAAACACATCACTGACAGGCGACAGCAATGAGAGGCAGGTGCCTAGCACCACCAGTGCCAGCTTCCAGCCGTAGACAAGGCGATCACCACCCCCGCCACCATCCCCGTCATCGCCTGCAGGGCCAGAGAGATGCGCACACCTGCTGCCTGCACGCACACAAGCACGCACGCACACACAGACAACAAGACACACACTCAGACACCCCGCGCAGCCACACACACAACACAACACACACACACACAACAGCACACACACACAGCAACTACACCAAGAGGCTTGATGGAAAAAACAAATCGAAACTATTCAATTACCATCTGAAAATAAAAATTTGAATTGATTGTTGATTCATACACAGACACTACATGCAACAACACCCACACAAGACACACATCACGCACGCACAGGACACAAATCAAGATCACAACACACAACCGCAACACAGACACTGAATAACACACACACACACACACACACAGAACATTCACATGCACATACACACAACACACACTACAGACACACAAAACAAACACATCTATAGACACACAACACAGACACACACCACACGCACACAACACACACACACACACACACACACACACACACCATACCTTCACCTTTCTTTTTTTTTCAAATCTATATTTTATTAATGACATCAACATCTGTCCTAATTTTTCATTTCATACACATTAATACACTTATCATCATCAAAATATTTACATTTTCATCATGTTATCCACGCCTGACAAAAAAAATATCCATGTGTTATAAAAAGTCTACACCTGTCCAAAAAATATCAACATCTTAAACATGTATTCACACTTGTCAAAAAAAGTCCACATTTTATGACTATAACCAAACCTGTAGAGAAAATGTACATATCTTTTGCATTCTAACCACACCTGTCAAACAATCTACATCCTATACATGTTTTTCATACTTCGCAAAAAAAATCCACTTTTATAACTAATATCCACAACTGTCGAGAAATGTACATATCTTCTACACTGTCACCACACCTGTCAAAAATATCCACATTTAATAGAGATAAATCCACACCTGTTGAGAAATGTCCACATCTTCTACATTCTAACCTCACCTGTCAAAAAATATCCACATTTTATAAAATAATATCCACACCTGTTGAGAAATTTGTCCACATCTTATACATTCTAACCCCACCTGTCAAAAAATATCCACATTCATAGAGAATAATATCCACACCTGTTGAGAATTGTCCACATCTTATACATTCTAACCCCACCTGTCAAAAAATATCCACATTCAATAGAGAATAATATCCACACCTGTTGAGAAAATGTCCACACCTTATACATTCTAACCCCACCTGTTGAAAACACTCCGTGTCTCACCTATTCCACCTAGGAAATCACTGTGAGACCTTATTTATTTATTTTTCTTTTACATCGACGATAATGGAATAAGCAATCAATGCTTTTTTACATCCAGTCCCCGTGTGTAAGCAGTTTTGTAAATGTCATCTGTTCCCACCGGCACACGATGGCCTACTCTTCCCGAAAAGCGGAACAGATTTAACAGTTTTTAGTCTCATCCCAAAGACTTTTAGATCCACACTAGACAAAAATTTTGCATGTATGGCTGGTTTTTTCTTCTAATTTCAAGAGCCTCACTTATTATCAGCAGCCACACTCTGACTTCGCCACCGCTGTAGTCTAGTGGTTAGGGGTTGGACTCGTAATCTAAAGGTTGCGGGTTCGATCCCAGCTTTCGGCTATGGCGTTGTGCCCTTGGAAAAGGCACTTTACGGCTATTTTCTCACCCCACCCAGGTGAAAAAGGGGTACCAACCTTGTGTTGGGAGTTAACCCTGCGATAGACTGGCGTCCTATCCGGGGGGAGTCTATGACTCTCAGTCGCTTAACGCCACAGAAACCGGGATAAGCACCGGCCTGATGAGCCTTAGGTTTCGGGACAGACTTTAACTTAACACTGTGACTTGCAAGGACACTACTCACGGTTTTGACGGTGGTGGCATCCGTGGCCAGGCGTGCCGTCAGTGCACCTGTGGCGTGATGTGGGTCGTCAAAGTACGCCACGTCTTGGCGCAGCAAGCTTTTGAAGGTCAGCATCCGCAGACGTTTGGTCAGCCGCTCTCCAGACTGAGAGAAGCAGTAAGTCTGGAAAAGAAAAGAAAATAAAAAGCAAAGATATAAAAGAAACATATTAAACAACAAAAACAAACTCCCAACAAAAACACATTTTTTTTTAGAAACAGATTTATTTTTATTTCATGTTGTCATTTTTCTTACTCTTCAATTTTTAAAATAAAGAATTGGGTATGAAATAAAATGTTCATAGCACTAGGCATATGATCCGTCAGTCTCAGAAGACTATGGAGTTGCACTCTAGGCTCTAGTGTGCAAAGCCTGGGTAAGTAAGTATGGAGGGCAAGCTGTTACCCATGCAGCAGACCCCCCCTCTCCATGCCACTGAAATGATCCATTGGAAAGGCAATCACCGATATGAATGGTTCTAGTGCCATCACAAGAGCCAGCAGAACGTTGCCATATACAGCCCCGAGCCGCCCTGGGGACTCCAACTCTCCAATTTTTCCTCAGGGATGGTGTCTAAACATGACACCTGTGTGCATGCTGGGTTTTTTAATTTTGTTGTCATCCACTCCTACCAGCACACAATGGCCTGCTCTTCTGAAAGCAAATTTTAACATGTGTGCAAGATGCATTTACGCATGGGGCCTCAGTTTATAGTCTTATCAGAATGACTTTCACATTCAGTTCGATTTTTTTTGGTCAAATTGGGAAGAAAGGGTGAGACTAGGAATTGAACCCAGAACCTCATGGTTTACTTGTTGTTCATAGTAAAACAGTACCGTACAGTCAGTTTGGCCAGCAACAATCTCTGTCAGGGTTTGGGTGTTGTTTTTCCAAACCCAGGTTTTCCCCTGTGAGAATGCCGGGGGCCTGTCAGTATAAACAGCATCCCTTTCTGAAAACTGTGCTAGGAATTCCCTCTGTTCTACCCCTCTCTTTGTTTCTGCCTTGTTCCTTTCCTTCCTGTCGCCTCCTCCTTGTCTGTTTTCAGCCTTCTTAGGCCACTCTCCTGCCTTTTTATCCCAGAAAGACTAAAAAAGATAACAGCTCTCTCCCACACTGAAGTCAGATGTGCTGGGCATGACAAGTCAGGCGCTTAATGGCAGCACAACGCATTTTCGCTCAGATGATTGACAACAAAAGTTGGTGTCTGAATGATAGACAACGAAGAAGAAAGCCAGGTCCATGCATGCTGGAATGTTGATGTTGCCCATCACCATCAGCCATACTGTCTACTTCTATTCTGACAGACGGACATGACAGCAAGATGTCAACATGTGTTTCGCATAAATATATATGCTGTCCTTTTTTTTTTTTGTTCCTTGGCTAGAGCTCCAACTTTCACCAGTGATGAGATTTTGTCTGTGATCAATTTTTGCCCACATGACAGTAGCCACATGCTGACTTTGGGAATGTATGCTGGGTATGTTGGTGTTTTTGTAACCCGCCGAATGCTGACATGAATTACGGAATCTTTAATGTGCATACTTGATCTTCTGCATGTGTATATACACAAAGGGAGTTAAGGAATTGGCAGGTCTGCACTGAAAGTTGATCTGGGATCATAAAAAAAAACCCATCTTTAACTCACCAGCCTGCCACCAAGATTCAACCCCACGACTCCATGGACCCATAACATTGAAGTCAAACAGTCTCCAACACTTGGCTATAGTGTCTCTCGTATTCGTATATGAAACCTCTTCTTTTATTTCATTTTTTAAATTTTATACCACTTTATGTCACAGCAGATATCTCTGCGTTAAATTCGGGCTGCTCTTCCCAGGGAGAGCACATCGCCACAAGTGCAGCGCCTACCCATTATATTTTTTTCCTGTCTGCATCTGTATTTGTTTCCCTATCAGTGTTTTTTTTCTACAGAATTTTGCCAGGGACAACCCCCTTGTTTCCGTGGGTTATTTCAAGTGCGGTAAATAAATAACACACAGGACCCTGGTTTATCGTCTCATCTGAAAGACTAGCACCAAGACCACTACTCAAGGTCTAACGGATGGGGGAAAAGTTTTGGGCCCAAATGGGATTTGAACCACCGCACACACTGACCAGGACTTTTCACTTTCTAGGCAAGGCGCATTAACTCCTAACCACCGATCCACCGAATAAAATAGAATAAACTCCCTGAAGTCAGTATGCGGCTGGCTACCTTGCTGGCAGGTAAAAACGGTTGCATGTGCAAATCTCACCCATGGTGAACCTCCAAGCTCTAGCTGAAGAGTGGAGGGATCTGAAACACCTGAAGAAGAGCTGACCTGGGATTGATGCTAACTCTGGAAAATTCTCTTCTTTTTTTTTTTATCTTCTCAAAGATTTACTACAATATGCATGTTTAGGAGGAAAAACTTTGTCAGATTTAACCGTACATATAAATTCAGGTACGCTTACTGCATAATTTTGATAATAAAATCATTCCTTATGAACTGACAACTAATTTTGTACAACCAATTATCATGTGTGAGCACATGCATGCAGTACTGAAAGTGTTATCAAAGAAGAAGAACAACAACACAAGAACAACAACCAGAACAACAAAAACAATGATAACGATGATAATAATGATAATAATATTACCACATCATCATCATTACTATTGATATCATTATTAATAGTAATGACTATGACTTTAAAAATAAAAAACCAAAGAAAGGAGAAAAGGAAAAAGAGGATGAAAATGAATGAATAAACTGACAGATAAAGAGATAAATTGATATTAAAAAAAAAAAGAAGTTTAGAAATAAATACAGGAATGAACAAACAAACAAATAAATGCATTAAATTCATACATATATCAATACAAAAGATGAAATAAAGTTATAAAAAAAAAAATAATTAAAAAAATAATAAATAAATAAATAAAAAAAACCCAAAAAAATCCCACCAAATAAATACATTAAATTCATATATAATCAATACAAAAGATGAAATAAAGTAAAACAACACAAGAACAACAACAACAACAAACAAACAAACAAACAAAACCCAACAACAACAAAAAACATAAAACCCCAACCAAACAAAAAAACCCTCAAAACCCAACCAAACAAAAAAAACCTCAAAACCACCTCCCCCCCAGGCCTCACCTGAATAATCTGGGTGACAAGTTCAATCCCCAAGGCCACAAACATCAAACTCCAGAACACGCCATCCTCCAGCAGTTTGTCTCCCTGTTCGCTGAACACCTGCATTGGATTGGATTGGATGGTTGCAATATAAAATGGACCCTCTTAGATAAAAAAATAACTTGATGCAAGTTACAGGAAAAGGAAAATTAGTTCACAAGACTGGGTACTTTTTTTTTTTTCATGTCATCTCATTTTTTGTTGTTTTTTGGGGGGTAACAAATATGTCCCATATTTTCCACGTTGCTCATTCTAACCTCACCGCCCCGGCCATATTCGAATCTATTATTTTTATCCCCAATGCCAGTATTCATTCATCAATGAAAACCGCAGTAAGGCCACCAGCAAGAAGGGCCCTACATTACTGCTGGGTCATTTTGGTGGTGTTCAGTGGTGCCTGTTCTGATTTTGATTGATAGATTGATTTATTCTTTTATATTGAGGATAATGGGATAAGCACTTTTGTGCTTTTTTACATCCAGTCCCCGTGTGTATGCAGTTTTGGAAATGTCATCTGTTCCCACTGCACACGATGGCCTACTCTTACGAAAAGCAGAACAGGATTTAACGTGTGCGCAAGATGTTCTGAGTGCATTTGCACACGGGCCTCGGTTTAAAGTCTCATCCGAAGGACTTTTGGGGAGAGTGGAGTAGGCACTGATGTTAAACTCCAGCGCAATGTTCTGACCACTAGGCTATCCGTCCCCCCTGAGCCAACATGTGCAAGTCACAGCATACTCTTTCTGTCGTTGTGGGGCCAGGCTAAGTGAGACAGCTATAGGGGTGGTGACATGTCCCCCACAACATTGCTCCAACAACCCTCTCAGCTGAGTCCCCCCCACACACCTGCCATGCCCTGACACAAAGTCACCACAGGCAAAAGTACAGGCACAGACACTGACACATTCACAGACAAACATCAAACAAAATTAAACTCACAACACACACACACACACACAGAACATTTTGTGCACACGTTAAATCCTGTTCTGCTAATCGTAAGAGCAGGCCATTGTGTGCCGGTGGGACAGATGACATGATTTACAAAACTGCATACACATGGGGACTGGATGAAAAACAGCAAATGAATGCTTATTCCATTATCCTCGATATAAAAGAATTTAGCAATTTAGCACACATACACACACACACACACACACACACACACACACACACACACACACACACACACACACACACACACACACTTCCCATCACACGTGAGAACTCTTTGGACAAGATTTTAAGCAATTGTGTATTGTTGTGTGAACTCGCTTTATTGCTGAAGAAGAGTCCCATTGACAGTTTGCTATAGTGCTTATGAACATGTTACTAGCTTGGTTTACGAGATAGAGACATTCATCTCGTGCTCTTTCTTAATTTCTAAAAAGTTCTGATTGATTGTTCAGGGTTTAGTGTTCACCATTTTATGCATTTACTTACTTTTTGTTTCTACCATTGGTTAAAAGTTCTACAAGTAACATTTTTTGTTTTGCGTTTTGGGGTTTTCCTCTTTTTTTTTGGTCTAATATCACTTATGTGAACAGATATTAAAACTGAAGAAGAACACACACACACACACACACACACACACACACACACACACACACACACACACACACATACTCACACACACACCACACCACAACACAACACAACACAACACACCCCACACACACCACTAACACCAACGTACAGCGATGATCTTGCTGAAGAAGACAGCAAAGATGGGCATGGTGGCTCCATTGATAGTGGCGGCCACAGACCCGAAGGCAATGAAGGGCCACTCCTTGGCGTTGTAGCTCATGATGTCACAGAAATTGGGCAGGTACTCAGGTATTGGCTGGGACAACACACACACACAGATACTTAGCTACACCAATCATCTCAGCAGCCCCCGAAGTCACAATGTGGCTGCCTTAACGGTGAGCTAACGGTTGCATAACATGCAAAATCTTACCATTGGTGAATCTCCGAGCTCTAGCCATAGAATGAACAAGAAAACAGAATGACCCTCAACTCTCCCCCCCCCCCCCTCTCCTCCCAAATACTTAAGGACTGGACAAAATAAATAGAATATTTTATCTAATGTCTTTTTACAACAGGAAAAAAGTAATAAATCTAAAAACAACAATATTTGACAATTAAAAAAAAAGACCCAAATTACAAGTCTATCAACTGATGATGCTATTATAACTCTTATGACATCAACAAGATAAGCACCCTCGTTATTCAAAATGTCCTTAGCATCACTGAATAATTTGATAAAATCCACAAAGGGCCCCATACTTAGTGAATAACAAAGGACACTGTAAAAATAAAATGCTGAGACAGAAATGACATTGGAGCACATACAGACTTTTGGTTTTCCATGAATTTAATCTCAGACTACAAATTAAAGAACTTATGTTTCTGTGACACGAAGGAACAATATTTCCAAAGTGTTTGAGAAACTTAGTTTTGCCTCCCACGCCCCCCCCCCCCCCCCCCCTCCGGTCCTTCAGATGAGACGATAAACTGAGCTCCCAAGTAAGAGTGCATGCAAGATGTTTTGCACACAAGTAGCTAAATCCCCACAGCCAATTTCTTGCAGAAAAGTAGCCTAGTTCTGGTTAGTGAAACAGACGACACAAATATACCCAGCATGCACCCTGCTTCCTGAAGAGGGATAGGATCCACCATGCCAGGTTGAACCCGCCCATAATACACTCTAAAAAAAAAAAAATGTCAGTGCAGTGCAAGCACTTCGACGACTCCTCAAGGAGTCCAAGTGAAAAGTGAAGACACTCCACTCCAAGTGAAAAGTGGAGACACTCAACTCCAAGTGAAAAGTGGAGACACTCCACTCCAAGTGAAAAGTGAAGACACTCCACTCCAAGGGAAAAGTGAAGACACTCCACTCCAAGTGAAAAGTGGAGACACTCAACTCCAAGTGAAAAGTGAAGACACTCAACTCCAAGTGAAAAGTGGAGACACTCCACTCCAAGGGAAAAGTGAAGACACTCCACTCCAAGTGAAAACACTCCACTCCAAGTGAAAAGAGAAGACACTCAACTCCAAGTGAAAAGTGAAGACACTCAACTCCAAGTGAAAAGTGGAGACACTCCACTCCAAGTGAAAAGTGGAGACACTCCACTCCAAGTGAAAAGTGAAGACACTCAACTCCAAGTGAAAAGTGAAGACACTCCACTCCAAGTGAAAACACTCCACTCCAAGTGAAAAGTAAAGACACTCAACTCCAAGTGAAAAGTAAAGACACTCAACTCCAAGTGAAAAGTGGAGACACTCCACTCCAAGTGAAAAGTAAAGACACTCCACTCCAAGTGAAAAGTGAAGACACTCCACTCCAAGTGAAAACACTCCACTCCAAGTGAAAAGTGGAGACACTCCACTCCAAGTGAAAAGTGAAGACACTCCACTCCAAGTGAAAACACTCCACTCCAAGTGAAAACACTCCACTCCAAGTGAAAAGTGAAGACACTCAACTCCAAGTGAAAAGTGAAGACGCTCAACTCCAAGTGAAAAGTGGAGACACTCCACTCCAAGTGAAAAGTGAAGACGCTCAACTCCAAGTGAAAAGTAAAGACACTCAACTCCAAGTGAAAAGTGGAGACACTCCACTCCAAGTGAAAAGTGAAGACACTCAACTCCAAGTGAAAAGTGAAGACACTCAACTCCAAGTGAAAACACTCAACTCCAAGTGAAAAGTGGAGACACTCCACTCCAAGTGAAAAGTGAAGACGCTCAACTCCAAGTGAAAAGTGGAGACACTCCACTCCAAGTGAAAAGTGAAGACGCTCAACTCCAAGTGAAAAGTGAAGACACTCCACTCCAAGTGAAAAGTGAAGACACTCAACTCCAAGTGAAAACACTCAACTCCAAGTGAAAAGTGAAGACACTCAACTCCAAGTGAAAAGTGAAGACACTCAACTCCAAGTGAAAAGTGGAGACACTCAACTCCAAGTGAAAACACTCAACTCCAAGTGAAAAGTGAAGACACTCAACTCCAAGTGAAAACACTCAACTCCAAGTGAAAAGTGGAGACACTCAACTCCAAGTGAAAACACTCAACTCCAAGTGAAAAGTGGAGACACTCAACTCCAAGTGAAAAGTGAAGACACTCAAGTGAAAACACTCAAGTGAAAAGTGAAGACACTCAAGTGAAAAGTGAAGACACTCAAGTCCAAGTGAAAAGTGAAGACACTCAAGTCCAAGCGAAAAGTGAAGACACTCAAGTCCTTCCCAAAATATGTTTATGTATATGTATGAGTTTCATCTCATGAAATTGCTTCAAGAAATGTGACATTTTTGGGGTGGCCCGAGGTGCTGAAGTGGGAGAACTTGCCGAAGCGTGGGACCTCCGACTTTCTGGCTTCTGACCACAGTCCTGATATCAGAGAAATCTAAAAAGAACTCTAATTCAACCATAACAACAACAACAACAATCCTTCCCAAAACCATGTCCCTCCACCCCCACCCCCCCTTTCCCCCCCCAAATACCTCTGTTTCAGTCTTCTCTTTGTCCTGTGCTGGGCCTATGGTGCTACTCTGTCGGCGAGACATTTTCCGAGGTCTTGTTCCGGAAACAACAGATGTTCTGTGCTGACTCTCCGATCGCCGGTCTGTGGTGGAGGAAGAGACATCTCCGTTGGAGATCTCCGTCACTTCTTCGTCATAGCTTTCCGATTGGATGCTCTCATCCCCTGTCAACAGAGAAAGTTTCTCAGTCAAAGATTCACGTCTTCGTCATAGCTTTCCGATTGGATGCTCTCATCTTGCTGTCAACAGAGAAAGTTTCTCAGTCAAAGATTCACGTCTTCGTCATAGCTTTCCGATTGGATGCTCTCATCTTGCTGTCAACAGAGAAAGTTTCTCAGTCAAAGATTCATGTCTTAATCACAGCTTTCCGATTGGATGCTCTCATCCCCTGTCAACAGAGAAAGTTTCTCAGTCAAAGATTCATGTCTTAATCACAGCTTTCCAATTGGATGCTCTCATCCCC
>CM060348.1:12296720-12304220 GCA_030674155.1 Stramonita haemastoma
TTTGCTCTTCTTTAGACTTAACGCTACATCTTCTTTGCCAAAGCTGTGAAATAGTCTATTTGGAAGTTGTTGCTTTTTAGTTTTGGGGGGAGTTGGGAGGGTGGGGGAGGGGGGGTTGAAGATATGTAAACATTTTCTCACACACTCTCTCAGCATATAAGGGGACGGATAGCCTAGTGGTCAGAACATTGCGCTGGCAATTTGACGACCCGGGTCCGATTCCGGTCGAGGAGATTTTTCTTCTGGAGTTAACATCAGTGCTGACTCCACTCTCCCCAAAAGTCCTTCAGATGAGACTATAAACCGAGGCCCTGTGCGCGAACGCACGCAGACCATCTTTCCACACACGTTAAATCCTGTTCCGCTCTTTTTAAGAGTCGGCCATCATGTGCCAGTAGAAACAGATGACAAGATTTACAAAACTGCATACACACGGGACTGGATGTAAAAAATCACAAGAGTGCTTATTCCATTATCCTCAATATAAAAGAAAAAAGAATATAAGAATACCTTGTCCAAAGCGCTCTGGACGATTCGCTCACTCTCGGAATCCAGAGCAGACGTTGCTTCGTCCAGCAGGAGGATTTTGGGATTGCGCACCAGAGCACGAGCAATGGCGACGCGCTGTTTCTGTCCCCCTGACAACTGCGCTCCTCGCTCCCCCACCAGGTGTGGTATCCCTATACACACAGCAGGGAGGTGGAATGGTCTTTATGTAAGATGTACTTATATGCATACATATAATTTATATATATATATATATATGAGAATGTTTTTTCTGATACTTTCTCATACTGCTCCCTCTCTCTCTCTCTCTCTCTCTTTATACACACACACACACACACACACACACACACACACACACACACACACACACACACACACACACACACACACATACACTCTCTCTCTCTCTCTCCTCTCTCACACATACACACACACTCTCACTCACACACACTCACACACACACTCACACACACACACACACACACACATACACACATACCCACTCACACACACTCACACACACACACACATCACTCACCACCTCACACACACACACACACACACACACACACACACACACACACACACACACACACATACACTACACACATACTCTCTACACACACACACTATCACACACACACAACACACAAAACACACAGATGAACAATGACACACAGGGACTGATGTAAAAAGCACACAAGTGCTTATCCCATTATCCTCGATATAACAGAATTTTTAAAAAAATAATAAATAAATAACACACACACACACACCCTCCACCCCACTCCCCCCCCCCCCCCACACACACCCCCAACACACACACTCACCCCCCACCCCCACCCCCACCCCCCCCCACCCACCCCCACCACACACACAGTGTCACTCACTACCTTGGGTAAGTTAGAAATGAAATTGTGAGCGTTGGCGTCTTTGGCGGCCTGAACGATCTCTTCATCAGTGACGTCGGGATTGCCCAATCGGATGTTGTCGCTGATGCTGCAGCCAAAGAGAATGGGCTCCTGGGATACGATGCCAATGTTTCTCCGCAGCCAATGAACGTTCAGCTTGGTGATGTTCTTCCCATCCAGCTCCACCTGCCCACACACAACAGGAACACTTACCTTTTTACCGAACGCCATCGTGTGCCGGTGGGAACAGATGACATTTATGAAACTGCATACACACGGGGACTGGATGTAAAAAAAGCACAAGAGTGCTTATCCCATTATCCTTGATATAAAAGAATTTTTAAAAAAAAAAAAAAATTAAAATAAATAATCCTCCCCACCTTGTGCTGTGTGTTTAATTAATTAACCCTCTTAGTCCCGTACCGGGGATTTGCCGGGATTGAATAATTGCCCCCCCTGAATCCCGAACCCTTTGCTTGGATTTACAAACAGTAGATTTCCATCATGCTGTGACCATCACTAATTGCTCCCACATGCTAAAGCTCTATCAGGCTAACAGGTAGAACATCTTGCGCACACGTTAAATCCTGTTCCGCTTTTCATAAGAGTAGGCCATTGTGTGCCGGTGGAAACAGATGACAATATGTATACAACTGCATAAACACGGGGACTGGATGAAAAAAAAGCACATGAGTGCTTATTCTATTATCCTCGATATAAACAAATAAAATAGATAAATAAATAAATAAATAAAAAACCCTGCTAAGAGTCAGAAAGTAATTATAACTGCTGGTATGTACTTGGAAGGAGGAAAAGGCCAGCCAGCATGTGTGCCTGACCTGATTTTGTGATGGAATGTGAAATCTAGGGCAGTTTGTGTTCAGAGACACCGAATGCAAGAGGGTTAAACTGGGGTCCAATGCATGGAACACAAACTTTTCCCACCACTGTTCTTCTTCTCAGCATCAATGAGAATGGTGTTAGCTGCCGTACCCAATAGAACCAACTTTGAAAAAAATATAATACATTAACAACACAGTACAATACAATACAAGACAGTACAACACAATACAGTACAACACCAGTACGATGACAACTAGAACACAATACAATGCAATACAACACACCATCACACAATAACACATACATTTCTAGAATCAGGTAAGAACATGTTTAGATCATCTTCACAGAGTACAACACCACATCACATCACACCACACCACACCACACAATAACTACATCACATCACATCACACAACCACACACACCGACATCACATTACATCACATCACATCACATCACCCATCACATCACACCACATCACATCACATCACATCACATCACTACCACCACAAATAACCACTTAACATTCCAGAATCTATACAACACAATCTTGGATCATGTTCACAGAGTACACCACATCCACAACCCACTCCACCCCAGCATACTACACCACACTATACCTACATCCCACCCCACACCCACCCCACACCCCACCCACTACACTACACCACACCACCCACACCAACTCACACTACACACATCCACACCACCCACCCCACCAACATCACACTACACCACATCCCACCCCACTTCACCCCACACCACATCCCACCCCACCCCACACCCCAACACATCCCACCCCACACCACATCACACTACACCACATCCCACCCCACACCACACTACACCACCCCACACTACACCCCACCACATCCCCCCCTACTACACCCCACCACACCACACACCACCAAGCACACCTCACCACACCTCACCTCACCCCACACCACCCCACCCCACCCCACCCCACCCTGCACGCACCAATCCTGAATCGGGGTCGTAGAACCTCTGGATCATCTTGACGATGGTGGATTTGCCACAGCCACTGCCCCCCACCAGAGCGACCGTCTGCCCCGGCTCTATGCTCAGGTCAAAGCTCTTCAGCACCTGTCCAACACACACACAACATACAGATTTTTCTCCTGGAGTTAACACAGTGCTGACTCCCACTCTCCCCAAAAGTCCTTCGAGATGAGACTTTAAACCGAGGCCCCGTGTGCAAACGCACGCAGAACATCTTGCGCACACTTAAATCCTGTTCTGCTTTTCGTAAGAGTAGGCCATCGTGTGCCGGTGGGAACAGATGACATTTACAAAAACTGCATACACACGGGGACTGGATGAAAAAAAGCACAAGAGTGCTTATTCCATTATCCTCGATATAAAAGAATAAATCAAATCAATCAATTAACCAAACACATACACAGCTATCCAGCAGCCTGCAAAGCCAGTATAATAAGGGAGACGGGATAGCCTAGTGGTCAGAACATTGCACTCGCAATTTAATAATCCGGGTTCGATTCCTGTTTGAGGGGGGTTTTCTCCTGGAGTTAACGTCGGTGCTGACTCCACTCTCCCCAAAAGTCCTTCGGATGAGACTATAAACCGAGGTCCCATGTGTGAACGCACGCAGAACATCTTGAGCACATGTTAAAACCCTGTTCCGCCTTTCGGAAGAGCAGGCCATTGTGTGCCGTAGGAGCAGATGGCAAAATTATTTTAAAAAGCCAAACCAGCATGCACACAGGTGTCGTGTTTAGACACCATCCCTGAGGAAAAATCAGGGAGTTGGAGTCCCAAGGGCGGCTCGGGCTGATATATATATATATATATATAATATATATATATATATATATATATATATATATATTATATATATATATATATATATATATATATATATATATATATATATATATATATATATATATATATATATATATATATATATATATATATCATAATATAATGGGTAGGCGCTACACTTGTGGAAACGCGTTCTCCCCTAGGAGAGCAGCCCAATTTCATGCAGAGAAATCTGCTGTGAAATAAAGTGGTGTAAAATAAACTAAAAATAATTCAAAAAAAACAAAAAAACAAAACACACAGCTATCCCACAGCCAGCAAATCCAGCATAACTCAGTCAAGGCTTTGAGACCCATGTGCTTAAAATTAGCATGCTCAATTCTTTTTATTAATGTAAAAAAAAAAAAGAAGCAAATGGCGCTTATTTCATTATCCTCGATATAAAAGAATATATAAGTAAATAAATTAAGTATATATACTTAATGTAAAAAAAAAAGACAATGAGTTAACTTATTCTATTAACCTACGAATATAAAAGAGTAAATAATTACTTAGTCCCAGTATGGCCAGTTTCCTCTATAGGATAATAATTAGCACCAGCTGGCCCTAGCTGGGTGGGGATGGGATAGAATGGGTAGCTGAAAGTGGGGGAAACTGAGAGCTGTAATCCCCACAGTCGGAATGCAGCTACCTTAATGGTGGGTAAAAGATTGCATACGCAAAATCTCACTGTTTCTAAACTTGGAGCTCTAACCAAGAACAAAAAACGACCAACCAAAAAACCAAAGTATAAATACTTATACATGCGCATATATATGTGCACATACACAGACATCACACAGAGCACAACACAATATGCACGTGTGTTGTGCCATCGTGTGCTGGTGGGAACAGATGACAAGATTCACAAAACTGCACACACACAGGGACTAGATGTAAAAAAGGACATGAGTGGATCGGTGGTCTAGGTGGTCACGCGCCTTGCCTAGAAAGCAAAAAGTCCGGGTCGGAGTGTGCGGGGTTCGTATCCCGTTTGGACCCAAAACTTTTTCCCCATCCATTAGACCATGAGTGGTGGTCTGGGCGCTAGTCTTTCGGATGAGACGATAAACCGAGGTCCCGTGTGTTACACATCACTATTTAGCGCATGTAAAAGAACCCACGGCAACAAGGGGGTTGTCCCTGGCAAAATTCTGTAGAAAAAAGCCACTCTGATAGGGAAACAAATACACTTGCATGCAGGAAAAAGAAAAAAAAAAAGGGTAGGCGCTGCACATGTGGCGACGCGCTCTCCCCGGGGAGAGCAGCCCGAATTTCACGCAGAGAAATCTGCCGTGACATAAAGTGGTACAAAATATTTTTTTAAAAATAACAAAATGAGTGCTTATTCCATTATCCTTGATATAAAAGAATAAATACATAAATAAAATAAAAAATAAAACTTTCTGGAAGAAAGTAAGGAGAATGGATCAATAATGCATAAAATAGACAAGAAAATGGTCACAGGAAGAAAAGGAAAAAAAGCAAAAACAAACAGAGGGTTAGAAAAGAGGGAATTCCTAGCACAAGATTGTCAAGAATGTGGGGATGCAAGTCTTACAGACAGGCCCCTGGCATTTCCTATGGGAGGGTGGGAAAGGGGCATGCTGAATATTATTTTGTGCATGTAAAGTAACCCAAGGCGACTTACCTCTACATCAGGGCGTGAGGGGTAGGAGAAGGACACCTCTTTGAACCGCACTTTTCCTACCACTTCTGAGGGCTTCTCTCCACCAAGGTCTGAGGAGTCGATGGGAGGTTTCTGTAAATAATAATAATAATAATAATGATGATGATGATGATGATGATGATGATGATGATGACAATAATGATAATAATGATAATAATAACACTAACAACGACGACGACGACAACGACAACGACAACAACAACAACATGGGGGATTTATATAGCACTGTATCTTGTAGAGTACACAAATCAAAGCGCTAATAATAATAATAATGATATGGGATTTATATAGCATTGAATCTTGTAGAGTACACAAATCAAAGCGCTAATAATAATAATAAATGATATGGGGATTTATATAGCATTGAATCTTGTAGAGTACACAAATCAAAGCGCTAATAATAATAATAATAATAATACATGATATGGGGATTTATATAGCACTGTATCTATGTAGAGTACACAAATCAAAGCGCTAATAATAATAAAATGATATGGGGATTTATATAGCATTGAATCTTGTAGAGTACACAAATCACAGCGCTTTCATTCAAATTCGTCACGCGCATGTAACAGTTTACATATAAAATTAACAAATTAGATGTCTATGCGCGCAGACACACACACACACACACACAACAAACACACACACACACAACACACACACACATGCACAGAGAAAAGCACATTGCAGTTGCAGCTTAAAAAAAAAAAATCATAAGAAAAGAAAAAGAGTGTATATGTGTGTGTGTGTGTGTGTGTGGTGTGTGTGTGTGTGTGGTGTTGTGTGTGTGTGTGTGTGTGGTGTGTTTGTGTTGAGAAATGTGTGTGTGTGTGTGTGTGTGTGTGGTGTGTAAGTGTGTGTGTGTGTGTGTAAGTGTGTGTATGTGTGTGTGTTGTGTAAGTGTGTGTTGTAAAGTTGTGTGTAGTGTGTGTGGTGTGTAGTGTGTGTGTGTGTGTAAGTGTGTGTGTGTGTGTGTGTGTGTGTGTGTAAGTGTGTGTGTAGTGTGTGTGTGTGAGTGTGTATGTGTAGTGTGTGTGTGTAAGTGTGTGGTAAGTGTGAGTGTGTAGTGTGTGTGTGTGGTGTGTGGTGTGTTGATGTGTGGTGTGTGTGTGTGTGTGTGTGTGTGTGTGTGTGTGTGTGTGTGTGTGTGTGTTGTGTGTTGTGTGTGTGTGTGTGAGTGTGTGTTTTGACTGTACTATGAGGGCTTATAACATAGCTTTAAGTGCACAAAATGTACATCATCACCACCATCATCATCAGTATCTTCATCAAGATCATCAACATAAACGTTATCATCATTAATATCATTATTATCATCCTTTTTCATGTTGTTATCATTATCATCCTTTTTGATGTTGTTATCATTATCATGATCAACATATGATCATTGTTGAATGGTCATCATTATATCAGCCATTAACTAGTATAATCGTGGTCATCAACATGTTGTCATCATTATTATCATCATCATGGTTGCTGTTGGCATCATCATCATCATCATCATCATCATATCATCATCATGACTGTTGCCATTTTAACCATCATCTGACATCATCATCATGACTGTTGTCATTATCACTATCATCATCATCATTGTTGTTGTGTCTTCGCTGTATCATTGTTAGCATCATCATCATTGTGCTGTTCTCAATCATCATCATCATCTTTGTCATCATTGTTGCTTGTCATCATTATCATTGTTGT
>CM060348.1:12314220-12339220 GCA_030674155.1 Stramonita haemastoma
ACTTTTGGGAATGTGAGCTAGGTATTTTCGCGTTTCTGTAACCCACTAAATGGTGGCTATAAAAAACAGGATCTTTAAAGCACATATTTGATCTTCAGCATGTGCGTGCATGCGTGAGTGTGTGCGTGCGTGTGTGTGTGTGCGCGCGTGTGTGTGTATACACACACACACACACACACACACACACACACACAACACACACACACACACACACACACACACACAAAGGGAATAAAGGCACTGTCAGATCTCAACTTAAAATTGACCTGAGAGATGGTAAAAAAATCCCCACCCTTAATTCACCAGACGCCACTGAGATTCGAACCCACAACTTCATGGACCCATGGGATTTGAAGTTGAATGGTCCGAACCACTCAGCTACAGTGTCCATGCCTTGATTTGTTTAATTAAAGGAGAGTGCAGGTTGTTATTAATGAACGCAAAAAGCTAGCTCGTCCTGGCTGAGGTTAATCTCAACATAACATTTCACAGCACAAAAATAGTTTAAAATGTAGTAGACCCTGACACTTAGTTAACAGCAAAAAAAACCAAAAACAACTGACACAGCTTTTGGCCTCTCAGCCAAGCACGATATTAACTTGTTTGAAATGATCCAGTCCTATACTACTGTTTGAAAGCTAGCCCTGCCTACCACAGAGGCCGTATGGGGACGGTCACCTCGCTGACAGTAAGTAAAACCTGAAGCGCTTTGATTTGTGTACTCTACAAGATTCAGCGCTATATAAATCCCATATATTATTATTATTATCATTACTAAACAGATGACAGAGGTCACAACCAGATTCCTCCACTTTAAAAAGTCTGTCCCGAGTCTAAGGCTCATCAGGCCGGTGCTTATCCCGGTTTCTGTGGAGTTAAGCGACTGAGAGTCTTAGACTCCCCCCTGGATAGGACGCCAGTCTATCGCAGGGTTAACCCCAACACAAGGTAGGTACCCCTTTTACACCTGGATGGGGTGAGAAAATAGCCGTAAAGTGCCTTTTCCACGGGCACAACGCCATAGCCGAAAGCTGGGATCGAACCCGCAACCTTTAGATTACGAGTCCAACGCCCTAACCACTAGACTACAGCGGCGGCTGATCCCTCCACTGCTCTAGAGAAAGAACAAGGCCACACACCCAGTGCTCCAGATGACACGGAGGAGACTATAAACCGAATTGCAAGCAAAACATCTTGCATACATTGTTAAAATCCGTTCCGCTTGTCGGAAGAACTAGGCCATTTTTGTGCTGGTGGGAATGGATGACAAGATTTACAAAACCACATACTCATGGGGACTGGATGTTTAAAAATAAAAGTGCATGAGTGTTTATTCTAATATCCTCAAAATAAAAGAAAGAATAAGAAATAATAACAACAACATCATCATCATCATCATCATCCATTAATAACAATTATTATCATTAATAATAATAACAACAACAACAATAATGATAAAGACTTCCTCCACTGCCCCACAGAACAAGGCTACACAGCGGCTCCACATGACAGAGGTGACACCAGACTTCCTCCACTGCTCCAGAAAACAAAGCCATGAGTACCAAGATGGCTCCAGAGACAGGGGTAACACTAAGATGTCCCACTGCTCCAGAAAACAAAGCCATGTACCTAGTGCTCCAGAAAACAAAGCCATGTACCTAGTGCTCCAGATGACAGGGTAACACTAGATGCCATGTCTCCACTGCTCCAGAAAACAAAGCCATGTACCTAGTGCTCCAGATGACAGGGTAACACTAGATGTCCACTGCTCCAGAAAACAAAGCCATGTACCTAGTCTCCAGATGACTAGATGTCCACTGTCTCCACTGCTCCAGAAAACAAAGCCATGTACCTAGTGCTCCAGAAAACAAGCCATGTACCTATGCTCCAGATGACAGGTCAACACTAGATGTCCACAACTGCCTGCCCCAGAAAACAAAAGCCATGTACCTAGTACTCCAGAAAACAAAGCCATGTACCTAGTGCTCCAGAAAACAAAGCCATGTATCTAGTGCTCCAGAGGACAGGGGTAACACTAGATGTCCACTGTCTCCACTGCTCCAGAAAACAAAGCCATGTACCTAGTGCTCCAGATGACACTAGATGTCCACTGTCTCCACTGCTCCAGAAAACAAAGCCATGTACCTAGTGCTCCAGATGACACTAGATGTCCACTGTCTCCACTGCTCCAGACTCTGTGCCTCCAGACCGGGCTGAGCTCCCCCCCCCCCCCCTAACAGTACATTGTGACCTTTGAATTCAAAGGATTGTATGTTTGTCCGTCGTGTTTAGCAGAGGAGGCAGCTGCTGTTTCGGAAAATGGGCAGAAATTTGACATTAGTGGAGATGCCTTGCCCACAATATATCTCCACTCTCTAGGTCAAGAGGGCATAAGGACAGTCAGCGTTGGAAATGTTCTCCAAAGGCCAATAGCTCCCAGGGCTGCAGCAAAAAAGAACAATGCAAGTCAAGCCTCCTAGTCAGAGTGTCACAGTCTATCACTAAAGACTCAGCTGTAAAGTTAGTGAATTCCATGAGTGGGAAAGCCACTGATCATACAGCCTCTCACTTTGTTGTTGCCCCCAGCATCAATGGTTTAATCAAGAACTGTAATAAAGCCCAGTGCCGAAGGCATTACTCAAAGGATAACCACCACTACCACCACAAAAATCCACACAAAAATGTCATTCCTCTGAAGCAGGTATGCCAAACTTCAACTTACCTAAATAAGACACAACGTGTCCTATTTTCACTTTTTAAAAAATTTAAACAAAACATGGGTTATTAGGGTGGCGTTATCTGTTTAAGCTGGCTGGGAAAAAAAGGTTGCTGTTTGCAAAAAATCCATCAGAAAAAGAACAGATGAAAAAAATCCTAAACAGGAGAAAAAAAAAATCCGCATAACAAACCCAAAGCCCTATACTTCTATCTCAACACAATGTGAACTCCCAACAACCCTTTCAGTATAACAGAATTCGAAGCAATATAGCGGGTGGAGGGCATGGCCTAGTGGCTAGAGCCTTGCACTTGTGATATGATAACATGGGTTTGAGTCGCCACCAAGATGTCCCTTCAAGAGCACTTTGCCCCCAGCTTAAGTTAACATCAGTACTGACTCCACTCCCCAAAACTCCTTTAGATGAGATTTTAAACCAAGTTACATGTATGAAACGCACAAAGCACATCCTGCACATATTTTAACCCTATTCCACCTTTTGGAAGAGTAAGCCATAGCATCCCAGCAGGAACAGGTGATAATTTGTTTAAAAATGCATGCATATTTATATTAAGTGTTCTGTTAAGACATTCAAGAAGTTGGTATTTGGCTACCCTAGTGATGGGCAAATGGTCGCATACACAAAATGTCACCATTGGTAAACATCAGCTCTCTAGCTGAAAAACAAAAAAAAGAAGAAAACCTACCCAAAATAAAATCGCCACACAACCTGATCTCACACCTACCCCCTCCAGGTGTTACAGAAAAACAAACAGCAAAAATAACAACAAAACCCATACAACATATATATATAAATAAAACAACAAAGAAACCAAATAAAACCCTACTTAAATCACAATGCAATCTGAACTCAAAGCAACCCTCTCCCAATACAAGGGAATTCCTTACCCTTCACACCGACCAATTCGTATACTGTAGGGGACGGGATAGCTCAGTGGTCAGAGCACTCGCTTTCCCCCAAGCTAAGGTTAAGCAGCATGCATCAAGCGTGGTTACCAAGTGGATGGGTGACCGTTAGCGCGTGTTGGTTTCAGTACAGTCCCCCAGTTCACCCAGCTGAAAATGGGTACCTGCCTCTTTAGGGTCAGGGAAGGTAAAGCAGCGAGGGAAAGGAGATGGGCGCCATCCTTCAATATGCTGGCCCCTAGAAACGCTGAGGTGTCTGATGCCTTGCTCCCCTATGATCACATAGGTTATGGGACACCTTTAGCTTTTACATGTCCCTACCTCTGATGAAGTCATCGGTCATGCTGCCGAACACAATGGCCATCAGGGGAAACCCTGACCCCACTCCAATGGCTGAGATGGACCCCATGACGATGAGGACATTGTCGAACCAGGTGGCGAAGGAAAACTGAAACAACAGCCAAAAAATGATGGCGATGTGATGATGGTGACAACAACATTCATTCACCTTCACCTTCCCGTGGTCGCGCGGACCGTGGGGGGCACCACTGAAGATTCTGCAACCAGCTTCCTCCACTCCCCACGGTCCTCCGCAGCAGATCGCTCCACCCAAGGCCAGTCCACTCTCTGATGTTGTCTTCCAATCGTTTTCCTCTGTCTGCCTCTTTGTCTCCCTCCACTTACTGTTCCCTGTAAGACAGTCTTGGCCAGTCCAGATGATCGTGTGACGTGCCTGTACCACTTTAGCTTGCGTTTTTTCACTGAAGTTAGGAGCTCTTCATATGGTCCGATGGCATTCTTTATTCTAGGACGGGATAGCATAATGCCCGAACATTGCGCTCGCAATTTGACGACCCGAGTTCGACTCCCGTTCGAGGGATTTTTCCCCTGGAGTTAACATCAGTGCTGACTTCACTCTCCCCAAAAGTCTTTCGGATGAAACTGTAAACCGAGGCCCCGTGTGCGAACGCACGCAGAACACTTGCGCACACATTAAATCCTGTTCCGCTTTTCGTAAGAGTAGGCCATTGTGTGCCGGTGGGAACAGATGACAATATTTACAAAACTGCATACACACGGGGACTGAATGAAAAAAAGCACATGAGTGCTTATCCCATTATCCTTGATATAAAAGAATAAATACATAAATAAATAAATAAAATAAATTTTTCATTAGCGATGTGATCTCTGAATAAAATGTCAAGGGTTTGCGAAAGCATTTCATCTCCATTGCCTGTATCCTTCTCTCAATGTCTGCTGTCATGGTCCATGTTTCCCATGCGTACAAAAATATGGACCTGATCAGGGAACACATCAGTCTGATCTTGAAGCTGATAATCATGTTCTTGCCATTCCAGAGGACTCTAGGCTTGGTCATTGCAGCTGTGGTCTGGGCTATCCTGGAGAGAATTTCAGGTTTTAATCCTTCATTTGATACTATCGTCCCAGATATTTGAAGCTATGGACGGTCCCAATTTTCTAACCATCTATAATTACAGAATTGCGGAATTGGTACTATTTGTCATCAGCTGGGTTTTCTCTGCACTTATCTGCATGCCATAAGCTGTGAAGGCTTTATCAAGGTGATTTACCAGGCTGACTAGCTCTTGTTCTTCTCCAGCTAAGCCGTCGATGTCATCGGCAAAACATAAGTTTGTGATTGTCCTGCCTCCAATGCTGACTGTTCCCTCTGATTTTCAAGTGCATCAGCCATTATTCTTTCTAAGAAGATGTTGAAGAGGGTGGGAGAGAGCAGACGTCCTTGGCGTACTCCAATAGCGGCTCGGAACCAAGCTCCTATGTTGCTGTTATAGTAGACTGGAACCATGTTAAATCTTGTCATTACGGAATGTTTGGGGGGTTACATACTGTAATTACGGAACACTATGGTTTTAAAAAAAGTTATTATGGAATGTCCTGTTTTGCTTAATGGTGTTATAACGAAATATCATGTTTTAATGTTGTAATTACGAAATATCATGTTTTAATGTTGTAATTACTGAACATCATGTTTTAATGTTGTATTCCTGAATATCATGTTTTAATGTTGTAATTACTGAATTTCATCTTTTAATGTTGTGATTACGGAATATCATGTTTAAATATTGTAATTGCGAAATATCATGTTTTAATGTTGTAATTACTAAATATCATGTTTTAATGTTGCAACTACGGAATTTCATCTTTTAATGTTGTAATTACGTAATATCATGTTTAAATGTTGTAATTGCGAAATATCATGTTTTAATGTTGTAATTACTAAATATCATGTTTTAATGTTGCAACTACGGAATTTCATCTTTTAATGTTGTAATTACGTAATATCATGTTTTAATGTTGAAATTATGGAATATATTTTTTACTGTTGCGATTATAGAATATGTTTTAATGTTGCAATTATGGAGTTTCATGTTTTAATGTTGAAATTATGGAATGTGAATTGTTTTCATGTTGTAATTACGAAATATCGTATTTTAAAGTTGTAATTATTACGGAATATCATGTTTTAAGTTGTAATTACGGAATGTATTATTTTTGTTTAATGTAACTACGAAATGTCGAGTTCACTCTGCTTGTAGCCTAAAGGGCCAAGGCCTATAATTCCGAGTCGGAGTCTCTCTCGGAAGTAGGTCGACCAAAACAGACCAGGCGCAGAAGCATTGAAGCAGAGACGAAGGCAGCCGGAATGACGTGGGCCGAGCTGAAGAGGATCTCCTAGAACCGAGTCCGTTGGAGGAGTGTTGTTGCGGCCCTTTGTTCCCAAGGAAATTCACAAGCATAAGTCAGTCAGTCTCTCTCAATGAATGAAAACATTGTTGAGCGGTTAATAATTTATTTGTATTGAGAATTTAAAAGATGAAATATTTTCCTATCCTGAATCATGAATACTGTTTTATGCGATTCTAAACTTCAATATAAAGTCTCCCTTCTATGGGCGTATGGCCTTTACGAATAAACCATCTCTCTCTCTCTCTCTCTCTCTCTCTCTCTCTCTCTCTCTCTCTCTCCTCTCTCTCTCCCTCTCTCTCTCTCTCTCTCTCTCTCTCCATCGTGTGCCGGTGGGAACAGATGACATTTACAAATCTGCATACACACGGGGACTGGATGAAAAAAAGCACAAGAGTGCTTATTCCATTATCCTCGGTATAAAAGAATAAATCAAATCAATCAATCTCTCTCTCTCTCTCTCTCTCTCTCTCTCTCTCTCTCTCTCTCTCTCTCTCTCTCTCTCTCTCTCCCCCCCCCCCCCCCCCTCACTCACCAGTTCCCCCAACGTGGCCAATCTTGCTGGTTCTTTTTCATCTTTTCTGCAAAACAAAAAAACAAAAACTGTTGTCTTTCACATGGCAAAATGCACCTAGGCTGTAAGTGCAACAGGTAAAAAATAACTCATGATAACGAGAGACTTTACCCAAGTCTTGATACCCAAGTCTTGAAAAAAAATTTTTTTTTTAAAGCTCACTTTTGAAGGCACGTACATTCACACAAAAAAGAAGAAAAAAGAAACCAGCTGCAATTTTTTTTCTGCTATTGCCTTCCCTTAATTGAGGCTATACTTTGTGTCAGGTCAGGTCAGTCGGGTCAGTCTCGATCGCCGCTGTCGTCGGTAAGGTAAGAGCTCCACGCAATGCCACCAGGGTTCACCATCTCTCTGTCTCTGCCAAGTTCTCTGCCTTGGGGACGGGATAGCCTAGTGATCAAAATATTGCGCTCGCAATTTGACGACCCGGTTCGATTCCCGTTCGTGGAGATTTTTCTCCTAGAGTTAACATCAGTGCAGACTCCATCTCCCCAAAAGTCTTTGATGAGACTATAAACCGAGACACGCAAACATCTGCACACACATAAATCCTGTTCTGCTTTTCGAAAGAGTAGGCCATCGTGTGCCGGTGGGAACAGATGACAAAATTGCATACACGCGGGGACTGGATGCAAAAAAGCACACGAGTGCTTATCCCGTTATCCTCGATATAAAAGAATAAATAAATAAATAATAAATAAATTTTACGATCTCCTGCAGCCCTTCGAGACCACTGATCTCAGTGATGTTGGCAATGTGAGATGTTGGTGGTCTATCTCTTTCCCTTCTGCCCTCAACCTTAGCTTGGAAAACTGTCGCCTGTGTGTTTCTGTTAGCATGACCGACATTATAATATCTCAATCTGCGCTTCTCAGTTTCAGCCAACATTTGTCTTTGCACTGAGAGTTCATCAGGGACGCTTCCATTTGTTTTTCTGTCGGACCATTTGACTCTAAGTTGCTTGTATAACATTTTAGCTTGTAATTTATTTCGTCTCTTTCGCAGTGTCTAGGCTTCTGACCTACACAGCAATACAGGCCAGATTAGCGTTTTGACAATTCTAATTTTGAGATATCCAGCTTTTCCTCTGTCTTTCCAAATGTTGTTTAACTGAATCATCATTTGTTCGGCCATACCGAGACAGGAGCCATTGTTGTAGACAAGAGCCATTATTCTTTTTAACAGGGCCTAAACATTTGCAATTTTGAACATACTCTAAATCTGTTGGATTGACTCGGCTACTCTGAGGGGTGACTGTGCCATAAACGAGCATCACTCCAGTCTGCCTGGCACTTAGGGCCAGCAGTGTTGCCTTCTGCATCGACTGTGTAGAGATTCCTTCTCCTGCTTGTGGTATCATTGGCCATGAGCGCTGTATCATCAGGGTGCCTGAGGTTAGCGATCTTCCTGCCTCCTATACTAATGCCCATGTCATCTGTGTTCCCATGAACATTTCTGTATATATGCTGAACAGATGCAGGGATATGCAACCCAGACGGACTCATTTCTATAATAAAGAACTCCCGGTGCTCCCCATTCCATAGGATGGTTGCCTTCTGATGTACATGAATACAAGTTTGCTATAAGTGAGAGTAAATGCTTTGGAAATCTTATTTCTGAAATTGTGATAAACTGATGGTGATGTTTGGAACTGTCAAAAACCTTACTATAATATATTATGAACGCCTCATCTTTAGTGTCCCTCGTTTTCTCTAACAGTATCTGAAGCGCAAAAAGCATCTATGTTGGTCCTCTTCCACATCATGGTGATTTACCAAGTTAACCAGTTCTTGATCTTTTCCAGCTAGGCCATTAACATTGACGGCAAAACGTTAGTTTGTAATTGTGCTGCCACCAATGCTGACTGTTCCCTCCTGGCTTTCAAGCGCGTCCCCCCATTATTCTAAGAAGTAACAGAGTGACCTGTGTCTAAATCAAGTTTGCCTGAAAAGTTTGCACACAGCAAGAACTCCCTATTCACACACAGTACACACAACAACTGAAATATATCGGAGCAATGGGGTGCCCCAGACGTTTGCCCCACCAGAGTTTGATAGCACTGTGGATGGATGTGACTATGGGGTGGTTAAAGACTATGTGGCAACCATAACTGACAGATCTATTGTAAGACACCTGAAAGATTGAGAAACAATTAATTCTTAAGGAAAGTTGTAGTGAACAGCAGTGACAATGCAGACACCTTCACCTGTCCCGTAGTCCCGCGGACCGTGGGGGCACATCCTAAGATTTTGCAACCAGCTTCCTCCACTCCCCAGGGTCCTCCACCCTCCGTAGCAGATTGCTCCACCCAAGGCCTGTCCACTCTCTGATGTTGTCTTCCCATCGTTTCCTCTGTCTGCCTCTTCGTCTCCCTCCTTTTATTGTTCCCTGTAAGACAGTCTTGGCCAGTCCAGATGTTTGTGTGACGTGCCCGTACCACTTTTAGCTTGCGTTTTTTTCACTGAAGTCAGGAACTCTTCATATGGTCCCATGGCATTTTCCATTCCGTGAATCAGTCGATATTGGTTTGACATAGATCCAGTCATATGCAAAAGTTGACTGTGTAGTGGTTCATAAAACGATGAGAATACAAGTTACCCGAAGAAGGCAACCGCACTCTACACGAAGGCAGAAGGATGGGGAAGAAGGAACGCACAAAGAGGAGTGTGTACGGTCACACACTTTACGGCTAGCTGGACATTCGGTGTGGTCTCATGTTTCTGTGTGGGATCAGTTGACACCACAGCTGAGTCAGGGACAATCCCTAAGTCGTATACTTCTCATGTGGTCGTCTATTGCTGACTAACAAAAAGCGAACATCTGCTGTTCAGTTGTGATGATGTATGTTTGGTTTTCATTTACAGTCTGTTCAATTTGGTTGAGATTTGACCTAAACAAGAGCTAAAAGTAACTAACACAGAAATAACTTTCACCAATATCAACAATGTCTGCTCTATAAGTGAGTAGGCTATGCTTGCAGATTCACTTTTCAGATATGAAATACAAGATTCTTTGTATAACGAGTTCAAGATGGGGCAATCAAAAAGAATATGTTCACCCCATAACAACGAGAACAAGGGCATACCACGTTTGTAACGAGGGGACTCCCATGTAAAGTTGTTTTTTTTCTCGTCACATTTCGTTTTTGTTCATGACTTTAAAAGAAAAAAAAAACACCACAAAACAGTGTATCAAGGATTCGCGTGACGCACAGCTCAATGGCTTGTGAAGTTTTACTAGGCCTAACGGCAATACATTTCGCATACTGTTATCGTACTATAAAAAATACAGTAATCATAGTTTACCTGTGTTTGTTGCATGCAGCTGTTAAACCATGACGTGGAATCCACGCCATGATGATCATTTGGGCTGTCGTGTGTGGGTCTCTCTCTCTCTCTCTCCTCTCTCTCTCTCTCTCTCTCCTCTCTCCTCTCTCTCTCTCTCTCTCTCTCCTCACACACACACACACACACACACACAAAATCGCCCCCCTCCCCCCCCCTACACACACACACACCCATCTCACACCCAAGGCACAAACACAAAACCAACCCCTCAACTCTTACTTCTTACTGTCAGAAGTACTCGAAGATGATGACTCCCCCGTACTTTTCCCCCGGACGATGGGTACCACGCCACTTCCCGATTTTGACTCGGATCCCGTGGAGGCCGCCAATTCGAGCTCTAGATTGTATTGTCTTCTGGGCATTGTCGAGACTGCACCTTGCGCCTAAGTCAGTACACACCACACTACTCTCTCTCTCTCTCTCTCTCTCTCTCTCTCTCTCTCCTCTCTCTCTCTCTCTCTCTCTCTCTCTCTCTCTCTCCTCTAGCTGACACCCTCTCTCTCTCCTACGAGGCTGGACACCCACCCCTCACAGGTGAGCCTACTGATAGCGACTGACCACTTGTGTATGCGTGATCTTTATATTAGGACCACCTTTCCTGGTAGGGGTGTTAACCCCCTTGACTGTTTCCACATTTTCTTTTCTTTTCTTTCCCCCCCCCCCCCCCGTTCCTCGACTAGAGTTACAAGGTTTACCAATGGTAAGATTTTTCGTAGGCAACCGCCACCCCCCTCCCCCCCCCCCTTTAGGTAGCCGCATTCCAACTTCGGGGATGGTGTCTAAACCCGACACCTGTGTGCACACGTCTTTGAAATTGTGTCATCCATTCCTACCAGCGCGAAATGACCTACTCTCCCGAAAGGCGGAACGGGAGTTAAACGTGTGCGCAAGATGTTCTGCATGCATTCGCACACGGGTCCTCGGTTTATAGTCTCATCTGAAAGACTTACGACGTTCAGTTCGATTTTTCTTCTCAAACTGGGAAGAAAGGTTAAGTCCGGGAATCGAACCCAGAACCTCACGGTTTACTTGTTAGGAAAGTGAAAGTCTTAACCGTCCTGTCACCTTCCTTCTTGGTCGTTGGGCTTTGAATTGTACTGCATTGTATGATATTGCATCGTTTTATCTCTGCATGAAATTTCGGCTGCTCTCCCCCGGGGGAGAGCACGTTGCCATAAGAACAGCGCCAGCAATTTTTTTCTCTCCTTTTCCTGTCTGCATGATTGTGTCGGCTTTGGCATCCACTCAGCACAGGTATGCCAGTGCATGGGGAAACCAACGCTGGGGTCCGCTTGTTAGGCATAATGAAACCTGAGCAAGCGGGACCACCGCTTCAGAGACCAGTTTCTGTCATTACATGACTGTGTCAAGGGTGATGAGGAGGATGTAGCAATGACGCTGCAGAAGTGATAAACCAACTTTGTGACGACTTGACAGCCATGCTCTCTATGCTTCCTTCGTCTCAGTCTTCTTCTTCTTCGTCTCAGTCTTCTTCTTCTTCTTCCGCGAACTCTTAGACAGCAATTATTGTTTTCTACCATATGAGCACTAAATTAATGCGGTGCGCTGCCGTTAAGCACCTGACAAGTAAAGCCCGGCGCATCCGACTTCGGCGTGGGAGAGAATTGTTATCTTTCATGCCTTTCTGAGAAAAAGAGGCAAGAGAATAGACAAGATGGTGACAGGAAGAAAAGGAACAAGGTAGAACCAAAGAGAAGGATAGAAAAGAGGGAATTCCAAGCACAGAATTACCAGAAGGTGGGGATGCTATTTATACTGACAGCTTCCCCCCCCCCTGGCATCTCCACGGGGGAATCCCCCGGTCTAAACCAGGCCTGAGAAATACAGACACCTGCAGTGCTGATCAAGTAATTAAAGCAACACTCGAAATTGCATCCATAAAAGGGATGAAGATTGAAGCTCAAAATGTAAACCCTCCCCCACACTGTGTGTGTCTAAACCAGGCCTGAGAGATACAGACACCTGCAGTGCTGATCAAGTAATTTAAGCAACACTCAAAATAGCATCCATAAAATGGTTGATGATTGAAGCTCATGATATAACCACAACCATCACCCCCCCCTCCCCCCCCCCCCCTCCTTTTGTGGGTCAACCAGGCCTGAGAGTGCTTCTGGGTGAACTCCAATAAGACTAACAGTGTAGCCGCACAAGGGTTAATGCAGTTGGCCTATCAAGTGCTGTGCATAACCTTGACCATAGGGGCATTTCCCTGATAAGGAAACGACACCATGTACCCTCTGATACATAAACTGAAAAAATCTCTCTCTCTCTCTCTCTCTCTCTCTCTCCTCTCTCTCTCTCTCTCTCTCTCTCCTCTCTCTCTCTCACTCTCTCTCTGGGGGACGGGTCCAGTAAAAATAAAAAAGTAATTGTCATGCTTATTCTACCACCTGAAAACAAAGTTAAATAATTCAGTTCGATTCAATTCATCTGATCAGCCACCCCCACCATGTACGGGCCAAAAGCCTTTACATTAATAAATCTTTTCAGTATATTTTTGTCTGTCTGTCTGTCTGTCTGTCTGTCTGTCTGTCTGTCTGTCTGTCTGTCTGTCTGTCTGTCTGTCTGTCTGTCTCTGTCTCTCTCTCTCTCTCTCTCTCTCTCTTCTCTCTCTCTCTCTTGTGGGAGACGGGATAGCCTAGTGGTCAGAACACTGCGCTGGCAATTTGACGACCCGGGTTCGATTCCCGTTGGAGGGGATTTTTCCCCTGGAGTTAACATCAGTGCTGACTCCACTCTCCCTTAAAGTCTTTCGGATGAGATTGTAAACCGAGGCCCCGTGTTCCGAACGCACGCTGAACATCTTGCGCACACGTTAAACCCTGTTCTGCTTTTCGTAAGAGTAGGCCATTGTGTGCCGGTGGGAACAGATGACAAGATACTGCATACACACGGGGACTGGATGAAAAAAAGCACAATTTAATCTCTCTCTCTCTCTCTCTCTCTCTCCTCTCTCTCTCTCTCTCTCTCTCTCTCTCTCTCTCTCTCTAACAAAATAATAACGAAGTATGACATCATTATTTGGAAATGTTTTGCAGAATAAAATCAGAAGGAAGAAAAAAGGAAAAAAAACAACTTTAGTATTGAGATATGAGTAATATCACAGAGTAAAAGCAAAAATTCCTTCACTGTGATAGAAGTAGCCATAAATTTTCTTCTTGTTTTTGTATGTACTCAAAATATGGATTCTGATAATACTAAGGAAGTGAAATCAACCAAAAGTGAATTTAATCTGCACTTTAGAACGTTAACGTACACTGAAAACGCATGAATATGTAGCGAATGTTGATTACTGTGTTTTGTGTACTGCTTTATATCGTGATGCATTCCCAATTCTACTGTGCATTGTATTGTGGCCCAAGGCCGATGTGCAATTAAATCATTTCAGTGCTCAGTGTTTTTTTCTCTCTCCTCTCTCTCTCTCTCTCTCTCTCCTCTCTCTCTCTCTCTCTCCTCTCTCTCTCTCTCTCTTCTGTGGTTTTTTGTTTATCGTCTTTGTTATAGTTTTGTTTGTTTCTTTATTTTTTTTGGGGTTCCTTTGTTGTTGGTTTGATTTGTTTGTTTGTTTGTTTTTGTTTGTTGTTTTTTTGGGGGAATCAGTGGGGTTTTTGTGTGTTTTGTTTTGTTTTCGCGCTTTTTTGTTTGTGTCTGTTTTGGTTCATTCTATTGTCAAATTATGATGTATCCTTAAGGGCGGGGACTGGATGTAAAAAGGCACATGAGTGCTTATTCACTGTCCTCGAAATAAAAGAATTTGATTTATTGATTTGATATCTCTCTCTCTCTCTCTCTCTGAATGAGTGAGGTGAGAGAGAGGAAAAAGAGAGAAGAGTGAGGTGTGTGAGGATGTGTGGGGAGTGTGTGTGTGTGTGTGTGTGATGTTGTGTGTGTGTGTGTGTGTGTGTGTGTGTGTGTGTGTGTGTGTGTGTGTGTGTGTGATGTGTGTGTGTCGAGTTGTTTTTTCTCTCACCTTTTATCAAAATGTTATGTTATATATGACTTATTTTGTTGATAGATGGTGGTGGATTGATGTTTTCAGTCATTTACCTCATCATATTCTCATATTCCTGTATGCTTGTGAGTCATGGACCCTCACAGCGGATCTGGAGAGGAGAATACAGGCCACAGAGATGAGATGCTTTCGCAGACTTCTTGGCATCTCTTACAAAGACCACATTACTAACGAGGAAGTGAGAATCAGAATCGGTCAAGCCATCGGACCTTTTGAAGATCTGACCACAGTCAGAAAACACAAACTGAAGTGGTATGGGCACGTCGCAAGATCAACAGGGCTTGCCAAGACGATTCTGCAGGGAACTGTGCAAGGCGGGAGAAGAGGCAGGCAGAGAAAGAGTTGGGAGGACAACGTCCGAGATTGGACGGGCCTCAGGCTGAGTGACATCCTGAGAAAGGTCGAGGACAGAGGGGAAATGGAGAGAGCTGGTTGCGAGGTCTTCCGTGGCGCCCCTACGGTCTAAATAGACTGGGATAGAAGAAGAAGAAGAAGATTCTCATGTTTGCTCTTTAATTAATGCGCTTTTTTTTTTCAAATCAAATTCATCATTGACTCTTACTTCTTATTTCCGTTTCCGAATGAATGCCTTTTATATCATTACCTTATTATTGCATCTGTCTCATTTCTTGCCTGTTGTTTGATACTTGGTATGGTTTCTTACTCTTGGTGCTTGGATCATTATTATTGTTGTTGTTAGTTAGAGGTTATCTTTTTATCTTGATGTTATCCCTGAAAATAATAATAAATAATACATGGAACTTACATAGCGCTATATCTTGTAAAAACAAATCAAAGCGCTTGCATTCGACCTATACATCACACAAGTAATCAATAACAATCTATGGTCCTAGTAAATTCGAAGTATTCACACACGCAAGCGCAAAAGGGCGGGGACTGGATGTCAAAAAAGCACACAAGTGCTTATTCATTATCCTCGAATAAAAGAATTTGCCTTGCCTTGCCTCTCTGATGGTAAATGGGGGCCAACACAGTTTTGGCATTGTAGACTCCGAGTCCTACTCCTACTTGCACATGGTGCCACCTGAGTAACGTTAATGCTAACAGGAGGGGCTAACATCAGAAGGCAATGGCACATCACTGATACAGATTTCTTTCCCCAGAGCAGCCGGAGATTCTAACATGGATGTGTCATAACTGATCCATTGATGAAGGTCAACAATGAAAAATATCACAAATACAGATTCCTTTGCTAAAGACTCTATAGACAAAACTTAGAGCAGCAGGAGATTCTAACATGAATGTGTCATAACTGATCCATTGATGAAGGTCAACAATGAAAAATATCACTGATACAGATTCCTTTGCTAAAGACTCTATAGACAAAACCTAGAGCAGCAGAGATTCTAACATGAATGTGTCATAACTGATCCATTGATGAAGGTCAACAATGAAAAATATCACTGATACAGATTCCTTTGCTAAAGACTCTATAGACAAAACCTAGAGCACATGACAAAACCTAGAGCAGCAGGAGATTCTAACATGGATGTGTCATAACTGATCCATTGATGAATGTCAACAATGTGAAAAATCGGTATTACACCAATCAGCTGGTGGATCCCTGTGCTGAATATGAATGTGATGTTGGGCATTGTTCCATGATGTGGTAACCATGTTCTGATGATCATTGTGTCGCATGTGTTGTTTCAAAGTTTCTAGGTTTGTTTTTTTTCTGGATTGTTTTCTTTCGTCACTGACCTTCTGTCCCCATGTGCAAGGCTTAAACCCTACTGCATTATTTTGTTTGTTTGTTTTTTGTTGTTGTTTGTTTTATTGGTGGGGTTACAGTTGGCTTTGCACCAAAAAACAAAACAAAACGTGTGGCTGAATGGCTTATAACAACTACAATACATTTTTTACATTGTTCTCTTTTTGCTACCCCCCCCCCCCCCCCCCCCCCCCCCCCGAAAAAACAACAACAACAAAAACAAACAAACAAACAAAACAAAACAAAAGACAAGAGAACAAAAAAAACCCCAATAATTACAGTAAACAACACGTGTGTTTGTTGGAGGTACTAAAACCACAATATGGAATCCATACCATGATGGTTATTTGGGCTGTTGTGAACTATTCTTCCTCCTTGGTTAAATATGTGTCTGTGCCCAATAATAATAATAATAATGATACATGGAACTTATATAGCGCTATATCTTGTAAAAACAAATCAAAGCGCTTGCATTCGACCTATACATCACACAAGCAATTAATAACAATCTATGGTCCTCGCAAATTCGAACACACTCACACATGCAAGCGCACACACACGCACACGCGCACACGCCCGCGCACACGCACACACACACACACATCCACAAAGGCTATACACTTTGGCAGGTAGATGTCAAAGGCGGGGGCAGACAAGAGATGGAAACAGAAGGAGAAAATCTTAGGTTTGAAATAAGTGTGTCTTGAGGTACTAGGTTGGATTTAAAAGTTTCATAAGTAGGCTTTTGCCGGAGGGAGAGAGGGAGGTCGTTCCAGATCAATGGACCAGAAACAGAGAAAGAGCGGCGGCCGACGGTAGATAGGTTGAACCTAGGTATTCTTAAGGACAAAGTATCTGCGGCCGAGCGGAGGGAGCGAGAAGGTGTGTACAAGTGAAGACATTCACAGAGGTAGGAGGGAGCAGTTTTGTGGAGGCATTTGTAACAGAGGGTATTGATCTTGTAGATTACTCTCTGTGGTACGGGCAGCCAGTGGAGAGATTGCAAGAGAGGGGTAATGTGCTCAGATTTCTTCTTTTCAATCCCCCTCCAACTGTCCCCTTGTGTATGGGCTTAAAAGCGTATTACCATAACAACTCTCTCTCTCTCTCTCTCTCTCTCTCTCTCTCTCTCTCTCTCTCTCATCTCTCTCTCTCTCTCTCTCTCTCCCTTGTATAATTTACGAAATTTCTTTGTTGTTGGTTTTTGTGTTGTTTGTTTGTGTGTGTGTGTGTGTGTGTGTGTGTGTGTGTGTGTGTGTGTGTGTGTGTGTGTGTGTGTGTGTTTTTCTCTCTCTTCTTCTTCTTGTTTGGTGTGTGTGTGTGTGTGTGTGTGCGTGCGTGCGTGCGTGCGTGCGTGCGTGCGTGTGTGTGTGTGTTTAGTTCTTTCTTTGGCGGCCCGGTTTAAAAGAAGCCCCTGGCTTATCCAACTACCCTCAATAAAACAGTCCAGAAGGTGGGAATGCTATTTATACTGACAGGCCCCCGGCATCCCCACCAGGGAAATTCTGTGCTAGGAATATTCCGTTTTCTCTCCTTCTCTTTGCTTCTGCCTTGTTCCTTCTCTTCCTGTCATCTCCTTCTTGACATTTTTCTGCCTTCTTCAGTTCTCGGTCCATTGGCCAGCCTTTTTTTTTTTTTTTTCAAAAAACACTTAAAATATAACAATTCTCTGCCACCTTAAAGTCGGATGTGCTGGGCCTGACTTGTCAGCTTTCCACAAAGAAGAATAAAACTCTCTCTCTCTCTCTCTCTCTCTCTCTCTCTCTCTCCTCTCTCTCTCTCTCTCTCTCTCTCTCTCTCTCTCATATTAAGGAATCCATGCCATGCCAGTTATTTGCTTTTAGTAAATTTGTTTGTTCGTAGTTCAACAATTATGTGTGTAGTACTCAGTCCCCTCCCCACTGTCCCCTTGGGAATGGGCTCAAAAAGCTTATCACATTCAACTACTGTCATATGACTCTCTCTCTCTCTCTCCTCTCTCTCTCTCTCTGTCTCTCTCTCTCTCCTCTCTCTCTAGTTTCCATTGCATCACGTTTGTCTTGTATTTATTTGTTATTCACAATAGAAAGTCCTGTGTACCCCCCCCCCCCTTTTCTTGTCAATAGGCCACATTGGGTAATGCCAATCTCTCCTCTCTCTCTCTCTCTCTCTCTCCTCTCTCTCTCTCTCTCCTCTCTCTCTCTCTCTCTCTCTCTCTCTCTCTCTCTCTCTCTCTCTCCCCTAGACAGCTCCAACAACAAGAGACTAGGTAAGTGGAGAATGAGGAGACAAAAAGATTTGTTGGAGCGAAACTCGATACCCTGACTCAGAGAGGGGCGGGGCGCTGGTTTGAGAGATGACATCAACAAGGGGGTGGGTGAGAGAGAGAGAGAGAGAGAGAGAGAGAGAGAGAGAGAGAGAGAGAGAGAGAGAGAGAGAGAGAGAGAGAGAGAGAGAGAGAGAGAGAGAGAGAATGACAATTTTTTTAATGAATTTAGGCCTCTGCCCATTTTCATGGGGTACATCAATGTCTACAAACACACAATTGCATATAATTATTATCAAGAAAGAATGAAAATAGTGAAAGGGAAAAAGCAAAACAAACACAAAACCATAAATGATTCACATCAAGAGTTGCCATATTCTAAATAGACAGGAGACCGAGTTTACTGTCTCTTAGTGTGAAAGTTTGTACAGAAACCATGCTAGCTGTCTGATTATTGAATTGTTGTGGGTGCCCATAAGGCTCACATACTTTGCTTTCTGAGAATGAGTGGGAATCTTCTTTAGCATGTCTGGTCTCAAAGCAGAGTATGTATCACACTGAAAGTACATATGGAGTTCATTTTCTTCTGGTGTTTTACAAAATGGACATTCATTGTTTGTGCTTTCTACACTCACATAACGATTTTTATGAATCCGGAGGTCACTGATTCCAAATTGCACTCGAATAAGGATGTCTCTGAAACACTTTTGTTGCACACAGTCTAGTAAGGTTCTGGAATAAGGGAAGACTTGAAACATGAGTAAAGATCAAACCTATTACTGTTACAAACACTTGTCATCCATTCTTGCATGTACACGTCCAGGAGTTTTTGCTTAAATGATAGCAAGAAATGCCCCTCGTTATCAACTCCTTGATTAATCCAGACATACCCAAACCCCATACTTTGTAACATATTTTAAATTTAGAAACCCAATTTATTTTACCAGACTCGTCTAAGTTTATCATCATTTGGTAGGCTTGTTTTGGTAATCGTGTATTATCCATTTTAAGTAGACGAAACCAATATTTAACTGCCCGCATACGACAGTTGATTTGTAGAGGATGCCTCCCGGGTCACCATATACCATTTTATTCAGGGTTCGGCTGGAAACATTCAAAAATCTTTTGCACGCAAATAAATGCACTGACTCAACTAAATAATTTTCAGACAAAATGCCCCAAACTTCAGACGCATACAGAAGAATTGGTTGAATTTTAGTGTCAAATATTTTGAAAAACGTTTTTCCTGGACAACTATTATACTGGTTATATATTTTGATAACATTGAATAATGCTCTTTTGCCCTTTTTTGCAAGCTCTTAGCACTTTCATTAGAACTCATGGTGGTTGTAAAAGTAAAGCCTAGATACACAATTTGTTCACCACTTCTATAGGAACACCGTTGACAAACCACTTCTCATTCCTACCTAGAAATCCCCCTTTTCTGAAAGCCATAACTTTTGTCTTTTCTCTGTTGATTTTTAGTCCCAGATCAGTACATACTTTAAACATACAGTCAATCTGGTTTTGTAGTCCATTTGGTGTGCTAGACAACAGCACGAGATCGTCTGCAAAAAGTAGAATGAATAGTTCAGATAAACCTGGTAGAAGTTGTATTCCATGCTTTCCTTGATCTTCTAGATTAGTTACTAAATCATTTATTACTACAGAAAACAGAGTGGGACTTAAAACACAGCCTTGGCGCAGACCCCGTGGACATTTAAACAAGTTTGTATAGCTGTTGTTTGCTCTGACACATGACATCACTTCTCTGTAAATGCTTTAATAGAATTTAGAAATACAGACGATGTGCCAGCTTTGCTCAAAGCCTTTAGCATTATGCTTCGTTGAACGGAATCAAAAGCCTTGGCCAGATCTACAAATGCAACATACAGTTTTCCTTTCTTTTTAGATAAGCTTTTCTGAATAGTCGAATACAAAGTAAATATATGGTCTGTTGTCGAGTAACCCCTCCTAAAACCAGCCTGGTTTTCTGGAATTTTGTCATAGTCTTCTAGCCAATTATAAAGTCTCTTATTTAGAATAGCAGTATAACGTTTACCCATAACCTAAGCAGTGAGACTCCTCTATAGTTATCAGCTACATCTACTGATCCCTTTTTATGTATTGGTACTATAATAGCTGTGGTCCAAATAGTTGGATACTTGCCATGCAAAAAAATATTCATTGAAAAATTCAGTAATAAACTCTAACAGTAATTTGTCTGCTGACTTCAACATTTCTGCGAAAACATCGTCTAAACCCACAAGCTTTTCCTGTTTTTAATTCCTTTATTGATGTTAAGACTTCTTCCTTGGAGATGGGCTTATCAAGCTCCTCAACAGAAAGGAAGGTGTCATTTGGAAATGTTTCTTCCTCTGAGCTGTAACCAGCATTAAAAACCTCACTAAAGTGATTAAACCAGTCTTCTTCAGTAATCTGATTACGTGCCTGTTTCCTTTTACCAAGACCTAGAGTAATATTAACTTCTCTCCAAAAGTGTTTTGAGTCTTTTATGTTGTCAGCTAGATTTTGTGTTGCACTTGACTTAAAACTTTGTTTCTTAGCTCTCAAAACTTTACGATATTCAGTTCTAGCCTGAACAGCATTTTTACGATCTGCTGCAAGTTGTGTTTTCTTGAATTTGCGCATTTTTGCCCTTGCTTCCTTCCTCAAGTCAAAACACTCTTTATCAAACCAGCGAGCTTCTCCTTTAGCATTGTTAGTCTTAACCATCTTAATCATACATTGCTTGCAGTTTTTAGACATTCATTAAATTCCTCTAATGCCTTGTCCATGTCAAACTTAATAAGTGTCCGTGCCTTGTCAATCTTACCTTGTCTGATGTTTGAAGTTAACGACTCTATGAATACCCCAACCTTTTCCTCATCCCACATAAGCTTCTCATACGATTGAACATTTTGCTCTGTGTTGCTGTCAGAATTTATACTGAGAACACTCTTCAGCATCAAAATGACAGGTAAATGGTCTGACTCAACATATGTAGTGTCCACAACAAGAGAGACTAAAAACCCTTTGTGACACAAATTGTTTGATATAATAAAATAATCGACAATACTTGATCCAGTATTTGAAATGTAAGTTTCACAGTCATCAAAACCAAAAATCTTTACTCCATTAAGTATAGAGCAATCTAAGATATCACACAATGATAACAACTGATTACCAAATCCATTTAACCCTTCATCTCGCGAATTACGCCAAATACGTTTTCTTCTATACTGCTGGTGCTTAAACAGTCGTCATAATCTTATCATGTTCCTGTCCAGTACGGGGTTAAAGTCTCCAGTCATGAGTATGTACATGTCAGACTCTGCATTCAATACATCAGCAACACAATGTTCAAGGATTTCTATTCCAACCCCATCATTTGTCAGGGCATACACAGGTGAGTCACGTGGATGGATGTAAACAAAAAAACACAATACAGGTTTGTCTAAATTAAATACATCTTTAGACATTTTCAGAACAATCATATTTGAATAATTTACAGAAATCTCTTCAAAATACCCGGCAAAAAGTTTCTTCACGAGGACAAGAACACCCCCACTTCTTCTTCCCTGCTTACTTAGCTTTTTGGCTGGGGAGTTAAATACATTAAAGTCCTTAAATATATGGAAATCAAATTCTTGATCTACATAGTTTCCGTAAGGCACACCACATCAAAGGAATTAATGTAATTAATAAAGTCACTTAGAGAGAGAGAGAGAGAGAGAGAGAGAGAGAGAGAGAGAGAGAGAGAGAGAGAGAGAGAGAGAGAGAGTTATATATATATTAGAGAGAGAAGTATAAGAGAGAGAGGGAGAGAGTTAATATATATATATAAGAGAGAGAGAGAGAGAGAACAGAGCAGAGAGAGAGAGAGAACAGAGAGACAGAAAGAGAGAGACAGAGACAGAGACAAAGAGACAGAGAGAGACAGAGACAGACAAGAGAGAGAGGAGAAAGAGAGAGAGAGAGAGAATGATTTTTTTTTTTAATTTGCCTTAAAATTATAATGGAGAATTGCATCTGGAAAGTTAAGGAGGATTGTCTTGGAGGCCACCATTTACATCAACTTTTGATGTCTCTTAACCTCCCCCCCCCTTCCCTTTCACTCTTGAGTCAACAACTATTATTAAAAGATAAACTTCCCAATTAACTTTTTTGAAGAATACGAAAGTGAATTTCGATTGGTTTAAACATAATTTTATCCACAAAGTCTCTCTCTCACACACACACACACACACCACACACACACACACTCTCATCACACACACACACACACACACACACACACACACACACGCACACCACACAAATCAAAGTTGTCACACAATAAGCGTTGTTGTGAGGCTGGAACGAGCATCACCGCAAAACGCTCATCTTTTATTATTTCTTTTTACGAGATAAAAATAAGCAACAAGCTTTTTTTCACGTCCCCATGTGATGCGTTTGTAAATCATGTCATCTGTTCCCACCAACGATGGCTATCTTACGAAAGCGGAACAGATTTAACTGCGCAAGTTCCTGCTCGCACACGGGCCTCGTTATAGTCTCATAGTGATCAACAGCAGTAACATTGTTTGGTTTTTACATGAAACAGCTGGCAGACGTGAAGTGACAATTTTTTTGTGTGCTAAATTCGGAAGTGTTTTAGCTCGAAAAAATGTCATTTCATGTCTATCAGCTGTTTCATTGAATTCAAAATAATCTGTTAAAGATCACAATTTTTAAATAGCTTTTTTAAAAGAAAAAAAATTAGTAAGAGTAAAATGTAGGTTGAGGTATAGGATTGGGGGGGGGGGGGGGGGGAGCCCCAACTATACACAATAAAAAAAAAACCACAATGAAGAATAACAAAAGCACATAATATGGAAAATGGACGGAAGAGAGACAAGGAGAGCAAGCATCGCATATGTTCGGTTTTTAAGCACGAAATAGATTTTTTTTGTAAAGAAATCATAGGGTAATAATATATTTGACTGAAATCGGATTGTTGTTAATGTAGGTATCAGTACTTGGCTCACAATTAAAAAAAAAAAAAACCATAAAATGATATAATGACTGAATTCAGATTGTTGTTATTGTGGCATTAGTAAGGCCTACATGGTTTACATCAATAACTGACAAGAGCTGTTATCCCGGTCCAACGATACAGTCACTAACATCCGTGAAATATGGGTCCAAATGATTCTCAGCGATACGTGATATTGGTCACTACACACTTGTACACGAGCAAGGGACTAGAGGTATAGCAACTACATCATCATCCATGGAAATGGGTGACTAAACGATTCTCAGCAATACACCAGTGTCACTAAAGGCATAGCCTAGTTACGTGGATCAGTGTGGTCTTGTGGTAAACTACCCATGCAGAATGTGAGGAATCGCGGGTTTGATCCCCGTTTGAACCCAAGTTCGCCCCCCCCCCCCCCCCCCCCCCCCCCCCCATCCCATCCATCATGTGCTTTTTTTTTTACATCCAGACCCCATGTGTATACAAATTTTGTCAATGTTATAATCAATTCTTACCAGCACACGATGGCCTATTCTTCCAAAAGGCGGATCAGGTTTTAACATGAGCACAGGGTGCTCTGCGTGAGCGCACACATAGGACTGGGTTTCTAGTCTCATCCGAAGGTCTGTCATGGGAGTGGATTCGGCACTGATGTCAACTGCAGGAGAAAAATCCCCTTAATTAAACAGGCTGGAGACTAATAACGGGACTGGACAGAAAAAACAACAACAACAAAAAACAAGAAACAACAACAACAACAACAACACACATGAGTGCATTATCCTCGGGAGGCAAAAAAAAAGAAATGAATGAATGAATGGATAAATTTTTAAATCCTTGTGGTGGTGTCTCGAACCTAGGCTCGAGCCTGGGCCATCAGGCGGCAAGCACAACGCTCTAACCACCAGACTATCCCGAATAAGTGATAAGTGGTTTTGAGTTTTTAGAAATAAGGTTATTAAAAAAAAATGTTTTAAAGGATTTACTCTGATCTTTTAACCCAAATGAGACAAAATAAAATGTTTAAAAACAGGATTTACTGTGCTCTTTTAACCTAAATTAAGAGAAGGAGACATCCCTGCTATTAATTCAAATCAGTTCAAACATCTTATTATCTCAGAGACAGAGATAAATTATGGTCTGCCAGACAGACGGCTTGGCTGCAAGTGCAAGCCTCACAATCAGAGCAATGTCTGTTGTGAACGTTTTATCGTCTTATCTTCAGCATTATTACATCCTCTTCTACCAAATAATAATAATAACATTTTTTTTAAAAACCTCTCGACTCTGATTCTGAACCTACTTGTATAAGAAAAACGTGAGCAGTAATAGCTCAGTTGGAGACCAGGGGAAGTGGGGGGGAGGGGGGGAGGCGGTGGAGGAGGGCTGGCAGGTGAGGTTGATATGGTCTTGGCTTTAACCCATAATAACTGGCCGGGACACTGGGTCAGGGCATATCTGTTAGGGTGGTAGAGGAGGGGGGGGGGGGGGGGGGGGGGGGGGGAGAAGAAGGAGGTTTTACTTTGAAAGGAAGGGTGTGGGAAGGGAGAAGGAAGTACCCAAAGGTCACTTAGGCGAGGTGTTGTCCTCCTGACTAGTATAAAACTTGTAAGGATTTTTTTTTTCCTTCCTCGGGTAGAGCTCCCAGGATTTTTTAGTATAAATGTGACAGGTTTGTT
>CM060348.1:12344220-12361720 GCA_030674155.1 Stramonita haemastoma
GCATGGCATTCTTATAAAAATTTCATTGAAACAGATTAAAACTACAACTTACAGAGTTGTCGGAGCAGCTGTTAATGATGACACAATATGGTAGGAGACATCCCCTTGGAAGAATAGGGGGAAAAAATCACTTGCCTTGAGAGACACTCTACACAAGTTTATCTGGACTTGATAACATCACTTGCACGTTAAGTTTGTTTGCTATTAGCATTCTACTTTTCTTTTCTATTTTTTCCCCTTAGTTTTTATTTAGTATTCTGACTTTTCTTTATTCATTATTTTTATTATTTTTTTTTAAAAATTGTATTTATTTATTTTTATTTTATTTATTACTTTTTTTTTTACATTAATTTTATATGTATGTGTGCAGGATTCAAATGTTTATCTATCAATGTCCTTACTCTATTTTGAATAATATAATTATTACTGTTCCTTTTCGTTTTTGATTGATAGTGATATAGTTTTTGCAAGATAATGATTATGTTCTGATGTATTTTGGTTATCCAATAATATCCTACGTATTATTCCATGTACCATGTCATTTTATTTCTTTAATATAAAACATGCAAAACTGAATAAAAATGTTTAAAAAAAAAAAAAAAATTTTTTTTTTTAAATCCCTTATGATTCTTATGGGATTCACACCCATATCCTTCCGGTTTGTGCACCAAGGCAGCTAGTGAAACAAAACTAATCCTTACTTACCTTTTTTCAGATCCCCCTCTGACTTCAACGTTCAGATCATCCCCCTCTTCCTTCCCACGTTCTGAGAGAAGGGGAGTGCGTTCAGTGGAATCCCCTGACATCGTGTCTCAGATGTGTTGCTTCCCCTGGCTCGCCTCTGGTTGAAACAGATGTTATTGAACAGACCACTTTATATATATATATATATATATATATATATATATATATATATATATATATATATATATATTATATATATATATATATATACACACAGATAGATAGATAGATAGATAGACAGATAGATATGTAATATGTATATAAATAAATATATATATATATAAAATAATTGTACATTATGATATATACAATACATATATAATCATAACCATACTCATATATATATATATATATATATATATAATATATATATATATATAATGTGTGTGTGTGTGTGTGTGTGTGTGTTCTGCATTGAACCGCTTTTATATCGGAGTCTTTTTGTTTTCTTTTCTTCTAATTGATTATCATAAACATATTTTACATGTTACCGATAAAGTGTTTTTGTGCTTAAATAGTTGGAGAAAAAAGAAAACGCCTTGCTTATTAAATGTACCATCTGGAAATAAAAATTTAACTTTGATTTTTTTCATAGTTTTAACTTTTGAAGGTATTGAAATGTTGATCAATGCCAAGGGGGCAAGGGAAGCCACTTGTACCAGAAGCACATGCATAAATTAATGCTATGTCAAGTTGTTCCCCTTCATGAGTACATTTTATATAATTATATTCATTATTTTATTTCAAGGATAATGGAATAGGCACTTGTGTGTTTTTTTACATCCAGCCCCTGTGTGTGTACAGTTTTGTAAATTTTGTCATCTGTTCCCACCAGCACACAATGGCCTATTCTTAAAAAAAAATGGAACGGGTTATAACGTAATTTTTTTATGCGCAAGATGTTCTCTGTGAGTTCACACAGGTCCTCAGTTTACAGTCTCATCCAAGGATTTGAGGAGGGGGGGAGGGAGGGGAGTTTGCACTGATGTTCACTCCAGAGGAAAAATCTTCTTGAACAAGATTCAAACCTGGGTCAGCAGATCATGAGCGCAATGTGCATCTCTCTAACCATAAGCTATCCATTCCCGCTATGTGTGTGTGTGGTGTGTGTGTGTGTGTGTGTGTGTGTGTGTGTGTGTGTGTGTGTGTGTGTGTGTGTGTGTGTGTGTGTGTGTGTGTGTGTGTTAAAACATAGTAATTGGATCAGGGTCTCCATAAGGTAACTATTATCATCATCATTATTGTTGTTTCCACAAGGTTTACAATCATCATCATATTGTTGTTGTTGTTTGTTGTTCCTGTTGCAATCCTCACCATTATCATCATCATTATTGTTGTTATTTACAATTGTAGGTTTACAATCATCATCATTACTTATGCTATCATTTTCATTGGTTTTGTTTTATTCCCATAACTATTGTTCTTACTGTTGTTGGTTGCTTTTCTTCTCATTATCACCATTCTTTTGGTTTTATTGCCCACCCAACAATGATAGAGAAGCTAATAGAAAGAAATACACATGCTCCTGTGGTGATGTGCTCTCCCCAGTTCAGAATTTACACAGAGAAATCTGCAGTGACTGAAAGCAATATACACTACACTACAACACAATATACAATATATATACAATACGACACAACAATACATATATACAACAATATACAACACAACACAACACACTACAATGACACCTGTTTTAAAGCACACTCTCTAAGGAAAACCACCTCTGGATTAATGGATATCTAAAATATAAAACAAAGATATAATAATAATAATAAAAAAAAGAAAGAAAAAGGAATAAAGTGGAACAATAAGTACCCAGTCTGAATTAATTAATGATTGTACAGGGGGGGGTTGTTCCTCTTGGAGCTCCTAGGTTCACCCATGGTGAGATTTTGCACACAGAAACAATTTTTTATAAACCATTAAGGTAACCACATTCTGACTTCAGGGAAGAATTCATATAATCCAAGAATATGCCTCTGGTATAGGCTTTGCTATGGCTCTACCTCTGTGTTTGTCACACGATGGGACTATGATCAATGAATTTATAAATGATATAAAAACCTGAACATCAACCTTCAAAAACTATCTTAAAGCCATAGGTGTGTGTAACCACACACACACACACACACACACACACACACACACATATATATATATATATATATAATCTATATATATATATATATATTTTATATATATATATATATATATATATATATATATATATAACACACACACAAAAGATATTTTAGCTGTAATAAATTCATAAATAAATAAATGAATGATAAAGAAATAAAATAAACTGGCATACTCAAGACTGATAACCGCCACTGTAGTCTAGTCGTTTAGCTGTAGTCTAGTGGTTTAGCTGTAATAAATTCATAAATAAATAAATGAATGATAAAGAAATAAAATAAACTGACATACTCAAGACCGATAGCCGCCGCTGTAGTCTAGTGGTTAGGGCATTGGACTTGTAATCTAAAGGTTGCGGGTTCGATCCCAGCTTTCAGCTATGGCGTTGTGCCCTTGGAAAAGGCACTTTACGGCTATTTTCTCACTCCACCAGGTGTAAAAGGGGTACTAACCTTGTGTTAGGGGTTAACCCTGTGATAGACTGGTGTCCTATCCAGGGGGGAGTCTATGACTCTCAGTCGCTTAACGCCACAAAAACCGGGATAAGCACCGGCCTGATGAGCCTTAGGCTCAGGACAGACTAACTCAAGACTGATACTGTGTGACAGATAAGTAGGTAGGTAGGTAGGTAGGTAGGTAGGTAGGTAGGTAGGTAGGTAGGTAGGTAGGTAGGTAGGTAAAGTAGTAGGTAGGTAGGTTAGCTATCTAAAAGTATGTATATATATGTATTAGATAATGTATACATATATATATATGTATGTAGGTATATGTATAATTATGTATAATGTATGTATGTATGTATGTATGTATGTATGTGTTATATATATATATATATATAAATGCATTTTTTTAAATCTATCATTGTATGTAGGTAGGTAGGCAGGAAGGAAGGTTGGTAAGTAGGTAGGTAGGTAGGTAGGTAGGTAGGTAGGTAGGTAGGTAGGTAGGTAGGTAGGTAGGTAGTAGTAGGTAGGTAGGTAGGTAGTAGGTAGGTAGGAAGGTAGGTAGGTAGGTAGGCTGGTAAATAAGCAGAAAAAATACAAGTCTTTGGCACAAAACATATAAATACATTAATAATGATGCTCATCTATCAGATTTGCGATAAAAAGAAACAACCTACAATAATAAAACTTTTTTTTAATCTTAAGAATACAGGTAAAAAAAGAAGAGAGGGAAGGGCCGGGGCTGAGGCCAGAAATGAAAATTTGGCACATATGATAAACAGGGGTGTTTTAATTCTTTTTTCCCTTTGCTTTTTTAAAAAGTAAACTTGGATGCAAGGGGTGGGAGGTGGGTGTTGCAAAAAATAGTAACTACTTTTGGATGGTCAATCATACAAGTTAAAATGTATCATATCCACTCTCTAAAACTAAAACAGCAAGTCTAAGAGCTCTGGAAACACACACACACACGCACACACACAAACGCACACACACAAACGCACACACACACACACACACACACACACACGCACACACACACACAGACACACACACACATACACACACTTTATGTGTGTCACTGCACTGTGTGAGGGTAGGAGGGAAAAAAGTTGTGTAATCTTAATCTTTTGCCCTCAATAAAGATTGTTTGACTTTACTTCAAAGCGTGTGCACGCGCGCGCGCACACACACACACACACACACACACACACACACACACACACACACACACACACACACACACACACACACACACACACACCTTTGGATGAGACTATAAATTCAGATTCCATGTGCAAACACATGCAGAACATCTTGCACACATGTTAAAACCTGTTTAGCTTTTCCGAAGAGTAGCCCATTGGGTGCTGGTGGGAATGGATGACAAAATTTACAACGCTGCATGCACATGGGGACTGCATGTAAAAAAGCACATGAGTGCTTATTCCATTAGCTTCAAAATAAAAGAACAAAAATAAATGAGCACACTTACACAGTGTGTGTGTGTGTGTGTGTGTGTGTGTGTGTGTGTGTGTGTGTGTGTGTGTGTGTGTGTGTGTGTGTGTGTGTGTGTGTGTGTAGGGCAGGTTGTGTAAACTTAATCTTTTATCCTCAAGATCATTTTGACTTGACTTGACTTTACACACACACACACACACACACACACACACCACACACACACACACACACACACACACACACACTAACCCCTGAATGCCTAGTATATGGGGTGTTTTGTTCCTGGGGGGTTGTTTTCTTCTTTTTTAACTTTTAAGTATGAATTTAAAAGAATGGGTGATATTGCAACCTGATATAATTTGTTTCACATTTTATGATTTTTTTTTAAAAATCCTTAAAAAAAAACTTTTTCAAAAATCTAAGTGTGTGCACATGTATATCATGTATACATCAGTGTGTGTGTGTGTGTGTGTGTGTGTGTGTGTGTGTGTGTGTGTGTGTGTGTGTGTGTGTGTGTGTGTGTGTGGTTGTGTGTGTGTATCAATCAAACCACTGACCTGACAATCTCAAAGAATCAATTAGTCTTTTTCTCAACCATGTTCTAATGGATGTTGTCCAGTTATTTACCATTCCATCTTGAAGTTTTTTTCAAAGCACAGCCCATAACAAGAATCTTTGATTGCCACATCATAATAAATTAATGGATAAATTTTAATGAGAAAATATATCAATTACAAGAAAGTACATAAATGGATCAGCCGCCGCTGTGGCCTAGTGGTTAGGGCGTTGTACTCGTAATCTAAAGGTTGCGGGTTCGATCCCAGCTATTCCGCTATGGCGTTGTGCCCTTGGAAAAGGCACTTTACGGCTATTTTCTCACCCCACCCAGGTGTAAAAGGGGTACCAACCTTGTGTTGGGGGTTAACCCTGCGATAGACTGGCGTCCTATCCAGGGGGGAGTCTATGACTCTCAGTCGCTTAACGTCACAGAAACCGGGATAAGCACCGGCCTGATGAGCCTTATGGCTCGGGACAGACTTTAACTTAACTAACATAAATGGATCAGGTAAAGATGCCCCATAACCTGTGTGGTTGTGGGGGAGCCAGGCGTCAGAGACCTCAGCTTCTCTAGGGGCCAGCATGTTGAGGGCAGCGCCCATCCCCTCTCCTTCGCTGCTTTACCTTCCCTGACCCTAAAGAGGGCAGGTAGGCTACCCATTTACAGCTGGGTGAACTGTACTGTAGCCAAGGCGCGCAAACGGTCACCCATCCAATTAGCAACCACGCTCGACACTGCTTAAATTGACTGAGGGAAAGTGAGCGCTCTGACCACTGAGCTATCCCGTCCCCTAGTTAGGTATAAATCATACTAGGCCTAGGGCCTAACCAAACAAGCCTGACCAATGAGTACTTCATATCATACCTGTTCTCCACTTGATGCACCCGATACAGCCCAGCACTAAATCTGGCCCGCACAACTTTATGTGACAGATAACGGAAAACGCAAACACTGGTACACTTTCGTCACTCAAGCTTTGTGTGTATGTGTGGGTGTGTGTGTGTGTGTGTGCGCGTGATTGTTGGCCTACATGATTGTAGGCCTATGTGTATGTGTGTGAAGTGTAGTTTGTGTGTCATCCATCGTGATCCGGTACATACGTACCCATAGTGTAACTATCGGTATGGTGCGACTGCAGGTTGAAAAGCCGTACTGCTTCTGTCTGTGTGTGCGTAGTGCGTAAGCGTGTGCGTGTTTGTGTGTAGGTACGTGTGCAGGTCAGAGGTGGGATGGGGAGAGGAGACTGGCAAGAGAGAGAGAGAGAGAGAGAGAGAGAGAGGGGGGGGGGTGTTACAAAGAATACCGGTGTGTGTGTGTGTGTGTGTGTGTGTGTGTGTGTGTGTGTGTGTGTGTGTGTGTGTGTGTGTGTGTGTGTGTGTGTGTGTACGCGCGTGTGTATTTTCATTCTTTTATTTCTGGGATAATGGAATAAGCACTCATGTGCTTTTTTTTTTGCATCCAGTGCCCGTGTGAATGCAGTTTTGTAAATTTTGTCAAAGTTCCCACCTGCACACAATGGCCTACTCTTCCTAATAACGGAACAGGATTTTAAAGTATGTGCAAGATGCTCTGCTGTGTTCGCACACAGGATCTTGGTTTATAGTCCCATCCGGACTTCTTTGCTGGGGGAGAGGAGGGGAGAGTCTGCACTGATGTCAACTCCAGAGGGAAAATCCTCTTGAACGAGATTCGAACCTGAGTAAGCAGATTGCGAATTCCGTTATTATGTATCATCACGATGGACATTAACCACGAAAGAGAGAGAGAGAGAGACAAGGCAAGGCAAGGCAAGGCAAGGCAAGGCAAGGCAAAGTATTTTATTCGAGGATAATAGATAAGCACTCGTGTGCTTTTTTACATCCAGTCCCCGCCCTTTTCAGGGATACATCAAGATGAAAAGATACTAAACAATAAAATTTTACGCAGTACCAAGCAACACACAAGAATAAGGACACTATATATGATGAGGTAATAAAAATGCACTCGATCAGAAGACAAATCAGAAGTCACAATAAAAAGATTTTGATTATGGAAGAATAGAAAAGTGTTAATAGGTAAAGAGCAAACAAGAGAACAAGATGAAATAAACAACTGGAAACATCAATCCACCACCATCTGTCAAAAGTTATACATGTGATATAAATCATACATTTGGATAAACGGGGGGAAACTTTTTTTAACTAATATTGGAGGGGGGGGGGGAGAGATACTGCCAATAAAAATATAAATAAAATCAACAATTATAATGATCCAAATACCAAAAGTAAGGAACCATACCAAGCATCAAACAACAGGCAAGAATTAACACAGAGATACAATATTAAGGTAATGTTATAAAAGTCACTGATTCAGAAACGAAAATGAGAAGTAAGGATCAATGATGATTTTGAGTTGAATAAAAAAAAAAGCAAGAAAAACAAAGAACAAACAAAAACAAAACAAAACAAAGAAAGGGCGCAATAATTAAAGAGTAAACATGAGAATATGATGAGGTTAAATGACTAAAAACAGAGAGAGAGAGAGAGAGAGAGAGAGAGAGAGAGAGAAGAGAGAGAGAGAGAGAGAGAGAGAGAGAGAGAGAGAGAGAGAGAGAGAGAGAGAACTCTGAACGATTTTATTGTAGAAGGCCACCGGACCCATTACAATTTCACACACTCGCTATCCCCCCCCCCCCCCCCCCACATTAATTTCGTTCTCGATCCTTTCCAAGAATGCACCTGAAAACACTTCCAAGCACAACGATTATAACATTCACTTGTGGTATTAGCATACATCTGATTAGAATGTTTGCAACATTTTAGACTAAACATAAATTTAGTAACTAAATAAATTAATAAATAAATGAATGAATAACAAAAATTGATTAGAGAATTGATAATTAGGGCACAAATTGTACACAGAGTAGCATAAGACACTGAAACAACTTGAGAAATACGTTAATCATTTTGCTACAGCCATCATTCTAAAGCAGAACGCCTTTTGTTGGAATGATATATGAATCGTCCTAAGTCATGAAGGCTTTTGTCATCTTGCATCATAAGTTTCAATGTTTTTTCTGAAGGGTATTGCCTATAACGAGATGGGATGTATTTTTGTCGCAAATCATTCAGAGATTTACAGTAAAATAAAGTGTGTACTTCATCTTCAAGACAAGAATTGCATAGGGGACATTTCAGATCACCCGGATTGAAAGTAGCATATCGCATTTTATGTGTACGTATTTCAGTTGCACCGATTCTAAATCGGATGAGCACATCTCTGATGTGTTTGTTAGTGATAACGGTGAAATACGATTCAAACCTACTGCTTTCTTGAATATGCGCGTGCCAATTTTGACTGTGACAATCAATCAATCTCTGCTTGAATGTAGATAAGAATCCCCTTATATTTTGCACACCTTGGTTTTCCCAAACAAACCCAAATCCAAATTTATACAATGTGTTGCGCACATGTGATGCCCAGCACATCCGCCCTTGATCACATAATGTTAGAAGCATAATATAGGACTGACGAGGGAGTCTGGCCTGATTCATTCTTGTAAGACGTAGCCAATATTTTATGCATGACATAAAAGAAAATATATAGAGGGGGTATCGCCCAGTTTCACCATAAACCATATCATTTGGTGTTCTGGGGCTGACGTTTAACAGCTTTTTTAAGGCAAACGTGTGTACTTTCTCCGATATAGAAAAGTAAGTCATGCCCCAGATTTCAGAACCATACAAAAGAATAGGTCTTATCTGTGAATCAAATAATCTAAGACAAATATCAACTGAAAAATCACCTAGTTTCCAGAGGGTTCTAAAAATGTCAATGACCCCTTTCCTTGCTTTAACTGACATCTCACCAACAGCTTTTGAAAAGGATAGCCTGGTGCTGAAAACCAGACCCAAATATTTATAACAATTCACAATTTCAATTTTACAACCATTGTATGTCCATGTTTCATGCCGAGAAATGTAACCACCATTTCTAAAAATAACTATATTAGATTTTTCCAGATTGACCTGTAAATCTAATTCAAGTGCCTTAGTAGCAAGAGTATTAAGCTGAGTTTGTAAGCCAATGACAGTGTCTGACAGAAGTACAATATCATCTGCAAAAAGCATAATAAACAATTCAGTCATGCCTGGATTCAGTTGTATGCCATGGCGCCCGTTTTCTATAACGCAACTAGCAAGTTCATTTATGAATACAGAAAAAAGTAGAGGACTTGTAATTTCACCTTGCTTCAAACCCTTCTGACAGAAGAAAGCATCAAAAACCCTACCTCCACATCTAACCCGGGCTTTCACGGTTTTATACATACTCATAATGGTCAGTAGTATCTTACCTCTTATTCCAGATTTGTGTAGTATGGGCCAGAGTTTACTATGTGAAATAAAATCGAAAGCCTTACGAAAGTCAATAAAAGCTACATATAACTTTTTCCTCAGTAGTAAATGTTTCTGAATCATACAGAACAACGTAAAAATATGGTCTATTGTAGAATGGTCTGTTCTAAAACCAGCTTGAATTTCCCCTAATAAATTTTTATTTTCTACCCATTTAGACAGTCTCCTGTTGATGATATAGCTGTATAACTTGCCGCATATATTCAAAAGTGAAATACCCCTGTAGTTATCTGGTTTGTGTATACTGCCTTTTTTATGCAAAGGGTGAATGATTGATTCGGTCCATGCCTCAGGGTACTGGCCTGATGCAAATACAGCATTGAAAAGATGGAATAAAAAAGGAACAATTTTTTCTTAGAATTTTTAAAAATTTCGGGTATAATGCCATCTGGACCTGCTGCTTTATTATGTTTCAGATGATCTATAGAGTGTTGTATTTCTTGTTCAGTTATTTTCCTATTCAATAAATTATCATCTGGATCAACATCATGTTCCCCATTTACAGTATTAAACTCAATAAGTTCTTCATCAGGAGTAATTTGATCTCCAACTCCAAAAACCCCCTTGAAGTGCTGCAGCCATTCTTCCTCTGTAATATTGCCAGTTTTCTTACTTTTAGATGAAAAGCGCTTAATTTTTTTCCAAAAAGAACTTGGAATCATTAATATTTTGTTCGAGCTCTGCCCTACAATTCTTTTTGTATGCATTTTCTTTCTCTGCTAATAATCTTTTATATGTTTTTCTTTGCTCAAAGTATGGTCGACCATCTGCTGTTGGGTCTTCTCTCCGCAATCGTTTGAACTCTCGAAGAGCTTTTCTGGTCTTCTTCCGACTCTCCCGACATTCGGCATCAAACCAGCGGAGAGATGGTGTGTGTGTGTGTGTGTGTGTGTGTGTGTGTGTGTGTGTGTGTGTGTGTGTGTGTGTGTGTGTGTGTGAGTGTGTGTGTTTGAATGTTATGCACGCTGCAATACCTATATAAAAAGAAAATTGAGAAAAAATTGAGAGAGAGAGAGAGAGAGAGAGAGAGAGAGAGAGAGAGAGAGAGAGAGAGAGAGAGAGAGAGAGAGAGAGAGAGAATACAGGTGTGTGTGTGTTACTTATTTTTTATTTATTCATTCTTTGATATAGAGGATAATGGAATAAGCACTCATGTGCTTTCTTCTTTTTTTTTCTTTTTTTTTACATCCAGTCCTCGTATGAGTGCAGTTTTGTAAATCTTGTCATCTGTTCCCACCGGCACACAATGGTCTCTTCTTACGTAAAGCCGAACAGGATTTAACGTGTGTGCGAACGCACACAGGGCCTCGGTTTATAGTCTCATCCGAAGTGTGTGTGTGTGGGTGTGTGTTTGTGTGTGAAATATATACTGCATTAATTTAAACTATGCTCCAAAGATGTATGCCTAACCCCAGCAATTTAGCGTAATATTTATATAAAGCCTGTAGAATAAGCGATATTATAATGACATAAGTTCTTTCCTACTGTGGATTTGTTTGGATTTGTTTGTTACAGCTGTACTTACCCCCATCCTTTCAACGCGACAGCTCAGCTGTAACCCGAACAAGTGAGCTCAGAATATTCTAGAGCATTAGTCTCCGTTCGTAACTTGATCAGTGCAGTTATTCGGCTCATGATAGCATGGTGACCGGTCTGGTTTGACCTAGCTAAGGTTTGGCTGGGGCGGGTGTGTGTGTGTGTGTGTGTGTGAGTGTGTGTTTTGAATGTTATGCACGCTGCGATACCTATATAAAAAGAAAATGAGAAAAAAGCCGACTGGTGTAGATCTAGTACTGGGATTTGAGTCAAAAACGGTAGCCGAATGTCCACATCCACGAAAAAAAACCTTATCACTGCTCAGGAAAACAGTAGAATCAATTGTATAGGACACTTTCTCACTAGTTGTCTTGACAACAACTGCCTACATTTTTCACGTTAAAACACATGTCGATGTTGCCAGTGATGTCACACCTAACCGACTCCACGAGGAGTGACCTTAGTCCACACGGGGTGAGCTTTTTTGGCATACACTTGTACGTTCCTTCCTCTGGAAAATGAAGAAATATCTACAGGAAAACATCTTCTCACGACGTTTTCCCTTTATCCCAAGACGTTGAGCTGGTAAATCTGCAGGAGCTACGTCACGTCTACTATGACGTCAGATTTTAGCTTTTTGATTGTTACTTTTCTGTGTTCGAAAATTTGGTTTACTTCGCTTAACTTACCCACTACACACTTGAAACTACAGACTTATTCTCCCCTCCCCTCCCCCTCCCACAAGCACCCATACGGAGACAGGCGCACAGCTATAATTATGTAACACGATGAAGTCAACGGCGACTGGTGACCTGACACCCAACTTACTTTACGATTTTTTTTCAGCTTACACAGGGGGGGGGGGGGGGGGGGGGGGGGGGGGGCGGCAATAACCTAGTGATTAGTGTTGCAGGCCTGATCTAACTGCCCGCGTTCGAGGCACTCGTTTGTGGGGAATCTTTCCACTGGAGTTAACATAAGTACCACCCACTCCCCCCAAAGCCCTTCGGATAAAGACTATTAACCGAGGTCCGTGTGCAAACGCACATCTTGCACACAGGCTAAAAACCCGTTCTGCCTTTCTAAAGGGTATGCCTTTGTGTGCCGGTAGTACGGTACAGCCCAAATAAAACAAAACAACAACAAACAACAACAAAACAAAACAAAAACAAATAAGCGAACACACCAGGTTTCGTGTTTAGACATCATCCCCGAAGTCGGAATACGGCTACATTCATGTGTGCAAAAACGGTTGCACACCTAAAATCTCACCGTTGGTAAACCTTGGAGCTCTAGCCGAAAAAGGAAAATAAAACCGTCTGTCTGTCTGTCTGTCTGTCTGTCTGTCTGTCTGTCTGTCTGTCTGTTGTCTGTCTCTTCGTCTTCTCTCTCTCTCTCTCTCTCTCTCTCTCTCTCTCTCTCTCTCTCTCTCTCTCTCTCCGGAGAGATGAGACTTTAAACCGAGGCCCCGTGTGCGAACGCACGCAGAACATCTTGCGCACACGTTAAATCCTGTTCCGCTTTTCGTAAGAGTAGGCCATCGTGTGCCGGTGGGAACAGATGACATTTACAAAACTGCATACACACGGGGACTGGATGTAAAAAAGCAAAGTGCTTATTCCATTATCCTCGATATAAAAAGATTAAATCAAAATCAAAATCTCTCTCTCTCTCTCTCTCTCTCTCTCTCTCTCTCCTCTCTCTCTCTCTCTCTCTCTCTCTCTCTCTCTCTCTCTCTCGTGTAACATGGTGTGGTTTGATGTCTATGTTCATTTTGAGATATCAGATGGGGAAAATGGGGGGTGTTTGAGTGTTGCTAGTATTTGGGAGAAGGAATCTATCTCAAAGTGTTCATAAATGCTGAATAATAATAACAATCACAATGATAAACCTTTGTATGACCAAACTACTGAACTACAATGAACAAAAAGGATACTAGATTTCTAAGTAGATATATACTTGACAAAACCAATCATACCAATGAATAATGCAAATAGGTTTCAATTATTTAAATTTCAGTTGAAAGTCTGGAAAAGGTATTAGATCTATGTGAAAAAATAAAATTTCAACAAGAAACAAAACAGCCTCCCTCCCACCCCCCACCCCCCTTGCAAGAAGAAGAATATTAGAATAAAAACAACCATAAAAGTACACAAGTAGTGGTGTGTGTGTGTGTGTTGTGTGTGTGTGTTGGTGTGTGTGTAATAAAACCACAGTGAGACAGACTCCAATAGAAAGTTATACATGGAAGATGGATCAAATGATAAATTTCGACGGCAACGTCAGATCTAACTTTTGTTTGCAAAGAACTGACCGCATGAATTAAAAAAAAAAAAAAAAAAACTTTGAAAGTTCACTTTTGGAAAACTAACAATCTTTTTTAAAGGCCGTTAATTATTGCGACTAGACCCGCTGAAAGAATAGATATAGATCTACCTTCTCAAAGCCAACATGTATTTTCAATAGCCTATTTAGATCTGGTATTTTGTACGCGGCGCCAGCGTAACTGTTTTATACTGATCCGATTGTAAACACTTGTAAAGGATTAAAGATGATTTCTTCCAAACAAATCTTAATATGAGGTGATACTCTTTTCTTTTTTTTTTTTTATCTCCCTAGATCTATATCAATAGGCTTTAGCCTAGCCCAAATTACACCAAATTTTGCGCTTTTCAGTTCCCTTTGTGCTATACTTTTTGTTTGATTCAACCCAAAATTTGTTGTTGTTTTTTTTTTCCCCATTGCTCTCATGTCGATCTAGTATTGTGATTATAATTAGAGACTAGATCTTGCTCTCTTTGGAAATTATGTATCAAAATTAAGTTCAACCACTGTTTCCAAATAATTTTAAACAGTCAATCTTCAGAAGACAAATTTACTACAATCAACAATTCTGCAGCCTACTAATCTGGCGCCGCGTACAAAATACCAGATCTAATGGAGACGGGATAGCATAATGGTCAGAACATTGCGCTCGCAATTTGACGACCTGGGTTCGATTCCCGTTGAGGGGATTTTTACCCTGGAGTTAACATCAGTGCTGACTCCACTCTCCCCAAAAGTCTTTCGGATGAAACTGTAAACCAAGGCCCCGTGAGCGAACGCACGCAGAACATCTTGCGCACACGTTAAATCCTGTTCCGCTTTTCGTAAGAGTAGGCCATTGTGCGCCGGTGGGAACAGATGACAATATTTACACAACTGCATACACACGGGGACTGGATTAAAAAAAAAAAAGCACATGAGTTCTTATTCCATTATCCTCGATATAAAAGAAAAATAAATAAACAATAAATAAATAAATAAAACCCCTGATGCACTGTACTATTATAGACGTCAGGAATGAACAAAAGCAAAATTATACGGCCTGCAGTCTATACTTTGTGGAGTTGAGGGTTTTTGTGTGTTTTTTTTTCAAGTAATATTTTAGGGGCACCAAAAACACTTCTTGGGCAAAAGTTACTTTTGAATGAATAAGATGTTGACAGATGCAGTATGGTGAACGTATCTTGGCCCCATAGCTATTTAGTAATTTACTGACAATTTTCAAGATGTTCTAGGTGGTGTGTGTGTGTGTGTGTGTGTGTGTGTGTGTGTGTGTGTGTGTGTGTGGTGTGTGTGTGTGTGTGTTGTTGTTGTTGTTGTTTTTTGCTTTAACTGAAATAGATCCAGTATGTTCTATGTTGGTTTTAGCGGTGTGTTGTTGTTGTCTGTCTTCAATTTAACGTCTGTTCACGCTCAGTGATATTAAACGAGAAGGGTCGAAAGTACAGAAGTTAATGAAGGGAGTGGAAGGAGTGGGGGAAGAAAAGACTGAAGAGATAGCATGTGTGTTGATGTTTTTGTAGATAACAAAGAAATAAGAAATAGTTAAATCTGTTTTTTAAAAAATAAATAAAGATAAATGATTAAAAAAAATTAAGTTAAAAAAAATCTTAGACATGAGAAATTTAAGACTTAGCGGTGTGTGTGTGTGTGTGTGTGTGTGTGTGTGTGTGTGGTGTGTGTGTGTGTGTGTGTGTGTGCGCGCGCGCGCGCGCGGGCGCACTGTGACAGTAATATTCACAGAGAAGAGAGAGAGAGAGAGGAGAGAAGAGAGAGAGAGAGAGAGAGAGAGAGAGGTGTGTGTGTGTGTGTGTGTGTGTGCGCGTGCGTGCGTGCTGTGTGTGTGTGTGTATGTGTGCGGGCGCACTGTGACAGTATATATTCACAGAGAGAGAGAGAGAGAGAGAGAGAGAGAGAGAGAGAGAGAGAGAGAGAGTGTGTGTGTGTGTGTGTGTGTGTGTGTGTGTGTGTGTGTGTGTGTGTGTGTGTGTGTGTGTGATTTTTATTTATTCTTTTATATCGAGGATAATGGAATAAGCAATCGTTTGCTTTTTTAAATCCAGTCCCCGTGTGTATGCAGTTTTTGTAAATGTCATCTGTTCCCACCGGCACACGATGGCCTACTCTTACGAAAAGTGGAACAGGATTTCACGTGTGTGTGTGTGTGTGTGTGTGTGTGTGTGTGTGTGTGTGTGTGTGTGTGTGTGTGTGTGTGGCGCGCGCGCGCGCACTGTGACACTTGACAGTATATATTCAGCCATACCACTGTTATCACACATGACATACCACTCCCTGCGGACGCTGACTCGTGTTGCTAAATTGGTTCAGGTACACTCGCACCCATCTTCTCAATCAATTGACAGGCACGTTAGGCCTATGACACACACTGCTGAAGACCGTTCAATGTCACAACGAGGAACACATTGATCAACCATTGACATTTTGTTCAAAACTGCACAGATCGTCTGCTCCTTCGAATTGTTCCCCCGTGACACACTAGCCTATATGAACAGCATGCGTGCATTAAATACTGGTACTCGCAATGGTTGGTCGATGGCGGTTTTTTTTAAATTTATTTATTTATTTTTATTATTCATTCGTTTGTTTCGAGGATAGTGGAATAAGCATTCGTGTGCTTTTTTTTACATCCAGTCCCCGTGTGCATGTGGTTTTGTAATTTTGTCACCCGTTCTGATCAGCACAAAAAAATGACCTCTTCCGAAAGTTGTAGGAAGTTTTAACGTGTGCGCAAGATGTTCTGCATGTGTTCACACACAGGACCTCATTTAAGTCTCTCCCAAGGACAAGAGACTTAATTATAGTCCCTACATCGGATAACTCTGCTGGGTTAGTAGTGCAATAAAAACCAAATCAAAAGTAAATTCAACATTACCGTCGTGTACTTAGTTTGACTCGTGTTTTGGAACTGGATTCGTGTTGACATAACTATTGTGATACCATCTGAGTCAGTTATTTTGGGGGACTGTTTTTATATTGTCTTTCTCTCTCCTCTGCCCCCCCCCCCCCCCCCGCCCCCCTCACCTGTATTTCTATTCCCCTTCCTCTAACTATTGTGATACCATCTGAGTCAGTTATTCTTGGAGACTGTTTTTATATTGTCTTTCTCTCTCATCTGCCCCCCCCCCCCCCTCTCACCTGTATTTCTATTCCCCTTCTCTCTCCACTGTCTCCCCCCCCCCCCCCCCCCTCCTCCTTTCATCCTCAAAACGCTCCCACCTAATTTCATATTGACGGTAAGCTCTTCCATAGATCTACATGAAAATGGACAGGCTACTGTTGTCTTTATTATTTATCATTATCATTATTTTTACTATTGTTGTTATCATTATTATTATTTTCATCATCGTCGTCATTATTTGGAATTAGAAACAAAAAAGAAAGGGACGGATATCCCTTACTCTACAGCTTTGAAGATATAAGGAGAACGAAAACAATAATTGAATGAATAGGGAATAAAGCTTTGAGATTGGAACAAAGATTGCATTTAATATCCTACTAGAAAAAGCATGGTTTTTTCTAATATATTATTAATGTAATTTTATTTATTTGTTTGTTTTTTATATCGAGGATAATGGAACAAGCTACTCTCTCTTTTACATCCAGTCCCCGTGTGTATGCAGTTTTCTAAATCTTGTCATCTGTTCCACCGGCACACAATAGCCTACTCTTACGAAAAGCGGAAGAGCATTTAACGTGTTAGATTAAGTAAACAGTTAATAGACAAAATTAACTACCGACTAAACACGGATTCGTGTGTGTGTGTGTGTGTGTGTGTGTGTGTGTGTGGTGTTGTGGGTGTTGACTACGTACCCGTGTTGGTGTGTGTGTGTGTGTGTGTGTGTGTGTGTGTGTGTGTGTGTGTGGTGTGTGTGTGTGTG
>CM060348.1:12369220-12379220 GCA_030674155.1 Stramonita haemastoma
TGTTCTGCGTGCGTTCGCACACGGGGCCTCGGTTTAAAGTCTCATCCGAAGGACTTTTGGGGAGAGTGGAGTCAGCACTGATGTTAACTCCAGGGGAAAAATTCCGTCCATCGGGAATCGAACCCGGGTCGTCAAATTGCGAGCGCAATGTTCTGACCACTGGGCAAACTGTGTGCAATATGTCATCGATTCTCAGGTAGTATGAATGCAACAGGGTGCACACTCTGGGTGATCCTCAGGTGTTAAGCTGGGGAATGCCCAACAACAACATCATCACTCAAGGAGATAAAAAGTATCCCCCCACCCCCTCCCCAAACCCCAAAACAAACACAAAAAACTCAACCGACCAAAAACAAAAAAACCCCCACCTCCCCTTCATCAAATGATGAAACACACACACACACACACACACACACACACACACACACACACACACACACACACACACACACACACACACACACACACACACAGGGGGGAGGGGACGGATAGCCTAGTGGTCACAACATTGTATGACAGAATACAGAACATTGCGCTGGTAATTTGACGGGTTCGAGTCCCGTCGAGGAAATTTTTCTCCTGGAGTTAACATCAGTGCTGACTCCACTCTCCCCAAAAGTCCTTCGGATGAGACTGTAAACCGAGGCCCCGTGTGCGAACGCACGCAGAACATCTTGTTTAAATCCTGTTCCGCTTTTCGTAAGAGTAGACCATCGAGTGCCGGTGGGAACAGATGACAATATTTTCAAAACTGCATACACACGGGGACCGGATGAAAAAAAGCACATGATTGCTTATTCTGTTATCCTCGATATAAAAGAATAAATAAATAGATAAATAAATAAACACACACACACACACACACACACAACACACACACACACACACACACACACACACACACACATGGTCATAGTGTGTGTCATAGTAAGGTGTAGAAAGTGTGTGTGTGTGTGTGTGTGTGTGTGTGTGTGTGTGTGTGTGTGTGTGTGTGTGTGTGTGTGTGTGTGTGCGCGCGCGCGCGCGCGCGCGTGTGTGTGTACATTCGAATTTGCTGAAACTGTAAATTGTTATTGATTGCTTGTGTGTTGTATAGGTCGAATGCAAGCGCTTTGATTTGTTTTTACAAGATATAGCGCTATACGAATTCCTTGTATTATAATTAGAAAGCCACCATTCAAATGAACATTTTAATTAAGCTAGGTCCCCAGAGTGAGTGAACACATGCATACATATAGCCATTCGGACACCTTCCGAAGAAGATGAGGGCATCGCGAGGCAGGTAAAAATGGGTAATACAGAATAACTACATGCACACCATTACTTTGTTTATCGATACATTTTCTACGAAGATGGAATGTGGGGACCTCAATGGAGAGGGAACTTCAAGACTTTTCAAAGGAATTTCTTTCAACTTCCCACCCTTTCCCTTACTGTTCGTGCGGGAAGATTGATTTTAAAGGGTTGCATTTGTTAGAGTGCTTCATTTTTTTTTTAACATTGGTGTGTGTGGGCGCGTGCGTGCGTGCGTGGGCGCGTGCGTGCGTGCGCGCGCGTCTGTCCATCTGACTGCCTGAGAGAGAGAGAGAGAGAGAGAGAGAGCAGCCAGTGACATGCAGATACAAAAACGAAGACACAGAAACAGAAACTGACGAGAAATCTTAGCACCTATGCACATCACATCAGGAATAAAGATCTACGATGTAAACAATGTGTATTATACGTTGCCGATGAAGCAGCCATCTTACAACTAAAATCAAGCGAACCACAACAAATAACGTCAGCATACTCACCGTTTGACTCGAGTGCACACTGGGCCTAATCTTTCTGCCGATCACACTGACTGAAATTGACTTCTCCCTTTAACTCCCTGAGGAGTCAGTCCTTCACGTGTGAAAAACAACAACAACCAAACCACAAGCACAAGAGCTGTTGAATACGTCAACCGACGCTTTAACTGGAATAGCAGCAGTGTGGCTACAACACATTGGAAGAGACTCTTGTACAAAAAATCTAAAAATTCAGCTTGACTCAGGTTCGTGTGTGTGTGTGTGTGTGTGTGTTCAAAAATTGTTCAGCTCTCTTTCAGTTGGATCACCTATACGATAATATGGGGAAAAAAATTGCGAGGGGGCGGGCTCTCACTCTATGCTCTTGCAAACTGTGCACACACGCCTGTACAGAGTGTCGTCAATAGGATTGAAGGGAAAAAAGCCAGTCAGGCTTTCTTTTTTCTGTGACACACGAATGATTGGCTAGATCCAAAATAGAAGCTGATTTCATTTCAGTACATTCATACATCTCAATCTTTTTTGTCGTGGGGGTCCAATCCAATGAAATGGTCACGAACATATATTATATGGTTAGTGTGTCGTTTAGGTCATTCGGTGGATTGGTTGGGTGTTAGGTAATAATATGCGACAAACAAGGTTCACGTGTACCTCTATTTAGGTAAAGTTGCACCGGAAATAGGTACTCTAACCTTTGCAGCAGTGACGTCATGTGTTTATTTTAGCGGAGTCTGTAACACTGCTGATCCTAGTGCTGGATGATTAGTGAACATCATTAGAGAAGGATTTAATGTGTGTGTGTGTGTGTGTGTGTGTGTGTGTGTGTGTGTGTGTGTGTGTGTGTGTGTTGGGGTTTATAAGTGCACTGTGCAAATTTACACTTGGCATACATGCAAAAGGATGGGCTATCACAGTCAGCAAAGACAGATCCTTTTTTTCATTGGGGTTAGCTGGAGATGGTCTGCAGTGGTGGTAGTAGGGGTGATTTTTCTCCGTGGAGAAATACAATACAGTCCCATGGGTGATACAGAATTTGGTACTGGCGTCGCATTAATTTTTCTTTTTTAATAATAAAGAAACTTTAAAGACCTTGAATCGTAGTTGAAAATGACATCTGAAGACAAACACCTTGAAAACCGAGGCTTTTCCCCAGAGCCTCTTTCTGATTATTTCCCTCCGTTCTTTCCATAGGCCGCTTGTCTCCCTCTTTCCCTCTCCCCACAGTTCTCTCTTTATTCTCCCCTTGTTCTCCCTCTACTCTCCCCATACTCTAGCCAACCAACTCTTGATTTATTAGTTTATTGCCAAATTGAAGTGTCTCTTGAGCCTTGCCTGCCCAAGAACAGATTGGATGATAAGGCTGATAGTTTATATACATCTGTGAGTTTATTTGAACACACTCACATACATATACACGCATGCATGCTTGCGCGGGCATGCACACACACACACACACACACACACACACACACACACACACACACACACACAAAAGTTTGACTCTGCTCTTGCAAACTTGAACAAGTTCTGCAGAATATCATGTTAGTGTTTGCTATTGCTAAGCATTTATTGTTAAGTCCCATAGGGCATTTGTTGTAGTTACATAATCGTTGTTCTATTTCGAATGTTTTTCATTCTTGTTGATTTAGTGTTTAGCATACAGTTCCGCTTAATGTAATGAGGAGATCTTCAGCCACAACTAAACACTGCATAAGAGGACAAACTCACACAGACACACGCACGCGCAGGAGCTGATATTCCCTTAAAAAATATATAAAAAACAACAACATATATATACTTAGTCAACCACCCCCCACCATTTTCTGTTTCTGTCTCTTTCTTCCTTTCCTTCTTTATCTTAATATTTCAACTGATAATATTATTATTATATTTTCATCATAAGGGGGTTTGTTTTTTACGTATAAATGTGTATTGATTTATGTTTTTATTTTCATCTCTTTTTTTTTCTTTTTCTTTCTTCTTTTTTTTTTTTTTTTAAAATTAATATTCTTTCCCCTCCCCCTCCCCTCCCCGTCCGGTATCACTGTATGTGGAAGGACGTTAACTTGAAGACTACTACTACTACTACTACTACTACTACTACTACTACTACTACTACTACTACTACTACTACTACAACACACACACACACACACACACACACACACACACACACACACACACACACACACACACACACACACACACACACACACAGGGCAGGACGGGGAACAAAATTGTGTAGATATAATCTTTCACACTCGATAAACATCATTTTGACTTGACTTGATAGACACGCGCGCGCGCGCACGCACGCACACACACACACACACACACACACACACACACACACACACACACACACACACACACACACAAACACACACACACACACACACACACACACACACACACACACAGAGGCCTGGACTGAACATGTCTCCAGAAAATGGAATGGAGACTGACCTCTGTGAGTCACAGGAGTACATTTGACACCTGTCGCCCACCCCTGTACATTTTAGAGTACATAATCATTGTATATCCATAATATCAGAACACGCCACTTCATACAATCCTACCCCTAACTATAACCCTATTTGTAGCAACCAATAACAGCTGTAATTTTTTTGACACATTCGAATGTACACGCACAGGCACACACGCACATACACACACACACACACACACACACACACACACACACACACACACACACACACACACACACATACACACACACACACACACACACACACACACACACACACACACACACACACACACACCCAAAGGTTATACACTTTGGCAGGGTGATGGGGACTTCAGATATTAAAGGCAGGAGGAACAGATAGGAGATAAAAACAGGAGGAGAAAATCTTAGGTTTGAAAGAAGTGTGTTTTGAGGTTGGATTGAAAAGTGTCATAGATAGGCTTTTGACGAAGGGAGAGAGGGAGGTCATTCGAGATGGATGAACCAGAAATAGAGAAATAGGCGACAGGGAAAAAAAAAAAAAAGGAACAAAGCAGAAACAAAGAGAGGGATAAAAAAGAGGAATTCCCAGCACAGATACTCCAGAAGGTGTGGGTGCTATTTATATCGACAGGGCCGCGGCATCCCCCCACGCGGGGAAGAGCACAGAATGAACTCAAGCCGCGCATTGAGCTTAAAAGGTAAAGATAAAGGTGTCCCATAACCTTTGTGGTCTGACCTAAAGAAGGCAGGTACCCATTGACAGCTGGTGAACTGGGGGGACTATACTGAAGCCAAGGCGGCAAACGGTCACCCATCCAACTGGTAGGCTAACCACGCTCCACGCTGCTTAACTTGACTGGGGTAATATAAAGCGAGCACTCTGACCACTTAGCTATCCCGCCCCCACTTAGCTATCCCGCACTTGATAGATCAGTGGTCTAGGTGGTAGGCCCTAACGCGCCTTGCCTAGAAAGCAAAAAGTCCGGGTCGGAATATGCGGTGGTACGTACCCCGTTTGGGCCCAAAACTTTCCCCCCATCCATTAGACCCTGAGTGGTAGTCTGGACGTTAGTCTTTCGGATGAGACGATAAACCGAAGTCCTGTGTGTTATACATCACTACTTAGCGCACGCAAAAGAACCCACGGCAACAAGGGGGTTGACCCTGGCAAAATTCTGTAGGAAAAAAGCCACTCTGATAGGGAAACAAACACAATTGCATGCAGGAAAAAGAAGAAGAAAAAAAAGGGTAGGCGCTGCACTTGTAGCGACGCGCTCGCTCTCCCCGGGGAGAGCAGCCGGAATTTCACGTAGAGAAAATTAATCTGCTGTGACATAAAGTGGTACAGAATACAAAATTTAGCCTACTTGATGATAATTTTTTTTTTTTTGATATTTGAGATACAAAGAACACAAGACCAATAACTATGTGAAAGAAGAAATCAAAAAGCGTGTGGGCCCCCAAGAGCCTTTGCTCTCCACCATAAAGAGGAGAAAGCTGATGTGGTTTGGTCACACCACAAGACACAACACCCTAGCAAAAACCATCTTGCAAGGAACAGTCGAGGGCAAGAGAAGAAGAGGCCGCCAAAAGAAATCATGGGTTGACAACATCAAAGACTGGACCGCCCAACCCCTACAACATCTCCTACTAGCCACACAGGATCGTGAAGCATGGAAAAAGATCTCTGTTGCGTCTTCTCTGGGAGTGAGTGAGTGAGTGATGATAATTATCATCAGATCACGAGGACAACACTCACCCCAGTAGACATGACTCTCCAGCCTGTTTATTGACACTGGGTAGGTAGGTTCAGCTCCCGTGATGAAAGGAGAAAGATAAGAAAAGAAAAGAAAAAAAAAAGATTACTTCTGTGAAGTGACAGTATCAGAGAAACCTTGAAAAGTCAGCGTCATTGTGATAAATAATTATTATTGTTGACCTTGTTTCGTTGTGGACGAGTTTTCTGATGTGGCACACACAGCAAGTACATGCACACTCTGTGTGTGTGTGTGTGTGTGTGTGTGTGTGTGTGTGTGTCCATCAGGGTTTGTGGGCGGGCGTGCGCGTGTGTTTTTAACTCAGAGAGAGAGAGAGAGAGAGAGAGAGAGAGAGAGAGAGAGAGAGAGAGAGAGAGAGAGAGGATAAGCAAATTAAAAAAAAATCTTACACATGCACGCACGCACGCACGCACACGCACGCACACACACACACACACACACACACACACACACACACACACAACGCTCACGCACGCACACATACACAAACACATAACTTACACACACACACACACACACACCACACACACACACACACACACTAAAAAAGCAAATTTATTGCTACTCAATGTACCATCAGGAAATAAAAAATTGACCTTGACTTTGACACGCACGCACACAAGCACGCGTGCGCGCGCGCGCGCGTGCACACACACACACACACACACACACACACACACACACACACACACACACACACACACACACACACACACACACACACACACACACACACGCATAATATACACACAAGGGAGATACTCTTTGGTGTATACAATGCACCTTATAAAGATGATTGCTGTCCCTTTGTACATATTCCAGTTTTATCATTTATTTGCTTTATCATTATCATGATTTTATATATATATATATATATATATATATATATATATATATATATATATATATATATATATTATATATATATATATATATATTATTCTTGTAGGTTGCAATAATCGTGACAAAAACGATTCTATCACACACACACACACACACACACACACACACACACACACACACACACACACACACACACACACACACACACACACGTCAATTTTCTTTATTTTTTTTTGTGAGGGCAGGATGAAAAAAAGTTGTGTAAACTTAATCTTTTACCCTCAATAAAGATCATTTAGACTTGACTTGACCTGACTTCACACAGACACACAGACACAGACACAGACACAGACACAGACACAGACACACACACACACACACACACACACACACACACACACACACACACACACACACACACACACACACACACACACACAAGAGCAATAAATAAGGTGTGAATAAACAAATACACAAAAGGAAGGGCATAGTCAAAGGCTACTAACAAGAAGAAGCAGCACAGGCTGGCGATTGATCAACTGTTTAATAAACCTAATTAAAAAAACAACGACTCATCTTATAACGGAGTACATTAATTAATGCAGTCATCAAGAGACAACAAGGAAGAAGGAGAAGAAAAAAATCAGAAGAGAAAGGAGAAGAAGAAGAAGAAGAAGAAGAAGAAGAAGAAGAAAGAAGAAGAAGAAGAGAGATTTTATTTTATTTTATTTTATTTTATTTATTCTTTTATATCGAGGATTATTTATTTATTTTTATTTATTTATTTATTCTTTTATATCGAGGATAACAGAATAAGCAATCATATGCTTTTTTTCATCCGGTCCCCGTGTGTATGCAGTTTTGTAAATATTGTCATCTGTTCCCATCGGCACACGATGGCCTACTCTTACGAAAAGCGGAACAGGATTTAACGTGTGCGCAAGATGTTCTGCGTGCGTTCGCACACGGGGCCTCGGTTTAAAGTCTCATCCGAAGGACTTTTGGGGAGAGTGGAGTCAGCACTGATGTTAACTCCAGGAAGAAAATTTCCTCGACCAGAGAGAGAGAGATTTATTTTATTTATTTATTCTTTTATATCGAGGATAACAGAATAAGCAATCATGTGCTTTTTTTCATCCGGTCCCCGTGTGCGTGCAGTTTTGTAAATATTGTCATCTGTTCCCACCGGCACACGATGGCCTACTCTTACGAAAAGCGGAACAGGATTTAACGTGTGCGCAAGATGTTCTGCGTGCGTTCGCATACGGGGCCTCGGTTTAAAGTCTCATCCGAAGGACTTTTGGGGAGAGAGAGAGAGAGAGAGAGAGAGAGAGAGAGAGAGAGAGAGAGAGAGAGAGAGAAGTAAAAAGCAGAGCAAGAACAAAGGCAACAAACTAACTTTTGTTAGCTTATACTTTGGAAGAAGGCAACTTCAATACTACTACTACTACTACTACTACTACTACTACTACTACTACTACTACTACTACTACTACTCCTCCTCCTCCTCCTCCTGCTGCTACTGCTGCTGCTACTACTACTACTAAGAAGTACCACCATCATTGTTCTTATTGTTATTATCATTACTATTATCATCATTATCATTGAAACATATCTTGCGAGTGTTATCAGCTAATACAGTGGGAATGCCATCGATACGAACTTTGAAATTATCATAATTATGCTAATCAACATCATTGTCACGATGTCAAAAAGTTACAGTTCGTTACTAGATCAATAATAACAACAAACTACTTTTGCTTCTAAAATTCTTACAGCACTGACAATGTGAAGACGTAAGAAGAAGGAAGAGGAAAACAGAGGAGGAGAAAAAGATAGAAGATATAATTATTTTATTAAGGGAAAGAAAAAGAAGGAAAGGGAGAAGAAGGGGGAGGAGATAGAGGAGAAGAACTTCAAGGGAAGAGGAAGAAAAAGAGCAGCCGGAGAACAGTTGACAGGCAGACAACTCGATGACGTGTTTTATTGTGTACATGTATGCTTTGTTTTCCGAAAAAAGGACTGGCGTAAAGTTGATAGGCAGTCTAGTCATAAGCTTGTGTAGACAGAAAAAATGCATGAGACCCGGACTTTTGGCTTATTTGACGGAAGTGTAGAGTTTTCTCCCGTGTTTCTATTTTTAGGAAAGTGATTTCCCGATTTCTTTCAACTACTTTCGGTTGTGCAATGGTCAGTCACCATCTTCTTGCAGTTTAAACCACTAAAGGTACTGTCAAATTTGGTTCACGTATTCATAGCATTTTTTATGTGTAGCGAAATATGAATGGGACGATTCTAAATTTTGGAATCGCTGGTCAAGGGGAAGTTTTTAATGATCTTTGAAAACGATTCCAACTTCCTGGTAACGTGTAGTCACTAGACTAGACACGTCCATGATAGTTCAGACGATTTGTTGGAAGCAACTTTTCCTAGAGAATCAGAGACGTGTTTCTGTACTGACTTCCGATTCATGTAGGAACAAGCTGCTTTCTGGTAAGAAAACAAGAAACTGTCAATCAATCTCGGTAGTCATGGTGTCAAGACTCATAGTTTACACAGAATAATTAATTAGGTGAGGTACATTGAAATGTGAGAATTTGAACATCTTACAAGCCCCGAAAAGTTTTTATTGTTAGTTAAGTTAAATTCAGTTAGTAGGGTTTTTTTGTTGTTGTTGAGTTGATTGATGTTACATATTAATATACTTTTTCCAGTGAACAGGCAAGTTGCCAACAACATGAATCCTTATTGTCTGTGAAATTGTGTTGAAAAGTAACTGGGTGCAGTAGTGTCTCAGTTTTAGCAAATAGTTTCCTGTTCTCTGCATGGAATTTTCTTGAAAAAGTGAGCAGGTTTGATATGATATTCATGACCTTGTGGGGAGTTTCAAAGAATCAGTTCTTAATCTGCCTGTCTGTCTGTCTGTCTGTCTGTCTGTCTGTCTGTCTGTCTATCTATCTATCTATCTATCTATCTATCTATCTATCTATCTATCTATCTATCGCTCTTGAAATTATGTCTTAGGGAATTATTTCCTAGAAAGTATGCCAATACTTATCTGTAACCCTTGGGAATAAAGATGATCAATCAATCAATCAATCAATCAATTCTGTCTC
>CM060348.1:12384220-12389220 GCA_030674155.1 Stramonita haemastoma
GTGTGATATTGTATATTGTGTTGTAATGTATGCAATGATATTGTGTGATGTTGTATAGTGTGTTGTAATGTAGGCAATGATATTGTGTGATGTTGTATAGTGTGTTGTAATGTAGGCAATGATATTGTGTGATTATTGTAATGTATGCAATGATATTGTGTGATATTGTATATTGTGTTGTATTGTAATATATGTAACAACGTTGTGTGATATTTTATATTGTTTTGTATTGTAATATATACAGTGAAACTCCTGTTTGATGTTGTATATTGTGTTGTAGTGTAATGTATGCAATGATATTGAGTGTTAATGTATATTGTGTTGTACTGTAATTTATGCAGTGATATTGTGTAATATTATGTATTGTGTTATAATGTATGTAGGGATATTGTGTGATTTTATACATCATTGTGTTGTATTGTAATGTATGCAGGGATATTGTGTGTATTTATACATTATTGTGCTGTATTGTAATGTATGCAGGGATATTGTGTGTATTTATACATTATTGTGCTGTATTGTAATGTATGTAATGATTTTGTGTGATTTTACACATTACTGCATTGTAATTATGTAATGAAAATGTGTGATTTTTCATATATTATTGTGTTGTGTTGTTGTGTATGCAATGATATTGTGTGATATTATAGTTGGGTTACAGTGTGTTGGTGTGCTATTGTATTGTGTCTTTTTGCATGTTGTGTCATATTGTGTTATATAGTATCATTCTCTAGTGCATTGTGTTACATTATTTTTGTTCACATTCCTGTTTATTTCCATCTATTTTCCTAAGAAAGTGTCTGTTGTCTACAGAATTTGGCCAGGGTCAACTCTCTTGTTGCCATGGTTTCATTGTGGTTGTTTTTTCTCTCAAGGGGAATTTTACTCATGGACTTAACCCACTCCCTACTGGCTGATTTTTACTATGCAAATATCTGCACACCGGCCGTTTGTGTCGATTAGAAACAAAATTCATAACTAAAAAGATACTCAACACAGGTATGTGGAACTTTCAGGGTTTATTGTTGACATGTAGGTGGAAGGTCAAAGTCAAAAGCCAGATGCTGGATTTTCGAACATAAGTTGACGTCATCATTGAACTAAAAAAAAAAAAAAAAAATCTGAAAGTCAAATCCTGTGACTGCAGTAGATTGTAAGAGAGTGAGTTATAACATTCATAGAGTTCCCTCAAAAAGTCAAAAATGTTTTTTTTGTAAAAATTTTATTTTGCTTGGAAATCCAGGACAAAAGTGCCACCCCGGAATTCATCGAGACGAAGCGAGATCTATGGTCTGGTGAAAGGGGCAGAGGTTAGCCGAGGTCTGCATTGGAACTACGGAAGTCAAGATGGTACGTATCAGTTGTTTTGTGTTGATTAGTGTGTGCGTGCGTGCGTGTGCGTGCGTGCGTGCGTGCGTGCGTGCGTGCGTGCGTGCGTGCGTGCGTGCGTGCGTGCGTGTGTGTGTGTGTGTTGGGAAGGGGTGGGTGTGTGTGTGTGTGTGTGGGTGGTGTGTGTGTGTGTGTGTGTGTGTGTGTGTGTGTGTGTGTGTTTTATTCATTTATTAATTTGTTTATTCTTTTATATCGAGGATAATGGAATAAGCACTCATGTGCTTTTTTACATCCAGTCCCTGTGTGTATGCAGTTGTGTAAATTTTGTCATTTGTTCCCACCGGCACACAATGGCACGCACGTGTGTGTGTGTGTGTGTGTGTGTGTGTGTGTGTGTGTGTGTGTGTGTGTGTGTGTGTGTTGTGTTTTGTGTGTGTGTTTGTGTATGTGTGTGTGTGTGTGTATGTGTGTGTTTGTGTGTGTGTTTTGTGTGTGTGTGTGTGTTTGTGGTGTGTGCGTGCGTGCGTGCGTGTGTGCGTGTGTGTGTATGGGTGCGCACGCGCAACTCACAGCAATGATTTTTTGGGTGTTTTTCAAAAATTTTTTTTACTGACCCTTACAAAAAATAGGAACGGATGACAAACTTTTCAAACTGTATACACACGGAGATTGGATGTAAAAAAGCACATGAGTGCTCACACCATTATCCTCAAAATAAAGAATAAATAGAGAAATGAGACAGGTTTTTTTTTTTGGGGGGGGGGGGGGAAAGGGAGACAATTCCTCAGACTGAGTGCCCCCCCAATAAGCTATGAATCCAGCAAAAGGATTGGTATTTGATTCATTTTTTAAATCTATATTTCTGTTCCTCAACTAGAGCTCAAAGTCTTTTCCCCTCCACCGTGAAGATAGCTGCATTCTGACTTCGGGGCTTGATTCATTATAATCACTACTGCATTCAAAGAGGTTCAAAGGGAGAAAAACTCCTCAACCTGAGTAAATTCTAAAATTATAAAAACTACCCCCCCCACACCCAAAGAAAAACAAACCCAACCCAAAAAAGAAAAGAAAACAACACCCCCCCCCCCCCCCTGCCCCCCCCACATCTTGTGCACACGTTAAATCTTGTTCCGCTTTTCGTAAAAGTAGGCCATCATGTGCCGGTAGGAACAGATGACAATAACTACAAAACTGCATACACACGAGGACTGGATGTAGAAAAAACATATAAGTGCTTATTCCATTATCCTCGATATATAAAAGAATAAATGAAAAATGAAAATGATAATCAAAGGGAAAAAAAAACCTTCTCAAGCTGAGTAAAATTAAAATAAAAAAAACTACCCCCCCCCCACCCCACCCCCCCAAAAAAAACCCCAAAGAAAACAAAAACAAAAAAACCAACCCCCCCACCCCCACCCCCACACCAAAAAAACCCAACCCAAACAAACAAACTACAGAAATTTGATTGATTCGTCATCATCATCATCACCGTTATAACAATTTTCTCGCACACGCAGGTGGGGCGGGGTCAAAGGGCAAGATTGTGGACGTGGGGACGTTCAGCGGGGGCCACTACAGGGGGGGTGTGCGCGTGAAGTGGAATCACCAGCCTGACAACACGCTGGGGTACCGCGTGGGGGCAGAGGGCAAAGTGGACCTGCTGGCCTGCTCCAAGGTCAAAGGGGGCACCTACTACCCTGACCACCTGCCCCGTCTGGGTATGTTTCTTTGGTTTGGTTTGGTTGTCTGGTTGGTTGGTTTGGTGTGTGTGTGTGTTTGTGTCAAGTCAAGTCAAGTCAAGTCAAAATGATCTTTATTGAGGGTAAAAGATTAAGTTTACATAACTTTTTTTCATCCTGCCCACACAAAAAAAAAATCAAGAAAATTGACTTCTAAAACAATCAAAGACAGATATCAACCTTGGTTGAAAACTAAAATAAAATGAGGATTTTCATCCAAACAGAATCTCACAAGATAACTCAAAACAGTAACATACTCAAGTCAGACATACAAAATAATAGAAATACAAATAATATGTGTGTGTGTGTGTGTGTGTGTGGGGTGTGTGTGTGTGTGTGTGTGTGTGTGTGTGTGTCTGTCTGTCTGTCTGTCTGTCTGTCTGTCTGTCTGTCTGTCTGTATGTATATGTATATGTATGTATGTATTTTTGTCTGTCTGGTTGTTTGTCTGGTTGGTTGGGTTGATTGGTTGGTTGGCTGGTTGTCAGTTTATTTGTTTGTCTGTCTGTTTGTTTGTCTGTCTGTCTGTCTGTCTTTCTGTTTGCTTGTTTGTTTGTGTGTATGTTTGTCTGTTTTGTTGGCTGGTTATTTGTTTTTATTATTTTTTTAAATCCATTTTATTTTGGGGATAATGGAATAAGCACTCATGTGCTTTTTTTTTTTTGCGTCCAGTTCCCATGTGTTTGCAGTTTTGTAGATTTTATCATCTGATCCCACCGGCACACGATGGTCAACTCTTACGAAAAGCGGAACAGGTTTTAACATGTGCGCAAGATGTTGTGCGTGCGTTCACACTCGGAGCCTCAATTTACAGTCTCATCCAAAGGACTTTTGAGGAGAGTGGAGTCAGCACTGACATTAACGCCAGAGGAAAAATCCTCTTGAACGAGGTTGGAACCTGGGTCAGTAGATTACGAATGCATCACGCATCGGCTATGTTTGTTCGTTGGTCTGTGTGTTGACTCTTGTTTGGTTGTTGGGTTTATAAAAAAAAAAGAATTATCTGTATTGTAACGAAGGGAGGGGGTGGAGGAGGGGGGGAGGAATTTATTGTATTATATCGAGGATAATGGAATAAGCACTCATGTGCTTTTTTGCATCCAGTCCCCGTGTGTATGCAGTTTTGTGAATCCTTTCATCTGTTCCCACCGGCACACAATGGCCAACTTTTATGAACAGCGGAACAGGTTTTAACATGTTCACAAGATGTTCTGCATGCATTCACACACGGGACCTTGGTTTATTGTCTCATTTATGGGAAGAGTGGAGTCGGCACTGATGTTAACTACAGAGGAAAAATCCTCTTGAACAAGATTTGAACCCAGGTCTGCAGATCACGAATGCATCACTCTCACCACCAGGTATGTTTGTTGGTGTCTGTGTTTGTTGACTTTTGTGTTTGAGTTGGGTTTTTAAAAAAGAAAATCTGTATTATAATGGGGGGGAGGGAGGGGGCAGAGTGGGGAGGGTGGGGGGGTGGCATCAGGACATTGAAGGTGACCTTTGTGTCCAGATTTTTTCCTGACGCTGTGTGTGTGACCTTGCAGATGTGCTGAACCCCGACAATGTCCACCTGAAGCGAGGGGACAAGGTGCGGGTGGATGTGGATTTGGACACGTTTAAGAAACTGCAGAAGGAAAACCAGAGCGGCTGGAATGACAGCATGGTCCAGGTCTGTAGAATGGTGACGTATACACATGCACATTTGTGTGTGTGTGTGTGTGTGTGTGTGTGTGTGTGTGTGTGTGTGTGTGTGTGTGTGTGTTGTGTGTGTGTGTGTGTGTGTGTGTGTGTGTGTGTGTGTGTGTGTGTGTGTGTGTGTGTGTGTGTGTGTGTGTAGGCATTTGCTGTGAGCACATGTTTGCATACATACACACACACATGTGCTCATTTGCACATGTGCAGTTACACATACACGCACGCATG
>CM060348.1:12394220-12401720 GCA_030674155.1 Stramonita haemastoma
CTTTTGGGGGAAATCTTTCTTCTCCCTATTTTTTGTTGTTGTTTTTGCTATGATTTGGGGGAGGGAGGGCTTTGTTATTTGTTTTTTTTCTGATTGAAGTGGGTTTTTTTTTTTTTTTTTTTTTTTTTACAATTCTATGAAGAATGATGTTTGAATGGTTAGAGTTAAGAGCGGATTTTCTGTCACATTTTTTTGTGTTCTGTGTGTGTGTGTGTGTGTGTGTGTGTGCGTGTGCGTGTGCGTGTGTGCCTGGAGAGAGCAGCCCAAATTTCACACAGAGAAATCATCTGTGACATAAAATATAAAATGGAAAAAAAAAGAAAAAAACTGTCGGTGGATTTGCTCTGACAGCCTGTGAGAATGTTGCAGCTAGGGTGACCTTGCTGTGGTGCAGGTGTACCTAAGATAGTGACGGTGACGGGCACTGACACCTGTCATTGCTGTGGTGCAGGTGTACCTAAGATAGTGACGGTGACGGGCACTGACACCTGTCATTGCTGTGGTGCAGGTGTACCTAAGATAGTGACGGTGACGGGCACTGACACCTGTCATTGCTGTGGTGCAGGTGTACCTAAGATAGTGATGGTGACTGGCACTGACACCTGTCATTGCTGTGGTGCAGGTGTACCTAAGATAGTGATGGTGACTGGCACTAACACCTGTCTTTTTTTTTTTTTTTTTTTTTTTTTTTACTGACACCTGTGGTTGTTGTTGTTCCCCAGCTTAACACTCTGGGGGTCTGTCACCCAGAATGTGCCACACTCTGACTCACTAATTCCACCTGGGAATCACTGTGAGATTGAAATTGCACACTGAATGAGAAGTTTGCGTGTATGACTATTTTCAAGTACCTCGCCATATAAGCAGCCCTACTCCGACTTCAGAGGATAGTGACACCTGTGGTGACCTGGTCGTTATTGCAGGTGGGCTGAGGAAAGTGATGCCGGACATGCCAGATAACCAGGTGGCAGAGTTTTTCCAGGCAGCGGATCAGGGCGACCTCAACAAAGTGCGCACCTTCCTCGCTCAGAACAAGGCCAAGGTCAGCAACGAGGAGGAGGAGGGGGGTGGGGGTGGGGGGATGGTGGTGGTTGGTGGTTGGTGGTTGGTGGTGGTGATGATGATGATGGTGAGATGGTGGTAGTGATGATGGTGATGACCACGACGATGATGACGATGGTGGTGATGATGATGATGATGATGATGATGATGATGATGATGATGATGATGATGATGATGATGATGATGATGATGATGATGGTGGTGGTGGTGGTGGTGGCTCTTCTGGAAAAGGAATCATGCACATATTTGATCATGCCTAGCAGACAGTCCTCGTTGTTGAAAAACTTACTCACATTCTTGTAGTTATTCATATCAGTCATTTCCTTAATCTTAACATTAGATAGAAAGTTAAAGTCTGTCCCGAGCCTAAGGCTCATCAGGCCGGTGCTTATCCCGGTTTCTGTGGCGCTAAGCGACTGAGAGTCATAGACTCCCCCCTGGATAGGACGCCAGTCTATCGCAGGGTTAACCCCCCAACACAAGGTTGGTACCCCTTTTACACCTGGGTGGGGTGAGAAAATAGCCGTGAAGTGCCTTTTCCAAGGGCACAACGCCATAGCCGACAGCTGGGATCGAACCCGCAACCTTTAGATTACGAGTCCAACGCCCTAACTACTCGACTACCGCGGCGGCATTAGATAGAAAGTTCTTTCTTAAATCATCATATCATGTACAAACATCAAGTAAGTGATACTCGTCTTCTATTTTGTGTGTGTGTGTGTGTTTTCAGATTGACCTGCGTGTGAAGGGGAATGCGGCGTTGCATGTGGCGTCGCATCACGGCCATCTGGACATCGTGCAGCTGCTGCTGGAGAATGGAGCAGACAAGAACATCGTGGACGAGGAGGGGGACACCCCTCTGCATTACGCTGTGGATGGGTGCGTGCGTCTGTGTGTGTGTGTGTGTGTGTGTGTGTGTGTTTTGTGTGTGTGTGTGTTGTGTGTGTTGGGGGGGGGGATGTTGTGTGTGCATCTGTGTGTGTGTGTGTGTGTGTGTGTTTGTGTGTGTGTGTGTGTGCGGGTGTGTGTGTGTGTTTGTGTTTGTGTTGTGTGTGTGTGTGTGTGTGTGTGTGTGTGTGTGTGTGTACACAGTGTTGGGTGGGTTACGGAAGCATGAACATACCCGGCATGCATCCTGTACAATGAAATGAGCTGCTCTGAAATTTCTAATCCACTGTGTGTGCCTACGATCTCACAACGATTCCCAGGTGGGATGAGAGAGACAGACATGTTCTGGGTGACAGACCCACAGGGTGTTAAGCTGGAAAATACTCAACAAGGACAATAGCATTTCTCAATTTTACTTTTTGTTTTGAAAACTTAAGATAATTCATCACATCCATCGTTTTCTTCCAGTTAAAGAAGTGATCAGTGACAGTTGATGTCTGATGAACTTTAGTGACCGTTGATGTCTTGCCTAACAGAACTCTAGTGACTATTGATGTCTGACGGAATTTTAGTGTTGTTGATGTCTGATGGAACTTTAGTGTTGTTGATGTCTGACGGAATTTTAGTGTTGTTGATGTCTGATGGAACTTTAGTGTTGTTGATGTCTAACAGAACTTTAGTGTTGTTGATATCTAACAGAACTTTAGTGACCGTTGATGTCTGACGGAACTTTTTTTTTTTTTTTTTTTCCTCCTCAGGGAGCAGACGGCAGTGTTGGAAGAACTGTGTAAGAAGGGAGCTAACAAAAACGCCCAGAACAAAGGGGGGCTAACTCCGCTGCACATGGCCATAGACCAGGACCTTGTGGAGTGTGTTCGCGTCCTGATCAGCAACGGAGCTGATGTCAATGTGCAGGTGAGGCCGCTTGTTTCAGGTCTGAGGGCTGGATTGTGATGGATTGGATTAAACTGGATTGAGCCATATTGGATTGGATTAGACTGGATTGGGTCATATTGGATTGAACCGGATTTGGTCATATTGGATTACACTGGATTGGGCCATGTTGGATTGGATTAAACTGGATTGGGCCATGTTGGATTGGATTAAACTGGATTGGGCCATGTTGGGTTGGATTAAACTGGATTGGGCCATATTGGATTGGCCTTGCTCATCAAGTAGGCATCCTGTCAGTCTCGGAAGACTATGGAGTTGCGCTCTAGGCTCTAAGAGTGCAAAGCCTGGGTAAGTAAGTATGGAGGGCAAGCTGTTACCCATGCAGCAGACCCTTCCCCCCCTCCATGTTGCTGGAATGGAAAGGCGATCTCCGATATGCATGGTTCCATGATGATGATGATAATAAAAAACCTAACTTGGATGATGTTGAAATATGCTAATGATGATGACAGTGATGATGAGGATGATGTTATGGTGGTTGTAATAAAAATGAGAAAGGGGATGATGACAATGATTGTGTTTAGGGTGATGATTTATGATAATGATGACAATGACAATGATTATGGTGATGATGATTATATTGATGAAGATTTTGGTGATGTTTATAGTGATTTTGAGGATGATAGTGACAAAGATAATAATGATGACAATGACAATGGTTACGGTGGTTATGGTGATGATGACAATAATTATGACACTGACAATGACACAAATGGTACCAGTAACAACAGTTTTTAATGGTCACATTTGAAAATAACAGTATCATTGATAGTGATGACAAACGCCATAACAATAATGATCACAACAAAGAGGACCCTACCATTAAAACGATTCTAACGTTAGAGATCCTGACGACAATGACAATGGCAATTCATTATTTATTTATCTATTTATTCTTTTATTTATCTATTTATTCTTTTACATCGAGGATAATGGAACAAGCACTCATGTGCGTTTTCACGTCCAGTCCCTGTGTGTATGCAGTTTTGTAAATGTCATCATCTGTGCACTGTGTGTGCCGATGCTGGTCCCCAGGACAACGAGAAGGACACCCCGATGCACGACGCCATCAAGAGAGAGAACCAGGCCATCATCAAGCTGTTGCTGGACTGCGACAATCTGGACGGCAGTCGGGTCAACAAGGGTCGCCTCAACGTCATGCACGCTGCCGTCATCAACGGCCAGCAAAAGTCAGACCTGGTTTTGTTTGTTTGTTTGTTTGTTTGTTTGTTTTTTGTTTTATTTTTTATTTTATTTATTTATTTATATATCTCTTTCTTTCTTTCTTTCTTTCTTTCTTTCTTTCTTTCTTTCTTTCTTTCTCTTTCTCTCTCTCTCTCTCTCTCTCTCTCTCTCTCTCTCTCTCTTCTCTCTCTCTCTTTCTTTCTTTCTTTCACTCTCTCTCTCTCTCTCTCTCTCTCTCTCTCTCTCTCTCTCTCTCTCTCTCTCTCTCTCTCTCTCTCTCTCTCTCTCTCTCTCTCTCTCTCTCTCTCTCTCTCTCTCTCGTTCTTTGTTTGTTTGTTTCTTTCTTTCTTTTTTACTTTCTTTCTTTCTTTCTGTCTTTTTTTCTTTCTTTCTTTATCTATCTATTTAGTTAAAGTTAAAGTCTGTCCTGAGCCTAAGGCTCATCAGGCCGGTGCTTATCCGGTTTCTGTGGCGTTAAGCGACTGAGAGTCATAGACTCCCCCCTGGATAGGATGCCAGTCTATCGCAGGTTTAACCCCCAACACAAGGTTGGTACCCCTTTTACACCTGGGTGGGGTGAGAAAATAGCCGTAAAGTGCCTTTTCCAAGGGCACAACGCCATAGCCGAAAGCTGGGATCGAACCCGCAACCGTAAGATTACGAGTCCAACGCCCTAACCACTAGACTACAGCAGCTAGTTGGTTAGTTAGTTATTATTGTTAGTTAGTTAGTTAGTCAGTTATTATTTATTTATTTATTATTTTATATAATTTATTTATTTATATCTCTTTCTTTTTTTCTTTTCTTTTTCATTTGTTTTTTTCTTCCTTCCTTTCTTTCCTCCTTTCTGTTTCTATCTATTTATTGGTTTTTGTCGTTTTTTTTTCTTCTTGTTCCTACAGCTCTGAGGTTTACCAATGGTGAATTTTTTTGTGTACGTGACCGTTTTGTTTCCCACCCACCATTTAGGTAGCCACATCCTGACTTCAAGGATGGTGTCTAAACATGACACCTGTGTGCATGCGTTTTGAAAAGTTTTTTTTGTCTGTTCCTACCAGCATGATATGGCTTACTCTTCCAAAAGGTGGAACAGGTTTTAATGTGTAGACAAGATGATCTGTGTGTATTTGTACACGGGGCCTCGGTTTACAGTCGCATCTAAAGGACTTTGATGTTCAGTTTGATTTCCTCGTTAAACTGGGAAAAAAGTGCAAGGCTTGGAATCGAACCCAGAACCTCAGGGTTTACTTGTTAGGCAGGTGCACACCATCCTGCTACATCCCTCTACAATATGTTTGAAATATTGAGTATCGTGTGTGTGTGTGTGTGTGTGTGTGTGTGTGTGTGTGTGTGTGTGTGTGTGTGTGTGTGTGATGTATGCATGCATGCATGAATGTGTGTGCATGTGTAGGGATGTGCATGGGTGTAAAAACCAATTACGTTTGATAAGGATTTCATAACACAAGTTGACAGACAATATAGACTCAAGACTCAAGAATACTTTAATGACTCAACTAGAGAAATTATGGTGGCATTTTAAAATCAAAAGTTACACAGAATGCATTATCAAACAAAACAGACTAAGAACTTAAAAGTAACACAATATCTTAAAAGCCAACAATGCATCACACACACACACACACACACACACACACACACACACACACACACACACACACACACACACACCAAGCCAAGTGGTTAAGAGTTCTAGCTGAGGAACAAAAACAAACAAAATAAACCCAAGCTTGTATGAAAAGCCAAAACAGCCACTTTACAAGTGAAAAAAACAACTTTAAAAGTATTTTTTTCCTGTTATTTGACTGCAGGGTGGTGGAAGTTCTGGTCAACCACAATCAACGCTTGGCGGCCATGACAGGAGGGGAAGACAACTGGGCTCCTCTTCATCTGGCCGCCATGAACGGACGAACAGCCATCGCAGGTGTCCTGGTCAAAAAGGTAGGCCGCCTGCCATACAACACGGTTTTAGAAAATCTGTAAAACATGCTTGTGAACCAGTTGTACTCAAAACTGATATGTATTGATGAGAAAATCTTTTAAACATGCTTGGAGTGCATTTGAACCAATTGTACTCAAAACTGATATGTCTGAGAAAATCTTTTAAACATACTTGGAGTGCATGTGAACCAGTTGTACTCAAAACTGATATGTATGAGAAAATCTTTTAAACATGCTTGGAGTGCATGTGAACCAGTTGTACTCAAAACTGATCAGACTGATGTATGGGAAAATCTGTAAAACATACTTGGAGTGCATGTGAACCAGTTGTACTCAAAACTGATAATTATGTCTGAGAAAATCTTTTAAACATGCTTGAAGTGCATGTGAACCAGTTGTACTCAAAACTGATCAGACTGAGACTATGAGAAAATCTTTGAAACATGCTTGGAGTGCATTTGAACCAGTTGTACTCAAAACTGATATGTATGAGAAAATCTTTTAAACATGCTTGGAGTGTATTTGAACCAGTTGTACTCAAAACTGGTCAGACTGATGTATGAAAAAATCTGTAAAACTTATGAGAATATCGCAAATGTGTTGGAGTGTTTATCATTGCGGTGTTTTGTCCATGATTGCTGATTGTTGAATGTCTTATGGCTTTGGAGGTTTGGTGTTTTGTGTGGTGTGTGTGTGTGTGTGTGTGTGTGTGTGTGTGTGTGTGTGTGTGTGTGTGTGTGTGTGTGTGTGTGTGTGTGTCTCTTTAAGTGTGAGTGAGTCTGTGTGTGTGTGTGTGTGTGTGTGTGTGTGTGTGTGTGTGTGTGTGTGTGTGTGTGTGTGTGTGTGTGTCTTTAAGTGTGAGTGAGTGTGTGTGTGTGTACACATGCTTGCGTGCATGCATGTGTGTGTGTGCGTGCATGTTTGTGTATGTTTTATCTGTTTTATTTATTCATTTATTCTTTTACTCTGAGGATAATGGAATAAACACTCAGGTGCTTTTTTATAAATTTTTTACATCTAGTCCCTGTGTGCATGTGAGGCGGCTTTGTAAATGTTGTCATCTGTTCCCACCAGCACACAATGGCCTACTCTTCTGAAAAGTGCAACAGGCTTTAACATGTGTGTGTGTGCATGTGTGTGTGCGTGTGAGTGCCTGTATATGTGTGCATGCATGTGTGTGTGTACATGTGTGTGTGCGCCCATGCATTCATGCATGCATGTGTGTGTGTGCTTGTGCGTGTGTGTGTGTGTGCAGGGGGGAGCCAAGATCAACGCTGTGGACAGCAACAACCGAACAGCGCTGCACTATGCGGTGCAGTCCTGTGAAAACACCATCATCGACCTTCTGCTGGGGGGAGGTGAGAGGGCACTGTTGGTGGTGGTGGTGGTGGTGGTTGGTGGTGTTGGTGGTGGTGTTGGTGGTGGTGGTGGTGGTGATGGTGGTGGTGGTGA
>CM060348.1:12404220-12424220 GCA_030674155.1 Stramonita haemastoma
GAGAGAGAGAGAGAGAGAGAGAGAGAGAGATAGGGGGTTGAGAGGGGTGGAGGGAGAGAGAGGGGGAGAGGGAGTGGAGAGAGAGAGAGGGAGGATGGGTAGAGGGAGAGAGAGAGAGAGAGAGAGAGGGGGGGTGGAGAGGGGGTGGAGGGAGAGAGAGGGGGAAGAAGGGTGTGGAAGGAGAGGGAGGGAGGAGGAGAGAGAGAGAGAGAGAGAGAGAGAGAGAGGAGAGAGAGAGAGAGAGGAGAAGAGAGAGGAGAGAGAGTTCCTGTGCGCTGGTATGAATCATCCCTCCGTCCATCCATCTGTTTATTCATTCATTCCTTCTTTCACTCACTCTTTCCTTCCAGCATTGTGGAACGCGTGAGGGAATGAACAACCAAAGATGACTGTACATTTATTTGTTCATTCATTCCTTCTTTCTTTCCTTCCCTCCTTCCCTCACAGCATCGTGGAGCGCGTGAGGAAAGAAACGGCCGGACAAGGACGACGTGCCGCCTCACTGGAACTCCATGCAGGGGAAGGAACTGGTGGTGCAGGAGCTGCGGGCGGATGACGCCCTGACCTGTGAGGAGTACAGCAGCGTGCGGCAGAAGTTCCTGCGCTCCATGGCCAACGTGGAGATCATCTCCATCAAGCGTATCCAGAACCGCTCGCTGTGGGATGTTTACAATGTGTAAGTCTTTGGGGTTTTTTTGATGGTGGTGGTGGTTTTTGGTGGTTTTTTTTTTTGGGGGGTAGTGTTTGCTGTATTTAAGGCTGTAGACGCTGGAATACCTTTGTTGTTCTTGTAGGATGTACGAGTGATGATACAGGCTGGGCTGAATGAGTAGATAAATAAATAAGTAAACAAACAGATAAATAAATAAGAAATAATTATGAAAAATATATAAACAAACAAACAAACAAATAAATAAATGAACAAATGAATCATGATGCTTGAAGAGCAAAGAGGACGTATGAACAGAGGTACGGACTGGGCTGAATGAGTAGATAAATAAATGAATAAATAGATACACAAATAAATAAACAAACAAATAAATGAATGAACAAATAAATCATAATGCTTGAAGAGCAAAGAGGACGTATGAACAGAGGTACGGACTGGGCTGAATGAATAGATAAATAAATAAATAAGTAAATAAATGAACAAATAAACACACAAATAAAAAAAACCAAAAAAACCCCAAACAAACAAAGAAATAAATGAAAGAACAAATAAATCATAATGTTTGCAGAGCAAAGAGGACGTATGAACGCAGATACGGACTGGGCTGAATGAATAGATAACTAACTAACTAACTAACTAACTAAATACACAAATAAATCGTAATGCTTGCAGAGCAAAGCAGACTTATGAACGCAGATACAGACTGGGCTGAATGAGCAGATAAATAAACAAATAAACAAATAAATGAACAAATAGATACACAAATAAATATAAAAAAACAAAAAACAAACAAACAAATAAATGAATTAACAAATAAACCACGATACTTGCAGAGCAAAGAGGACGTACAAACGGAGATACGGAATGGGCTGAATGAGTAGATAAATAAATGAACAAATAAATACACAAATACATAAATAGATAAAATAAATAAACAAACAAAGAAATAAATGAAAGAACAAATAAATCATAATGTTTACAGAGCAAAGAGGATGTACGAGCGCAGATACGGACTGGGCTGAATGAGTAGATAAATAAACAAATAAATGAACAAACAAATAAATAAATAAACCAAAAAAAACAAAACATAAACAAACAAATAAGTACACAAATAAATAAACACACAAATAAATAAATAAATAAAAGACGAATAGATAAATAGATGAACAAATAAATACACAAATAAATAAATGCAATCAATCCTACTGCTTGCAGAGCCAAGTGGACCTACGAGCGCAGGTACGGGCTGGGCTGAATGAGTAGATAAATAAATAATCAAATATATAAATAACTAACTAAATAAATCATACTGTTTTCAGAGCCAAGCGGACCTACGAGCGGCGGTACGGGCTGGGCTGCGCCAACGAGCTGAGCCTGTTCCACGGCACCCAGCCTCCTCAGTGGAGCCCATCCAGCACCAGAACATCGACCCCCTTCTGGCCGGCAGCAACGTCGGCGCCATCTGGGGCAAGGGAGCTTACTTCGCCGTGGACGCCAAACAGTCAGACAACTACGCCTCAGCCAGCGACGAGGGCTACCGCTACATGTTCATGGCTCGAGTCCTGGCGGGCCGTTACGCCCAGGGGGCACGCGGCATGCAGCGACCCCCCCCAGTGGTGCCCAACAAACCAACGAGCTGGCTGATTCGGTGGTGGACAACACGGACAGTCCTCGCATCTACGTCGTGTTTCGCAACCAGCAGATTTACCCGAGTTCCTTGTGCAGTATGTGTAAGGTGGAGTGCTCTCAACTTGTTCAGGGCTTTTTGGGGGTGGGGGGGGGGGGGGGTTTACTGAGTTTTAGAGGTTTCTTACCTTGAGTTTCTTGTGCAGTATGTATCGGTGGAGTGCTCAACTTGTTAGGAGCTTTTGGGGGGGAGGTTTTTTTTTTTTTACTGGGTTTTAGAGGTCTCTTACCCCGAGTTCCTTGTGCAGTATGTGTAGGTTGAACAACTTGTAGGAGCTTCGTTTTTTTTCTTCTGGGTTTTGGAGCTCTCAGCAAGATTGGGTTGAGCAACCAGTATGAGCTTTGGTTTTTTTTTTTTGTTTGTTTTTTGGGTTTTTTTAAAAAAAACGTTTTGGAGCTCTCAGAAAGATTGGGTTCACCAACCAGTATGAGCTTTGTTTTTGGTGTTTTTTTTTCCTGGGTTTTGGAGCTCTCAACGAGACTGGGTTGAGCAACTTGTAGGAGCTTTGTGTTTTTTTTATTTATTTGTTTTTTTTTACGTTCTCAGCAAGATTGGGTTGACCAACCAGAGATTGTTATAGGTGGAGCAACTTGTAAGTGCTTTGTTGTTTTTTGTTTGTTGTTTTTTTTCTGGGTTTTGGAGCTCTCAGCAAGATTGGGTTGACCAACCAGTATGAGCTTTGTTTTTTGTTTTGTTTTGGTTTTGGAGCTCTCAGCAAGATGGGGTTGACCAACCAGTATGAGCTTTGTTTTTTGTTTTGTTTTGGTTTTGGAGCTCTCAGCAAGATGGGGTTGACCAACCAGTATGAGCTTTGTTTTTTGTTTTGTTTTGGTTTTGGAGCTCTCAGCAAGATGGGGTTGACCAACCAGTATGAGCTTTGTTTTTTGTTTTGTTTTGGTTTTGGAGCTCTCAGCAAGATGGGGTTGACCAACCAGTATGAGCTTTGTTTTTTGTTTTGTTTTGGTTTTGGAGCTCTCAGCAAGATGGGGTTGACCAACCAGTATGAGCTTTGTTTTTTGTTTTGTTTTGGTTTTGGAGCTCTCAGCAAGATGGGGTTGACCAACCAGTATGAGCTTTGTTTTTTGTTTTGTTTTGGTTTTGGAGCTCTCAGCAAGATGGGGTTGGGTTGGAGTTTTGGGGTTTCTGGGAATATGTATGTTTTTGTCCATGTTAAAGAAATCATGGTAGTGTGTGTTTATGAACTGAAGTTATGAAAACATTACGATTTGTGTATGTTATAAAAACCATTGTAGTACGTGCTTATGAAGTGAACTTACAAAAAGCAATCATGATTGTTCTGTGGAAAATAATTCCGTTGAAAAACTAATGTTGAGTACAGTTTGGGCATGTTAAAGAACTCATGAAATTATGTTTATGAACTGGAAGTATGAACACATATTACTTTTTATGACAAAATTCCATAGAAAAACCAGCATGATAAACAGTTTATGCATGTCAAAGAACTCATGAAGATATGCTTACTGTATGGAAACTATGATTGCCATCAAGCTGTTTTCTATGGTAAAATTGTGTATTTTGTGCATGTTACACAACTCATGAAAATATATTCACTGGACTTAAACTGTGAACGCCATCAAGCTGTTTCCTCTGGTAAAATTCTGTAGGTAAAAAGTAATGATATACATGTACATTTGTGTGCGCTTAAAAAGATTATGAATGTATGCTTTTTTTTGTATGAACGAATGTATGCATACTATTTTGACACTTTTAATATATCACTCCCCATGGGGATGCCGGGGGCCTGTCAGTATAAAAAGCGTCCCCACCTTCTGGAAATTCTGTGCTCGGAATTCCCTCTTTTCTATCCCTCTCTTTGTTTCTGCCTTGTTCCTTTTCTTCCTGTCACCTCCTTCTTGTTTATTTTCTGCCTTCTTGGTCCATTCTCCTGCCTTTTTTTCCCCCAGAATGACCTAAAAGATAGTAAATCTCTCCCATGCTGAAGTCGGATGCACTGAGACTGACTTGTCAGGCACTGACAGCGCAGCTCATTTTTGCTCATATGATTACACCATGTTGCTGTTTGAACATTTGAAGAATTCTATAGAGATTCCTATTTGATGGGTACATGACTATTCAAGTAGGTGTTGTCATAGTAACATTTCATGAATATAATCCAATGAGTTTGATTCGTAAAATTCTTCATATTCTCTTTTTGGAATCTACATTGATGTTGGTTTTTCTTAGCTTTATGTTAGAATTGTCTAATCCGAAAATTTGAGGATGTTGAGTGTTTTATCAGTATGATAATAGATTTTTCATCGTCTCTTTTTGAACTTCGTTCGGTGTTTTAGAGCAGCTGACTATTGCGGAGTAATTTCTGTTGTACCTTAGCACCTAGGCGTTGTCCATCCTCTGCAGAATGTAACCCTATGTGGCAGTCCTCTCTCCATTGATTCCTGCCTTGTGCCTCTGTCTCTGTGCCATGTCATGCCACCCACGTGTTTCTTGATGTCATCAAGCCATTTGGTTGCTGATTTGCCAGAAGTACTGTTACTGTATTTTATTTTGGCTGTCATTCTGTTGCACTATTTTTATTACTTTTTTTTTTTTTTTTTTTGTTTTTATATAGCTTTTTGACTCACTGTTTGTAGAGAACTAGTAGAGAACAGTAGAACTTGTAGAGAACACTGATTGTAGCGTACATTTCAGTATGTATATATCCTTGAAGTTGGAATATGGCGCCTTAAAAGGCAAAGTAAAAACGGCGTTTCATAACCATGTGGTTTTTGGAAAGCAAGATGTTAAGAGACCTCACTCAGCTTCTCCAGGGGCCAGCATATTGAGGGTTTCACCCATCTCCTCTCCTCGCTGCTTTACCTTCCCTGATCCTAAAGAGGGCAGGTGCCCATTTACAGATGTGTGAACTGGGGAACAGTACTGAAGCCAAGACGTGCAAATGGTCTCACCCGTCCACTTGGTAACTCTGCTCACTACTGCTTAATTAACCTTAGCTTGGCGGAAGCGCGTGCTCTGACCACTGAGCTGTCCTGTACCCAGATACTTTTCATGGCTTCATTTTTTTTTTTTTTTTAATTTTATTTTTTTATTTTTTTAATTTTTTTACTTTAGCTCTGACCACTGAGCTATCCTGCCCCTAGATACTTTTCATGGCTACCTTCTTGGTGGGTACAAGCACCACATACAACATCTCACCATTAGTAAACCTTGGAGTTGCAGCTCTAGCCAAGGAACGGAATGAAAAATAATCTATGTGACAGATTTCTATGTGTGTGAAATTCAGGCTGCTCTTTTTTTTTGGAGGGGGTGGGGTGGGTAGGGGGGGTGGGTGGGGAGAGCATATAGCCACAAGACCTGCTTCAGCTTTGATTTTTAATCAGTAAAGTTTGCCTGCTCTGCTTGCATGTCGTGTGTGTTTGAATGTAAGCGCTTTGAGTTTGTTGCTTTACAAGATTCAACGCTATGTAAATTCCATACACTATCTTCTTTTTTTTGTTTTGTTTTAAATTCCATACATGATCAGTATTATTATTATTATGATATGATTATGATTATTATTATGATTATTATGATATGATGATGATGATGATATGATGATAGATATATTATTTATTGTTTGTATTTTACATAGTTTTTATTATCATTTTATTATGTTATTGTATCATCGTCATCATCGTCATCATCGTCATCATCATCATCATCATTATTATTATTATTATTATTATTATTATTATTATTATTATTATTATTATTATTATTATTATCATTCATGCTTGATTGTCTCATCTTATTATTGTTTATATTGTTATTATTATTTTCTTTTCCTGTCAACAGTGTTTTTTTTCTGACAAAACTGTCACCAAGGACAACTCTCTTGTCTCTGTAGGTTCTTGTATGTGTGCAAGCATGTGTGGCACATGCAAGCAAAGTTTATCACCTGATCTGAGGTGAAATCTATTCATCTGCAGTGGGTGGGGGGAAGTTTGTGTTCAAATAGGGATTCAAACCCAGGATTTGTCGCTGTCTACATGGGTGTTTTACCTCTAGGCCTCTGATGCGCCCTTGTAATTGGGTGGATTTTACAATAAAAGAAACACTTTCCAAACTTTTTAATTGAAATACACATTTCACATTTTTTAGATTAGTAGAATATTTTTTGTATTTTGATATTAACCAGGTCAAGGTGTATTAGTTGGATAGTTTATTTCATTTCGTGGTTAGTGTAGGAGTTTAGTTTTTTTATTGTGGATTTTTAGATATACTTGTTTTTGTATAGTTACTTTTAGCAGTTTGTACAGTTCTTGTGATGCTTGCTTTGTTTGAAACTTTCATGTGTATGATTTGTGTAAATACATTGATGCACATCTTGTATAAATAAAAGTGTCTGTTGTATGTATGCATGTGGAAGAGGATTTGGGAATGTATGTGAGATTGCAGCATAAAAATATGGTATAACATTACAGAGGGGAGATAAGAGTCAACATTTTTCACTTTTTTGTTGTTTTTTCTCGGCTGGAGCTTCTATGTTCACCACAGGTGAGATTTTGTTGTCTACATACATACGACCGTTTTTACCCACCATTAAGGCAGCCACATTCTGACTTCAGGGATTTCACTGGTTTGAATATCCAAACTTGTGAGATGTGGAGTGTGCAGGTTTACAGTCTGTGGCATACCATGAGACTGAAGGGATTTTTCTCTAACATGGAACATGGATTCTGATCTCATTCTCTGGCAAAATGTTGGGATGAGACTGTACTCTGGTCCCTATAGATTAAAAAAAAAAGAGTCAAGATCATCTTGCACACGTGTTATAAACCTGTTCTGCCTGTCAGAAGAGTGGGCCATTTTACGCTGGTAGAAATTGATGACAAAATAAACCAAAAAAAACCCACATGCATACAGGTGTCATGTTTAATTAGACACCATCCCCAAAGTCAGAATGCAGTGAGGAGGGGGGGGGGGGGGAAGAGTTGCATACATAAACATCTCACCACTGGTGAACCTCAGAGCTCAAGCCACGGAACAAAAAAGAAAACTCCCCCCCCCAAAACCACCCCCCCAAAAAAACCAGGTCTCTGCTTTTGTGACAGAGTACTCGAGGCAAGGGTGAATGGTATGACAATTGGATGTTGAGTTGTGTGTCTCTGTGCGTCTTGCTTTGTTTCTCTGTCTGTCTGTCTGTCTTGTCTCTCTCTCTCTCTCTTATATATGGATATGTATCGTATTGTAATACTTTTTTGTTTTTGTATTGCATACCACTGTCGAATTACCTAGCCTAGCTGATATAGAAAACCATGAAAAATTGTATTTTTTCTTTTGTTTTGTTTGCATACCAGTGATGTCAGATTTCTCTGCATGAAACTTGAGCTAGTCTGCTTTAGGAGAGCATGCTAACTATAATAGCAGCACCACCCAATATTTTAAATACAACAACCCCCCCCCCCCCCCTGTCTGCATGCCTGTTTCTTTCTCTGTAAAAGAGGCTTTTTTCCTGCAGAATTTTGCCAGGGACAACTCTTGTTACCATGTATTTGTATTTACAGAGTCAGAGAAAGAAGGCAAACCCTGGTGGCATTGCATGGAGCTCCTACCTATGACAGCGGCGATGGAGACAGTTGAGTTGAGAAAATGTGTGTTGCACACGGAACCTCAGTTTTTTCTCACCCAAAACACTCACACCCAGACCACCACTCATGGTCTAGGAAAAATTCAACTTCAGACAGGAATGATTCCAGATGTTGAAATATGGCAATCTTCATGTTGTATGTCCTTATTCAAAACTCACCATTGGTAAACCTCACAGCTCTTGCTGAGGAACAAAAAAAATTGACAAGAATTGAACCTGGAACCTTTTACATTGTGGATTGCCAGGCATGGCCCCACACCTTCCCAGCATGCATCCAAATTTTCACCTGCAAACTGGGTTATGCTGAGATATTTTACATTAGAAAGCTGTCAGAAAGTCATTGTGCAAAGTGTGTGTGTTTGTGTGTGTGTGTGTGTGTGTGTGTGTGTGTGTGTGTGTGTTGTGTGTGTGTGTGTGTGTGTGTGCAGATGACTACATACATGCTTTAAAAGCCAAACATACAAACTTGAAAACTTGCTAAAGAAGTTTCAGGTGTGCTGTGTTAAAATGGCATCATTTTGGTGGTTTTTTTTTAGTGATAAACCATTGTTTAGTTTATCATTTACATATTTTGTTAAACTTAATATTGGCACACTTTGTTGTTCTTTAACATGTAAACTTTGATATTTTGTTGAAATTTGAATTGGCAGACTTTGTTGTTCTTTAACATGTAAACTTTAATTTGTAAGTAGAATACAAAGCCATACTACATAAGAAGCAAGTTCTGAGACATGTTCATGATTATGCTATTTTGTATAGTAACTTTTTTTTAAAACATTAACTGTGATTGACGAGTTCATAAGAATTGAATGTATGATTAAAGATGGCTTTTGCTACAAGTGTGCTCTGATAAATTACTTGGATTTTGTTGCAAGTGTGTAATGATCAAGTTTGTGTTTTGAAAGTTTTTCTATGTGATTTGATAACTTTTGACAGTTGTCTTTTATTCTTGATTTTTTGTTCTTTTTTACATCATTTCTTTCTGATGATCAGGTTTTAAGATAGGCAGATATATTGATGGATTTTTTAAAATCAATTTTAGAGAGAAACCAGCAATGGCATTTTATTGAAGTGATTCACAGAAAATAGATTACATAGGGGTGAGTGTATGTGTGTGTGCTACTTTAGTTACTTTTGCAGATACTGGTTACAAAGAAAAATCAATATACATCTAAGCACAGCAACAAAAGTTGAGAATTTTATGCTAAATATAAAAATAGACTGCATGAAATTATTTGGTGTGATATCAGAAATACGATGTCTCTTTTTTGGAATCTTTGTTTGTGCTGTGGCATTGATCACAAGTTTGTTTGTTTTTAAATTTGGGTGTACTTCATTGACTCACCAGACCCAGCAAGTTGTCTTCCCTGCTTTTGAGTGCTTATTCATTATCCTTGATATAAAAGAATTTGACTTGACTCGACCACATCTTGCCTTTTGTAAGAGTCAGTAACAAACAAACCAAGAAAAAAAAGACACAAAAGTTAAAATTAGTTCAGAAAACTTAAAAAAACAACCCAATTGTTAATTTCAGTTCACTGGTGTAAAAGTGTCTTTCCTTCATAATTTAGCTTGTGGAGGTCTGAAGAAAATATTCTTTTTTTGTTGTTGTTACCAAGATACTCAGAAGGTCAGGACACTCTCACAGCACACAGACCAGCAAAGTCTCTTCTCAGTGGCTGTTTTTGAAAGAAACTAAAGTGGCAGGATGGCCTAGTGGTTAGAGCATTGTGCTCTAGATTGATGGCCCAGGTTCGAGCCTCACAGAGGCGCTTGTTTAGGGGGGACGGGATAGCCTAGTGGTCAGAACATTGCGCTGGCAATTTGACGACCCCACCAAGTTTGATTCCCGGTTGAGGGGATTTTTCCCCCTGGAGTTAACATTAGTACCAACTCCACTTCTTCAAAAGTCCTTTGGATGAGACTATAAACCGAAGCCCCAAGTGCAAACACTATGTCTTGTGCTTACATAAAAACCCTGTTCCGCCTTTTGGAAGAGGAGGCCATTTTGTGCCGGTAGGACCCGGTGAAAAAATTAAATGCATGGACACAGGTGTTGTGTTTAAACACCATCCCCAAAGTCAGCACGAGGCTACCTAAATGGCAGGTGAAAATGGTTGCATACGCAAAACCTGACCTTTGGTAAACCTCAGAGCTCTAGCCGAGGAGCAGGGAAAAAGAAAGGAAAAAGAAAGTAAGACAGCAAGGCAATTTTTTACATATACATATATATATATATATATATATAGATATAGATATAATATAATATATATATATATGTCGTCATGGTGTCTTACATAGATGTGATACAGATAAATTCTAAGTCTTTTATTTCCCAACTGGGAATGTTTGTACAAAACAGTCATGTGACCATTATTCATAATTGGGAATGGACCAAGCAAGTTGGTTTCTCACCTGTAAACACCTTTCTTTTTTTTTTTTTTAATCTGTGGTTAAATGGTGGACTGAATTTGTTGCTGTGTGCAAACATAAGTTTATTGTGTATGAACAATTATGATTATTTACCTTATCTTATCAAGACATGAAAAAGCAGGTGTGTTTGTGGATTTTTTTTTTCATTTTCTTTTCAACTAGCTTGGGTTTTTTGACAATAAAAGTTGTAGAAATGTGTTGTGTGTGTGTGTGTGTGTGTGTGTGTGTGTGTGTGTGTGTGTGTGTGTGTGTGTGTGAGGTGGGATGAGAGAGAGAGAGAGAGAGAGAGAGAGAGAGAGAGAGAGAGAGAGAGAGAGAGAGAGAGAGAGAGAGAGAGAGAGAATTAACTGACCATAGCATGCATATTTATTTATTTATCTATTCTTTTATATCGAGGATAATGGAATAAGCACTCATGTGCTTTTTTTAGATCCAGTCCTTGTGTGCATGCAGTTTTGTAAATCTTGTCATCCATTCCCACTGGCACACGATGGCCTACTCTTACAAAAAGTGGAACAGGATTTAATGTGTGTGGCAAGATGATCTGCGTGCGTTCGCACACGGGGCCTCGGTTTACAGTCTTATCCAAAGGGCTTTTGGGGAGAGTGGAGTCAGCACTGATGTTAACTCCAGGGGAAAAACCCCCTCTACCAGGAATTGAACCCAGATCATCAAAGTGCAAGCGCAATGTTCTGACCACTAGGCTATCCTGTGTGATATTTGAAATGAAGAACAGATTTTTTACATTTAAATGCCCCCCCCCCCCCAATATTAAACAGTACCAACAATACCCCTCAAAAAACAAAACTGAAGCAAACAAACCCCATGGAAGCAAGGACAAATATACATGTTGCTGTAGTATCAAATTTGCCAGTTTTCTTGGTACAAGGTTCTTTATTCTTGGTTTCATAAATCATGGCAGGCTTACTTAAAATGCTTGTATTTTCTGGTTTCTTTTACCCTGTTACTGTCCATCACAGCCATGCTATTCAATCTTTTTTTTTTTTCAATTTCTCAGCTACGCCAATGCACCAATGAAATTTTCACGATGACCATTTTCTCTCTCTCTCTCCCCCCCCCCCCCCACTTATCAAAAATAGTTTTGTTTTAATTTTAAAAAGTGTGTCTTCATAAATTAGAATCTGTTTTCAACCAGATTCTGGCCTCTCTCCCCTCCCGTTTCAGAAGCATCAACCAAGGGTCACTTGTGCCAAAATTTGAATGATCAGTATTTTATTTTAACCAAAAAAAAATTACCCCCCCCCTCCCCCCAAATTTTGACATGAATGTGTGCACAACCACTGGTATGTGTGGGATACGATCTGATTAAAACATAACTTCCCTATTACATCCCGAGAATTAATAAAAAAAAGTCATTATCTGAAAAAATGAAGAAAGTCATGACTATCTTTTTTCTTAGCCTGCCTGTCTTAGGGATTTTCCCAAGTTTTCTGGGGGGGAGGGGGGTTCTTTGTCTCCCAACCACCCCTTATTTTGTTTATCTGTGTCCGTCTCTTTCAGTTTGATTGAGAATTTCCCTATTACTTTTTAATTAAAAAAAATAATTTCTTTAAATAAATTATTAGGTGGAACGTACATTCAGTGGTAGCCCTATGTTAAGTAATAGACTTTCATTCAACAACGAGTCACACCCTCTTGAGGCTGTGTTACGCATTCCCTTGATTAATTTGCACTCAACCACTCGAACAATATTCATTTAATTGGTGTTACGAGTGCAAAGCGGAACTCATCAATCATCAAACACACGCACCTGAAGTGCGACAACTTCCTTGAATTCTTAGTACCTAACTTGACCTCTTTTGACCCCTCGAGTCTATTAAAGGGAGATCACTGTCGTTCTTTCCGGTTGATTGATTTATTGTTGTGTTCTGCTACTTCGCGCAGTTAATGCCTTTTATCTGCTTCACGGTGAAGATTAGTTGGTGCATAAAAAAAGGCGCAAGCTTACGGAGGGTAAGTAGAGATTTTATTTTTGGAGGGGGGACAGAACTGATTTGATTTTGAGCCATTCGTGCCCGTGGAGGTTTATTGTTGTGCTCTCTCTCCGCTGAAGCTCTTATGAGAGTGGAAGCAGATTTGGTTTGCAATTTTGCCGTCTGCTTCAAATCAAACACCTGCTTTTTGTTTTTAAGACGTTTTTGTATTTGAAAATAAGAATAGAAAAAATTCAATCTTTAGAGATAAAAACTACATTGTCATGTTTTCAGGGCATTTTACAATCATCTTTCCTTTTTGTTTTGATTTATCGATCTCGCTAAAAGAGTTGGCTTTCCAATGTAGCTTTAGGCTGGTGGCCAGCAGAACTAGAAGGAACGTGAGAAATACCGAAAGAGACAGACCAGGCTAGTTTTGTGAGTAGAACAAGAGAGAGAGAGAGAGAGAGAGAGAGAGAGAGAGGAGGGAGGAGGGGGGGGGGGGGGGGGGTTGGGCAGAAAATAAGTTTTCAACTCAACATAAATGAGAGCACATGTTGTGAACGCTGGGTGCAAGATTGAATTAGGAAATTCTTGAAGTTGAAAGGTACCATGTGTTGGCAGAAGTTTGTGTGAGTATGTACATATTGAGTCACTTCTCTTACAATTATTTGCCCACTAAGGCTCAACCTTTCTCCACACCCCCACCCCACACAGATAACACACACTGAAGTTTCTTTTTCTTTATTTATTACTGTCTAAAAAAAATTTTTTTTAAAGAAAAAAAAAGTTAGACCCACAACAAACAAACAAAATCAAACCAAACCAAACCAAACCAAATCTAAGTAACCTCCCTCTCCCTCCCCCCAACCCTTCAGCCAACCAGACAATTCTCCCTCTCTCTCCCCCCCCCCCCCCCCTAGAAAAAAAAACTAGAAACATACAAAAAAGCCCTAAAACATCTTTCCCCACCCTACCGCTTGAAAAAAAAAAGCACACAAAAAGAAAACAAGAAAGCAAGCAAACAAACAAACTTAGAATGAGAATTAAAATCAGCCTACAACAACAGGACATATAGTTTCATTTCATGTTGCTTATAGCCCTATGGACTTAAAAAGCTGTATCAGGGTTGTCGCCTCATTCACTTTCAGTGGCTCCAGTAACATTCACTTTAACTTGGTCAAGTTCAAAACCAACACCCACACCATCAATCTGAAAAAGAAATTCTGGATTATTTCATTAAGGTCAAGAAAACCAGGCCATGCTGAGAACTGCAGCCCTTCTGCTTTAATTAAAATCTGTTATTTCCAGGTTACCAAAAAGCTTAAGAAAGAACACCTTTGAAGAAAAGAGTATAACAATACCAAAGACAGGAATTGAGACAAATTGTTGTGGTCTATATGTTTTTTTGTTGGTTTGTTTTTGGAGGGGGGGTGGGGGTGGGGTGGTTTGTTTTGTTCGGGTCTTTTTGTTCATTTGTTTTTTTTTCATGTTTCTATTTTTGTTTCTAAGGGTATTTGGTGCATTATTCACAGGGATTGGCACACACTTGTTACGAATGGAGAGATTTGATGTTATCACCAGCACACTGTATTCATACTATTTTCTGTTTGGGAATCTAGTAGAGTTGAGTGTCCTGCTGTGTCATGTTATTTTGTGCCATGATGTGAAGTGTTGTTGAGGTTTATGAGGGTTTTTGTTTTGTCAGGTCACTTTCTTCTGTAAATATTAAACTAGTGGCCTTTTGTAAAATTACTTATATTTCTCTATTTTATTTTGTTTTTTACTGATTGAAAAGAGAATGTTTTAGAAATATTACTGTTTTGTGCATTAGATTCATGACTAACTTGGCTAATTTCTATTTTTTATTTGTTGCTTTTAAAATTAACTTCAGCATTAAACTTTTTGCATGTCTTGTTAGGTTTCATTTTGTAGATTTAACCGTTTCCTTATGGGTAGCCTGCTATAGGGCAACCAACCAACTACTAATCCTTTCGTATACATGTATTATCCACCACTGGGTTACAAAAACATGCAAATGTACGCATGTGGGATTCTCTCCCTTAAAGTAGGGATGGTGTTAATGGTGTGCTTCCAGACTCCTCACACAATAATATTTTTCTGTTTTTACAGTTTACACCTTTTTTTTTCTTAAGACATAACATACAGAAATGACATAAAAAGTTGTACCTGTAAAAAAAGATTTTATTTTATATCATTTTATTTTATCTGATTAAAACAAAGATTTTGCTTTAGCGTATCTATCTTAACAGCAAGTGAGCAACAACAATACTTTATCTTCCCCTGCTGCTGTGTTGTGGATTGCTGACATGCTGTTTTCTGCTCATCAGACGGCTTACAATTCTGTTTCTTTCAATTCTTCTGCAACTGTACAAGGCTTCTGAGTACTTCCTATCCCACCTCCCATCCCTCTCAACCCCTAAAAATGTCTACAGTATGTTTTAGAAAAAAAAAAGAGGGAGAATAAGATACGACAGACGGACGAGCAGAAAGTGGAGAGAGGAGATAGAGAGATAAATTTTATTGATTGATTGATGATCTTTATTCCCAAAGTTTACAGATAAGTATGGACATACTGTTTTTCTATGAGAAGGGACTATCCTTAATAGTCACAACAAATAACTTAAAGTAAGTTTAGACTATAAAGAAACTTATTTTGATATGACAGAGAGAGAGAGAGAAGAGAGAGAGAGAGAGAGAGAGAGAGAGAGAGAGAGAGAGAGAGAGAGATGCTACCCAGAAGTGAGGTTATGTTTTGTGATAGCTGATGTGAGTATCGTTCTCGTCAGTTGTTTTCTGTCAGTTATAGACAGATCTTGAGAGAAGCAGACCATGTGCGGGTGCTGCTGTCATTCCTCTCTGATGAAGGGTTGATGTGGGTTTCTTTGGCTGCTGGTTAAACAGCAGACAGTTTGGGGCAGTTGTGGGAGCAGTTTGGGGCAGTTTAGGAACTGGAAGTTGGTTTAAATAGTTTTTATTTAGCATTTTGAACAAACATTGAAAACAACAGCATTTAGGAATCATAGCAACAAGTTTGTAGCTTATAATGTGCTCAATTTAACAATGAAAAATAACATGAAAACGACGGCCGTTGAGCTGCAATGTGCAAGCCAACAACAAAAACACAAAAAACCTCCATCAATTGCAATCTTTGCTAGAAAAAGGAAAAGTAACTCAAAGAAATATATGATCTATTTGTAGAACTGGAAGTTGACAGCCCAGTTGTTCTCCCATGGATAGCCTAGCCCAGATCTTTCTCTACATGGATCTGAGGATTCCAGAGAAGTGAATTGTTTTGTAGAGCTCTGTGTGCACAGCAGGGACTGAGTTCTGTAAAAATGTTATAAGCCCTGGATAAGTGGACAATACGAAAAGAGACTTATTATATGTATTTATTAGTGATATTATTATTCATCATCATAACCACGTGTGAGTGTGTCATGATTGTGATTGCTTAATTATTGTTGGTTTCCTGGTTAATTATATGTTTGAAACTTGAGAGGTGTTTCAGCATACTTTTTTGTGCACATGTTGTGGCTGTGAGAGTAGTGTGTAACAGCTTTTCTGTTCTGTTGGAGTCCGGATTGATTTCGTATATGGATGTGTGCATCCATGTATACACAAATTGGTGTTGATCCTTAATGTACACAAGATATTTGAACCCGGAGTCTTGGTGACTCCCCAGATTATAACACAGAGAGAGAGAGAGAGAGAGAGAGAGAGAGAGAGAGAGAGAGAGAGAGAGAGAGAGAGAGAGAGAGAGAGAGAGGAGAGACAGACAGACAGACAGACAGAAAAAAAAATTGATATTTAAAATGTAAATGTAAACCTGGCACACACAGAGAGAGAGAGAGAGAGAAGAGAGAGAGAGAGAGAGAAGAGAGAGAGAGAGAGAGAGAGAGAGAGAGAGAGAGAGAGAGAGAGAGACAGACAGACAGAAATTTTTTAAAAAAAATGTAAATGTAAACCTGGCACAGAGAGAGAGAGAGAGAGAGAGAGAGAGAGAGAGAGAGAGAGAGAGAGAGAGAGAGGCATAGAGAGGGCATAGAGAAGGGTTGGGGGGGGGGGGGGGGGGGGGGGGGGTGGGGGGTGTGTGTGTGTGTGTGTGTGTGTGTGTGTTTGGTGTGTGTGTGTGTGTGTGTGTGTGTGTGTGTGTGTGTGTGTGTGTGTGTGTGTGTGTGTGTGTGTGTGTGTGTGTGTTTGCTGAATGCACATGTAGAGTTATAAGTGTAAAATAGAGAAGTTGTCTATAAGAAACTGATTAGATGGGTGTGGTTTTGGGGAGAAACAGAATTTTTTTTTTCTAACTTTTTTGGGGAAATGATAGTGGGACAAAGGATAGTAATATTCGTTTACAAAAATGTTTTATATCCCCCCCCATTTAATTTTTTTATTTTTTTTATTTACCAACATGTCATTTAACAAAACAAAAACAAAAAATCAATAACTTTTCTTTAATTTAATATTGTTCATAGCCCTAGCAACCACAAAAGCTATATATTAGGGCTGTCACCTCATTTTGTTTCTGTAACTCCAACTACATGAATTGGCTTCAAGGCCAAAATCAACAACACCTATTAATCTCTTCAAACATCCAACCCTGCCAACCTATCAGTCTCTTTATTGGTTGTGTATGTTAATACTGTTATTATAGGGTTCAGCAATTTCCTCCTGTCTTTGGTCATTACAGGGATATCTAGTTACCAGATTAATGTTGACATTGTATTTGGGCATAATGTCAGCTTCAAGCTTACATTGCTATGGTGCCTATGTTCTTTATGGCCTGTTTGGTCCTTGCTTAATGGGTGAATTCTTCTTTTCTTCTGCGTTCTGACATACTGGGTGAAATGTATAATGCTTGGTGTTCTCTTGCACTTGTAACACTGCAGGAGGTCTGCCCACTGGCCTCAGCCAATAAGTTCTTCAGGGCAGCTCATTAAGAAGTTTATAGGGAAAAAATGTCAGATTTGCTTGAAAAAAAGGCAAGAGAATAGCCTGGGTGGGCAGAAAATAAGCAAGAGAGAGAGAGAGAGAGAGAGAGAGAGAGAGAGAGAGAGAGAGAGAGAGAGAGAGAGAGAGAGAGAGAGAATAATTTTTATAATCTTTATCTTTATTTTTCAAGGGTTACAGAGAGAGAGAGAGAGGGAGGAGATAGAAGTAAAGAAAGGGCACAAAAAGTTCTAGAAAAGAGGCAGTTTCTAACACAGAATTTCCAGAAAGTGGGAATGCTATTTGCACTGAAAGAGTTCCCTGCAGCCCCATGGGGGTGGGGGGGATGGATGGGTGAATAAAACCCCCTGTTTTAACCACCACACCACACCGCACCACACCACACCACACCGCACCACAACGCACCACACCACAACCACACAGCACCGCACAGCACCCACACCACACCCACACCACACCCACACCACACCACAAAACCACACCATACCACACCACACCACACCATACCACACACCACACCACCACCAACCACACCACACCCACACCACACCACACCACAACACCACACCACATTAGTCTCTTAAAGTGAAAGAGGTGGTGGGGCCACAGCACTGACAAGAATACAAGCTTTCCTCATTAAATTTGGTGGTGATCATACATATATCAAAATTAAATAAAAGGAAAGAAAAATGTAGTTTCTTTGACATTTGTTGTTTATGGTATATGTGTTGCTGTGTTAAACGTACACTGAGAGGGAAAAGGGATAGGTTAGGATGTCAAGATTCAAAATGATCCCAACCGTTCATGATTCACTTTCAGGGTTACCCCAATGAGGGATTTGGAATTAAAGGGATACAATTTTGTAGCCCTCTCATCGTTTCTTAGAGAAAAATTGTTTTTCTTGGATAGTCTCCCTTCTTTCACTTGTTCTCTGTTCAGCTGCAGTCTCTTCTGCTGTGTGTGTTGTGTGTGTGTGTGGTGTGTGTGTGTGTGTGTGTGTGTGTGTGTATGTGTGTGTATGTGTGTGTATGTGTGTGTGCATGTATATGTATGTGTATGTATGTGCACACATTATGTGTGTGAATTGTATACATGTGCATATACTCCTAATCCTATGGCTATGCAGTGCAAACCACCTTCATAATCAAAAGTGTTTACTTTAACATAAGAGACAGAGCACTAAAAATATTATTGTGTGCATATAGCATATATTAAACACCACACAACACACACACACACACACACACACACAACACACACACACACACACAACTACTACTACACTCACCACTCACTCACTCACTACTACTCACTCACTCACTCACATCACTCACTCACTCACTCACTCACTCACATCACCACACACCACCACCACCACACACCACTTACACACACACACTAACACACACACACACACCACACACACACACTACACCACACTACACACACACACACACACACACCACCACACACACACACACACACACACACACACACACACACACACACACACACACACAACACACACACACACACACACACACACACACACACAACACTGAACACACACACACACACACACACCACACACACACAACACACACACACACACACACACACACAACACACACACACACACACACACACAACACACACAACACACACACACACACACACACCACAACACACACACACACAAACACACACCACACATGCAACAAGAGAAGCTGTGAAAGATGCTATTCATCACCTATGCCCCAGTCAGGCTTAAAACCAGATGGTCACACGTACATCTAATAGGCCCACTGTCAGCAGAGAAGGGGTATAGGATTCGAACCCCAGCACATAACGAGCAGGAGGAGTATGGGAGATGCTGTTATCATGTACGCACGCCTTACTCAGGGCTTGAAACCAGATGTTCACACAACTAATGGGCTGACTGTCGCAAAACGGGGGCTTACGGGATTCGAACCTTAGCACAAAAGGAGCAAGAGAGATGCTGCTGTAGCGTGTATTCATGCCTCAGTGATGGCTTAAAAACCAGATGGTCATGCAAGTTAATTGGCCCAGTGGCTAAGAAGCAAGCTTATGGGAGTTTGAACCCCAGTATATTATATAATGAGTACAAACTACAAGACAGGCAGGCATTCTAGTTTACTTTTCAATTTGAAACATTTTAACCCTTCCGTGAAGGGCATTTAGGTTTTTCTTTAATAATTTTTTTTAAAAGAGTTTGGTTGGGTTGGATTTTGGGGTAGGATGGGGGTGAAGGGTTGTTGGTTGGTTGGTTGGTTTGTGGGTTTTTCTTTTTTTTTCCGGGGGGGAGGGGGTCTGTTTAGTTTTCTTTAGATTTGTGGGTTGGGAAGAGATTGGGTGTGAGGGTTTTAGCAAATTTTCAAATATCTGTAGAAGATAAAGGTCAAGTGAAATTGAGTGTAGATCATTTAACTGCCATTAAAAAAAGTCAAATCAGCAGCAGACTGCATGTTGAAATTTTCAGGCAAGTGACCCTTCGGTTAAAAATAAAGTGCCCCCACCCAAACCTTCCCCCCTCTCCCCCAAAAAATCCCCAACATAAAACACCCCCCACCTTCAAAAACCAAAAAACCAAAACCAAACTAAAAAATAAAGAAAAGAAAAAAAAAAGGAAAAGAAGAGACGAAAGGGATGGTTTTAGTTTAGAATCTCGAAAAACAA
>CM060348.1:12429220-12434220 GCA_030674155.1 Stramonita haemastoma
GTAAAGCTGGTGTGTAGCCTTGGTTTTTGGAAAACTGCCTGATGTGCATGCCATGACTCATTGCTAGGTAGATAAGATAGCTTAATGTGTATTGATCTTTTTTTTTCTGTTTGTTGTGCTTGATGGGTGGCGCTGCTCTTGTGGCGGTGCGCTGTCCCCAGCGAGAGCAGCCCGACTTTCACTCCTAAAGAGAAATCTGCCGTGACATAAAAGTGGGTGTGTGAAAAGAAAAAAAAAAGTGAAAGAAAAAAGATTCTGTTTGGCTATGGCACTGAAGTGGTGGGGGGGGGGGAGAAGGAGAGAGAGAGGAGAGAGGAGAGAGGAGAGAGAGAGAGAGAGAGAGAGAGAGAGAGGAGAGAGAGGAGAGAGAGAGAGAGAGAGAGAGAGAGAGAGAGAAGAGAGAGAGAGAAGAGAGAAATAAAAAAGTTGTACTTATTAAAAAATAGAATAGCCGTCATCAGCAGACAGGTAAAATCATAACAGATAATATTGGTGCTTGCCTGTCAGAGAGAGAGAGAGAGAGAGAGAGAGAGGGGGGGGGGAAGGGTGTGTGGTGTGTGTGTGTGTGTGTGTGTGTGTGTGTGTGTGTGTGTGTGTGTGTGTGTGTGTGTGTGTGTGGAGAAAGGTTTTAATTTCCAGATGGTAGTTGTGGCGGAGGGGAGGGGAGGAGGAAAGGGTTGGTGGTAGTGGCAGTGGTGTTTTCTGCAATTGCCAATGGTGATTTCTTTTTTTTGTGGGTAGAATTTCTTGTTTTGTCAACTTCTGTCTCTCTGTCTGTGTCTCTGTGTCTTCTCTCTCTCTGTGTCTCTGTCTCTTTGTTCTTTGTTTTGTCACTTGTGTCTCTTGTGTCTCTGTTCTCCTCTTCTTCTCTCTTCTGTCTCTCTCTGTCTTCTGTCTTCTCTCTTCTCTCTCTCTCTCTCTCTCTCTCTCTCTCTCTCTCTCTCTCTCTCTCCTCTTTTCTCCTTCTCCTCTCCTCCTCTCTCCCTCTCCCTCTCTCTCTCTCTCTCTCTCTCTCTCCCCTCCCTTCCTCTCTCTCTCCCTCTCTCTCTCTCCCTCTCCTCTCCCCCCTCTCCTCTCTCTGTGCTGTCAATCTCTGTCTTCTACAGTTTCCTTGTCATTTTCTACCTCTCCTTCTCTGTCTGTCTCTCTGTCTGTCTAGTTATGTTTGTTCATTTGTCTTTCTACTGGCTTTCTTGTTGTGTTTCTTTTTTTTTTTTTTATTTTGTATTCATTTACTTTACACATGGTACTTTTATTTCCTTATTTTCATTGTTCTTATCTTATTTTCATTCTTTATATCTCCTTTTGGAGTTTCATTTTGTATGTCTTATTTTCTCTTAGTTTTTAAGTTGTTGAGCTTTTTCTTTTTTTTTTTTTTTCTAATTCTCTGTTCCAAATGGAAAGGTGTTGATGATCTCTCTCTCCTGTTGGCAGTGATGTGTTGTGCAGACAGACAGAGAGAGAGAGGCATTTTGTGCTAAGAGGGGTTCAGGGGAAGGAGGGGGAGAGAGGGAGGGGGATGCAACGTGGGTGGTGGGTGTGTGGGTCGAAGTGGGTTGTGGTGGGTTTGTGGATTGTGGTGGGTGTGTGTGTTGTTGTGGTAGGTGTGTGTTGTGTGTGGGTGGGTGGTGTGTGTGGTGGTGGGTGTGATTGATTTATTTATTCTTTTATATCGAGGATAATGGGATAAGCACTCTTGTGCTTTTTTACATCCGGTCCCGTGTGTATGCAGTTTTGTAAATGTCATCTGTTCCCACCGGCACACGATGGCCTACTCTTACGAAAAGCGAACAGGATTTAACGTGTGCGCAAGATGTGCGTGCGTTCGCACACAGGGCCTTGGTTTAAAGTCTGTGGTGGTGTGTGGGTTGTAGTGTGTGGTTTGGTGTGTGTGGGTTGTGGTGTGTGTGTTGTGTGGGGGTTGGGGGTTGTGTTGTGGGGTTGTGGGGTTTGTGGTGGGTGTTGGGGTTGTGGTGGTGTGTGGTTGTGGTGGGTGTGTGGGGTTGTGTGGGTGTGTTGTGGTGGTGTGTGGTTGTGGTGGGTGTGTGGGTTGTGGTGGGTGTGGGTTGTGGTGGTGTGTGGGTTGTGGTGGGTGTGTGGGTTGTGGTGGGTGTGTTGGGTTGTGGTGTGGTGGGTTGTGGTGGGTGTGTGGTTGTGTGGGTGTGTTGGGGTTGTGGTGGTGTGTGGGTTGTGGTGGTGTGTGTGTGGTTTGTGGTGGTGTGTGGGGTTGTGGTAGGTGTGTGGGTTGTGGGGGTGTGTGTGGGTTGTGGTGGGTGTGTTAGTTGGGTGTGTGGGTGTGTGTGGGTGGTGGGTGTGTGGTGGGTTGTGTGGGTGGGTGTGGTTGTGTGGGTGTGTGGGTGTGTGAGTTATGTTTGTGCTGCTTCTGGGGGCGTTTTAGAAACAGACTTCAGGTGTGTTTTGTGTGTGGTGTGCGCGCGCGCGCGTGCGTGCGTAGGTACGTGCGTGTGCGTGCGTGTGTATGTGTGTTTGTGTGTTGCGCGCGCGCGTGCGTGCGTAGGTGCGTGCGTGTGTGTGTGTTGTGTGTGTGTGTGTGTGTGTGTGTGTGTGTGTGTGTGTGTGTGTGTGTGTGTGTGTGTGTGAGAGAGAGAGAGAGGAGAGGAGATGGAGAGAGAGAGAGAGGAGAGAGAGGAGAGAGTGTGTGTGTGTGCGTGCGTGCGTGCGTGCGTGGTGCGTGCGTGCGTGCGTGCGTGTCGTGCGCGCGCTGCGCGCGCGTCGCGGTGTGTGTGTGTGAGAGAGAGAGAGAGAGATGGGAGAGAGATGAGAGAGGTGAGGAGAGAGAGAGAGGAAGTGTATGTGTGTGTATGCGTGTGTATGTGTGTGCGTGTGTGCGTGCTATGTGTGTGTGTGTGTGTGTGTTAGAGAGAGAGGGAAGAGGATGAGAGATGAGAGAGGATGGAGGAGGAAGATGGAGCGTGTATGTGTGTGTATATGTGTGTGTATGTGTGTGCTTGTGTGCGCGCTAGTGTGTGTGTGTGTATGTGTGTGTGTGTGTGTGTGTGTGTGTGTGTGTGTGTGTGTGTGTGTGTGTGTGTGTGTGTTGTGTGAGAGGAGAGAGAGAGAGAGAGAGAGAGGAGATGAGATGAGAGAGAGGAGGAGAGAGAGAGAGAGAGAATGTGTGTGTATGTATGGTGTGTGCGCGCACACGAGGGTGTGTGTGTGCGTGTGTGTGCGTGCGCGGGTGTGCGTGCGTGCATAAGTCTTTGCGTGAGTGCTTCCGTAATGTGCTGGACTTAAAGCTTGGTCTGTTTGATTGTATTTAGAATCCCAGTGCAGCTATGGTATTTCGTTAGGGCTGTACCAATAACCATCCTCACCACTATGTGTTAAAAGAGCTCTGCCTCTGGGATGTTTTGGAACAGATTTCAGTGTGTTGTGTGTGTGTGTGTGTTTGTGTTTGTGTTTGTGTGTGTGTATATGTGTGTATGTGTGTGTGTGTGTGAGAGAGAGAGAGAGAGAGAGAGGAGAGAGAGAGAGAGAGGTGGTGTGTGTGTGTGTGTGTGTGTGTGTGTGTGTGTGTGTGTGTGTGTGTGAGTGTTTGTATGAGTGTGTGTATGGTGTGTGTGGTGTGTGTGTGTGTGTGTGTGGTGTGTGTGTATTTGTGTTTGTGTGTGTGTGTGTTTGTGTGTTTTTTTGTGTGTTTGTGTGTGCATGTGCGTGCGTGTTGTGTGTGTTTGTGTGTATGGGGGGGGGGGGGGGGTTATGTGTGTGCATGCGTGCGTGCGTATGTGTGTTGGGGGGGGGGGGGGAGTGTGATGTGTGTGGTGCAATCTGTGCATGCTTGCGTTTATAAATATGTATGCGTTTATAATTATGTATGTGTGCGTGTATGTGCATGTGGGGGGGGGGGGGGAGGTGTGTGTGTGCGCGCGCGCGTGTGTGTGTATATGTGTTTGTGTGTGTGTAGGCGTTAGTGTGTGTGCATGTGTATGTGTGTGCGCGTGCACGTGCATACCTCCCTGCATGTAACATGCAATCATTGCTTCCATTCTTTGGAAAGACAAAAAAGAAGAAACCTAGCGTGCTATGAATGGAGGAATCTTATCACCTGCATGTTTATTTTCAGCCGCCTTTTCATTTAGTGAACCTTTTTTTTGCTTTTAGAGACGGCAGAAAGATTCATACTGTGTGATATATTAGTCTCAGCTGCATTTGTTTGTTTTTGTGCTGTTGTTTTTTCTCTCTTCAGTTTGTAAACATGTTTAAAACTTGTTTAAAACTTTCTTGAACAGGGTGATGTGCTGGATCGGGGTTTTTTTACCATTCTTTTTTTTTGGAACCAGTTAAAGAAGTGTTGATGGTGTAATGTAGCTCATGTTGTGTGTGTGTGTGTGTGTGTGTGTGTGTGTGTGTGTGTGTGTGTGTGTGTGTGTGTGTGTGTGGGTGGTGTGCAATCAATTTTATGGTCTTCACAAAAAGTATCTGGAAATTGATGTGGTGTGTGTGTGTGTGTGGGTGTGTGTGTGTTTTGTGTGTGTGGTGTGTGTGTGTGTGTGTGTGTGTGTGTACTCGCATGTTTATATAATATATATATTAAAATGTATTACTTATTTTTAACATAAAAATATATGTATATATAATGGTATATATATATGTGTGTGTGTTTGTGTGCTTTCTTTGTGTGTTGTGTGTGTGTGTGTGTTGTGTGTGTGTTGTTTTGTGCTGTTGTTTTCGTGCGTCATCAGTTTGACTCTCCAAAATCAGTTCAAACTTCCTCTGAAGTCAGTTATGTCCTTGGTACGTTTCAATTTTTTTTGGACCAGTTTTTCATTTTGTAGCATAGAGTGTGTGCGTGAATTCCATGTACATGGGTGATGTTTTCGATGGCAATTGTGAAGTTTTTGTTCGAGCGCCTGGTAACATCAACATTGTGTGTTGTGTCTGTGTATGTAATATGTATATGTTTGTTTTTTGTCATGTATTTTGTATGTTATTCATATCAATTCAATATGTGTGTGTGTTGTGTGTGTATGTATGTGTCT
>CM060348.1:12439220-12454220 GCA_030674155.1 Stramonita haemastoma
GAGAGAGAGAGAGAGAGAGAGTCAAATCAAATTAAATTAAATCAATCAAATCAAAATCTTTTATTTCGAGTATAAAGAATAAGCACCCATGTGTTGGTTTTTTTTGTTTTTTTTTTTTACATCCAGTCCCTGTGAACAAACGTGAGCAGTTGAGTTGCTCTCATTTCTGGAAACTGGAAGCTAAAAAGAGTGAACAATTATTAATTATCTAACTAAACAAGGGGCAGTGCTCTTATACCCACAACCATCCAGGTTTTAAGTTCGGAAATTCTTGTTGAAGCAGGCATCTTAGCTATCCAGCTCATAAACAATTATGATGGAAACTTGGTTGGAAGCCAAAAACAATATCGGCTGAACAGGGGGCTGACAAGGCTAGAGTTCAAGAAGGCATCTGATCTGGTGAATCTTAATACACCAGGGGTGGAGTAGAGTGGTAGATATTGAAGGGGATGTGAAAGGGTGGAAATATGAATGGGTCTAGTCTCAAAGAATGTGCATGGTTGAAGATGATTTTTTTTGTTCCTCGGCTAGAGCTCTGAGGTTCACCAATGGTGTAGATTTTGCGTAGGTGACAGTTTTTTGTCCACCATGAAGGTATTCACATTTCGACTTCGGGGATGTACGCTGGATATGTTCATGTTTCTGTAACGCTTTGAATGCTGACATCAGTTGCAGAATCTTTAACGTGCATAATATATGATCTTGTGCATGTGTATTTACACGAAGGGATTTAAGGCAGTGGCAGGTCTGCACTTGAGTTGACCTGGGAGATGGTAAAAAGCCCACCCTTATTCACAGACGCTGCCGAGATTCGAACCCACAACTTCATGGAGCCCATGGGATTGAAGTAGAATGGTCTTAACCACTCTGCTATAGTGTCTGTCAAGCTGAGAAATAATGTTTAATCTGTTGGATTGAAAGTCAGCATGGTGTGTGTCAGGTGGCCCTCTTTCTGTATTGCTTGGTTACTCTTGAGGCATGGAGCTGTTTGGATTGACTGTTGCTGTTGCTAGGAAATGTCCTTGTGAGTGTATTTTCTTTTTGCTTTACTGAAGGTTTTCAGAGCCCAGTTTACAGGGGAGAAGGAGAGGGAAAATAGCGGAGGGGAGGGGGAAAGAAAGATAGCTAAGACAAAAGAAGAGAAAGAGACAGAGAGACACACAGAGAGAGAAAGACAGAGAGAGACAGAGAGAGACAGAAAGACAGATAGAGAGAGAAATGCACATGTTGGAAACAGCCAAGCACACCATGCATCAATCAGGGTATGCATGCACACGCACATGCATGCGGCTCACACACACACACAACACACACACACACACGCACGCACACCAGCACGCACGCACCACCACGCACACGCACCACACACACAACCACACACACACACACACAACACACTAACACACACACTTGCCAAGTGCGCAACCACCAGAAAGAGTACCTGTCAGGTCATGAACAAAGCGAGCAATTGCAGATGCTCTCATTTCTGGAACCCTAACTGGTAGAAAGACAGAACAAGGTAAACAGTCACTCAATTATCTAATAAACAAGGGGCAGTGCTCTTATACCCTACAACCATCCAGGTTTTAAGTTCGGAAATTCTTGTTGAAGCAGGCATCTTGGCTATCCAACTCATAAACAATTATGACGGAAACTTGGTTGGAAGCCAAAAACAATATCGGCTTAACAGGGGCTGACAAGCTAGAGTTCAAGAAGGCATCTGATCTGGTGAATCTTAATACACCAGGGGTGGAGTGGAGGGTAGATCATGAAAGGAAATGTGAACGGGTGGAAATTTGAATGGGTATTCAAAAATCTGTTTGTCGAAGCTGGGAAGTAATCTTAATGCTGTTGGATTGAAAGTCAACATGGTATGTGTCAAGGCTTAAGCTTATCCCTCCTTCTATATTACTCGGTTACGAAAGGATTGAAACGATTATTATGTTGAGAGGAGAGAGAGAGAGAGAGAGAGAGAGAGAGAGAGAGAGAGAGAGAGAGAGAGAGAGAGAGAGAGAGGTGCCTGTGAGCTCGTACACGAGTGTTTGTACAATAAGTGTCTGTCTGCAGACTATACAAGCAATTACCACAGGATTTAGAAACCCTGAGAGAAAGCTGTCTTTTCTTCATCTGTATTTTCTTTATTTGTCGTCTCCTTTCTCCGTATTGTTCGCTTCCACGTCTTCCGTATCTTCCTCTTCCTCAGCCCTCTTTCTTTTTTGACCAGATTTTTTGCATTTATATCAGGTATCCCCTGCTTTTTTGTTGTTGTAATGCCACTGCCAAGATAGCTACATTCTAATTTCCAGAAAAAGAAATCTTTAAAAACACGAATTTGTGTCTGGGGATAACATACAGTTGAAACTGAAATAAAACAATGGGAAGTAGGAGGTAAAGGGGGGAAGGGTCGTACTTTTGGGTGTATTGGGTTAACACACATCTTAGAATATAATCTGTAGGTTAGTATAGGCGGTATTCAGCTAGAATTGGTTGCCTTACTATGTATAACCATTCGTGCGCCTAGGCTTCAGTACAGGTCACTTATGCGTAAGTGGGCGCCTGCCCTCTGCAGGGTTAGGGAACTGCCAGATGGAGGAGATAGGCGCCAGTCTCAAGATGCTGGCTTCTAGAGAAGCTGAGGTCTCTGACACCTTGTTCCTCAGCGACTGCATATGTTGTGGGAACACCTTTAACCATGCCAGAAAAGAAACCTTCAGTTGATTATATGTAATTAGAATTGAGTAAATGAACAGTAGCGACTTCATCCATTTCCGACTAACCATTTGTCACTAATTTAACACTAGTATTCTCCGCGATTGCACCGTCTCTTCCTGCGTCAAAAAACGGTATTCTCTGCGATTGCGCCATCTTTTACCGAGTTAAAGATAACATTCTACGCGATTGCACCGCATTTCACTGAATTGATGATGGTGTTTTCTGCGATTTGCCATCTTTTTTTTACTGAGTTAATATTCTCCGCGATTGCACCATCTTTCACTGAATGTTAATGATGATATTCTCTGCAATTTTCCCGTCTTTTACTGAATTGATAATAATACACTCTGTGATTTCGCCCTTTTATAATTATTCTATCTATTTTTTTTTTTATTTACTAAATTAATAGTGGTATTCTCCGCGATTGTGTCTCTTTTTATGAGGAACAATCACAATTTCTTATGACCTGAAGTCATAATAATATCTTCCGCGATTCATCATCATTCACCAATTTGATACCGATATACTCCTAGCATAATGCTGTTACACGTGAAGTGTGACTCAGTCTCATAGATACGTTACTGGAGCGTGGTTGGAATCGCAAAACACAATTACATGTTTCGCATTACATGACACTCCTGTATACGTCTATCTTTTTTTTTTTATTATAATTATTTCTCTGTTTCTGTCTTTATGTCTCAGACTCTGTATCAGTCTATCTTTGCTTTTTTGTTTAAACTAAAATTAAAGGGTTTTTCTTTGTACTTTTTTTATCCAGTGTATCTTCTAAATCTTTATGGTTGCACTGTTTGCTTTTTCTCCTTAGTCTTAGAGGGGTGGAATTGATAAAAAGAAAAAAAAAAGTATTGTTGCTTATTTAACTACTCTCTTTACATAATATCTCTCTCTCTGTCTCTCGTCTCTCGTCTCTCTCGTCTCTCTGTCTGTCTGTCTCTCTGTCTGTCTCTCTCTGTCTTCTTCTCTTCTCTGTCTCTGTCTCTTCTGTCTGTCTGCTGTCTGTCTGTCTGTCTTCTCTCTCTCTCGTCTCTCTCTCTCTCTCTCTCTCTCTCTCTCTCTCTCTCTCTCCTCTCTCTCTCTCTGTCTTCCTTCTTCTCCTCTCCTCTCTTCTCTCTCTCTCTCTCCTCTCTTCTCTCTCTCTCTTCTCTCTCTCTCTCTCTCTCTTCTCTCTCCCCTCTCTCTCTCCTCCCTCTCTCTCCTCTCTCTCTCTCTTCCCCCCCCCCCCCTCCCTGTCTCGCTATCTCTGTCTGTCTCCCTCTTTATCGCTGTCTTGTCTGATTTCATACTGAGAACTGGATGGGGGAAAAACCTATTGTCTATAAATTCTTATTCTTTTCTCACAAAAAACAGAACCAAAAGAACGGAAAAAAACCTTCTCTGCCTTTGTCTCTGTGTATTTGTCTCTCTTTCCCTCTGTCTGTCTGTCTTTCTGTCATGTCTTTTTCTCTGACTCTCACCGTCCCTGCCCTGTCTGTCTGTCTGTCTGTCTGTCTGTCTGTCTGTCTGTCTGTCTGTTGTGTATCTCTTATATCTCTGTCTGTCTGCCTGTTAGTCTTTCTCTGTCTTTTTTCTCCGACTCTCACCATCCCTGCCTGTGTGTGTGTGTGTGTGTGTGTGTGTGTGTGTGTGTGTGTGTGTGTGTGTGTGTGTGTGTGTGTGTGTGTGTGTGGTTGCGTGCGTGGTGCGTGCGTGTGTATGTGCGTGCGTGTGCGTGTACGTGTGTATGTGTGTGTGTGTTGGTGCGTGCGTGCGTGTGTATGTGCGTGCGTGTATCTCTCTCTCTCTCTCTCTCTCTCTCTCTCTCTCTCTCTCTCTCTCTCTCTCTCTCTCTCTCTCTCTCCCTCTCCCTCCCCCCCCACCCCCACCCCCAGTCAAAACAGGAAGGTAAGAGAGGAAGTGCGAAGGGGGCAGAGCTTCAATCTGTCCATACCATTAACAGACAGTTGTATTTTTCTCTTTTTTTTGGGGGGGGGGGTGAGATGGGGAGGGGTGAGGAGTGGGGGGATGATTGGGGGGGGGGTCGAGGACAAGGAGAGAGAGAGAGAGAGAGAGAGAGAGAGAGAGAGAGAGAGAGAGAGAGAGAGAGAGAGAGAATTGGCATGAAGTAGTGTGATAGCGATTTTTATCAGGAGAAGGGGGTGTGTGTGTCAGTGTTTGTTTGTTTGTTGTTATTTTTGCTAGTGTTTTTTTTCCGGTGGGGAGTATTTTGTTTGGTGGTGGGTTTGATGAGGTTTGTGTGTGTTGTGTGTGTGTGGTGTGTGTGTGTGGTGGTGTGTGTTGTGTGTGTGTGTGTGTGTGTGTGTGCGCGCGCGCGCGCGCGTGTGTGCGTGCGTGTGTGTTGATGGTGATGATGATGGTGATCAGATGGGATGGAGTGATGATTAGTGGCGTGGTATTTGTGATGGTTGTGACGATGGCGGTGGTAGTAGTGGTGGATGTGAGGGGGAAGGGGTGGTGGTGGTAAAGGTGATGATAGTGCCAGCAGTGGGATGGATGGTACTGTTGGAGGTGGTTGTGATGGTGCTAGTATGATTACAATGATGGTAGTAGTTGTGGTGGTTGATTTGGTTGTTGTGACGGGTGTTGAAGAAGAAGATGATGATAATAGGTGATGAAGATGATGATGATGATGGTGGTGGTGATGAATGATGATGATGATGATGATGATGATGAGATGATGATGTGTGTGTGTGTGTGTGTGTTGTGTGTGTGTGTGTGTGTGTGTGTGTGTGTGTGTGAGTTGAAGAGAGAGAGAGAGAGAGAGAGAGAGAGAGAGAGAGAGAGAGAGAGAGAGAGAGAGAGAGAGAGAGAGAGAGAAAGTGCGTGCGTGCGTGTGTACGAGCGTGCGTGCGTGTTATGTGTGCGCGCGCGCATGCGCGCGCGCGCGTGTGTGTTTAATTACGTACGTACCCAACCAATTCCTCCCTACCCCGTCGCCCAGTATCCCCCCCCCCCACCCCAATTCCCCTCCATACATCGTCTACGTTTTTTGTCTTAGTTTTTTAAAAATAATTTCCTTCATCGTTAATGATACAAACCATCTTCACTCTCCTTCCCTAAAATTTTTTTTTAAAAAGCCCAGATATGACCGTATAGGGATAGCACGAACATAACCCACATGCAGCCTCTACTTGGCGAGCGAGGATGCTCCGCCATGTTTTAAAACCCTACGGTACATTTCCCGTAAGAAATAAAGGTATGACCCCGAATGAGTCCTAGGGGACTGACTCTATGGAAAGAAGGGATGGAAGCATTGGTGCTCTAACCCCATAGCAATGGAGACGCCCTCGATTTGCTCTGGGACTTCACCTGAAGCCAGCTGTACGCCATCTCTCGGCTTCTCCTCCTCCTCCACCCCCACTCTGTCCTTCAAATTCCCTTTTCTCTCTCTGTCTGTCATCGTGAGCTGTGTCTCTCTCTAATCTCTCTCTCTCCTCTCTCTCCTCCTCCTCTCTCCTCTCCTCTTCCTCTCATCTCTCTCTCTCTCTCTCTCTCTTCTCTTCCCTCCCTCCCTCCTCCCTCCCTCCCTCCCTCTCCCTCTCTCTCTATCTCCCCCCCCTCTCTCTCTCTCCCCCCCTCCCTCCCTCTCTCTCTATCTCCCCCCTCTCTCTCGCACGCATATTCACACCACACACACACACACACACACCACACACACACACAACACACACCACACACACACACACACACACACACACAACACACACACACACACACAACACACACACACAGCCACCAACACACACAACACACACACACACACACAACACACACACACACACACACACACACACACACACACACACACACACACACACACACACACACACACACACACACACACACACACACACACACACACACACACAACACACACACACACACACACACACAGGGAACAGGTGGATGACAGATGTGAACACTAAACGACTGTGGGAGAGAGAGTGAGAGAGACATCATATGGCCATGTTCCCCAGATGAAACTACATTATTGTATCAATATGGGCCTCTTTGAGTCACTCTCCCCCACCTCTCCTCCCTCCCCCCCCCCCCCCCACACACACACAAAGAAAAAGAAACCCAGAAAACTAAAAAAACCAACCAACCCCCCTCCCCCCAAAATTAAATAGAACAAAACAACAAAAGCCAAGAAGAAGAAAAACAAAGAAAGAAAGAAGGAAAGAACGAAAGAAAGAAAGAAAGAAAAAGAAAGAAAGAGAGGACAAGAAGAAGAAGAAGAAGAGAAGAAGAAGAAGAAGAAGAAAGCGAGTTTATTGTCTCGATCTCCTTTTGTTTTGGGTGGTGGTGGTAAGTGTGTGTGTGTGTTTTGGTGTGTGTGTGTGTGTGTGTGTGTGTGTGTGTGTGTGTGTGTGTGTGTGTGTGTGTTCGCGTGCGTGCGCAAGTGTGAATGTGTATATTATTTTCCCTTTCTATCTTGGATTCAGCAGATCTGTGCACTTTATTGCTTGATGGCTGGGCACTTATATTTGGGGTGATGTTTTCAGTGTATCTATAGACTCGCATGATCAGTATCTTTCCGTCATATAGTCTTGCTAGTTTGACTGATGTTAGCAGACATTGGCGGTATGGACCACTGCACTCTTTGATAGCTTGCTTGGATCGCTTGCTCCTTCGGTGATAATGATGGTCAGTGTAGTTGGTGTCTAGTGGGCGAGCGAGGGTAACACCTCTGCTCAAGTACAGGTTGCATTGTTGTTGTTCAATGTGTGGTCTTGCGTTGCTGTTGTTGTTGTAGGGTCTAGTTTACGTTCTTATGTTTTACATTTGATTATTTGTCGTTTTTTTAAAATTTATTATGCTTCCTGCAGATGTTTTATGTTGTTGCAGATTTGCTCTCGTCTCTGTGTCTGTCTGTCTGTCTGTCGCCTTCTGTCTGTCTGTCTGTCTTCTGTCTGTCTCTGTCGTCTGCTGTCTTCTGTCTGTCTCTCTCTCTCTCTCTCTCTCTCTCTCTCTCTCCTCCTCTCTCTCCTCTCTCTCTCTCTCTCAGTTCTCCCCTTTGTCTTCCTTCTTCACCATCAAACTTTTCCCCATCCACGCTCAACGTAAGATTGTGTGAATGTGTGTTCTTGCTTAGTAACAGCGTAATTTCGTTCCTTACATATTGGGTGATTCTTTTCATTGACATTTTTCTGTGTTCATTTTCTGAAAGTGTCCGGTGGCTTGGTATAAAACAAAACAAAACAGACAAAACAACCCACCAAACACACAAACTGCATTTTACTCACACCATAACCCCCATTGAATAAAATTCGTTCGCTGGATCCCGTTCCGCTACATGTTGTAACATAACCTCATGGAAAACACACACGTACCGTTATACGAAATAACCAGTTTATATTCAAAACGTAGATTTCTCTAACTCATATAATATATATATAATATTGTGCAACCCCCCCCCCTCCACCCCTTCACCCCCACCCCCTCCTCCCCCACCCCTGCCTTTCCCTGTACAGTGTTCCGCTAGAAATTCTTTCCCTTCATCCCCCCTCCCCTCTCCCTCTCTTTTCTTTTCTTTTTTTTCAAGCCATACAATCCGACACACATGGAAAGGGCGTGCTTTTACAAACAGCAGGGAACCATTTTCAGAGAGAGAGAGAGAGACAAAGACAGACAGAGACAGACAAAACAGACAGACAGAGTGACAAATAGAGACAGACAGACAGACAGACTGACTGACTGACTGACTGACTGACTGACTGAACTGACTGACTGAGAAATACAGAGAGAGAGAGAGATAGAGAGAGAGAGAGAGAGAGAGAGAGAGAGAGAGAGAGAGAGAGAGAGAGAGAGAGAGAGAGAGACAGGCAGGCAGGCAGGCAGGAGAGAGAGGGAGAGCAGAGGAGAGAGAGAGAGAGAGAGAGAGAGAGAGAGAGAGAGAGAGAGAGAGAGAGTTTATTTTCAGTCCAACCGACAGGAAGAAATACATCAAATAGTATCAAAACCAGACATCACTAATCATGCCGTGAAAAGATATGGTCTACAAAATAATACACTTTCCACTAGAGAGAGAAAAAAGAAGAAAAACAGAGAGAGACAGGCAGACAGAGGACAGGCAGGCAGGCAGGCAGGCAGAACAGGCAGGCAGGCAGGCAGGCAGCGCAGTCCAGGCAGGCAGGCAAGCAGAGAACGCTTTGGGTCGTGTTTGATTCAGTGGCTTCTATAGTCCCCTACAGACGATGTTTGTGAGTCTGTGGGAAGACTGTTGTGACATCAACATACTGGGGAATGAAAGAAGAGAGAGAGAGAGAGAGAGAGAGAGAGAGAGAGAGAGAGAGAGAGAGAGAGAGAGAGAGAGAGAGAGAGAGAGCAGGAGCAGGACAGGCAGAGCAGGCAGACAGACAGACAGACAGACAGACAACAGACACAGACACACAGACAGACAGACACACACACACACACACACACACACACACACACACACACACACACACACACACACACACACACACACACACACACAAGTGAGAGACAGACCAACAAGAGAGACAGAAAGAGACAGAGAGAGAGGGGAAAAGAAATAAACCCTGCTCCCCCATCATAAACAGCAAAAAAAGGAGAGACAGCGTTGGATTGTGTTTGATTCAGCGTGTTCCATAGAAATCCCCTACAGACGAAGTTTGTGTGTCTGAAGGAAGAGCGCTTTGGCTTCCTGCAACATCAACATCAGGAAACAATGAAAAACAGTTGGGAGAGAGAGAGAGAGAGAGAGAGAGAGAGAGAGAGAGAGAGAGAGAGAGAGAGAGAGAGAGAGAGAGAGAGAGGTGGGGGGGGGGGGGGGTTCGCGCAGTAGCGCGCTTATATATATACATGCACACGTACCCGCAGAGGGTGCACATACACTGAGTAAGACGCATGCACGCACGCACGCGCACGCACACATGCATGCACACATGCGGATCTGCACACACACTAACACACTGGCACATTTGCACGCATTCGCGCGCACATTCACACACATACACTCGCACGCACGCACGCATGCACACACATACAGCGTCAGTTTTGAACACACACACGCGTGCGCGCGCACGCACGCACGCACCACACACACACACACACCACAAATACACATGCGCACGCTCGCATGCACGCTCTCTTCCACACATGCATGCACACACATACATAGATGCATGCATGCACGCATCGCACCTCACCGCACGCACGCGCACACATGCGCGTGCGCACAACACACACACACACACACACACACACACACACACACACACACACACACACACACACGTGTTCACGCACGCACACACGGTCTCTCCCACGCACGCATGTACACGCATTCACAGACGCACGCACGCATCGCACATTACAGCACACACACACGCACGCGCGTGCACGACACATACACACACTGACATACACACATACTCACACGAACGCACATGCGCGCGCGCGCGTACACACACACACACACACACACACACACACACACACACACACACACACACACACACACACACACACACACACACACACACAGCCCCTCTCCCTCTGAAAGGCAAAAGCAACTGGAGTGAAGTAGAATTTAATAGACTCCCTGTAGTTGCCAGCCAAGCTGATAATAGAGAGAATTTTTGCCATTTTTCTTCCCTGTTTAAAAAAAAAAAATTGTTTCTCCCTTTTTTTTCTTGTCTGCAGAAGTTTGAAAATATGGGTTCCTCATTGTCTTCTTGTTGAGTTTTGCTTATTTGTGGGCGTGCCGCGCGTTTACAGACGCACGCGTTTGTGTGTGTGTGTGTGTGTGTGTGTGTGTGTGTGTGTGTGTGTGTGTGTGTGTGTGTGTGTGTGTGTGTGTGTGAGAGAGAGAGAGAGAGAGAGAGAGAGAGAGAGAGAGAGAGAGAGAGAGAGAGAGAGAGAATTTCTGAGCGTTTGTGTGTGTTTTATAGGTCTTGCTTTTCTTTCTTTCTTTCCCTCCTTCCTAGCGGTTAATGCAAAGGTTGGGCAAACCCTGCAAATAGGGGTGACAGCATGTTTTTGGCATACACATGCTTTGGATCATCCTCTACAATCCTGGCATGGGAAACAGTACATTGGTCATCTGTTTCCTGTTCAATTTGATGCTTAAAGATCCATGACCCATATATTAATTACAGACCTTGACAAAGGTAACCACCCCCTCCCTCCCCTATTCTATCCCGTCATTTCCCCTAACGGGCTCCCCCCCCCCCCTCCCCTAACCTACCTCCCACCCTCAGCCTATCCCCTCCCTCTCCTCATCCCTCCCTCTCCTCATCCCTCCCTCTCCTCATCCCTCCCTCTCCTCATCCCTCCCTCCCTCTCCTCATCCCTCCCTCCTCTCCTCATCCCTCCCTCCCTCTCCTCATCCCTCCCTCCCTCTCCTCATCCCTCCCTCCCTCTCCTCATCCCTCCCTCCCTCTCCTCATCCCTCCCTCCCTCCCTCACCTCCCTCCCTCTCCTCATCCCTCCCTCTCCTCATCCCTCCTCTCCTCATCCCTCCTCCCTCCCTCATCCCTCCCTCTCCTCTTTCCTAAACTACCCCTTCCCTCACTATTCTGCCCCTTATTCCTACCTCCCTAGATAAAATGTAATAGAATCAAAGCTTTATCACAGTGTTAGAAAATCTAAACACGAATAGACCAGGTTATGGATTCCAATAAGCTGTTTCTGACTGCGAATCTTAAGAGGGTGAAGTGTCTCTCCCTCACAGGATCATTTACTTCCTGTGGGTTGTCAGGAAAGCTTGGTGTCACTGTACTTATTTTACTTATTCTGTTAGATCGAGGATAAGCACTCATGTCCAGTCACGTCCAGTAAATCTTTCATCTGTTACCACCGGCACACAATGGCCTACTCTTACGGAAGGTTTCTACATGTGTTCGCATGCGGGCCTCGTTATAGTCTCACGAAGCACTTTGGGGAAAATGGAGTCAGCACTGATGTTAACTCCAGGGGAAGATTCCCGGGAGTTTTAATTTTTCTGTTGCCCTGTTGTTGATCCTCTTGCTGCCCAGTGTGATTGTCTTTCCCACCATTGGTAGCAGCCCTCCCCCTCAACTCCTCTCCCTCAACTACACCATACCCCCACCATACTCCCCTACACCTACCCTCCACCACTCCCCTCCCCCTCTACACCTACCTCCACCATACCCCCCTAACCTCCCCCCTCCCTACCCACCAATCCCCCACCCTACCCCTACCCTCTACCATACACCTCCAACCCTCCTCCCTACATCCTCACCTCCCCCCCTACTCCCCCACCATACCTCCCCACCCATCACTCCCCTCCTCCACCTCTCCCCTTAACCTCCTCCCTCCCACCTCTCCACCTACCCCTCCCACCTAACTACCCCCCACCATACTCCCCTCAAACCCCTCCCTCCCTACCTACACCATACATCCACTCCCCCCTCTCCCTACACCTACCCCCACCATACTCCCCTCCCCTCTCCCTACACCTACCCCCACCATACTCCCCCCTCCTAACCCTCCCTCCCTCTCCTACACCTACCCTCCACCTACCCCCCAAACCTCCTCTTCCCTACACCTACCCCCACCAACTCCCCCCTACAACCTCCCATCCATTCCCTACCACCTACCCCCACCATACTCCCCCTCCCACACCTACCTCCCAATACTCCCCCCAACTCCCTACCCTCCACATACCTCCCCCACACATACAACTTCCCCCTCCTACACCTACCCCACCTAGCCCCCCCTACTAACCTCCTCCTCCCTACACCTACCTCCCACCATACTTCCCACCATCCTACACCTACCCCCACCATACCCCCCTAACCTCCTCCCCCCTCACATACCCCCCCATACCCCCCCTCCTAAACCCCTCCTTCCCTACACCTACCCCCACCATACTCCCCCTCCTACAACCTCCTCCTTCCCACACCTACCCTCCACTCTTCCCCCCAAACCTCCTCTCCCTACACCTACCCCCACCATACTCCCCCCTCCTACACCTACCTCCCCCCCATAACTCCTCACCTACACCTACCCCACCATACTCCCCCCTCCCTACACCTACCCCACCATACTCCCCCCCTCCTAACCTCCTCCCCCCTAAACCTACCACCACCCCCCCTAAACCTCCCCCTCCCACACCTACCCCCACCATACTCCCCCCTCCCTAAACCTCCTCCCTCCCTACACCTACCCCCACCAACTCCCCCTCCCTACACCCTACCCCCCCCACCTACACCTCCCCCCTGTCAACCTTCCTCGTCCCATTAACTACCCCTAATCCAGACCCATCCTCCATACCTACCCCCTACATATAACCCCCCCCTAACTCCTCCTCCCTACTCTACTCCACCATTCTCCCCCCCTAACCACCCCCCCATACCTCCCCCCTCCCTAACTACCTCCCACCCTACCTCCCCCCCTCCCTCACACCTCCCCCCCATACTCCCCCCTCCCTACACCTCCTCCCTCCTATCCCCCTACTCCCCTACCCTACCCCCCATCCCCTCCCTAACCTCCTCCCTCCCTACACCTACCCCCACCATCACTCCCCCTCCTCCCTACCCTCTCCCTCCCTACATCCCTCCCTCCCATCACTCCCCCATCCCCCATCCCCTCCTCACACCTCCTCCCTCCCCCTCCCTCCTACCTCTCCCTCCCTACACCTACCCCCACCAACTCCCCTCCCCCTAACCTCCTCCCTCCTACCTACCCCCCATACATCCTACCCATCTAACAAACCAACCCATTAGCATCCAATAACTTTCGACTCAATCTAGAGGGTAAGTGCCCCCCTCACAGGACCTTCCCGGTTAGGCTTTTCACTACTATCCTTACTTATTCGTTTCCAGATAACACTCTTCCCTCACCCTACTCATCTGACACCCCACCAAATCCCTACCTCTTCCACAAATCACATTTCCCCCCTCATACCACCACTTCCGAATAAATCACACTATTTACCTCCAGGAAGATTCCCGAAATCTGTGCCCCTTGTTGATCCTCCTCCCATTAGCCCCACCATGTAGCCCCTCCCTCAGAACCTCCTCCCCCCCTCCCTAACCTCCTCCTCCCAACCTCCCCTCACTCATACTCCTCCCCTAACCCTCCACCATACTCCTCCCCCTTCCCGATACACTACCCTCCCCAACCTCCCCCACCTACCCCCATACCTCACCCTAACCTCCTCCCTCCTACACCTACCTTCCACCAACCCCCCCTAAACTCCTCCTCCCTACACCTACCTTCCACCATACCCCCCCCTAAACCTCCTCCCTCCCTACACCTACCCTCCACCATATCTAACCCCTCCCTAACACCTCCATACCCCTAACCTCCTCCTCCCTACACCTACCCCCACCATACTCCCCCCCTAAACCTCCCTCCCTACACCTACCCCCACCATACTCCCCCTACAACCTCTCCCTCCTACACCTACCCCCACCATACCCCCCTACCCCTCCCTACCCACCCCCCACTCCCCCATACCCCCACCAACTCCCCCTCCTAACTACCCCCACCATACTCCCCCTCCCTAAACCTCCTCCCCCATACCCATACCCCCCCCTAACCCCCCCTCCTACACCTACCCCACCATACCCCCCCTAAACCTCCTCCCTCCCTACACCTACCCCCACCATACCCCCCCTCCCCTAAACCTCCCCCTCCTACACCTACCCCCACCTACCCCCCCCCCCCTAAACCTCCTCCCTCCCTACACCTACCCCACCATACCCCCCCCTCCCCCCCCCTCTACACCTCCCCTACCCCCCTCCTCACCTTCCTCTACCCTCCCCCCATACCCCCCCCCTAAACCTCCTCCCTCCTACACCTACCCCCACCATACTCCCCCCTCCCTAACCTCCTCCCTCCCTACACCTACCCCCACCATACCCCCCCTCCTCTCCCTCCCTACTCCTCCACACCACCCACCATACCCCCCCCCCTAAACCTCCTCCCTCCCTACACTACCCCCCACCATACCCCCCCCCCCTAAACCTCCTCCCTCCTAACCTACCCCCACCATACTCCCCCCCCTACCCCCCCTACTCCCCACCTACCCACCCCCCCATACCCCCCCTCCCTACACCTACCCCCCCATAACTCCCCCTCCCTACCCCCCACCATACCCCCCCCCCTACCCCCTCCCCCTCCCTACACCTACCCCCACCTACTCCCCCTCCCTAACACCACCATCCCCCTACACTCCCCCCACCTACCCCCCCTCCCTACACCTACCCCCACCTCCCCCTCCCTACCCCCACCATACCCCCCCCCCTAAACCTCCTCCCTCCTACACCTACC